>OY986048.1:18689022-19355527 GCA_963920205.1 Stenodema calcarata | reverse complement strand
AAACTGACGCCCACCAAAAAATAAGTTCCTAAGAACTTGTGCTATCTGGTGGAGAAGCTATGGCAGCAGTCGCGAAAGCATATTTTTAATTTTCATTTTTATTTATTTATTAACTTATTATTATTATTTAAATACATTTATTTATTTATTTATGTGTTATACTACTTCATTTTCTTAAATTATATTAAGGGGAATAGAAATCAAGAAAGAAAACATCCATTCAGCATCTTCTTAAAACTTAAAACATTTGTAAAGGTGGACAAATTTATATTTCTAGCATAGAAAAATTTCAAGGCCTGAACATATGCATTTCTCTTATAAAATTCTGTATTAGTTTTCGGAAGAACAATACCAGATTTAACATAATTTCTGGTTCTATCGAAAGAAGCTAAATGTTTCTCACAAATGCCCTTATTAAATACATGAACACAACAGTGAAACAAGAATAATTGTTGAATAGTTTTTACATTAAAATGCTTAAAAAGTTTAGCCGATGTGTATCTTGGGTTTTTATTTAGGATAATTCTAATCAGCTGATTTTGCATAATCTGAACTTTCCTCACATAAGATTTAGCTGCTCCCCCCCACAATATGATCCCATACTTGAATAATGATTGTGCCAAGCCAAAATAAATTAAACGCAATTGATTTTTAAAAAGAAAATTTCTTGCTTCCTTGAAAACGAAAAACAATTTTCTCAAACGCACGATAAGATAATCAATATGGGACTTGAAATTTAAATTACAATCGATTATTATGCCTAAATATTTACAATTATACGCAAAAGGAATTTGGGGACAGTCACATTCACCATCATGGGTAGAACAATCTCCCGCAGAGGGGAACTTGATTTTAAATTTCATGCCGAAATTAAAACTCAATTTTTACTCCCTCGAGCGGTCGCGGGCGGCATTTTATGCCGAAATTAAAACTCAATTTTTACTCCCTCGAGCGGTCGCGGGCGGCATTTTATGCCGAAATTAAAACTCAATTTTTACTCCCTCGAGCGGTCGCGGGCGGCATTTTATGCCGAAATTAAAATTCAATTTTTACTCCCTCGAGCGGTCGCGGGCGGCATTTTATGCCGAAATTAAAACTCAATTTTTACTCCCTCGAGCGGTCGCGGGCGGCATTTTATGCCGAAATTAAAACTCAATTTTTACTCCCTCGAGCGGTCGCGGGCGGCATTTTATGCCGAAATTAAAACTCAATTTTTACTCCCTCGAGCGGTCGCGGGCGGCATTTTATGCCGAAATTAAAACTCAATTTTTACTCCCTCGAGCGGTCGCGGGCGGCATTTTATGCCGAAATTAAAACTCAATTTTTACTCCCTCGAGCGGTCGCGGGCGGCATTTTATGCCGAAATTAAAACTCAATTTTTACTCCCTCGAGCGGTCGCGGGCGGCATTTTATGCCGAAATTAAAACTCAATTTTTACTCCCTCGAGCGGTCGCGGGCGGCATTTTATGCCGAAATTAAAACTCAATTTTTACTCCCTCGAGCGGTCGCGGGCGGCATTTTATGCCGAAATTAAAACTCAATTTTTACTCCCTCGAGCGGTCGCGGGCGGCATTTTATGCCGAAATTAAAACTCAATTTTTACTCCCTCGAGCGGTCGCGGGCGGCATTTTATGCCGAAATTAAAACTCAATTTTTACTCCCTCGAGCGGTCGCGGGCGGCATTTCATGCCGAAATTAAAACTCAATTTTTACTCCCTCGAGCGGTCGCGGGCGGCATTTTATGCTGAAATTAAAACTCAATTTTTACTCCCTCGAGCGGTCGCGGGCGGCATTTTATGCCGAAATTAAAACTCAATTTTTACTCCCTCGAGCGGTCGCGGGCGGCATTTTATGCCGAAATTAAAACTCAATTTTTACTCCCTCGAGCGGTCGCGGGCGGCATTTTATGCCGAAATTAAAACTCAATTTTTACTCCCCCGAGCGGTCGCGGGCGGCATTTATTTATTATTTATTTATTTATTTATTGATTGGCATCCAAAATACAAGAAAAATTAAAAATTAAAAACACAAACATTACACTTCTGGTAAACCAAATAAAATTAAACGAACAGTTCGTATGATTTACTTATATGCTAAGAAAAAGAAAACATAACAAGAAACTGACGCCCACCAAAAAATAAGTTCCTAAGAACTTGTGCTATCTGGTGGAGAAGCTATGGCAGCAGTCGCGAAAGCATATTTTTAATTTTAATTTTTATTTATTTATTAACTTATTATTATTATTTAAATACATTTATTTATTTATTTATGTGTTATACTACTTCATTTTCTTAAATTATATTAAGGGGAATAGAAATCAAGAAAGAAAACATCCATTCAGCATCTTCTTAAAACTTAAAACATTTGTAAAGGTGGACAAATTTATATTTCTAGCATAGAAAAATTTCAAGGCCTGAACATATGCATTTCTCTTATAAAATTCTGTATTAGTTTTCGGAAGAACAATACCAGATTTAACATAATTTCTGGTTCTATCGAAAGAAGCTAAATGTTTCTCACAAATGCCCTTATTAAATACATGAACACAACAGTGAAACAAGAATAATTGTTGAATAGTTTTTACATTAAAATGCTTAAAAAGTTTAGCCGATGTGTATCTTGGGTTTTTATTTAGGATAATTCTAATCAGCTGATTTTGCATAATCTGAACTTTCCTCACATAAGATTTAGCTGCTCCCCCCCACAAAATGATCCCATACTTGAATAATGATTGTGCCAAGCCAAAATAAATTAAACGCAATTGATTTTTAAAAAGAAAATTTCTTGCTTCCTTGAAAACGAAAAACAATTTTCTCAAACGCACGATAAGATAATCAATATGGGACTTGAAATTTAAATTACAATCGATTATTATGCCTAAATATTTACAATTATCCGCAAAAGGAATTTGGGGACAGTCACATTCACCATCATGGGTAGAACAATCTCCCGCAGAGGGGAACTTGATTTTAAATTTCATGCCGAAATTAAAACTCAATTTTTACTCCCTCGAGCGGTCGCGGGCGGCATTTTATGCCGAAATTAAAACTCAATTTTTACTCCCTCGAGCGGTCGCGGGCGGCATTTCATGCCGAAATTAAAACTCAATTTTTACTCCCTCGAGCGGTCGCGGGCGGCATTTTATGCCGAAATTAAAACTCAATTTTTACTCCCTCGAGCGGTCGCGGGCGGCATTTTATGCCGAAATTAAAACTCAATTTTTACTCCCTCGAGCGGTCGCGGGCGGCATTTTATGCCGAAATTAAAACTCAATTTTTACTCCCTCGAGCGGTCGCGGGCGGCATTTTATGCCGAAATTAAAACTCAATTTTTACTCCCTCGAGCGGTCGCGGGCGGCATTTTATGCCGAAATTAAAACTCAATTTTTACTCCCTTGAGCGGTCGCGGGCGGCATTTTATGCCGAAATTAAAACTCAATTTTTACTCCCTCGAGCGGTCGCGGGCGGCATTTTATGCCGAAATTAAAACTCAATTTTTACTCCCTCGAGCGGTCGCGGGCGGCATTTTATGCCGAAATTAAAACTCAATTTTTACTCCCTCGAGCGGTCGCGGGCGGCATTTTATGCCGAAATTAAAACTCAATTTTTACTCCCTCGAGCGGTCGCGGGCGGCATTTTATGCCGAAATTAAAACTCAATTTTTACTCCCTCGAGCGGTCGCGGGCGGCATTTTATGCCGAAATTAAAACTCAATTTTTACTCCCTCGAGCGGTCGCGGGCGGCATTTTATGCCGAAATTAAAACTCAATTTTTACTCCCTCGAGCGGTCGCGGGCGGCATTTTATGCCGAAATTAAAACTCAATTTTTACTCCCCCGAGCGGTCGCGGGCGGCATTTCATGCCGAAATTAAAACTCAATTTTTACTCCCTCGAGCGGTCGCGGGCGGCATTTTATGCCGAAATTAAAACTCAATTTTTACTCCCTCGAGCGGTCGCGGGCGGCATTTTATGCCGAAATTAAAACTCAATTTTTACTCCCCTGAGCGGTCGCGGGCGGCATTTTATGCCGAAATTAAAACTCAATTTTTACTCCCTCGAGCGGTCGCGGGCGGCATTTTATGCCGAAATTAAAACTCAATTTTTACTCCCCCGAGCGGTCGCGGGCGGCATTTCATGCCGAAATTAAAACTCAATTTTTACTCCCTCGAGCGGTCGCGGGCAGCATTTTATGCCGAAATTAAAACTCAATTTTTACTCCCTCGAGCGGTCGCGGGCGGCATTTTATGCCGAAATTAAAACTCAATTTTTACTCCCTCGAGCGGTCGCGGGCGGCATTTTATGCCGAAATTAAAACTCAATTTTTACTCCCTCGAGCGGTCGCGGGCGGCATTTTATGCCGAAATTAAAACTCAATTTTTACTCCCTCGAGCGGTAGCGGGCGGCATTTTATGCCGAAATTAAAACTCAATTTTTACTCCCCCGAGCGGTCGCGGGCGGCATTTTATGCCGAAATTAAAACTCAATTTTTACTCCCTCGAGCGGTCGCGGGCGGCATTTTATGCCGAAATTAAAACTCAATTTTTACTCCCTCGAGCGGTCGCGGGCGGCATTTTATGCCGAAATTAAAACTCAATTTTTACTCCCTCGAGCGGTCGCGGGCGGCATTTTATGCCGAAATTAAAACTCAATTTTTACTCCCTCGAGCGGTCGCGGGCGGCATTTAAGAACTTGTGCTATCTGGTGGAGAAGCTATGGCAGCAGTCGCGAAAGCATATTTTTAATTTTCATTTTTATTTATTTATTAACTTATTATTATTATTTAAATACATTTATTTATTTATTTATGTGTTATACTACTTCATTTTCTTAAATTATATTAAGGGGAATAGAAATCAAGAAAGAAAACATCCATTCAGCATCTTCTTAAAACTTAAAACATTTGTAAAGGTGGACAAATTTATATTTCTAGCATAGAAAAATTTCAAGGCCTGAACATATGCATTTCTCTTATAAAATTCTGTATTAGTTTTCGGAAGAACAATACCAGATTTAACATAATTTCTGGTTCTATCGAAAGAAGCTAAATGTTTCTCACAAATGCCCTTATTAAATACATGAACACAACAGTGAAACAAGAATAATTGTTGAATAGTTTTTACATTAAAATGCTTAAAAAGTTTAGCCGATGTGTATCTTGGGTTTTTATTTAGGATAATTCTAATCAGCTGATTTTGCATAATCTGAACTTTCCTCACATAAGATTTAGCTGCTCCCCCCCACAAAATGATCCCATACTTGAATAATGATTGTGCCAAGCCAAAATAAATTAAACGCAATTGATTTTTAAAAAGAAAATTTCTTGCTTCCTTGAAAACGAAAAACAATTTTCTCAAACGCACGATAAGATAATCAATATGGGACTTGAAATTTAAATTACAATCGATTATTATGCCTAAATATTTACAATTATCCGCAAAAGGAATTTGGGGACAGTCACATTCACCATCATGGGTAGAACAATCTCCCGCAGAGGGGAACTTGATTTTAAATTTCATGCCGAAATTAAAACTCAATTTTTACTCCCTCGAGCGGTCGCGGGCGGCATTTTATGCCGAAATTAAAATTCAATTTTTACTCCCTCGAGCGGTCGCGGGCGGCATTTTATGCCGAAATTAAAACTCAATTTTTACTCCCTCGAGCGGTCGCGGGCGGCATTTTATGCCGAAATTAAAACTCAATTTTTACTCCCTCGAGCGGTCGCGGGCGGCATTTTATGCCGAAATTAAAACTCAATTTTACTCCCTCGAGCGGTCGCGGGCGGCATTTTATGCCGAAATTAAGACTCAATTTTTACTCCCTCGAGCGGTCGCGGGCGGCATTTTATGCCGAAATTAAAACTCAATTTTTACTCCCTCGAGCGGTCGCGGGCGGCATTTCATGCCGAAATTAAAACTCAATTTTTACTCCCTCGAGCGGTCGCGGGCGGCATTTTATGCTGAAATTAAAACTCAATTTTTACTCCCTCGAGCGGTCGCGGGCGGCATTTTATGCCGAAATTAAAACTCAATTTTTACTCCCTCGAGCGGTCGCGGGCGGCATTTTATGCCGAAATTAAAACTCAATTTTTACTCCCTCGAGCGGTCGCGGGCGGCATTTTATGCCGAAATTAAAACTCAATTTTTACTCCCTCGAGCGGTCGCGGGCGGCATTTTATGCCGAAATTAAAACTCAATTTTTACTCCCTCGAGCGGTCGCGGGCGGCATTTTATGCCGAAATTAAAACTCAATTTTTACTCCCTCGAGCGGTCGCGGGCGGCATTTTATGCCGAAATTAAAACTCAATTTTTACTCCCTCGAGCGGTCGCGGGCGGCATTTCATGCCGAAATTAAAACTCAATTTTTACTCCCTCGAGCGGTCGCGGGCGGCATTTTATGCTGAAATTAAAACTCAATTTTTACTCCCTCGAGCGGTCGCGGGCGTCATTTTATGCCGAAATTAAAACTCAATTTTTACTCCCTCGAGCGGTCGCGGGCGGCATTGTATGCCGAAATTAAAACTCAATTTTTACTCCCTCGAGCGGTCGCGGGCGGCATTTTATGCCGAAATTAAAACTCAATTTTTACTCCCCCGAGCGGTCGCGGGCGGCATTTATTTATTATTTATTTATTTATTTATTGATTGGCATCCAAAATACAAGAAAAATTAAAAATTAAAAACACAAACATTACACTTCTGGTGAACCAAATAAAATTAAACGAACAGTTCGTATGATTTACTTATATGCTAAGAAAAAGAAAACATAACAAGAAACTGACGCCCACCAAAAAATAAGTTCCTAAGAACTTGTGCTATCTGGTGGAGAAGCTATGGCAGCAGTCGCGAAAGCATATTTTTAATTTTAATTTTTATTTATTTATTAACTTATTATTATTATTTAAATACATTTATTTATTTATTTATGTGTTATACTACTTCATTTTCTTAAATTATATTAAGGGGAATAGAAATCAAGAAAGAAAACATCCATTCAGCATCTTCTTAAAACTTAAAACATTTGTAAAGGTGGACAAATTTATATTTCTAGCATAGAAAAATTTCAAGGCCTGAACATATGCATTTCTCTTATAAAATTCTGTATTAGTTTTCGGAAGAACAATACCAGATTTAACATAATTTCTGGTTCTATCGAAAGAAGCTAAATGTTTCTCACAAATGCCCTTATTAAATACATGAACACAACAGTGAAACAAGAATAATTGTTGAATAGTTTTTACATTAAAATGCTTAAAAAGTTTAGCCGATGTGTATCTTGGGTTTTTATTTAGGATAATTCTAATCAGCTGATTTTGCATAATCTGAACTTTCCTCACATAAGATTTAGCTGCTCCCCCCCACAAAATGATCCCATACTTGAATAATGATTGTGCCAAGCCAAAATAAATTAAACGCAATTGATTTTTAAAAAGAAAATTTCTTGCTTCCTTGAAAACGAAAAACAATTTTCTCAAACGCACGATAAGATAATCAATATGGGACTTGAAATTTAAATTACAATCGATTATTATGCCTAAATATTTACAATTATCCGCAAAAGGAATTTGGGGACAGTCACATTCACCATCATGGGTAGAACAATCTCCCGCAGAGGGGAACTTGATTTTAAATTTCATGCCGAAATTAAAACTCAATTTTTACTCCCTCGAGCGGTCGCGGGCGGCATTTTATGCTGAAATTAAAACTCAATTTTTACTCCCTCGAGCGGTCGCGGGCGGCATTTTATGCCGAAATTAAAACTCAATTTTTACTCCCTCGAGCGGTCGCGGGCGGCATTTTATGCCGAAATTAAAACTCAATTTTTACTCCCTCGAGCGGTCGCGGGCGGCATTTTATGCCGAAATTAAAACTCAATTTTTACTCCCTCGAGCGGTCGCGGGCGGCATTTTATGCCGAAATTAAAACTCAATTTTTACTCCCTCGAGCGGTCGCGGGCGGCATTTTATGCCGAAATTAAAACTCAATTTTTACTCCCTCGAGCGGTCGCGGGCGGCATTTTATGCCGAAATTAAAACTCAATTTTTACTCCCTCGAGCGGTCGCGGGCGGCATTTCATGCCGAAATTAAAACTCAATTTTTACTCCCTCGAGCGGTCGCGGGCGGCATTTTATGCTGAAATTAAAACTCAATTTTTACTCCCTCGAGCGGTCGCGGGCGGCATTTTATGCCGAAATTAAAACTCAATTTTTACTCCCTCGAGCGGTCGCGGGCGGCATTTTATGCCGAAATTAAAACTCAATTTTTACTCCCTCAAGCGGTCGCGGGCGGCATTTTATGCCGAAATTAAAACTCAATTTTTACTCCCCCGAGCGGTCGCGGGCGGCATTTATTTATTATTTATTTATTTATTTATTGATTGGCATCCAAAATACAAGAAAAATTAAAAATTAAAAACACAAACATTACACTTCTGGTAAACCAAATAAAATTAAACGAACAGTTCGTATGATTTACTTATATGCTAAGAAAAAGAAAACATAACAAGAAACTGACGCCCACCAAAAAATAAGTTCCTAAGAACTTGTGCTATCTGGTGGAGAAGCTATGGCAGCAGTCGCGAAAGCATATTTTTAATTTTCATTTTTATTTATTTATTAACTTATTATTATTATTTAAATACATTTATTTATTTATTTATGTGTTATACTACTTCATTTTCTTAAATTATATTAAGGGGAATAGAAATCAAGAAAGAAAACATCCATTCAGCATCTTCTTAAAACTTAAAACATTTGTAAAGGTGGACAAATTTATATTTCTAGCATAGAAAAATTTCAAGGCCTGAACATATGCATTTCTCTTATAAAATTCTGTATTAGTTTTCGGAAGAACAATACCAGATTTAACATAATTTCTGGTTCTATCGAAAGAAGCTAAATGTTTCTCACAAATGCCCTTATTAAATACATGAACACAACAGTGAAACAAGAATAATTGTTGAATAGTTTTTACATTAAAATGCTTAAAAAGTTTAGCCGATGTGTATCTTGGGTTTTTATTTAGGATAATTCTAATCAGCTGATTTTGCATAATCTGAACTTTCCTCACATAAGATTTAGCTGCTCCCCCCCACAAAATGATCCCATACTTGAATAATGATTGTGCCAAGCCAAAATAAATTAAACGCAATTGATTTTTAAAAAGAAAATTTCTTGCTTCCTTGAAAACGAAAAACAATTTTCTCAAACGCACGATAAGATAATCAATATGGGACTTGAAATTTAAATTACAATCGATTATTATGCCTAAATATTTACAATTATCCGCAAAAGGAATTTGGGGACAGTCACATTCACCATCATGGGTAGAACAATCTCCCGCAGAGGGGAACTTGATTTTAAATTTCATGCCGAAATTAAAACTCAATTTTTACTCCCTCGAGCGGTCGCGGGCGGCATTTTATGCCGAAATTAAAACTCAATTTTTACTCCCTCGAGCGGTCGCGGGCGGCATTTCATGCCGAAATTAAAACTCAATTTTTACTCCCTCGAGCGGTCGCGGGCGGCATTTTATGCCGAAATTAAAACTCAATTTTTACTCCCTCGAGCGGTCGCGGGCGTCATTTTATGCCGAAATTAAAACTCAATTTTTACTCCCTCGAGCGGTCGCGGGCGGCATTTTATGCCGAAATTAAAACTCAATTTTTACTCCCTCGAGCGGTCGCGGGCGGCATTTAAGAACTTGTGCTATCTGGTGGAGAAGCTACGGCAGCAGTCGCGAAAGCATATTTTTAATTTTCATTTTTATTTATTTATTAACTTATTATTATTATTTAAATACATTTATTTATTTATTTATGTGTTATACTACTTCATTTTCTTAAATTATATTAAGGGGAATAGAAATCAAGAAAGAAAACATCCATTCAGCATCTTCTTAAAACTTAAAACATTTGTAAAGGTGGACAAATTTATATTTCTAGCATAGAAAAATTTCAAGGCCTGAACATATGCATTTCTCTTATAAAATTCTGTATTAGTTTTCGGAAGAACAATACCAGATTTAACATAATTTCTGGTTCTATCGAAAGAAGCTAAATGTTTCTCACAAATGCCCTTATTAAATACATGAACACAACAGTGAAACAAGAATAATTGTTGAATAGTTTTTACATTAAAATGCTTAAAAAGTTTAGCCGATGTGTATCTTGGGTTTTTATTTAGGATAATTCTAATCAGCTGATTTTGCATAATCTGAACTTTCCTCACATAAGATTTAGCTGCTCCCCCCCACAAAATGATCCCATACTTGAATAATGATTGTGCCAAGCCAAAATAAATTAAACGCAATTGATTTTTAAAAAGAAAATTTCTTGCTTCCTTGAAAACGAAAAACAATTTTCTCAAACGCACGATAAGATAATCAATATGGGACTTGAAATTTAAATTACAATCGATTATTATGCCTAAATATTTACAATTATCCGCAAAAGGAATTTGGGGACAGTCACATTCACCATCATGGGTAGAACAATCTCCCGCAGAGGGGAACTTGATTTTAAATTTCATGCCGAAATTAAAACTCAATTTTTACTCCCTCGAGCGGTCGCGGGCGGCATTTTATGCTGAAATTAAAACTCAATTTTTACTCCCTCGAGCGGTCGCGGGCGGCATTTTATGCCGAAATTAAAACTCAATTTTTACTCCCTCGAGCGGTCGCGGGCGGCATTTTATGCCGAAATTAAAACTCAATTTTTACTCCCTCGAGCGGTCGCGGGCGGCATTTTATGCCGAAATTAAAATTCAATTTTTACTCCCTCGAGCGGTCGCGGGCGGCATTTTATGCCGAAATTAAAACTCAATTTTTACTCCCTCGAGCGGTCGCGGGCGGCATTTTATGCCGAAATTAAAACTCAATTTTTACTCCCTCGAGCGGTCGCGGGCGGCATTTAATGCCGAAATTAAAACTCAATTTTACTCCCTCGAGCGGTCGCGGGCGGCATTTTATGCCGAAATTAAAACTCAATTTTTACTCCCTCGAGCGGTCGCGGGCGGCATTTTATGCCGAAATTAAAACTCAATTTTTACTCCCTCGAGCGGTCGCGGGCGGCATTTCATGCCGAAATTAAAACTCAATTTTTACTCCCTCGAGCGGTCGCGGGCGGCATTTTATGCTGAAATTAAAACTCAATTTTTACTCCCTCGAGCGGTCGCGGGCGGCATTTTATGCCGAAATTAAAACTCAATTTTTACTCCCTCGAGCGGTCGCGGGCGGCATTTTATGCCGAAATTAAAAATCAATTTTTACTCCCTCGAGCGGTCGCGGGCGGCATTTTATGCCGAAATTAAAACTCAATTTTTACTCCCTCGAGCGGTCGCGGGCGGCATTTTATGCCGAAATTAAAACTCAATTTTTACTCCCTCGAGCGGTCGCGGGCGGCATTTTATGCCGAAATTAAAACTCAATTTTTACTCCCTCGAGCGGTCGCGGGCGGCATTTTATGCCGAAATTAAAACTCAATTTTTACTCCCCCGAGCGGTCGCGGGCGGCATTTATTTATTATTTATTTATTTATTTATTGATTGGCATCCAAAATACAAGAAAAATTAAAAATTAAAAACACAAACATTACACTTCTGGTAAACCAAATAAAATTAAACGAACAGTTCGTATGATTTACTTATATGCTAAGAAAAAGAAAACATAACAAGAAACTGACGCCCACCAAAAAATAAGTTCCTAAGAACTTGTTCTATCTGGTGGAGAAGCTATGGCAGCAGTCGCGAAAGCATATTTTTAATTTTCATTTTTATTTATTTATTAACTTATTATTATTATTTAAATACATTTATTTATTTATTTATGTGTTATACTACTTCATTTTCTTAAATTATATTAAGGGGAATAGAAATCAAGAAAGAAAACATCCATTCAGCATCTTCTTAAAACTTAAAACATTTGTAAAGGTGGACAAATTTATATTTCTAGCATAGAAAAATTTCAAGGCCTGAACATATGCATTTCTCTTATAAAATTCTGTATTAGTTTTCGGAAGAACAATACCAGATTTAACATAATTTCTGGTTCTATCGAAAGAAGCTAAATGTTTCTCACAAATGCCCTTATTAAATACATGAACACAACAGTGAAACAAGAATAATTGTTGAATAGTTTTTACATTAAAATGCTTAAAAAGTTTAGCCGATGTGTATCTTGGGTTTTTATTTAGGATAATTCTAATCAGCTGATTTTGCATAATCTGAACTTTCCTCACATAAGATTTAGCTGCTCCCCCCCACAAAATGATCCCATACTTGAATAATGATTGTGCCAAGCCAAAATAAATTAAACGCAATTGATTTTTAAAAAGAAAATTTCTTGCTTCCTTGAAAACGAAAAACAATTTTCTCAAACGCACGATAAGATAATCAATATGGGACTTGAAATTTAAATTACAATCGATTATTATGCCTAAATATTTACAATTATCCGCAAAAGGAATTTGGGGACAGTCACATTCACCATCATGGGTAGAACAATCTCCCGCAGAGGGGAACTTGATTTTAAATTTCATGCCGAAATTAAAACTCAATTTTTACTCCCTCGAGCGGTCGCGGGCGGCATGTTATGCTGAAATTAAAACTCAATTTTTACTCCCTCGAGCGGTCGCGGGCGGCATTTTATGCCGAAATTAAAACTCAATTTTTACTCCCTCGAGCGGTCGCGGGCGGCATTTTATGCCGAAATTAAAACTCAATTTTTACTCCCTCGAGCGGTCGCGGGCGGCATTTTATGCCGAAATTAAAATTCAATTTTTACTCCCTCGAGCGGTCGCGGGCGGCATTTTATGCCGAAATTAAAACTCAATTTTTACTCCCTCGAGCGGTCGCGGGCGGCATTTTATGCCGAAATTAAAACTCAATTTTTACTCCCTCGAGCGGTCGCGGGCGGCATTTTATGCCGAAATTAAAACTCAATTTTACTCCCTTTTATGCCGAAATTAAAACTCAATTTTTACTCCCTCGAGCGGTCGCGGGCGGCATTTTATGCCGAAATTAAAACTCAATTTTTACTCCCTCGAGCGGTCGCGGGCGGCATTTCATGCCGAAATTAAAACTCAATTTTTACTCCCTCGAGCGGTCGCGGGCGGCATTTTATGCTGAAATTAAAACTCAATTTTTACTCCCTCGAGCGGTCGCGGGCGGCATTTTATGCCGAAATTAAAACTCAATTTTTACTCCCTCGAGCGGTCGCGGGCGGCATTTTATGCCGAAATTAAAACTCAATTTTTACTCCCTCGAGCGGTCGCGGGCGGCATTTTATGCCGAAATTAAAACTCAATTTTTACTCCCTCGAGCGGTCGCGGGCGGCATTTTATGCCGAAATTAAAACTCAATTTTTACTCCCTCGAGCGGTCGCGGGCGGCATTTTATGCCGAAATTAAAACTCAATTTTTACTCCCTCGAGCGGTCGCGGGCGGCATTTTATGCCGAAATTAAAACTCAATTTTTACTCCCTCGAGCGGTCGCGGGCGGCATTTTATGCCGAAATTAAAACTCAATTTTTACTCCCTCGAGCGGTCGCGGGCGGCATTTTATGCCGAAATTAAAACTCAATTTTTACTCCCTCGAGCGGTCGCGGGCGGCATTTTATGCCGAAATTAAAACTCAATTTTTACTCCCTCGAGCGGTCGCGGGCGGCATTTTATGCCGAAATTAAAACTCAATTTTTACTCCCTCGAGCGGTCGCGGGCGGCATTTTATGCCGAAATTAAAACTCAATTTTTACTCCCTCGAGCGGTCGCGGGCGGCATTTCATGCCGAAATTAAAACTCAATTTTTACTCCCTCGAGCGGTCGCGGGCGGCATTTTATGCTGAAATTAAAACTCAATTTTTACTCCCTCGAGCGGTCGCGGGCGGCATTTTATGCCGAAATTAAAACTCAATTTTTACTCCCTCGAGCGGTCGCGGGCGGCATTGTATGCCGAAATTAAAACTCAATTTTTACTCCCTCGAGCGGTCGCGGGCGGCATTTTATGCCGAAATTAAAACTCAATTTTTACTCCCCCGAGCGGTCGCGGGCGGCATTTATTTATTATTTATTTATTTATTTATTGATTGGCATCCAAAATACAAGAAAAATTAAAAATTAAAAACACAAACATTACACTTCTGGTAAACCAAATAAAATTAAACGAACAGTTCGTATGATTTACTTATATGCTAAGAAAAAGAAAACATAACAAGAAACTGACGCCCACCAAAAAATAAGTTCCTAAGAACTTGTGCTATCTGGTGGAGAAGCTATGGCAGCAGTCGCGAAAGCATATTTTTAATTTTAATTTTTATTTATTTATTAACTTATTATTATTATTTAAATACATTTATTTATTTATTTATGTGTTATACTACTTCATTTTCTTAAATTATATTAAGGGGAATAGAAATCAAGAAAGAAAACATCCATTCAGCATCTTCTTAAAACTTAAAACATTTGTAAAGGTGGACAAATTTATATTTCTAGCATAGAAAAATTTCAAGGCCTGAACATATGCATTTCTCTTATAAAATTCTGTATTAGTTTTCGGAAGAACAATACCAGATTTAACATAATTTCTGGTTCTATCGAAAGAAGCTAAATGTTTCTCACAAATGCCCTTATTAAATACATGAACACAACAGTGAAACAAGAATAATTGTTGAATAGTTTTTACATTAAAATGCTTAAAAAGTTTAGCCGATGTGTATCTTGGGTTTTTATTTAGGATAATTCTAATCAGCTGATTTTGCATAATCTGAACTTTCCTCACATAAGATTTAGCTGCTCCCCCCCACAAAATGATCCCATACTTGAATAATGATTGTGCCAAGCCAAAATAAATTAAACGCAATTGATTTTTAAAAAGAAAATTTCTTGCTTCCTTGAAAACGAAAAACAATTTTCTCAAACGCACGATAAGATAATCAATATGGGACTTGAAATTTAAATTACAATCGATTATTATGCCTAAATATTTACAATTATCCGCAAAAGGAATTTGGGGACAGTCACATTCACCATCATGGGTAGAACAATCTCCCGCAGAGGGGAACTTGATTTTAAATTTCATGCCGAAATTAAAACTCAATTTTTACTCCCTCGAGCGGTCGCGGGCGGCATTTTATGCTGAAATTAAAACTCAATTTTTACTCCCTCGAGCGGTCGCGGGCGGCATTTTATGCCGAAATTAAAACTCAATTTTTACTCCCTCGAGCGGTCGCGGGCGGCATTTTATGCCGAAATTAAAACTCAATTTTTACTCCCTCGAGCGGTCGCGGGCGGCATTTTATGCCGAAATTAAAACTCAATTTTTACTCCCTCGAGCGGTCGCGGGCGGCATTTTATGCCGAAATTAAAACTCAATTTTTACTCCCTCGAGCGGTCGCGGGCGGCATTTTATGCCGAAATTAAAACTCAATTTTTACTCCCTCGAGCGGTCGCGGGCGGCATTTTATGCCGAAATTAAAACTCAATTTCTACTCCCTCGAGCGGTCGCGGGCGGCATTTTATGCCGAAATTAAAACTCAATTTTTACTCCCTCGAGCGGTCGCGGGCGGCATTTTATGCCGAAATTAAAACTCAATTTTTACTCCCTCGAGCGGTCGCGGGCGGCATTTTATGCCGAAATTAAAACTCAATTTTTACTCCCTCGAGCGGTCGCGGGCGGCATTTTATGCCGAAATTAAAACTCAATTTTTACTCCCTCGAGCGGTCGCGGGCGGCATTTTATGCCGAAATTAAAACTCAATTTTTACTCCCTCGAGCGGTCGCGGGCGGCATTTTATGCCGAAATTAAAACTCAATTTTTACTCCCTCGAGCGGTCGCGGGCGGCATTTTATGCCGAAATTAAAACTCAATTTTTACTCCCTCGAGCGGTCGCGGGCGGCATTTCATGCCGAAATTAAAACTCAATTTTTACTCCCTCGAGCGGTCGCGGGCGGCATTTTATGCTGAAATTAAAACTCAATTTTTACTCCCTCGAGCGGTCGCGGGCGGCATTTTATGCCGAAATTAAAACTCAATTTTTACTCCCTCGAGCGGTCGCGGGCGGCATTGTATGCCGAAATTAAAACTCAATTTTTACTCCCTCGAGCGGTCGCGGGCGGCATTTTATGCCGAAATTAAAACTCAATTTTTACTCCCCCGAGCGGTCGCGGGCGGCATTTATTTATTATTTATTTATTTATTTATTGATTGGCATCCAAAATACAAGAAAAATTAAAAATTAAAAACACAAACATTACACTTCTGGTAAACCAAATAAAATTAAACGAACAGTTCGTATGATTTACTTATTTATTTATTTATTTATTTATTTATTTATTTATACGGGGCAAGCCCAATTACAGAATATAAAGAAGTAGCAGCAATATAATACCTACAGTAAATGCATAAATTACACAGGGATACTCCCAACACACATTAGGCACTGAGGTCGTCGAGAGGTACCGAGCACAGATGGCGGGCAAGAATAGTTCGTATAGAAGAAAGGGGCGTGGAAAGAATGTCAATATGAGGGGGAGACGTGGAGAGAAGGTTTACTTGGCGAGGAATACGGCACAATGGACGGTGGTACAAATAGTTTGTAGAAGAGAAGGGGATGGCAAACGGCGTGACAGAACGGGAAGAGTGGCGCGGCACAAAAAACCCGACACGTGCCAGGAGACCCGGGGCATCAATCCGCCCTGATACCAGACCCTGCAGGAAGAATATGCTAAGAAAAAGAAAACATAACAAGAAACTGACGCCCACCAAAAAATAAGTTCCTAAGAACTTGTGCTATCTGGTGGAGAAGCTATGGCAGCAGTCGCGAAAGCATATTTTTAATTTTAATTTTTATTTATTTATTAACTTATTATTATTATTTAAATACATTTATTTATTTATTTATGTGTTATACTACTTCATTTTCTTAAATTATATTAAGGGGAATAGAAATCAAGAAAGAAAACATCCATTCAGCATCTTCTTAAAACTTAAAACATTTGTAAAGGTGGACAAATTTATATTTCTAGCATAGAAAAATTTCAAGGCCTGAACATATGCATTTCTCTTATAAAATTCTGTATTAGTTTTCGGAAGAACAATACCAGATTTAACATAATTTCTGGTTCTATCGAAAGAAGCTAAATGTTTCTCACAAATGCCCTTATTAAATACATGAACACAACAGTGAAACAAGAATAATTGTTGAATAGTTTTTACATTAAAATGCTTAAAAAGTTTAGCCGATGTGTATCTTGGGTTTTTATTTAGGATAATTCTAATCAGCTGATTTTGCATAATCTGAACTTTCCTCACATAAGATTTAGCTGCTCCCCCCCACAAAATGATCCCATACTTGAATAATGATTGTGCCAAGCCAAAATAAATTAAACGCAATTGATTTTTAAAAAGAAAATTTCTTGCTTCCTTGAAAACGAAAAACAATTTTCTCAAACGCACGATAAGATAATCAATATGGGACTTGAAATTTAAATTACAATCGATTATTATGCCTAAATATTTACAATTATCCGCAAAAGGAATTTGGGGACAGTCACATTCACCATCATGGGTAGAACAATCTCCCGCAGAGGGGAACTTGATTTTAAATTTCATGCCGAAATTAAAACTCAATTTTTACTCCCTCGAGCGGTCGCGGGCGGCATTTTATGCTGAAATTAAAACTCAATTTTTACTCCCTCGAGCGGTCGCGGGCGGCATTTTATGCCGAAATTAAAACTCAATTTTTACTCCCTCGAGCGGTCGCGGGCGGCATTTTATGCCGAAATTAAAACTCAATTTTTACTCCCTCGAGCGGTCGCGGGCGGCATTTTATGCCGAAATTAAAACTCAATTTTTACTCCCTCGAGCGGTCGCGGGCGGCATTTTATGCCGAAATTAAAACTCAATTTTTACTCCCTCGAGCGGTCGCGGGCGGCATTTTATGCCGAAATTAAAACTCAATTTTTACTCCCTCGAGCGGTCGCGGGCGGCATTTTATGCCGAAATTAAAACTCAATTTTTACTCCCTCGAGCGGTCGCGGGCGGCATTTCATGCCGAAATTAAAACTCAATTTTTACTCCCTCGAGCGGTCGCGGGCGGCATTTTATGCTGAAATTAAAACTCAATTTTTACTCCCTCGAGCGGTCGCGGGCGGCATTTTATGCCGAAATTAAAACTCAATTTTTACTCCCTCGAGCGGTCGCGGGCGGCATTTTATGCCGAAATTAAAACTCAATTTTTACTCCCTCGAGCGGTCGCGGGCGGCATTTTATGCCGAAATTAAAACTCAATTTTTACTCCCCCGAGCGGTCGCGGGCGGCATTTATTTATTATTTATTTATTTATTTATTGATTGGCATCCAAAATACAAGAAAAATTAAAAATTAAAAACACAAACATTACACTTCTGGTAAACCAAATAAAATTAAACGAACAGTTCGTATGATTTACTTATATGCTAAGAAAAAGAAAACATAACAAGAAACTGACGCCCACCAAAAAATAAGTTCCTAAGAACTTGTGCTATCTGGTGGAGAAGCTATGGCAGCAGTCGCGAAAGCATATTTTTAATTTTCATTTTTATTTATTTATTAACTTATTATTATTATTTAAATACATTTATTTATTTATTTATGTGTTATACTACTTCATTTTCTTAAATTATATTAAGGGGAATAGAAATCAAGAAAGAAAACATCCATTCAGCATCTTCTTAAAACTTAAAACATTTGTAAAGGTGGACAAATTTATATTTCTAGCATAGAAAAATTTCAAGGCCTGAACATATGCATTTCTCATATAAAATTCTGTATTAGTTTTCGGAAGAACAATACCAGATTTAACATAATTTCTGGTTCTATCGAAAGAAGCTAAATGTTTCTCACAAATGCCCTTATTAAATACATGAACACAACAGTGAAACAAGAATAATTGTTGAATAGTTTTTACATTAAAATGCTTAAAAAGTTTAGCCGATGTGTATCTTGGGTTTTTATTTAGGATAATTCTAATCAGCTGATTTTGCATAATCTGAACTTTCCTCACATAAGATTTAGCTGCTCCCCCCCACAAAATGATCCCATACTTGAATAATGATTGTGCCAAGCCAAAATAAATTAAACGCAATTGATTTTTAAAAAGAAAATTTCTTGCTTCCTTGAAAACGAAAAACAATTTTCTCAAACGCACGATAAGATAATCAATATGGGACTTGAAATTTAAATTACAATCGATTATTATGCCTAAATATTTACAATTATCCGCAAAAGGAATTTGGGGACAGTCACATTCACCATCATGGGTAGAACAATCTCCCGCAGAGGGGAACTTGATTTTAAATTTCATGCCGAAATTAAAACTCAATTTTTACTCCCTCGAGCGGTCGCGGGCGGCATTTTATGCTGAAATTAAAACTCAATTTTTACTCCCTCGAGCGGTCGCGGGCGGCATTTTATGCCGAAATTAAAACTCAATTTTTACTCCCTCGAGCGGTCGCGGGCGGCATTTTATGCCGAAATTAAAACTCAATTTTTACTCCCTCGAGCGGTCGCGGGCGGCATTTTATGCCGAAATTAAAACTCAATTTTTACTCCCTCGAGCGGTCGCGGGCGGCATTTTATGCCGAAATTAAAACTCAATTTTTACTCCCTCGAGCGGTCGCGGGCGGCATTTTATGCCGAAATTAAAACTCAATTTTTACTCCCTCGAGCGGTCGCGGGCGGCATTTTATGCCGAAATTAAAACTCAATTTTTACTCCCTCGAGCGGTCGCGGGCGGCATTTCATGCCGAAATTAAAACTCAATTTTTACTCCCTCGAGCGGTCGTGGGCGGCATTTTATGCTGAAATTAAAACTCAATTTTTACTCCCTCGAGCGGTCGCGGGCGGCATTTTATGCCGAAATTAAAACTCAATTTTTACTCCCTCGAGCGGTCGCGGGCGGCATTTTATGCCGAAATTAAAACTCAATTTTTACTCCCTCGAGCGGTCGCGGGCGGCATTTTATGCCGAAATTAAAACTCAATTTTTACTCCCCCGAGCGGTCGCGGGCGGCATTTATTTATTATTTATTTATTTATTTATTGATTGGCATCCAAAATACAAGAAAAATTAAAAATTAAAAACACAAACATTACACTTCTGGTAAACCAAATAAAATTAAACGAACAGTTCGTATGATTTACTTATATGCTAAGAAAAAGAAAACATAACAAGAAACTGACGCCCACCAAAAAATAAGTTCCTAAGAACTTGTGCTATCTGGTGGAGAAGCTATGGCAGTCGCGAAAGCATATTTTTAATTTTCATTTTTATTTATTTATTAACTTATTATTATTATTTAAATACATTTATTTATTTATTTATGTGTTATACTACTTCATTTTCTTAAATTATATTAAGGGGAATAGAAATCAAGAAAGAAAACATCCATTCAGCATCTTCTTAAAACTTAAAACATTTGTAAAGGTGGACAAATTTATATTTCTAGCATAGAAAAATTTCAAGGCCTGAACATATGCATTTCTCTTATAAAATTCTGTATTAGTTTTCGGAAGAACAATACCAGATTTAACATAATTTCTGGTTCTATCGAAAGAAGCTAAATGTTTCTCACAAATGCCCTTATTAAATACATGAACACAACAGTGAAACAAGAATAATTGTTGAATAGTTTTTACATTAAAATGCTTAAAAAGTTTAGCCGATGTGTATCTTGGGTTTTTATTTAGGATAATTCTAATCAGCTGATTTTGCATAATCTGAACTTTCCTCACATAAGATTTAGCTGCTCCCCCCCACAAAATGATCCCATACTTGAATAATGATTGTGCCAAGCCAAAATAAATTAAACGCAATTGATTTTTAAAAAGAAAATTTCTTGCTTCCTTGAAAACGAAAAACAATTTTCTCAAACGCACGATAAGATAATCAATATGGGACTTGAAATTTAAATTACAATCGATTATTATGCCTAAATATTTACAATTATCCGCAAAAGGAATTTGGGGACAGTCACATTCACCATCATGGGTAGAACAATCTCCCGCAGAGGGGAACTTGATTTTAAATTTCATGCCGAAATTAAAACTCAATTTTTACTCCCTCGAGCGGTCGCGGGCGGCATTTTATGCTGAAATTAAAACTCAATTTTTACTCCCTCGAGCGGTCGCGGGCGGCATTTTATGCCGAAATTAAAACTCAATTTTTACTCCCTCGAGCGGTCGCGGGCGGCATTTTATGCCGAAATTAAAACTCAATTTTTACTCCCTCGAGCGGTCGCGGGCGGCATTTTATGCCGAAATTAAAACTCAATTTTACTCCCCAGAGCGGTCGCGGGCGGCATTTTATGCCGAAATTAAAACTCAATTTTTACTCCCTCGAGCGGTCGCGGGCGGCATTTTATGCCGAAATTAAAACTCAATTTTTACTCCCTCGAGCGGTCGCGGGCGGCATTTCATGCCGAAATTAAAACTCAATTTTTACTCCCTCGAGCGGTCGCGGGCGGCATTTTATGCTGAAATTAAAACTCAATTTTTACTCCCTCGAGCGGTCGCGGGCGGCATTTTATGCCGAAATTAAAACTCAATTTTTACTCCCTCGAGCGGTCGCGGGCGGCATTTTATGCCGAAATTAAAACTCAATTTTTACTCCCTCGAGCGGTCGCGGGCGGCATTTTATGCTGAAATTAAAACTCAATTTTTACTCCCTCGAGCGGTCGCGGGGGGCATTTTATGCCGAAATTAAAACTCAATTTTTACTCCCTCGAGCGGTCGCGGGCGGCATTGTATGCCGAAATTAAAACTCAATTTTTACTCCCTCGAGCGGTCGCGGGCGGCATTTTATGCCGAAATTAAAACTCAATTTTTACTCCCCCGAGCGGTCGCGGGCGGCATTTATTTATTATTTATTTATTTATTTATTGATTGGCATCCAAAATACAAGAAAAATTAAAAATTAAAAACACAAACATTACACTTCTGGTAAACCAAATAAAATTAAACGAACAGTTCGTATGATTTACTTATATGCTAAGAAAAAGAAAACATAACAAGAAACTGACGCCCACCAAAAAATAAGTTCCTAAGAACTTGTGCTATCTGGTGGAGAAGCTATGGCAGCAGTCGCGAAAGCATATTTTTAATTTTCATTTTTATTTATTTATTAACTTATTATTATTATTTAAATACATTTATTTATTTATTTATGTGTTATACTACTTCATTTTCTTAAATTATATTAAGGGGAATAGAAATCAAGAAAGAAAACATCCATTCAGCATCTTCTTAAAACTTAAAACATTTGTAAAGGTGGACAAATTTATATTTCTAGCATAGAAAAATTTCAAGGCCTGAACATATGCATTTCTCATATAAAATTCTGTATTAGTTTTCGGAAGAACAATACCAGATTTAACATAATTTCTGGTTCTATCGAAAGAAGCTAAATGTTTCTCACAAATGCCCTTATTAAATACATGAACACAACAGTGAAACAAGAATAATTGTTGAATAGTTTTTACATTAAAATGCTTAAAAAGTTTAGCCGATGTGTATCTTGGGTTTTTATTTAGGATAATTCTAATCAGCTGATTTTGCATAATCTGAACTTTCCTCACATAAGATTTAGCTGCTCCCCCCCACAAAATGATCCCATACTTGAATAATGATTGTGCCAAGCCAAAATAAATTAAACGCAATTGATTTTTAAAAAGAAAATTTCTTGCTTCCTTGAAAACGAAAAACAATTTTCTCAAACGCACGATAAGATAATCAATATGGGACTTGAAATTTAAATTACAATCGATTATTATGCCTAAATATTTACAATTATCCGCAAAAGGAATTTGGGGACAGTCACATTCACCATCATGGGTAGAACAATCTCCCGCAGAGGGGAACTTGATTTTAAATTTCATGCCGAAATTAAAACTCAATTTTTACTCCCTCGAGCGGTCGCGGGCGGCATTTTATGCTGAAATTAAAACTCAATTTTTACTCCCTCGAGCGGTCGCGGGCGGCATTTTATGCCGAAATTAAAACTCAATTTTTACTCCCTCGAGCGGTCGCGGGCGGCATTTTATGCCGAAATTAAAACTCAATTTTTACTCCCTCGAGCGGTCGCGGGCGGCATTTTATGCCGAAATTAAAACTCAATTTTTACTCCCTCGAGCGGTCGCGGGCGGCATTTTATGCCGAAATTAAAACTCAATTTTTACTCCCTCGAGCGGTCGCGGGCGGCATTTTATGCCGAAATTAAAACTCAATTTTTACTCCCTCGAGCGGTCGCGGGCGGCATTTTATGCCGAAATTAAAACTCAATTTTTACTCCCTCGAGCGGTCGCGGGCGGCATTTCATGCCGAAATTAAAACTCAATTTTTACTCCCTCGAGCGGTCGCGGGCGGCATTTTATGCTGAAATTAAAACTCAATTTTTACTCCCTCGAGCGGTCGCGGGCGGCATTTTATGCCGAAATTAAAACTCAATTTTTACTCCCTCGAGCGGTCGCGGGCGGCATTTTATGCCGAAATTAAAACTCAATTTTTACTCCCTCGAGCGGTCGCGGGCGGCATTTTATGCCGAAATTAAAACTCAATTTTTACTCCCCCGAGCGGTCGCGGGCGGCATTTATTTATTATTTATTTATTTATTTATTGATTGGCATCCAAAATACAAGAAAAATTAAAAATTAAAAACACAAACATTACACTTCTGGTAAACCAAATAAAATTAAACGAACAGTTCGTATGATTTACTTATATGCTAAGAAAAAGAAAACATAACAAGAAACTGACGCCCACCAAAAAATAAGTTCCTAAGAACTTGTGCTATCTGGTGGAGAAGCTATGGCAGTCGCGAAAGCATATTTTTAATTTTCATTTTTATTTATTTATTAACTTATTATTATTATTTAAATACATTTATTTATTTATTTATGTGTTATACTACTTCATTTTCTTAAATTATATTAAGGGGAATAGAAATCAAGAAAGAAAACATCCATTCAGCATCTTCTTAAAACTTAAAACATTTGTAAAGGTGGACAAATTTATATTTCTAGCATAGAAAAATTTCAAGGCCTGAACATATGCATTTCTCTTATAAAATTCTGTATTAGTTTTCGGAAGAACAATACCAGATTTAACATAATTTCTGGTTCTATCGAAAGAAGCTAAATGTTTCTCACAAATGCCCTTATTAAATACATGAACACAACAGTGAAACAAGAATAATTGTTGAATAGTTTTTACATTAAAATGCTTAAAAAGTTTAGCCGATGTGTATCTTGGGTTTTTATTTAGGATAATTCTAATCAGCTGATTTTGCATAATCTGAACTTTCCTCACATAAGATTTAGCTGCTCCCCCCCACAAAATGATCCCATACTTGAATAATGATTGTGCCAAGCCAAAATAAATTAAACGCAATTGATTTTTAAAAAGAAAATTTCTTGCTTCCTTGAAAACGAAAAACAATTTTCTCAAACGCACGATAAGATAATCAATATGGGACTTGAAATTTAAATTACAATCGATTATTATGCCTAAATATTTACAATTATCCGCAAAAGGAATTTGGGGACAGTCACATTCACCATCATGGGTAGAACAATCTCCCGCAGAGGGGAACTTGATTTTAAATTTCATGCCGAAATTAAAACTCAATTTTTACTCCCTCGAGCGGTCGCGGGCGGCATTTTATGCTGAAATTAAAACTCAATTTTTACTCCCTCGAGCGGTCGCGGGCGGCATTTTATGCCGAAATTAAAACTCAATTTTTACTCCCTCGAGCGGTCGCGGGCGGCATTTTATGCCGAAATTAAAACTCAATTTTTACTCCCTCGAGCGGTCGCGGGCGGCATTTTATGCCGAAATTAAAACTCAATTTTACTCCCCAGAGCGGTCGCGGGCGGCATTTTATGCCGAAATTAAAACTCAATTTTTACTCCCTCGAGCGGTCGCGGGCGGCATTTTATGCCGAAATTAAAACTCAATTTTTACTCCCTCGAGCGGTCGCGGGCGGCATTTCATGCCGAAATTAAAACTCAATTTTTACTCCCTCGAGCGGTCGCGGGCGGCATTTTATGCTGAAATTAAAACTCAATTTTTACTCCCTCGAGCGGTCGCGGGCGGCATTTTATGCCGAAATTAAAACTCAATTTTTACTCCCTCGAGCGGTCGCGGGCGGCATTTTATGCCGAAATTAAAACTCAATTTTTACTCCCTCGAGCGGTCGCGGGCGGCATTTTATGCCGAAATTAAAACTCAATTTTTACTCCCTCGAGCGGTCGCGGGCGGCATTTTATGCCGAAATTAAAACTCAATTTTTACTCCCTCGAGCGGTCGCGGGCGGCATTTTATGCCGAAATTAAAACTCAATTTTTACTCCCTCGAGCGGTCGCGGGCGGCATTTTATGCCGAAATTAAAACTCAATTTTTACTCCCTCGAGCGGTCGCGGGCGGCATTTCATGCCGAAATTAAAACTCAATTTTTACTCCCTCGAGCGGTCGCGGGCGGCATTTTATGCTGAAATTAAAACTCAATTTTTACTCCCTCGAGCGGTCGCGGGGGGCATTTTATGCCGAAATTAAAACTCAATTTTTACTCCCTCGAGCGGTCGCGGGCGGCATTGTATGCCGAAATTAAAACTCAATTTTTACTCCCTCGAGCGGTCGCGGGCGGCATTTTATGCCGAAATTAAAACTCAATTTTTACTCCCCCGAGCGGTCGCGGGCGGCATTTATTTATTATTTATTTATTTATTTATTGATTGGCATCCAAAATACAAGAAAAATTAAAAATTAAAAACACAAACATTACACTTCTGGTAAACCAAATAAAATTAAACGAACAGTTCGTATGATTTACTTATATGCTAAGAAAAAGAAAACATAACAAGAAACTGACGCCCACCAAAAAATAAGTTCCTAAGAACTTGTGCTATCTGGTGGAGAAGCTATGGCAGCAGTCGCGAAAGCATATTTTTAATTTTAATTTTTATTTATTTATTAACTTATTATTATTATTTAAATACATTTATTTATTTATTTATGTGTTATACTACTTCATTTTCTTAAATTATATTAAGGGGAATAGAAATCAAGAAAGAAAACATCCATTCACCATCTTCTTAAAACTTAAAACATTTGTAAAGGTGGACAAATTTATATTTCTAGCATAGAAAAATTTCAAGGCCTGAACATATGCATTTCTCTTATAAAATTCTGTATTAGTTTTCGGAAGAACAATACCAGATTCAACATAATTTCTGGTTCTATCGAAAGAAGCTAAATGTTTCTCACAAATGCCCTTATTAAATACATGAACACAACAGTGAAACAAGAATAATTGTTGAATAGTTTTTACATTAAAATGCTTAAAAAGTTTAGCCGATGTGTATCTTGGGTTTTTATTTAGGATAATTCTAATCAGCTGATTTTGCATAATCTGAACTTTCCTCACATAAGATTTAGCTGCTCCCCCCCACAAAATGATCCCATACTTGAATAATGATTGTGCCAAGCCAAAATAAATTAAACGCAATTGATTTTTAAAAAGAAAATTTCTTGCTTCCTTGAAAACAAAAAACAATTTTCTCAAACGCACGATAAGATAATCAATATGGGACTTGAAATTTGAATTACAATCGATTATTATGCCTAAATATTTACAATTATCCGCAAAAGGAATTTGGGGACAGTCACATTCACCATCATGGGTAGAACAATCTCCCGCAGAGGGGAACTTGATTTTAAATTTCATGCCGAAATTAAAACTCAATTTTTACTCCCTCGAGAGGTCGCGGGCGGCATTTTATGCTGAAATTAAAACTCAATTTTTACTCCCTCGAGCGGTCGCGGGCGGCATTTTATGCCGAAATTAAAACTCAATTTTTACTCCCTCGAGCGGTCGCGGGCGGCATTTTATGCCGAAATTAAAACTCAATTTTTACTCCCTCGAGCGGTCGCGGGCGGCATTTTATGCCGAAATTAAAACTCAATTTTTACTCCCTCGAGCGGTCGCGGGCGGCATTTTATGCCGAAATTAAAACTCAATTTTTACTCCCTCGAGTGGTCGCGGGCGGCATTTTATGCCGAAATTAAAACTCAATTTTTACTCCCTCGAGCGGTCGCGGGCGGCATTTTATGCCGAAATTAAAACTCAATTTTTACTCCCTCGAGCGGTCGCGGGCGGCATTTCATGCCGAAATTAAAACTCAATTTTTACTCCCTCGAGCGGTCGCGGGCGGCATTTTATGCTGAAATTAAAACTCAATTTTTACTCCCTCGAGCGGTCGCGGGCGGCATTTTATGCCGAAATTAAAACTCAATTTTTACTCCCTCGAGCGGTCGCGGGCGGCATTTTATGCCGAAATTAAAACTCAATTTTTACTCCCTCGAGCGGTCGCGGGCGGCATTTTATGCCGAAATTAAAACTCAATTTTTACTCCCCCGAGCGGTCGCGGGCGGCATTTATTTATTATTTATTTATTTATTTATTGATTGGCATCCAAAATACAAGAAAAATTAAAAATTAAAAACACAAACATTACACTTCTGGTAAACCAAATAAAATTAAACGAACAGTTCGTATGATTTACTTATATGCTAAGAAAAAGAAAACATAACAAGAAACTGACGCCCACCAAAAAATAAGTTCCTAAGAACTTGTGCTATCTGGTGGAGAAGCTATGGCAGCAGTCGCGAAAGCATATTTTTAATTTTAATTTTTATTTATTTATTAACTTATTATTATTATTTAAATACATTTATTTATTTATTTATGTGTTATACTACTTCATTTTCTTAAATTATATTAAGGGGAATAGAAATCAAGAAAGAAAACATCCATTCAGCATCTTCTTAAAACTTAAAACATTTGTAAAGGTGGACAAATTTATATTTCTAGCATAGAAAAATTTCAAGGCCTGAACATATGCATTTCTCTTATAAAATTCTGTATTAGTTTTCGGAAGAACAATACCAGATTTAACATAATTTCTGGTTCTATCGAAAGAAGCTAAATGTTTCTCACAAATGCCCTTATTAAATACATGAACACAACAGTGAAACAAGAATAATTGTTGAATAGTTTTTACATTAAAATGCTTAAAAAGTTTAGCCGATGTGTATCTTGGGTTTTTATTTAGGATAATTCTAATCAGCTGATTTTGCATAATCTGAACTTTCCTCACATAAGATTTAGCTGCTCCCCCCCACAAAATGATCCCATACTTGAATAATGATTGTGCCAAGCCAAAATAAATTAAACGCAATTGATTTTTAAAAAGAAAATTTCTTGCTTCCTTGAAAACGAAAAACAATTTTCTCAAACGCACGATAAGATAATCAATATGGGACTTGAAATTTAAATTACAATCGATTATTATGCCTAAATATTTACAATTATCCGCAAAAGGAATTTGGGGACAGTCACATTCACCATCATGGGTAGAACAATCTCCCGCAGAGGGGAACTTGATTTTAAATTTCATGCCGAAATTAAAACTCAATTTTTACTCCCTCGAGCGGTCGCGGGCGGCATTTTATGCTGAAATTAAAACTCAATTTTTACTCCCTCGAGCGGTCGCGGGCGGCCTTTTATGCCGAAATTAAAACTCAATTTTTACTCCCTCGAGCGGTCGCGGGCGGCATTTTATGCCGAAATTAAAACTAAATTTTTACTCCCTCGAGCGGTCGCGGGCGGCATTTTATGCCGAAATTAAAACTCAATTTTTACTCCCTCGAGCGGTCGCGGGCGGCATTTTATGCCGAAATTAAAACTCCATTTTTACTCCCTCGAGCGGTCGCGGGCGGCATTTTATGCCGAAATTCAAACTCAATTTTCACTCCCTCGAGCGGTCGCGGGCGGCATTTTATGCCGAAATTCAAACTCAATTTTTACTCCCTCGAGCGGTCGCGGGCGGCATTTTATGCCGAAATTCAAACTCAATTTTTACTCCCTCGAGCGGTCGCGGGCGGCATTTTATGCCGAAATTAAAACTCAATTTTTACTCCCTCGAGCGGTCGCGGGCGGCATTTTATGCCGAAATTAAAACTCAATTTTTACTCCCTCGAGCGGTCGCGGGCGGCATTTCATGCCGAAATTAAAACTCAATTTTTACTCCCTCGAGCGGTCGCGGGCGGCATTTTATGCTGAAATTAAAACTCAATTTTTACTCCCTCGAGCGGTCGCGGGCGGCATTTTATGCCGAAATTAAAACTCAATTTTTACTCCCTCGAGCGGTCGCGGGCGGCATTTTATGTCGAAATTAAAACTCAATTTTTACTCCCTCGAGCGGTCGCGGGCGGCATTTTATGCCGAAATTAAAACTCAATTTTTACTCCCTCGAGCGGTCGCGGGCGGCATTTCATGCCGAAATTAAAACTCAATTTTTACTCCCTCGAGCGGTCGCGGGCGGCATTTTATGCCGAAATTAAAACTCAATTTTTACTCCCTCGAGCGGTCGCGGGCGGCATTTCATGCCGAAATTAAAACTCAATTTTTACTCCCTCGAGCGGTCGCGGGCGGCATTTTATGCCGAAATTAAAACTCAATTTTTACTCCCTCGAGCGGTCGCGGGCGGCATTTTATGCCGAAATTAAAACTCAATTTTTACTCCCTCGAGCGGTCGCGGGCGGCATTTTATGCCGAAATTATAACTCAATTTTTACTCCCTCGAGCGGTCGCGGGCGGCATTTTATGCCGAAATTAAAACTCAATTTTTACTCCCTCGAGCGGTCGCGGGCGGCATTTTATGCCGAAATTAAAACTCAATTTTTACTCCCTCGAGCGGTCGCGGGCGGCATTTTATGCCGAAATTAAAACTCAATTTTTACTCCCTCGAGCGGTCGCGGGCGGCATTTTATGCCGAAATTAAAACTCAATTTTTACTCCCTCGAGCGGTCGCGGGCGGCATTTTATGCCGAAATTAAAACTCAATTTTTACTCCCTCGAGCGGTCGCGGGCGGCATTTTATGCCGAAATTAAAACTCAATTTTTACTCCCTCGAGCGGTCGCGGGCGGCATTTTATGCCGAAATTAAAACTCAATTTTTACTCCCTCGAGCGGTCGCGGGCGGCATTTTATGCCGAAATTAAAACTCAATTTTTACTCCCTCGAGCGGTCGCGGGCGGCATTTTATGCCGAAATTAAAACTCAATTTTTACGAAACCTAAATTATTGAGCAAATACGAATTTTCAAAGTGCAGGACTAGGAGGTCGGACACAGTGAGGGAATGAAAAAAAGACCATTTGGAATTTAATATTTACTACTTGTAAATTTACTTTGGTGATAGAATGTAGCCCCCATGGTAAAACAAAAGTATCTGGATAGTCCTGATTTTTTTCCAATGACTGGCACGTACATTTCAGGTTGAAAAGTGACCGGACGCAAAATTTGCACATTTTCAGATAATCACCCAATACCGAACTCACTTCCATGATGAAAGTTGGCTTTTGGTGGAAAACGTTGATTTTCACCTAACAACCCACGTTCTCAGGATTCAAACGTTATTTTCTTCATCAAATTTCACTGTGATGAACATTTTTACCGTTGGAAAGCTGAGATTCTGTACAGGCTTTTCCCGAGGAGTGCACGCCGAAGGAACCCCGTACTAATAGCGCAAAATACGATAGAAAAAACTATGATTTTGAAGAAATCTTCAAATTTTGGACTTTGGCCATTTGTTTTTCATCAATAAGTATCTACTGGCTTAAAAATTCGGATTTTATTAGGGAGATAGCAAATTTAACGCTCTGTCCAACGGTATCCTCAACTTTTATTTTACATGTTAATGAGCCGTTTTACTGAGACAAGGTCGAAAACACGAAAGAAATCTTAAAAGTGAAAAAAGTCGGTTAAGTAATGAAAAAACTCTACGAGGCACTTTTTGTTGCAAATTAGCTGTAGAATTGATTCCTTGAGTTTGTCCCATAGTTACTGTAGACACCCTGTACAAAAAAACAACAAAAAAAAACAAAAAAAAACAAAACAAAAAAAACGAAGATACTTGGAGGGTTGTAGGAAATTTCAGGCTGATCATGAATATACCATATATTGAGGGTCTCTGAATGGACTTAACTCCTTTTCCGAGAAAAAAATCCTTTTTTCAGTTTTTCCCCATAAAACATTGAAATTAACCGTAAAATAAAAAAATAAAAACTTTGAAATAAAGTTGGTATGAAATTAAAGACTGCGTAAAATGAGACCAAAGTCATCTAAAGGCCAATAAGTATATAAAATATCAAGTGTTAACCCTCAACATTATATAAAATATTGTTCATGGTGTTAAGAAAAATACATTCAGGTTATTTCTCGTTTGTTGAATAATTTTAGTGCCAGTTTATGTTGAATTGTTTGTGTAAATCACAATAATTACGTTTTAACAGTAGGTAAGTTGAAGTAGAGTGCACCAGGATCTGAGTAAACTCTTGGTGGACGACCAACGTGTTTTTATTACAGGGTTCGTGCCGATTTTCAATTTTCAATTTCCCTGACTTTTCCCTGATTTCCAGACCAAAAATTTCGATTTTTCCCTGACTTTTCACAACCTTTCAGGATCCTTTAAACAGTAACGTTTTGCATGAATCGAAAATTTTAGATGCGCAAATGAAGAAAAACAATATAAGGAACAAGTTTTTTTATTCATAAAAAAACGAAGTTTACTTAAAACAAAGTAAGAGATAGAATCACAAGATAAAACACATAAAAGTTTTGAGTACGTGGTTTACATAAACCATACCTTACAAAGGTAAAGGGGTTTTCGACGCGTATCATGGATTTTTCGCAATTCTGCACCCGATTTGAGATTTTTCCCTGACCAAAATCCAATATCCCTGACTTTTCCATGACTTCCAGTGCCCATTTATATTTCCCTGACTTTTCCATGACTTCCCTGACTTCCCTGACCGGCACGAACCCTGTATTATTATTGTGCTCTCAATTTATTTGTTTATATGAATCTCACTAATATATTATATGTTTATTTGTAGTCAAAGTTCTTGCATTGTAATCGAATGTGGTTCTATTATGCTGCCGTCCTAAGAAAGAAAGTCCTAACTCTATTTTTGAGCTTTTCGAGGTTAGGCCATATTCGTATAGATTTTGACGAGATCTATCCATTGAATTTCAACAGATAGATTTATCTATCTAATTTCAACGGTATGGAAAATACTCAGCAATACTCACAAAACCTCGTTTTTCTCAAAACTATCAAAATGGAGACAGGGCTTTCTTCCTTATGACGGCAGTATGTGAGGAAGCCAATTTAAGAGTTGATCTCTCGTGGTCCTGTCACAGATGAGGTGGTGCAATTTTGGGATAGTATGCAGTAAAGGGTGAATGTATAAGTAGTATTGGAATTTAAAATATTTTCAGATATCTAGAAAAAAAATTGCACGACAATTTTACATATCGTGTTTTCATTGTACCACGGCCTAGTGTACCCTACAAGGTGCGATACTGTAAAATTGGGGGAATAGTGTAACATTTCGAAAAACCCTTCCTATTTACATTGTTCAGGTGCCTTACGTTCAGGGAAAATTGGAGAATATTAAATTCTGTTTGCCATTGAGTTGTAGGAACTGGAGAGTTAATTTGGGATGAGTCGTCCAAAAACAGATGGAGAACCGAATTATTCGAACTCGCTTCAACGACTATTGTGTTGAACTATGGAAGATTGTTGTAGGTTCAAATCTCTTTGTCCACGGTCTCTCAAACTGACTGGGACAGAGACCGAATAATTTTTTAAAGGCTTAAAAAATTCGACTTTTGTTCACCTCTTGGCGCACTGTGGGGCATTCGCTCGGCCCCGGGAGATCGCACGCAGGCCTCTGATTTGTTCCATCGGACACGTGAAGAAGCAAACGAGTCGGAACAGCGATTGGTTCCTCCGACGGCGGGGGTTCGAGTTCGTCCCTTCGATTATTTTGTCAAATATCGAACGGCGAAGGACCCGAAAACGGTTTACGAGCAAGTCGTTGACCAGACACGGTTTCATCGCTACGCTCGAGAGCTGTGGGAAAGCCATTGACACTTTGTCACTGATATGAATTACTTCTGAGTCCACTGAGGAAGAGTTGGCCACGAGTTGGTCCCATTAGCATACGTAGGATCACGTTCTTGGGATCACTTAGTGTATGCGAGGAAGATATTCGTCGCACATTTCCTCACAGATATTTTGATTTCAGAAATTCCAGAACAATTCGGGTTCACTGTATGTTTCTAGCGAGTTTTTGAGGAGAAAATATGTTATTGCAATGAGACCAAAAATTTTATAGTACGTTTTTGTTTTAAAAGACGCTGCAAATGTTTCCACAACGGTTTTGTAATGATCTGTTCTGATCACCGTTCTTTCTAGATCACTTTTCTGTATACAATATCCTCTAGAGTCCTATAACTAATCGAAATAATTGGGGTTATAAGCCAAAATACTTTTCGAATAAGTGACCAGATAGTCATATCCGAGTTGATGGATTGCGGGAGGGTGAGTCGGTAACTAGCTCAGTGATGGTCTTACTTATAATAATTGGAGTAATGAGCTCGTAGGCCTGGTTCTCTAAGGAGGAATCATCAGGAGTTTCTTTCAAACGGGCATATATCCACTTACAACTTTTTTTGGGAAATCAGAAGATTCATTGAGAGAAAATCCCAACTGCCTATACTCAACAAAATGCTACGGTACGAACAAGTGGTCAAACCAATATGGGCTTACGGCTGCCAGTTATGGGGCTGCACTAAGAGGAGCAACTTGAAAATAATCCAAGCAACGCAAAACAAAATTCTCATAAGCATAGTTAATGCCCCCCTGGTATGTTCGAACGGATGATCTCCATCGCGATCTTAAAGTCAAGACGGTGAACGAAGTTTTTAAAAATCTAACAACGGACCATGCAAACCGTCTCCACAAGCACAGAAATGTTGATGTACTGAACCTTCTGGACAACAGCGGCGATGTACGAAGGCTGAAAAGGACCAAACCCCTGGACCTAGTTCACTAGGCTTGCCTGATTTTGGTATCATACTTACTTACTTACTGTCGAGCACTACAGGCCGGAGTGGCCCTTGGCTTCCCTCACTCCTTTCCTCCACCGGCTTCTATCCTCAGCCAGATTCCTTCTCAGTCCGACGACCCTCAGATCACGAAGCACCTCATCAAGCCATCGATTCCTGGGTCGTCCTCTCCTTCTTCTCGAGTGCAAACTTGCTCTCAGCATTCTCCTTGGACCTTCATCAGCCTCCATTCGCTCAACGTGGCCCAGCCATCGTATCCGTCCTGCCTTCATGAAGCGCACTATGTCCTCGTTCTTTAGGATCTTGTCCGCCCCTACAGTACTTATGTACTGCTTTACTTATGTACTACTTAAGTACTTATGTACTACAGTACTTATGTACTACTTAAGTACTGTCCGCCCCTACAGTACTTATGTACTGCTTTACTTATGTACTACTTAAGTACTTATGTACTACTTAAGTACTTATGTACTACAGTACTTATGTACTACTTAAGTACTGTCCGCCCCTACAGTACTTATGTACTACTAATTTCCCTATTATTCCTAATTCTCCAACCAGATCCATCATTAACCGCTCCGTATTTTTTTCGGACGATTTTCCTTTCAAATACTCTGAGCCGTTCCTCGTCCCCAGCAAGCATAGTCCATGCTTCTGAGCCATAGCACACGACTGGACGCACTAGAGTTTTATAAAGTCGCATCTTGGTGGATCTGGAGAGCAAACGGCTGGTAAAGAGCTTCTTGTTAGCACAAAATGCTCGGTTCCCGGCCATTATTCGGGGACAGATTTCCTCTTGAACCCGGTTTCTCCTGTTGATGGAATGTGAATGAGACCACTTCTTCAAACAAATACTGACCAAAACGCAGTCTTCGCAGAATTCGAGGCGCAACATGGGGAGGGGCAATCTTGAGTAGCTTTGTTTTGTGTTCATTTACAATCAGCCCCATTGAATTTCCTGCTTCACTCAAGATCTCAAATGCTTCTCTTAAGGCTTGAAGGCTGCGTCCCATTATGGCTATGTCATCAGCGGACGCAAGGACCTGCCAGGTCCTGTCCATGATCGTGCCATCTTTGTTCATAACTCTGACCGCCTCATTGAGTGCTAGGTTGAACAGTGTCGCAGAAAGCGCGTAACCCTGCCTGACACCAGAGTTAATCTCGAAAGGGTCCCCCGTCTGGTTGCCAACCAATACCCTCGAGACACTCCCCTCGAGAGTCATGGAAATCAGTCTCACCAACTTATCAGGTATCCCACATCTTCCCAGAGCAGCAGTGACTCCAGTCCTGCATAAACCATCGAAGGCCTGTTTGTAGTCGACGAAAAGTACCCACAAACCCTCTCCGTGTTCAACAAATTTTTCGGCAGCCTGCCTCAACACAAAGATCTGACCCATGGTCCCCTTGTTTGGTCGGAAACCACATTGGTAATTTCCAAGGGCTGCCTCTGCAAATCCCTTGATCCTATTCAGCAGCATCACAGAGAGAACCTTGTACGCCACTGTAAGCAGGGAAATTCCTCTATAATTTTGGCAGTCCAGCCTATCTCCCTTCATATGGATCGGGAAGATGAGGCTTGTTTTCCAGTCTTCAGGCATTTTTTTGCTGTTCCAATATAGGAGAATCAATTCATGGAGGGATCGTGTCAACCGCACGCCACCGTCCTTCAAGAGCTCAGCAACCATTCCATCAACTCCTGATGCTTTATTTCTTTTTAACCGGGCTAAGGCGTTCTGTAATTCATTCATAGATGGTTCCTCAACCAAAGGCTGAGGGCCATAATGCAGCTCCTCTGGGTTAGATGGCTGCGTGTCCCGGTTTAGAAGCTCTCTAAAGTGCTCAGTCCATATCTCCATGAATTTTGGTATCATTATAATCTCAACTTCAGGTACTTTCCAATGCATCGGCACGTAGGTACCATAACCTGAATGAAGCGTTGACAAGGTGTAGTAACGCTTAGAGATTTTTTTGGGAATTTCTTTCAGTATTTTCCCAGTTATTAGATCGTATCCTAGGGATTTCTTGGAATAAATCGCTCATTGGGTGCAATAGTGTCATATCTCCAAATTGGATGCTTCGGGGTAATCGAAACAAAACAAAAGCATTTCAACTTTGAAATATTCCGCTGCGAATTTCACGAAGCCAGTTTTTAAAGCTCAGAAATTAGAGCTTTAAAAACTGCCTTCGTGAAATTTGTAGCGGAATATTTCAAAGATGAAATGCTTTTGTTTTGTTTCGATTACCCCGAAGCATCCAATTTGGAGATAAGACACTATTGCACCCTTTGAGCGGTAGGTATGCAGTAGGTACAAGTAGAATAATTTATCCATAATTTATATATAGATGTTATTATTAGATCAGTTCGGGGTATAGTGTGAAAACTGAAGAGACCACCACTGAGTCAGTTACCGATTCCTCTCTAAAACATACACACAGCTCATCACTCCAATTATTTCGTATGCAACTAAGTAAACCCTATTCGAAAATGGGGGTCTTAACGTATTTTACCTACTTTTGATGCACTATTGATACTATTAGAAAAACGGGGAATATTGGGATTTTAATGTCGAGAAAAGTGGCAATTTGAAGCAAAAATAACTTATTGTCGAAGTTTGAATAAAAACAACTCCGCTATGCCTTGTAATGTGTTTGAAGAAGAACTACTCAACTAGGTAATCTTGGTTTTGGGATAAGTCGTTTTTCCTTCAAAACGTGGGGTCAACCGTTCAAACATGAGTTGCTTATCCTACGACAGCAAAACTCGGATCTAGTTGAAAATAACACTGGTGTACGTGTTTTACGTACACCAGTGTCATCGAGGAACTTGGTCATTGGTGCAATCGATGGAGACTCAAAATCAATGCTGCTACATCTTGTACCGTAACTTTTACTTACAAGAGGTCATATACTGACGTTCCGCTGATGTATGCAGGAATAGATATCACTGTTGCAGATTCATGCAAGTACCTTGGCGTTATATTAGACAAACGTCTCACTTTTCGTGAGCACGTTGCTGATCTCAAGAAACGTCTCAACGTGAGAACTACGCAACTGAAGTATTTCCTCAATAATCCCACCATGTCTTTAGAGAACAAACTGTTGAAATACAAGGTTTTTATTCGACCAATATGGACCTACGCACTCCCAGTCTATGGTACATGCTCCAAGTCGGTCTTTCGCCAATTGGAACGGCATCAGAACCGAACTTTGCAACAAAAAGTCCTCCATACGTTCGGAACGCCACAATTTATGACGACTTCGGCCTTCCCAATCCTTCAGCCACGCTTTAGGAATCAATTAAAAGATTTTCTGTTGCAAATATGAACCACAATAATAGTGCTGCCAAAGAGGGATTCAATTCACCCGTGAACAGGCGACTCCGTACTCCACGACATATTTTGGACTTTTTAGACCTTTAATTACCAATGAGATAATCAATTACTTAGCCATTAAATTAATTACACTTAGACATTAAACACGGATCTACCCGTGTGCTGGGATGTAGTATAATACACGTGCGTGAGTTGATAGACAGTGTGATAAATTATCACGAAGGAATATTACTATTGTAATGGTCTTTAATAATAAATAAAAAATAAAAATGTGTCTTCACAGTCCACTGTACAAAAATTCAAATTTGTAATACAAAAATATCCGTAAAAACTCTATTATTTCTGCTCAGTATTAATAGACAACCGTGTGTGTCGACAAAAATACGAGTTTGACAGTTTTATAATAGCCAACCGAGTCTTTGATCAGTACAAAAAAAAAATTTTTTTTTCTCATATTTTCTATCTGATATTGATCAGTAGAACCTCAAAATTTCGATTTGAACTGACCATTGACGCTTTTGCCACTTGAATGTCCATCGCAACGTTGATATTTATCGTACGGACCACAAGTCAGCCAACGGACCATCTAATGAGGTCCGATATCACCGAGCACCGATTGAGAGAACGTGAATAAAACGCCCTTGACCTTCGCAATGAACTTACGCGTTAATATTTATAAGCGGGCCGGGATCAACCGCTTGTCTAGGCGCCACAATATTTTTTTGGCATTTTACCCCATTTCCGTCCCAAGCTGGTGGGAATCCAACTAAAACACACCGACTATTCGAGGGACATCATTACCGTTGGCGGCCCACTTAAAGGTACGATTGAGTTGAAAGAAACGTTTATGAATAGCGACTAGCCATTCCCTGAAATGCCATTATCGTTATGGTCAGAAGTATTCATATTCTCTTAATCGCGCGGAGAGAAAAACAAATTGGAATACTGAGTACTCAGCCTGTATTTTGTTCCACTGTTATTTTGTTATTGGACCGTGGGTGTACCAGTTCCCAACTGCCCTACAATACGACATATCAAACGACTGACTCCTTGTCACTATTGTGAGGTCTTATAGGTATTCTCACTCTCAACTGGAATATACCACATATGAGGGTTGAAAAACGATGAACGATCCCAATCTGTAACCTTCAAAAGGCAACGGACTCGTGTGCGGATTCCCGCCGAAATCCGAGGACCCTCTTGTGATCTCGCCGAGTCAATCAGAAGTCAGGGCGATTGGATACATCATTTGGGAAGAGCCCGGCGGATGCGGTTAAAACTCTCGAACGTCGCATGCCAAGTAGCAAAGCCGCCACTCAGCTCGTACTCCCTCGTCAGCTCCTTCGGTTGCGTGAGGAATATTAAAATCCCATTTCGGCGCGGGCGGATAATAGAAATAATTCCTCGGCAATAATGTCGTTTTTCTCTCTCCGTTATATTTCCACGCTAATAGGTGTCACTAAGACTGTGACGTCCCATCGGACGTTGAACGATGAGCAATTCAGTGGTTCCGGATTTTTTTTGGAAATTTTTATTGCACCAAGTTAACAACTTATTAACAATATTATTTTAAAATTCACTGTGGTAACTGCCTTCACTTGACACTGCATAGTTTTGGTAGGGGCGCGTACCAAGCTTTTTCTCAGTTCTTCCCCCCCCCCCCCCATCTCTTACTTCTGCCGTATGAAGATACACCAGAAGTCTTACATTCAACTGCTAAAATAATGAAACTCGAATGTTTTTCGCGATTAAATAAGAAAAATATGAGTGAGGCTATCTTTACCCCAACATTGATAGAGGAGTAAAGATTCCCAGTTTCTGGAGTAAAGTTGCCATTAAATTTTTGATAAACAAACACTTATTTGAGAATCTGATTAGTGCATTTTGCTTACAATAAGATGTTGGACGTTATATGATGAGGGCTTACCTGGTAAATCCACTCCATACGTCTGATTGGGAAGAAATTTTGGAACACTGGAATCAGCAGAAAAACAGCTGACCAGGTAACTATGACTGATAACAGCTGATAATATGGACAAAGGGGCCTTCGTAAGCCGCATTGATTCTTCGGAATGTGGAAAGCGCAACAGCTAACATGTGTCTTTGTTCTACCACGCTGACGTCTCAATTGAAAATTTCCATTTTTTGGGGTAAAGTTACCTCTGGTGGGGTAAAGTTTGACGTTTTGAACATTTCAGAAATACGACGTTTTATACATTTCAAACCCCATTCTGCACCCCTTCCTAGTGACTTAGGGTCATCCAAAAATTCCAAGTTTCAAGGATCACCCTCGGGCTAATCGGAATCCGCATTGCGATTTTTCGGTCAATTTTAAAGGGCAAACTTGAGAGGCGTTAAAGTATTTCTACAAAAAAGTGTGCTTGTTCAATTCCAAGTGTTGGTTATTGAAAATAATAAACCAAAGGAACCACAAAAATCGGCTGAAAAGTGAGGCCTGGATAGCGTCCAGTTTTTGGTTTTATGTTGTCATCTTCCGTCCTGAAGACTACTACCATGTTTTGTACTAGTACATGTTTTGCTACTGGAGGCTCTAGTAATGTCAAATCTTTGTGCATTTTAGTTGAAAGAGAAATTAAAGTTCAATATCACACTGGGGAGTATATAAAGTATAGCGTTCGAGTGGAGTTGATTATTATGGTCAACCGACCGGCAGTTAGGAGAAAGAATGAAAGAGCATGAAAAAAATATGAGGGGCAATAGGGCGATTCTGCCTTTGCGAGTCGTCTGAATGAAACGAATTGTTGCTTCAATTTTAATGTAACAGACAGACTGATTTGTTGAATTAATTTTGTTGAAGAAATTTGTTGAAGAAATTGTCTTCATTTCTGTTCAAAGGGAGGCATGATGAACGTTACTTGAGAAGTTCGAAATAATCAAGGCTGGCGGGTTTAGTAAATGTTTGAACGATGAGAGTCCTCTGGTGGTGGATCCACTTCCGGTGCCATTAGGACTTGAAATTTCCTGAGTAGAATTTCACCCATTAGATTTGCGGATTCTGACGTCGCCGTTCAGTTGATTCGATACTTTTCTCGCATTGCAATTAATTAAATGAACTGAAGGCTGAGTGATTGTGCACGTAGTCAGATTGTAAATAAGCGGCACGAGAAAGAGTGCGGCCGGCGCGGCACGAAAAACTACGTAATACGTGCGGCATCTGAACCCGCGGGAAGTCGCGTAACTGCTATTGCTTGAGGCCTTTTTATGAGCCGATTCCTTATCATTTGTCCGTTAACTTCTCAGTTTTATTTCTTTGCTCTTTTCATCTTCTTAGTTCTTTTACTTTCGGATGACAAGACATGTACATTACCGAGCTTTTATTACATAAACGCGAAGGACCTTAACCACTTATTTCTATCGTAATTCATTCAAACTTATTAAAATGTTTCCAACCTGATTTTCACGATGTTTTGCAGTCGTCGCACAGTCGTTTTTAATATGAATGAGTTTGATCTTTGTAAATATGATCAAATGTGCATAAGACGCCGTAGATAGAAAATTTGAAAATTCCATATTGAACCATTTAAGCGGTTTTCAGAAGAGAGTACCTTTAGAATTTTTGAACGACACAAGAGTGTGTTTCTTTTTTAATTTTAACTGTTTATTGATTCGAATCAACCACGCTTTGCCAAATAAGACAAGAAGCATTTTCGGAATCATAAGGACTTGAAAATTGAGGTTAAGGTTCTTGTGAGTATTCATCCACATCAACATCGAGTCGGCGTACGGTACTTTCAAGCAATTTAAAGTTTAGAAACGCAATACTTCGCGATAAATGTTTTATGAAACAAGAGTTATCCAGTTCTTTTGTTGGTGGTGACCTTGAAAAAGGAACAAAATTAGGGAGACATTTTTTCGAATCTAACTTCGCTTCACTCGGCTGAACGAACTTGTAACAAAAACTAGATTGTTCTATATTTAACATTTTGTGACAGTTCAAGCAATTCGATTTTTTGTGTGCTAAATTTAAGAAATGCTTTAGCAATTTTTAGCTTTTTCATATTTTTCTATTCTATTCCATTCCTTAGGGTTTCATTTCACGTTCCATCGTTTCCGAGATGTTTTAGTCACATTCCTCGTAACCATGACCACTTATCTCAGAACTTACCATTCTTCAACCTTGGGACAGCACCTTTTACACCTTGAGACAGGTATTATGGTTAAGGATGATTGTTCTATTCTGCAGTTTCTCATAATCCTGTTGTTTTTTAGATGCCTAAGTTTCAAGATAGTGTCAGGCGAGAGGGCCGTCATGGAGGAGGCCGTCAAACTCGAAGAAGAAGGGTGGAGCGTTAGGGAGGCTGCGACCAAAATGACTATATCCAAAGGCATTTTGTGATTAGTAATAGTGCGACTATTTGCAACAATATTGCTTTATTTTCTGATTCATTAAGTGCCTTGACGCTATTGAAAGGAAAAGGTCCAAAAAGAGCGAGAAATCCGTTGGTAGCCACTATTCTGACAAAGCTGTGGCACATTTCACGATTGGATGTGACTGTGCAATTCATCTGGATCAAAGCTCACAGTGGTATCCAATATATTGAGGACGTAGATGGATTGGCTAAGGCAGGGGCAACGAATGGAACGGAGTTGGAAATGAAAATTCCCAAAGAAGATTTTTACCCGACTATAAACCGCCATTACAAATCTGTGTGGGTTGCCGAGTACATAAGATCAGCAAAAGGAACGTAGTACAAAGCAATTCAAGCTCAACCACATTTTTATCCTTGGTTTGCTGGGGTCAGCTCAAATAGATCTATGATTGTTACAATGTGTAGATTGCGCTCGAACCATGGTTTGTGCGCGAGCTACACCCATAGGTTCCTAAATCCGGAGCTTTCTCCGCAGTGCCTGGCATGCGGAGAGGGCGAAGGGACGCTGGAACATTAATGATGGAGTGTGATTCTTACAAAGATGTTAGAGATATAATGTACAACAAATTTGTGGGCACTCTAGATTTACCTTTCCATTATCGGCAAATTTTGTCGGAAATTAGTGTTTTTCATTTTGTGTATGAGTTTTATGTAAATTTAAAATTATCGGTTTGATTTGTTTATCCAATAAGTTTTACTTAATTGTATTCTTTATTGTATACGAAGGCATTTTGATTATTGATTTATACACATGACCATAATGTGACGATTCAGTGTGATCTGAAATGATGTTGGTCTTCAGGTCATCAGATAAATATCTTAAACAGTCTAAACTGAAAAGTAAGTTGTACATTCCAGATGAGGTTGAAGAATTTTCTTTGATGAGGAGTCAGGTTGTTCGGAAGCTTCTCACTCCCAAGTTGGGAGGGAGCTCTCCAAGACAAAAGATTTGTAAATTTTGTGTTGTGTGCTTCACAGGGTGAAAACGAAACATTTGTCCCAAGGCAGACGACTTTCCCCACTCACCATATTTTATTTTATTTATTTATTTCATTTATTGGAAACTAGCATGCACAGTGAACTAACCGACTAAAAATTAATAAATATAAAGACTGCAGACGATATAAAGAGAAACAAAAATTTATAAATAAATGCACCACAAATAGGGAAATTAACGGAGACAAATGTACAGAAAGACAAAAATTAAGCAATCAATGATTTAAGGTTTAGTGAAAAATCAGTCCGAATCAGCTCCGTATCACCGGATCAGTGACGGAAGAATTGTGAGATTTTGGACCTGATGATTTTCCTTCAGGTTGCTCTCCTTGAGATTTGTCCCGTGACACTAGTTCCGCGTGTACCACCAACAACAGCAGAACACAATTTGCGGCTTCTGCTCATCTGGAAATAGAAATAGTTGTTGCGAGTCGCTCCATGTACCTGAGACCGTTGGACGGTCAAGTTTCTCGCAGCATAATAAAATGGGGCGGATTATGTCGCTCATTTATGTAAATGCGACCATTTAAAAGTCAACGCCGACCTCGACAACGTGCAGCACGCTCGAGGAGATGGCGGCGACAGGAGAAGCTGGAGGATTCTCGAACGGAGTGAGATTCCTCGAGGACGCTGGTACATTTTCCAGGGCCGCGGACAAAAGCGCACGAACTCTTTAGAAAGCACTTACTTTACCTCCGCTGTAAAGCAACGCATAGACGTCAAATCAGCACTAACACTGGCCTGCTAGTCATGATTGATTCCATATTCGATGTGACACAACTTTGACCGTATTTAATCGTATTCCCCATTTTTTTAGTAAAGCATTTTACTAGTACACTCCATTTGTGATTAATGATTCATCCCATTCCGTTTTGAGACATTTGAATCATTTGCTGGATTGCAATTTTTTCCTTCGACCATAAGAAATTTTGGTCTGCCCCCGTTAGAGGGCTTACGTTTCAAGATAAGGAAAATCTGAAAATTACGAACAAAAGCCGCCGTTCAACGCTACGCTGAGCTGCGTCATAGTGACGTGCGATACCAATCGATATGAGTAAAAGTATCATATATAAAAGTATCAGATAGCAGATTCTGCTATTGTCTGTCGATACCGAGTACTTTTGGTGTAGAATCTGTTCATTCCATGTGATTACTGGTATCGAGTAAATTTTCCGGTATCGGAAAGAATATTCACACAGATTTCCGTGGGGTGTTCAAACGATATTGAATTATTATCCATTCGATAGTGACAAACTATTTATTTAATTAGGTACGGTAATACACCAATTACGAGAAAAAAATTCGGTGAACGTTTTTGATCTTGAAGGCAAGATGGCACAAAACGAAAGAAAAGAATTATTTCTTGTGAAACCAATTTTAATTTATAAGAAATAATAATTTTATAAGATAAATAATTTATAAGAAATAAAATTTAAAAAAATAAAAACCTGGAAAGCGAGTCTTGAAGTGGTTTACAGCACACCCACGACTGGAGGTGGAATTTGTTGGAGCGCAGAGAATCGATCAAAAATTCCACGTCCCTGTGAGCATTTTGCCATACGAAAGAGAGGACGGTTGAGCGAATAATCGCGGTCAGCACGTGGAAGAGCTGCGGAGAGGTGTTACAATACTGCGGAACTTGAATGCTGATGGCGCCCTGCAATGCAGGACAGTTTACGCCTCTCGAGAGCTAACTATGGAAAAACTTGGGGTCAGCACCTCTCCTGCGATCCTCAAGCGTCTTCAGGCCGTGGGACTTCAGGATGGTACGATAATCAAGCGCATCCAGGGGGATATACGATCGGTAAGCCAGGTACCTAGTAGAGGTCATGCTGCCCGCGCTCTAGAGTCTAGACTGTCCAAATTGTGTGTGGAATGGAAGAGCGACCAGACTACGCTGCCAGAACTGTCATCCTGAGCAGGTACATTATCGCTCCTGGGCTGCCGAAGTCCCTCGTTCTCCTGTTCAGCAAACTCAAGGCTCGCATGGCTCTGCCCACAAGAGCGTTGAAGTCGTCAACGAATGTCAGTTTTGAGTCAACCAGAATTCATATGTCCCGCACCATCTCAGCTCTCCTCAGTGGTTCCGCACCACCTCGTGTACTGATTGAGGATTGGCTTGCATGAGCGTGAGTACGGCTGCGGATGGTATTTTTTTTTTTAAACTAATTTCTAATTTTATCGACTTGTTAAGAATATCGAATATCATCAGCTTCTCCATCTACGTTCTAATTTGTTTCCATGCCCCTCTGCACTGTAGTCACAATAGCCTTCCATTCTATGTACCTACAACAACCACCAATTACCTGTTAAACAATCCTCTACGCAGAGCACAGAGGATTTTGAATCGCTTGAGCAGTGATGATGAAGCACTTGTTGAAGTAATATCGAGTGTCAGAATTGGTTTTTCTTTTTTTATGACATGATTTTCATTCCCACAGATTGTCGTTTATTTTTCTATTTTTTGCCATTTCTGTATTATGTTTGTCACATGATTTTCATTAAAAAAATTGTCTGTTATTGGGCTGTTTATGATAATAAAATAAAAAGTAAAATAAATAACGGTGCATTTAGCTGGTTTGCGTGATCGGCCGATAGTGCGTCACTAAGTAGGTAATTTGTTTGTATGAAATTGTGTTGAGAACGTGTCCTTGTTTTTACCTTCGTACGAACTGACCAAAAAATTACTTCTTATTATACACGCTACGTGGTGGTCTATAACGTACGAGTATTTAGATACAAGTCGTCAGTGACCAAGTTGATAATGTACGATTATTATAAGACACGAATTAATAGAGTGCAGAGGACGGAACTATTTTTTTTAAATTTCAATTTTCGGATTCTACGTGTCTTGAAACGTAAACCTAGTAATAATTATGTAATAACTAGTAATAATATTGTATGTGGAGGGGTGTTGAACAATTCTGTTTCTCAGTCCTATCGGAACGAAGTTGTATCGAATAATTTCTTTTGATACTTCGATATATCGAGTATTACTTTTGAAACCAGTGTCCATTACTGGTGGAAGTACAAACGGTCGAAGTTTGGGCCAATTTTCATACACGGGAACAGCTGGTTCAAACAACAATGGTTTTGTGATATTTGCTGGTAAGTACTAGCAAATCCCCTGAATTGCATAAAGTCAAATGAATTGTAAATCCTTTATCATACCTATAGTTATGTCATTCATGGTTTATAAAAATAAATAAATACTTTTCTTCTTCATATACAAAGAAATTACTATTACTGCAATCTTCAATTTATTTATAAAATTGAAAGTCCAACCGACCCCGACTCAGACCGATCGTCATCTGAAGTCTCAAAACACCTCACCATTCAAATAATTCTGTCACGTCGCACAGGATCCAGAGGGACAAATTATTTTATAACATGTTGTGCGCCGATTTGAATGCTGCTTCGTATCTTGAAAAGGAAATGCAAGAGGTGTGTTTGATATTGCATAGTGACATCTTATTGTGGAATCTCTGGATTTATTATTTTCAATAATAATATTTTAGAATCAACAAAATCTACATTCCGTGGTTGCGTTTCAAGAAATGTGGAATCCACAAATCTATCAAACCTATAAACTGTATTCAAGAATGCTGCTTGTTGAGATGAATATTAAATGCATGAGACTTGGCACCCAACTCCAGTCTGAATGATTATTAGACTTTTGATGGCTTTTCGTATTGAACTGAAATGTTAGATGTGCTCTCGTAGCCCCTTTGTCGCCCTAATCAATTTTGCAAAGTATTTAATTCCCTCTTGGTTTTATTATCTTCGATAATGAACCATTGGAATTTTATTGGTGATCGAGAATCGATAGTGGAGGAGAAAAATTATCTAGTGAGCGTCGAAGTAATAAAATTTTACCAAATGAACCCAAGCGAATCCGTTAACGAGCTTCAACCTCATTTCAGAGGACTCTCGAAGCGTAATACTGGAAGCGTTTGATTAAGTGAAACTGGTGATAAAATGTCACAGCCATAAAATCATTCGCCTCCTCCTTTCGAATACTTTTCCCGCCTCAGACCCCGTGGCCGTTGAATTAACGGTTTGTCTCGCTTGCTCCTTGCGAAGGGCAGGTTGTTAACCTCGTATTTGCATCGGCGTCAGGAATGCCAAGGAATGACAGCTGGTGGCATCTATTGACAACTGCATCACTCCCTCGCAACGAGTTAATGGTTTCATTGGACTCGAATGCGAATGGTTGTGATTATGCAACAACCATTGATGAAAAGTATTGTCCAGTTGTGAGTGCGAGGAGGATGTTATACAGAACAGCAACAATTTGGTTGTTGGCCTTCATAAAGTGTTTTCGGGTCAAAGAAATGAATGCAGGACTGTTTGTCCGGCTCACCTTCTCATTAATCTTCTTGTTCGACTATTTATGCGGAACATCAAATCGAACGTGAAGCAACAATGTACAAATAGGGAGCGAAAAGTAGATGTGAGACGGAAACATGGCAAATAAGTTGTTACAGGCATCTGTGGTACTAAGAAGAGGCATGCTCATGATTGCCCCAAAACACACTAAAAGGAATTAAAAACGTTTGAAAGATGTGTTCCTTTAGAAGTGAATGACTTCGAAAGCTCTGTAGTGAAGGGGACCGAGCAAGGATATTATGGCTAAGGCTGAACAATTACAGGCCATACAAAATACATTGAATGGTGTAGAAGACAGAGGATAGGCAACATAAGGCAAATATAGGGAAAGGAAATACAGAATTGAGAGTCAGCCACTGGCTATCACGTCGAACCCATTTCTCATTAATCCCTGAACACTACCTCACCACTAGAGCACATGATTTTTCAATCAGTGTTATCCCGACTTTACCTTGATATTTAGGTGTACCTAATTAATAATGTAATTAAATAAACATGTTCAATGGCATTTCTTCTCTGCGAATTTCAAATTTTTCATACAACGGTATCGGAGGGTTCACCAATGAATCAGGGTTTTCTCAATAATGATGGCTCCTCGGCTGAATAGTTTCGTACCATTCGAAGGAAGGAATGATCCAATCGCGAGTCTCAAACGGATAAATCCTAAAAACCACTTTGTCCAATTTTCGAAAAGTTCGAGATATCTATAGATTTTAATAAAATCGAAGGTAAAGAATCAAATGGTGAAGGTTTTATTTCTAAACTCACTATATCCATCTCAAAATGATCCTGAAAAGTCGTGTTGCTTTCCAAAATCCACTATGTCGAATGGGGATGGAGTTCCAAAAGCCGCCATGTCCATCTCATTTCTCCCGTTTCAAAACCCACTTCGTCCCACACTTTTATGCACCCTTCTATATCATTGTGTTTCAAAACTCATTTTGTCCAAAGTTCTCTTCAGTGTTCTTTTCTTTCAGTGATTTATCGAGAGAGAATTTTAAAGAAGAGAGAAATCGTTACGCCTGAAGAATATGTAGAGGTGATTTCGAGGCAAACTTCAGTGCCCAAATTGGGAAACGATTGCGTAGTTTATAATTTCAAAAAGAAGGCTGCTGATTTAAAAAAAACAACGGAGTGGCACTTCAAATTTAATGAGTGCAATACTGTTACTTTGTCCGGAAATAACAAAATCCCCTAGGTAACTAACTTCGCCTTCAAACACGAACAGTTACACAAATACTACCGTTCAAAAATTCCTGGTAAGTTCCATTTTCGGCGTTGAATGTCACTTAAACTCAAATCGCTGCCTAAAAGTAGCAACACCAACTATCTCATTTTCACAACTTTTCTGGTGAGCCATGAAACCAGTTTGTTAAAAACTCCAAAGAGCGCATTACCTGGTTCAATTTCTCTAAAACCTAGAATCATGCATCGAGTGGTTTCCGACTCTTTTTGACCTCAGAATATAAGTACAGTCACCGGATTGTGAAGAAAACTCGAGTTAGTTGATGTTGCTCCTGGTGTTATCAAATCGGTGATTTGCGCCGAATCTGTTAGATATTTTGAAATGTGGTTCTCCCATTTGACTCGCCCCGAAAAATCTAATTAGAAACCATAAAAAAACCTGAAAATGACCGAAAACTGAGATATCTGGGGTTACCGCTAGAGCGATGGTGTACTGGAGACGACTATTCTGTTACATTCCAATGCCCAAATTTGCACCGTTTAATTTTTCGCTGAACTCTTTACATACACCTAAACATCTTGAATATGCAAACAACATGAGCAATCTTGAATATCCCTGTCAATAGTCAATCGTTAATATTCATGATTCTCTCCATTAGTTTTATTCTTATTTTTGGATTAATATTATATCAGAATGATGAGATTAATAACATTACTCTAATTAATAATTGGAATACTGAGAAGTTCGATTTCTGGTGCTAGAGTGACACCAAAAATAGTTCATTGGTATCTTGGAGTCTACCCGAACAATTTCAAGTCTGAAAGCACCACGCGGCATCGGAAGATGGGTGATTTTGGTATTGGAAATCGGGTGGTTATTAGGTAGTAAACCCTTCCATTAACCCCAGCACACAATATTTTAGCTCACTACTCCAATTGAATCGCTGATGGTTAAAAGGGCGTATCTCCAAAATTTTCAATTTTCGGTTTTTTGCAAAAACCTGTTCTTAGTCATTGCGCATCTTTGTACGTTGAAAGGGCGTTTCTCCTATTGATATGAACGGCTTCAGGAAGGTCAGACTTCCCAACTTTTCATCGCCTGCATGTAGAAAGGGCGATACAACTCCGGAGTTTCGAGAATAATCGCGGACATCGTGTACCACGAGAAAGTTGCCAAAAAATCCGCTAGCAAGGTCTGCTCATTCATCATGAATTTCATTTTACAACTCCCTGCACAATTTACAGAGCTCCATCTTTATTCTGATAACGGTTTCGAGAAGAATAAAAATGCATCGCTTCAAAGAATGCTACTTGCTCTTGTGGATATGGTCGGCTCCAGAAAAGTATTCATTTCTTTCTAATCATAGTTTCCTACCTTGCGATAGGGACTTCTCCCTGGTTGAAGGAAAAATGGAAAAAAATTACCGAATTTTCTCAATTCACAAGATTACCGAATTGATTGTGAGCAGCAGCAACACTTGCAAATTTACAGTTTATAGAAATGGTTGATAGTTCATCCATGATCAAAGACTACGGCTCAGCTCGGTGGTCCCAATAGGTACTAGAAAAATATTGCCTGCTCTTTCGAAAAATCGAGTCAAAAGAAAGAAATGTTTTTTGACAATTTCAAAATTCTGCCGATTTGTTTCTGACGCTCAACAGCCTGGGATAATAAAGGCCATTTCAACCCAAAAGGGAAAACAAGTTTTCTTAGGACAAAGCATTCAAGAGCTCAAATTGAATTTCCGAATGAGTTCGCGTACCCTTCGGGACGAGTACCAATTCCACAGAACAAGGCGAAAATCTACCTCCGCGAATTTCTACAGTATATCCCCGAAGAGTATGCCGGATTCTTCAGGATTATTGCCAATGTAGCAATCGAAGATTAGAGAAAATGGGTAGACAATGGGCAATTCCAGTCAATTTTTTTTATTTTTTATTTTTCCAAAGTACCTTGTCTAATGTTAGCGAAAATCGGGTCCATTTGCCAAGAAATTGCTCACAAAAATTTAGGAAAATAAAAGAAAATTGGTAGTTTGAAAAACAGGCGGGCGAGTGATCGGGGTGTGACGTCAAAAACTTCACCATTATGGATACTAGATTATGAAGCAATCCCTGCATAAAGCATCCACGGATTCCTGTGGCGTGCGGAAGGTTCAATCCTTGTTACCAGAGCGCCTACCAGCGAAGGTTGTGTTACCAGGTTCAAATCCGTCTTCGATAGTATTTTGCCTCGGCTTTTTCACACTAGAGCTGGATGCCATTTAATTTCTAAAATAGAATAGAAATAGAATAAAAAAAAAGAGATGAAAGAGATAAAAATCAATTTGTTAAGGCGAACGGCGATAATCAAGCGATAATGCAGAATAGAGAATGCTGGAGTGACGCAAAGATGGAGTGACGCGAATGGATCCTTTTTTCTTGAAACATCGTGGATACTAAAACTAACTATCCATCCTCGTTTGAGGTGTCCGATGACGTCAAGGTTTGAGCGCGCGTAGTACGAACAAGTACTAGTTTGATTGCATTTCCTACCAAACTTAACGAAAAAACTGATCAACTCATGCTATTTTCGTAATCTTCACACGTCCCTTGACCGAAAAATACTGTCCTATTGTAAATTTTCGGACACAATGGAATTGCCCATTCAGATTTCATTTCAAATGATTCCTAGTTTGTTTTTGCTTTTTTAACTTGATAGGTTTGGTTTGATTTGAAAATTTTGTATTGATATTTTCCTTTCTCAAGCCCTACTTATTGTTCTCATATTTTGTTATATACTGTCCCTTTTTGGACCCGATAAAGTATGTGCCATTCATTTATGTGAAATCCTGTCCTAAAACCTGATTATCTCCAATTTACATGGCAATAAATGAAGAGCAGCCCAAAATTTTGTGGTAAAAAAGTGAAAATGTATAAAGGGCGGACATTTCTACAGAACCCAGATTGTTTGTAAACATTTGAACATCATCACCATAACACGTTTCAAGTGATAACCTACCCGTATGAAATTTAAGTCTACAATAGGTACTAATGCACGTAAAGATGCTGAAGTTTATTGTTCCTACAACCCTTTCAACATTCAGCGATTCAATTATTATGGGACTCAAAAGGATATTGTAAGTATACAGAACAGTATCGAGACACAAGGGGGATCTATTCGGATTATAATTAAACGTGTTGGAAAACATTTCCAGCGTTTTTAAAAATAGAAATTTGAATATATTTCGATTCTGATGAAAAGTACTTTGGATCAAGAAACTCGACACCAAAAAACTTTGTGTAGTTTGTAATTGGGCCTCAATTTCTACCATTTGATTCACGCTCATGTTGACAATTTTTTCTCAGTTCTACGTTCCTCAGTCCCGTTTGAGTCCTCATTATGAACGAACGGCTGGTCGTAAAAACCGCTCCGGGTGACTTTTGACTCAAAATCTATTTAAATTTGTACAAAAAACGATACCACTCCATTTAGAATTTCCCAGATAATAGCGTTTTGAAAATTTACAACCCTATTGCAGGCCTCTTCATATCGAATTAAGGATGTTAAAATGGCACAGGCATTGAAGACATTACCAGACACAAAGATACCATTTGTGAGCGAGTTACCGACTATCTCGAACAGTCTGGTCACCTTCTTGAACGAGTATAGTTACAGGACTCACAAGGATATTGTAAGTATACAGAACAGTGATCTTTTCAGAAGGGCGATCTGTACAGATCATTACAAAACCGTCGTGGAAACATTTGCAGCGTCTTTGTGTTTCGCAACACAGTGAATTGAAGAGTCGATCGGGCGTACACGTCACTTCGAAAAATCGCCCTTTAGGTCATACTGCATCAATGAAACTTTTAATCGCTTATTACACCAGTTACGGGAACTTTACAAATGGATAGAAACCAAGTGAGACGTTTAAAAAACCACGTTTTTGCATTTCATAGCCTCCTGAACAGATTTAGCTCCGCGTTTGTCGGTGTATAGTCAAAAACGTGTCCGAGACATAAATACGAAAACATTAAAACGACTGTGGTGAAATTTTCAATGATCTTCTAGATCGAGATCCAGATAGTTCGATATGGCTTGTGTAGCAATCGAAATAACAGTGGCGTCCCCACATGAAATCCTGTAAACGCATATTTCATGTACTGATCCGCTCAAATGCACTCACATTTCGACGTAAACCAAAATACCCAAAACCACATGTCAACAACACATTTTTAACCGCTTCGTTCATTTACTGGCATTTTATTCTCGTATCTTAAATAATTTATAACGACACAACAAACTATTACGAGTCATACATTCATATATTAACGTACGATACAATATCCAATAATATACATCAACCAATTGTATACGTCCATGTTATGGATGTGTGAGGAAGCTACACCGCCCACTCACAAGGCAGACGAAATTTTTCCTCCTGGTTCTAAAACATATACAACAAACCAAATACCCACACGATATCATTAATACATGCAAAATATATTGAACATGCAAAGCAATGAAGCAGCTGGAAGGACGATTCTTTTCTTAGTCGATTTCAATAGTTATTTTGAACTATCCTTCCTCCTCCAGTCACGATTATTTTGTCAATATTTTCAACAGGAAATTCGCAAGATTAAAGAATTTTTTGACCAAAATTGTTTCAAATATTTGTTAATATTTTGTCGTTTGATGTGTTGTTAAAATGTACAAATTCAATTTACATTATTCGGGAAGAGCTCGTTACTTTGGTGGGATAAGTGAGACTTGTTAGGAAAAAGGTTATTGAACATTTTTGTTTATATTTGTGTTTTTTTTTTCATCCTTTTGCAACGTTGGAAATAATATTTTCTCTATTCATACCGATAAAGGTGGTTTGTGATCTGTCAACGAGTGACCACTGCACAGATCAGAGGACCACAGACCTCAATACTCTTGAGGTCTTAAGCGAAAGTATTCAATTCGTTTTCTTCACACGAACAAACTCGGACTATCAACTCCGACTGAGAGATGACCTCGGGCTGTTTGAAATGCAAAGAATCGTTTTAGGGAGGGGGAAGTTATTTCCATTTGGGAATAAGATGAGCGATTCGTTTTGCCCCCTTTTCTCTGTTTAGTGAGATCTTCGTTTGGGAGGAAAATTATTAGCGGCACGCAACAAGTTGTTACCTTGTGTCGTGGAGATGAAAAATGCAAAGAGGATTGTGGTGAGGTGGATGAGGCACATGTCGATGTTCTGATGGGGATAGCGCGGTGGCGGGTGAGAAATCTTAGCGTTAGATCGGGTTGGTTGTTTTCAGTTTTTTTGTTTTGTTTTCACTGACGCGACGTCGATGTGGACATGACTCGATATAACCGCCGTACGGTTGATGCCGAAAGCTACAGCAGTTGTGGCCGGAGCGGTGGGCGAAGATGGTCCTTTATAGTGACCCCCACCACGAGAATCTATGGCTCCTCCCCGGTCTCCCTCTCTTGAACCGCTACCCCCATTTCGGAACACCCTTTTCTAAATAAATAACCCGCTTGTAGCAGCGGCAGTGTGACAGAGCGGGGTGTGAACTTACTCCACTACCTGAATACATCACATCTACATCCCTTAAAACTCCACACCTCCCTCCCCCGCGGCGGCTACCACAACGAACGCGACAGGTGTCACTTGAAAGGCTCTCTCTCATCCCATTCCTCCAGACCACCCGTCGTCAATCACATCCTCAACTTCTTCATCAGTCTCAGTAAAAAGAAGAGAAAAAAATTAAAATAAATTGGTGTAATGAGCTGACATACTTGAAGGGCTCAAGGGAAAAACGACCTCAGTCCAATTTTACGTCCAAATGAGCTTGAGATTTAGTAGCAGTTTGAGAGTACGAGGGACGATCAAAAAGTAAGAATACAAAACGTTCAGGATCATTCTGAACAAAACAAGAGGTCCCGCGTTCAAGTGCGACCGTTAGTTTGCTTGTGAGAGCATTTGGAAATGTGCGCTTCCGTGTACGTTCCTGCCACCTCCGACCCCTCACCGGCCCGATGCTGTGCGCGACGTGATTCGTTTTCTATTTGTTAAAGGTGAAAAACCAGCAGAAATTCATCGCCAGCTTGTTTCGGCTAATGGAGAGGAGGTAATGAACCGCAATAACGTAGCCAAATGGTGTAGGGAATTCAAAAACGTGAGAACTGATGTTCATGATGGAAAAAGAAGTGGCCGTCAGTCTGTGGTGACTCCCAAACTCGAGTTTTACGATAACCAAGGGTTTCTGAAATAATGTTTTGCACAGTTCCATATAAGAGATCAGGAACATGCTAATAAATGTCCACATCTCTTCGTCGGGGATCCTCACGAATCAAATTGTTGATTGCTTCCACGATCTCGGGAGTCACCACAGACTGACGGCCACTTCTTTTTCCGTCATGGACATCAGTTTTCCCGCTTTTGAATTCCCTACACCATTTGGCTCAGTGGCGGATCCATAGGGGGGGGGGGGAAGGGGGCGACCCCCCCCCCCCTCGAGCTTTTTGAATGCGATACTGAATGTAAGAGTAAATACACATTACATCCAATCATTTGTGTCACACTGTCACACTTAATTCCTTATCGTCTATTTTAGGGAATAAGGGAATGCCAATCATAGGTTAGTTTACACAATGACGCTTATTTAGGTGGTATGTTTTGGTCGTGTAGCCTCGAATCACAGTATTCAACTTTACTTCAGTATTTGTATTATTGTTGCTATGGAGAACTTCGAACGATCGTTATTATAACGTCCATTAATAGGTCCATTATGATTTTTTTTTTTTTTTGCATAGCTCAACTCCTAAACATCAGAAATCTATGAGTTGAAGAACAAAACTGAAGTCATAGTTCACGCATGTCGTTAACACTTCATAGTTCACTTAAATTTTGGTGGAGGGGCGGATATCATTTATTTTTGCAAGCAATTTCAATACATTTCAATCACATGTTTCCATTAAAAGATTCTGATTAGACCGTAACATAATTGCTGATAGCCACTTATTTGATGACACTAACCACCATCCTCCATGAATATAATAAATTATAACATATTATGTTGGCTTCTCATCCATCAGAAATCCGTGAGTTAAAGAAAGATATCAATAACAAACGTTAACCTATATTATTAGCTGAGATTGGGATAAGCCTTTCAATTATTGAAAGGAGGATTCGATACTTTCATTTGAACATTCAACACGAACATTCAACACGAACATTCAACACGTACATTCAACACGAACATTTAACACGAACATTCAACACGAACATTCAACACTTAAGTGTGTGTGATTTAGTTTGACCGTCAGTAAGAATGATGTTGAGGGATGTCGAGGGTCGGTCAAATTGTTGTTACTTCTGTGATCTGGAGGCAAGAACTTCCCTGTTGGAGTCCAACTCCATTTTATAAACTGCCCTGAAGATGAAGAAATATATTCTTCGAAACGTTGGCACATAAATCAATTTTCATTTGACCGACCCTCGATATCCCTCAACATCATTCAACACGTACATTTAACACGTACATTCAACACGAACATTTAACACGAACATTCAACTCGAGCATTCAACACGTACATTCAACAAGAACATTCAACACGAGTTGGTCTTTAGAGGTTAACCTGCAGAAGTCGAAGGTTTTGGTGTTTCGCAGGGGTGGCAGATTGGCAGAAGCAGATAAGTGGTTCTATGGACAAGCGGAATTGGATATAGTTTCTGCATACACATATTTGGGAGTGACAGTCGCTCCGACTTTGTCATATTCGATTCACCTCAAGAATAAAGCATCAGCATCAAAGGCAGCTGTAAACAGCATTTATAGATCGTTTTCCAACAATCTAAAATCCCTATGCATGCAAAGTACTAAGTTTTCAAGGCTGCTGTCCGCACAGTGCTCACGTATGCAGCTCAGGTGTGGGGTTATAAATACTATGAAGTGGTGGAGCGACTTCAACTCCAGTTCGTCAAAATGCTATATGGTCTCCCGCAGAATACTCCAAATTACATGATATATGTTGAAGCACACGTGGATCCGATTTATCACACCACCCTCTCACTTCACTGTGGCTATATCAGGAAGGTTTTAAGAATGCCAGAATCCCGTTATCCAAGAATAGTTCTCCTGGAAACTATAAGTAAAAACATATACTGGGCTGGGGAACTGAAAAGGCTTGCTGATCGTGTTGGATGCGAGGTTGGTTTTGAAACTGGAAACCTTCGGCTGTTTGATTCGCAGTTGGAGGGCTTGTTGGAGGCATGGAGGGCGCTGCATCGAGAGGAGACTATGGCCCGTGCTCTGGCGTCAAGTAGCACATTGTACAGCAAGCTGGATCTGACTCTGCACTCAATTGACATGACGAATGAGAATCTAGGGCCCCTGCATGTGCGCCGATGGTTGGTGAAGCTGCGAGGATCTCTTCTGGGACTTAATCACCGCCCGTTTCTCCCGGGTACAGATAGAAGGAAGAATGTTCTATGTGCAATATGAAGGCTCTGGAAGATGTTTATCATTTTCTTGGGGTCTGTCCCGTGTTGGGAGAGTTCAGGAGCGCCTGTCTGGTTGCTTCGGTGCTCAGTAGGGAGCGTGTCATGCAGCTTCTGAATGGCGATGGTATGGGGCGGCTGGCGAATTTTTGTCGGGTGGCATGGCGTTATAGATCAGAACTGATAAATGAATTCAACTGGTAATCCCGCTCACAGTGAAAACTGTGAATTTGAATATTTTGGTAAAAAAGCAACTGGTATCCTTGTCTTGGACACTCTCCGGCAGAAGGACCTTTGGTCCATTGTCGTATAACATTTTTGTTTGTTTTTCATTCAATTTCCATGAATTTGTTGTTGGGGTCAAACGTGAATATAATAATGAATATATCTATATCTAAACTGTGTTAATTGTATATTATAATTATGTTCACTTTAAATATAAAATTAGGAAAAATTTAATAATAAAATATTTGATGACTCTGTTTATGATAGGTTGTGGAGTATATATTGTGAATAGTACATATTCATGTAAATAGTTATGTTAATAAAGCATGTTTTTCTTCTTCTTCTTCTTCATTCAACACGAAAATTCAACACGATCATTCAACGCGTACATTGAACACGAACATTGAACACGAACATTCAACACGAACATTCAACACGATCATTCAACAGCATGATGAAGAAACGTGGTTGATGCTTGAGATGTTCATCACGGTTCATCTGCTCCAATCTGATAACGGAATGAAATATCGCAATTCTGACTTAGCCACTGGGTTTGGCGTTGAAAAATCTATAAATTGCGGTGTTACTCGGCGAAAAAAGGAGACAAAATTTGGTATAAAACCAGTAAAATGGAGACTGTTCGCATAAAACCAGTTATTTCTTCGAAAATTCGCTCTTATAGCCATGCTGCTTAACTTTGGGTTTTTTCTGATTCTACATATTTTGCAACGTACTCACAAAGTTTGAGGGGTGAGTCGAAGAAAACAAAATTCTTGGTCAATTCCAATTGTTCTCTATTGAACATGAAAATCCAAAAGGGACTTGCAGAATTTAGGTATTTGCAGAAGAGGGTATTGCGTTAGTGTAAACCGAGGGCGGATTGAGTACGTTATTTCGTAGTGACTGGAGCTTTTCCGTTTATTCTTTCATCCTTCAACATGTTGTACGTCAGTCTTGAAGACACATGAAAAATTATACGAAACACCGCATTGTGTGGGTGAACAATCCTCAGCAAAGGGCAGAGACGGAGTAGACAACTTCCTCAACTTCAACAGGGCACGGCACCATATTTTAAACCACCCGCGAATATCTGTCTTTCAATGAATATGCATCTTCGGCCGCGTCCTCTGCAAGACAACACAGTTCATCTCCTTTTTTTGTATCATCCTAATTTTTATTTATTCCCAGCTAATGATTTATGGTGAGCTGTGGGGTTTCTGCGCTGATCGAAAGGGGAAGTCGTGGGCTGGCGGAAATGAGGAGGTGAGCGTCGCGTCGTGGCGTCTTCCGGACCCGCCTCGTCCGTCATCCTCGAACAATATGTAAAACGAGGTATTAATTTGGATGGGAACAACATTTTAACAGGTTTACCAGTTGGCGAATTAAACTTATGCAGCGCTCGTGTCATACTGAGGCGATGAGGGCGTTTTCGGCCATTTTGGATTATAAGTTTCGATAATGAACCATTGGAATCGACCAAGAAGAAAAATGTTCAACTCTTCATAAAAATTGGTGGGTTGTTTTCTTCGTTCATTTGGCATCAATATTTTACATTATACGGCTATATTATATAGTCAATAGTTACTTAAATTATTAAATAAATAAATCATATATTAATATTGCAGTCATAGAATTATATACAGCACGCTATACGTTGTATATAATTAAAATTGTCTCATAGTTTAATAGTATTGAAATTAAATTATTTGCTTTCTCACTATCTAAAAATCCGATGGTATTCTTCGTCTGTTACAGACCTACAGTTAATTTCTAGATTATTTACTCAATGAAGCTGTAATTTGGTTTTCCCCGTAAGGCAGACATTTTATTATAAATTAACGGTATAAATGGAATATAAATGACAAAGACGCGGTTGAAGACAAATCATCGCTGTTATTGTTACTACCTCCATGGATGCAGGATGCTTCTCCTCCTTATCCTTATATGTAGTACCTATTCCATGCTTATGCTCTTTCAAAATCCTGAATATTCGAAAACTGATTAATCAGTAACAATAATCGATTAATAAAAAATAATCGGTCACTATAAATCAATTAAAATTAATCCATTAATCGGGGTAAAAAAATCGATTATCCAATTATCAATCATTGATTTGCATCCCTACACGGAAGCTTGGGAACGCATGGCTGCACAGCTTTGCACTTCGTTCCGCTGGTTGAATTTCTGAAATCTTCCTCTTATTCGAATCATCGATTCGCAGTAAGCGTTGGATGGTAGCCCTTAAGTAACCATTAACCCAATAGAAATATATCTTGTTACTTTGTAACTCACATGGAAATACTTAGTGCAATATTTTGGCATTTTGTTGTCTGCTCTCTTCAACCATGAAGTCCCAATGGCTTGTATAAAGTGTATGGCTTCTATGGAGACTGTGTACACTGTCCATACTTTCCCAATGGATCCTGTATCATAAACATATTTTATTGCTTCTTTCGCTGCCACTAGTTCAGCTCTATAACTGGCCGGTTTAGCCGGTAATTTGAGGGGCGTCACATAACCTATAAAGCTATACTCATCTCCACAAGACATGAAAAATATTACGGGTAAATTACAGTGCCTTCAGGCCATCTGGTTTGTATGAAGTCAATGATGAACTCTAAGTCAATAGGAAGAGGTGAAAAACAGGGGTTGAGATTATCAAAACACCATACGTCGGAACTTTGAAATGGATAAGTGTAGATAAGGGGTTTCCAAACTTTTTGGCTTGCGGACCCCTTTCACGGGACAATATCTACTGTGGGCCCCTCTTACTCAAGTATTTACATTTAGATACACGACACTAATTTTTTTAGTTTGTGGGAAATAAAAGTTTAGTAAATTAGCCAGGCCATGCCTTATTATTAGTGGTGGAGAAGAATATCACTATGAAAGCAAACATTACACTTACAAACTCCACTTTATTTAGGACACGAAAATCAAATTGAAAACGGAATCGATTCGAATCAAATTGAAATCCAGATTTGCACCCATTCATGTTCTTGAAGAATTGTATCTCGAGCTGAAGGGAAGCAGTGCTCAATGGACTTTTCCAGACCGCGAAGATGTTCACATATTTCATCAGTCAAAATGATTTTCTCAAGATCCAGTTTGTTTTCATTTAAACAATCATTTAACACAGAAAAACACTCCACCTCTTTCTTCTGAACAGATTCAACCCAAAACTGGATTTTCTTTTAAATGCGCGAACTTTGTCATTAGGTGTGATATTCATCCCAGTAGATATTCATCTCATTCATTTTCATGAAAATATCTGATAAATACAAAAGTATACACTGCACCAAGGGAGACAAGCCTAGTCCCGCCCGCCCGCCACACTAATTTACCCATTAACTTTTGTTTTCATTATTAAAGGTTATTACTATCATTTTTTTTCTTTATACTGGCAGTGAAATGAATTTTTGAGTTTTTAATAATAAACGAACCCATTTCCCCCAATTATTGTATTTATTCACTCTACGTTTATTTTTGTAAGGATGTATTAATTTTTCTCGAAGTTCGCCGTGGACCCCCCTAGTTAATAGATCATGATTAAGAGAATTTTTTAAGGCTAAAGGCGATGTGGGATTCTTTGATTAGAGATGGCGCTGCAATTGCGTCAAAAGTTATCCCAGTTTTTCTCGAATAGTACTTTTTAGTTTCAGCAATTTTTTTTTAATTCAAAAGGTAAATTTTCTAAATACCCCCTCCCGCTTTTTTATAAAAAATTGCGTACAAGCGATTACCTTTATACCGTCGCACAGTGGGGAAATCAGCGATTTTAGCGCGAAAAAAGTCAAATTTCGGAAGTTGTAATATTGTGAAGATAATACTAATAATACTCTGATTTTGCCTACCACGAGAATAAGTTCATAGAACTTGCGCTCTCAGGTGGAGTTCATCACACCATGGGAAAATCATCAAATAAAGCAAGACACTCCAATAAAAATTATACCCACAAATGAAAATCGAGACCAGTAATCTACAATATCGTCAAATTAATTACTATATACCTACATCAAAATATGAAGAAAAAAAGCAAAACATTAACTTCTAAACTTAAGACATTGTTTAATATGGCTTTTAAATTTATGAAGGCTTTCAAATTTATTCATATTAATCCTATTCTCATAAAGATAGTTTAGAGCTCTGTTGTACGAGACGCGCCTGAAAAATTCAGTGTTGCATCTAGGCTGTCTTACATTAGTCAACATGGCCGATCTTGTGCACGAATCAGTACACAGATCATTCACATCGATTTCAGTATTATAGACATGTACACAGGATTCTAAGAGGAATATTTGTTTTATATTGAACACATTAAATTCATTGTATAAAAGAAACGTAGAGTACCTAGCTGGCTTATTCAATATTATTTTAATTATCGAGTTCTGTATAACTTGTACACGTCTTAGATGAGATTTACAAGTACTACCCCTAACTAATACCCCATATTTCAACAAAGAGAATGCAAGGCCGAAATAAATAAAATGATTTTGAATTGGGCATAAAGTGCCGCCCGCGACCGCTCGAAGGTTAAAATTGATTTTGAATTGGGCATAAAGTGCCGCCCGCGACCGCTCGAAGGTAAAAATGATTTTGAATTGGGCATAAAGTGCCGCCCGCGACCTCTCGAAGGTAAAACTGATTTTGAATTGGGCATAAAGTGCCGCCCGCGACCGCTCGAAGGTAAAACTGATTTTGAATTGGGCATAAAGTGCCGCCCGCGACCGATCGAAGGTAAAAATTATTTTGAATTGGGCATAAAGTGCCGCCCGCGACCGCTCGAAGGTAAAACTGATTTTGAATTGGGCATAAAGTACCGGCCGCGACCTCTCGAAGGTAAAACTGATTTTGAATTGGGCATAAAGTGCCGCCCGCGACCGCTCGAAGGTAAAATTGATTTTGAATTGGGCATGGACTGCCGCCCGCGACCGCTCGAAGGTAAAAATGATTTTGAATTGGGCATAAAGTGTCGCCCGCGACCGCTCAAAGGTAAAACTGATGTTGAATTTTTTATTTTTATTTATTTATTTATTTTTTTGAAATGCATTTATTTGGAAAATTACAAAATTGAGTACTAACAGTAATTGCAAATGCTACTCCCCTCTTTGAGCGTAGCTCGTGCTGAGGGGAGGAGTTGAATTGTAAATGTTCAAAGAAAGAAAAAAATTACATAATAATTTTAAAAAATTACATAATACTTACCTACAAAATACAGAAAACTCAATAATTCGGGCAAGTAAAATAAATGGTAAAAGCTCCTAAATGAATCCAATGACGGAATGCAAAGCAAAGAAAAACAATCATTTTAGCAAATAAATCAAGCGGTGTGAACTTCCAAATGAAACAGATGACAGCAAATGAATAAATAATGCTGAAGGAAGGCAAGGGAATTATGCCTTGATGGAAAGTTTCTTTAATCCTTTTTTAAAAGCTGAGAGCGACTGAATCCCTCGCAGAGTTTGAGGTAGACCGTTGAACAACAGGGCACCCCTGTAGTCAAAGCATTTCTGCCCAGTAGAAGTCAAGCGGAATGGAGGCTTGATGAACGGCCGATCACTAGTAGGCGCCTAATGGTACATGCGAAATGATTATTTACACCGAGATCTGAGGGTAGAGTCAGTAAATGAAACAATTGCCAAGTACGCACGGAAGCACGAACTTCGCCTCCACAAACATGAGAACCTGAAGATGCTCGACGTACTAAACAACGAAGGGGAACTCCGGCGCCTCAAGCGAAAGAAACCACTGGACTTGTGCTGCGGAAATAGTTCTGTGTTGGGGAAGTGAACTCCAGTGATCATGATGCAAAACAAGGGTTTTGGTGAAAATCCTACCCTAGACAGTGATTAAATATATTATGGGGTAGAATATTGCTAGATGAAAATTTATCAATTATTCAGTTGCAATAAATAAATCACAAAAAAGAGAAAAAAAGTGTCCAATTATTTTGTGTAGTTAAGTGACCCTCAAGGATAATATCTGTATTAATATAATTTCTGTATTAAATATTATTTAATACAGAAAATAACAAACAAAGTGGCGGCGTTTTGGAGCTTTTGGAGTATTTAGCGGTGACGCTCGAGACAAAACGAGAATAAAAAGTCCTTTTTCACCAGATGAGCCTGTGGGAGGTTGTTGAAACTTATTTCACTCAAAATCGTCGGTTCTCGGAAATGGACGAATTCGCTTATGTAGGTCATACTGCATGGAGATCCGCCGCTTCCCAGAACGAGCCGTTCGTCGTTTTCGAGTCCCTTCCGCCCTTTTTAAGGGGAAAATTTGAAAACTGTAGCGGGAGGAAATCGAATCATGTTTCACGAGAAAGTCCCATCTCGTATTTACTGCGACAGACGTTTGGCTGAGAGGCGAGTTGAGGAAGGTTAGGGCTGCCGAGGATCGTCTGGATCGGCGGGCGGGAGTCGGTGTTCCGGAGCAGCTCATAATTTGAATGTAACCGAGATGGGTTTCCATGAATGTTATATTATGGACGAGGGAAAGGAGGAAGAGACGTCGACCGTCTTTCTACGAACCCATTTCCCCCGCGCCCTCGCTCCGAGTAGCGTTTCGCGTCTCTTGGATTATTCAACAAATATTCCTCGAATCATGGAAATCATCAGCTCGAGGCGTGATCGTCGGTAGTTGGAGTGATGGTCTGATAGTGAATTTGCAGCACTTTCCTTCGATGAAATGAACCGCACCGATTGTGGGGAAACTACGGCGGCACTTTCGTATCACCGAATCGTAGAATTCTACTCGAAATCATCAGTGTGAGAGCGTAGTCGAGTTGCCAAGAGAAACCCGCTGATTCGGAGATACGGACTTGAGTTGTCCGTTTGAAAAGCCGTTAAGTTAACTCCACTCCAAGGAACATCGAGAAAACTGATAGATATCTGATAACACTGCTCTACAAAAAAAATTAACCTGAAATTTGCCGGCCTCAATTTATCATGGATGAGGGTTTTCGAGGGTGCTGAATTCGAATCCGTATTTTTTTCGATTTTTCGACGTTTTTCGACTGTATGACAAAACAAGTTATTTTAAGTTTCATTGAAAAAATAACTGGAATAAATTGTAATTTGGGATGTCGGTTTTTTAACTGCTTTCGATTCTAAAATCCTCAGAACAAAAAACTCGACATCACTAAAACCATATGATGTTCCAAACAGCTCGTTAGTATGAAAATTGACCTGTATTTCAACCGTTTGATTCACGATCGTGTTGACAGGCTCAACCTTTGAGCCGTCATTGTGAACGAACGGCTGGTCGTACAAAGCTGTGGATGGTCTTAAAAAATTCTACGGAACAAGCTCTATCTAAATATGAAATAAAAAACATACCGTTTGATGGGAATTTTTCGAGTTTTGAAATTTTCAAAATTTCAAAATTCGTTTTGAACCCCTTCCCCTTGACCTAGGGTTATGAAACGTTTCGAGGACCATTGTGGGGTTGGTCGAAAGCCATAGAAAAAGATTTCGTAATTTTAACTCAACGCTAACTGGGCAAAGTGTCCCTCGTGGTTGCGTAGGTACTCATACGAAAGCTGTACCCACTTTATGGTTGCTTTGAATCACGAATCCAATGGCTATGACTGGCATGTCTGAAGCCAAATCATCTAAGAAGAAGAATTCAAATAAACACCTCGATTCGATATGAAGTCTATTTTGTCTCCTTAATTCACCTCTTCCACGGGCCTCTCAGATAATATGACGTCGCAACACAAGCGACCAACTACGTCAAAAGATATGACGTCAAACAGCTGCCGCCAAGAACACCTCACAGGATATGACATACGTGGACCGGCAGGGGGTAGATGACGTCAGACCAGTGGCTGGTACGAACACCTCACTGGATATGACATACGTGGACCGGCAGGGGGTGGATGACGTCAGACAAGTGGCTGGTAAGAACACCTCACAGGATATGACGTACGTTGACCGGCAGGAGGTGGATGACGTCAGACAAGTGGTCGGCAAGAACACCTCACAGGATATGATGTACGTGGACCGGAAGGGGGTGGATGACGTCAGACAAGTGGCCGGTAAGAACACCTCACAGGACATGATGACGTACGTGGACCGGCAGGGGTTGGATGACGTCAGACAAGTGACCGGCAAGAACACCTCACAGGATATGACGTACGGGGACCGGCAGGGGGTGAATGACGTCAGACAAGTGGCCGGCAAGAACACCTCACAGGATATGACGTACGTGGACCGGCAGGAATGGATGACGTCAGAGGGGTCAAGGGGAGCCAAATATTTTAAACCTCCATTTCTTCCTTACTAATATTAATAAGCATTATGTAAATACGGATCGTAATCTTGAATCTACTTGTACTCTCAACAGTTCCATTATATAAAATATCAAATTACCGTTGAGTTAAGTATTTTTTAACAATTCCTACTTCCATCATAAACAAATTGTTTCTTCATACAAAAGTTGCTTAACTCAACACTTCCTTCGTTAAATACATTTAAAAATAAATTGTGTCTTCCTTAAACATAACAGTTTTAAAATCTTTGTACAGATCACCCTTCTGTCTAGATCACTAGGTCTAAATGTCTAGATCCTAAATGTTAGATTAATTATTATTATGAATTATCACTAATTAATAATAATTTATCAAGGAGGTACCTAGTGAAAATTATTATAATTTATTGTTAGGTATTAATAATTTGTACCTACCAACAAACATTCAAATTACCTTCATTTCCGTAGCACGAAACGTACCTCAGAACAAAAAACTCGACATCACTAAAACCATATGATGTTCCAAACAGCTCGTTAGTATGAAAATTGACCTGTATTTCAACCGTTTGATTCACGATCGTGTTGACAGGCTCAACCTTTGAGCCGTCATTGTGAACGAACGGCTGGTCGTACAAAGCTGTGGATGGTCTTAAAAAATTCTACGGAACAAGCTCTATCTAAATATGAAATAAAAAACATACCGTTTGATGGGAATTTTTCGAGTTTTGAAATTTTCAAAATTTCAAAATTCGTTTTGAACCCCTTCCCCTTGACCTAGGGTTATGAAACGTTTCGAGGACCATTGTGAGGAAGTGATCTACCCCTACAAAACATCCCTGCATAAAACCCGGGAATGCCAATGATGGAAGAACCACAAAATATAAGAAGAGGTGGGGAGTACTGAGGCCTAGCTGATAAGAAAATAGAACTCAGAAAGGGATCTACCCCTCTGCCCCTAAAACATCCCGTACAAAACCCGGCACCTCCACGTGGTCCGTCTGGACATGCCTATGCATGGCTAAGACCGGAGGGGGCAGAAAGAGTACCATAGAAGAGCGCACAGCAGGACGGCGTACGGCGGACGGACGGATTTTTTTTAATTCGATTTTCTGAATCTACGTATCTTGAAACGTAAACCAACAAATTTTGAAGGGGGGTTAAAATTTTTTTTCTTTGGGCGATTCCAATGGTTCATTATCGAAGATAATAAACCAACATGTTAACCCCTCAGAAGATGAGTTCAAGTCCCAAGAACATTTTTTTAAAAAGCTGCAGATTTTTTCACAATGGTTCATTATTGTCTGTACAGATTGTTGTTAGTTTTACTACCTCGTTTTTATACTTCAGCGCCACATGTTTTCGTTCCCAACTTAATTAGGTACTTTTTATAAGTAATTAAAATCATTCAAGTTCCAAAAATTGATCAGGCGAGTTTCTTCATTTCAAACTATTAGTACAATCGTACGATTGGTGACCCCGACGATGAAAAAAGAAACGGAGAAATCGTACAGTGATAGAAGATGGAAGGATCAAGAGTCGCAGCTCACGTAGCGGACGTAAGCGTAAAATTGCATTCTGGCCTGAAAAACCTGAGACATGGTTCCACCAAGTCTAGGCTCAATTTAAATTGAAGCGCATCACTTCCGAACAGACGAAATTTGGCTACCTTCTGGCCCAAATGGACAAAATTTACGTTGAAAACATATCGAGGGTGAAGTGGCAACGCGGCCTACCACAAATGGGGCTGAACATTACGGCCTACGTGCGATAGGGCTGGTCAACATGCCCTACCTCATATATTATAGTGCAGAATAACATGGCCTAACTGACATTTTTAGGCATATTGACTTTTTTTATTCAGCGGGATTCAAATTAAAATTCATTAAAATTATTAGTGTGTGTGATTTAGTTTGACCGTCAGTAAGAATGATGTTGAGGGATTTTTTTGTTTTTATATTCTTGATGGTATTTATTTTTTTTGTTTTTTATATTCTTGATGGTATTTATTTTTTTTGTTTTTTATATTCTTGATGGTATTTATTTTTTTGTTTTTTTATATTCTTGATGGTATTTATTAACCTCAACATCATTAAAACATCATTAAAATTATTCAAAAGTAAATTGTCTGTATAGTATATTGGCACCCGGAAGTGTCTACGGTTGCAAACAGTCACGTATATGTTCCCAAATTTTAGAAATAAACAGTTTTTTGTGCCACCTGTAAATTTTTAGAAAAACACTTAGGCCATGTTGTACAGCACCATTTGAGGTAGGCCATGTTGACCAGCGCTATCTCAGGTATGCCATGTTGTTTAGCCCCACTTGATCTGCCTCTTCACCCTTGATATACGATCTTGCAACTTCTACACACACCGACAAATACACGCAAGCAAAAATCCGCCTAATCACACTTTTCAAAGAAAGCGAAGAGTCCCAAATTAAGAAACTTAGGTACTTAGAAACTGCTGAGGAAGATACGAGCTTTGGCTGGAGCAAATTTCGGCGAAACGGTTTTCAAAACGTTATGGCTGGAAAACGTTCGATCAATTCTCGTGATGGCACAAGGAACTCTCGACAAATTAGCAGAGCTAGCTGATAATATATGTGAAACTAGGGATCCTGAGACAGTTTATGCAGTAAACAAACCTAACCTTCGAAGCTCTCGAATTGTTTTTGGACGTCCATGTTGTTGGATTATTTTTACTTTTTCTGGATCGGGTTTTGCTCCGACAGAAGCCAACAGATAACCCAGAAAGATGGTTTTCTTTGAATCCAAATTCTGATTTACTGAAATTAATTTGTAAACCATAACTATTCAGTCTTTCAAAAATTTTGATCAAATGTTCTTTGTGCTCTACTTCTGTACGAGGTGCATTGCAAATGTCGTCCAAATAGGCGAAACAAAATGAAACAATTTATATCACAGTTCACCCAAAAGCAGGAAGGGTTTGTAAAATGTTTGAAAAACAGAAATAGAGGGTTTTAAACTGTTGAAACGCAAGTTGAAGCTACTGCATTTAGCTATACAAGAAGAAAATTAATTATTAACCAAATGATGACTTGTTATTGTATAGCAACAAAAATACACTTCGTTCTGAAATTTTGACCTGACTGCGTGTAGAAAACTCTGTGTAGAAAATATTTTTTCTAATAGGTTATGGGCTGTCACGTGTAGGCCGAAATTTTGAAGTGAGTTGTGAAATAGACTTGTAGCTCATTCGGGTGGGGAGTTCATTTCGAAATCTTTCGAGTGAAGTGAAAGTGTCCTGTTTAACCGAAAATAAAGAGTGTCTCAAGTGATTTCACAATCATGAACAGTTCGAAAATCGATTGTCTAGGAAAGGAGAATTATGATACGTGGAAATTACAAATGGAAGTTGTGCTGGTTAAGAATGACCTTATAGGATATGTCGACGGTTCTATTCCATGCCCCACCATAGTCGAAACTAGTACTCCAAATGAAAGGCAGCAAGAGCCGGAATGGAGAAAAATGGATCGTAAAGCGAGAGCTGAGTTAATACTATTCATTTCACCCACTGAATTGAAGCAAGTGAAGGAGTGTAAAACTTCTAGGGATATGTGGCTTACACTGGAATCCATCTACCAGTCGAAGGGACCAGTGAGAAAAGCAACCCTGTTGAAGCAGCTTATACTACATAAGATGAAAGAGAGTGATGACGTTAGGGAGCATCTTGCAAAATTTTTTGACGCAGTTGATAAGCTTCGAGATATGGAGATACAGATCAATGACAATCTTCTAACGATTATGTTGCTCTACAGTCTGCCAGAAAGTTTTGACAACTTCAGGTGCGCCATTGAAGCTCGAGACGACCTCCCAACTCCAGAATCTCTGAAAATCAAATTGCTTGAACAAAGCGAATCTCGAAAAGAGAAAAATTCCGATACAAATGCGATGTTAGCCAGAAAGAAAATATTCAACCAGAAAAATGGTAATCAGTTTGTTGAAGAACAAAAACAAAAGAAATTTCCATTCAAGTGTAATACCTGTGGGAAAAAGGGACACAAGGCATCGGATTGTTGGAAGAAGAAGCAAAACCAAACTGGTGATGACTGTCTTCTAATTACCAATAATGAAACAGCCATGAGTGCGAGTTCATCAAGCTTGAATTGGGTGCTAGACTGTGGGGCTAGCTCACATGTGTAGCGATGGGGAAAGGTACGACACGCTTGAAGCTGTTGGGTACACCAAAGTGAACCTCGCTAACAACTCTTCGTCTGGCGTTTCAGGAAAGGGTACAATTAAAATAAATGTGTCAGTAGAAAACAAAAATAAAGCTCTGGATCTCAAAGAAACCCTCCTCGTCCCTGATTTGAGATCAAACCTGTTGTCTGTAGGAAAAATAACGGATAAAGGGCATTTTGTAATCTTCTCAAAAACGTCAGCGGAAGTTCTGAGTAGTGACGGGAGAATCTTACTGACAGCAAAACGAAGGAATGGTCTCTACTCTGTCGAAGAAAATCCACCAGCAGACGCAAGAAGAGTAGAAGAAACCATTAAGTCAGTGTCCAAGACGGAATTGTGGCACCAAAGATTCGGCCACTTGAACTTAGCCGATCTGAAAACAATTAGCAACAAGAAAATCGCATTGGGAGTCAGGATCCATGATAACAAGAAATTTGATTGTACTGTGTGTATTCAGGGAAAGCTGACTCAGACACCTTTTCCTAAAGAATCAACTCGGAAGTCGAAGATGTTAGAGATCATACACACTGACTTGTGTGGACCAATGCGGATCCAATCCAAAGGTGGAGCAAAGTACTTCCTTACTCTCATTGATGATGCCACTAGATGGTGTGAAGTCAGATTTTTGAAAAAGAAAAGTGATGTCCTGGAAGAATTCAAAAAGTTCAAAAATTTGGTCGAGAATCAAAAAGGAAGGAAAATAAAGTATTTGCAGTCTGATAACGGAAAAGAATACTGTCATCGTGAATTCGATGCATACTTAGAAAAATGTGGTATCGTTAGAAGGCTGACAATTCCTCACACGCCAGAACAGAACGGTGTTGCAGAGAGGAAGAATCGAACGCTGTTGGAAACTGCAAGATGTATGCTGATTCAAGCTGGACTGCCAGGATCGTTTTGGGCAGAGGCAATCTTGACAGCGAACCACATACGAAACAGGTGTATCTCATCCAGTATTAATGGAAAAACTCCATATCAGTTGTGGAATAACAAGATTCCGATAGTGTCTTACTTTCGAACATTCGGATGTAAAGCTTATGTTTTGAACAAGGAACCAGGAAAGGACAAATTTGCTCCAAGGGCAAAGTCCTGTGTGTTCATTGGGTATTCTGATGAGTCCAAAGGTTATCGGGTATGGTCACCTGCCGACCAGAAAGTCATCATTTCAAGAGATGTCAAATTCCTTGAAGGCATCCCAGATGGAATTGGTTTCAGTGAATTTGTTCCTGAAGATGATAAACAACCCGAAACACCCAAGATTCAGCAAACGTTCACTTGGATACCAGACAATGGAAATTCCCATGAAAAAGGGAAGAACAATGAACAAAAACTGAGTGAAACTGATGACGAGATAGCAAGTAACGAACCTGAAAACGAGATAGCAAGTAACGAAGATGAAAATGAGATAGTGAACATTGAAACAAATTTGGACAGCGACGCTTCATCTACCATCACAACCGTTCGTGGAAGAGGCAGACCACGCATTGTTCGTTCAGGGAACAGGGGAAGACCCCGTAAAGTCTATCATGAAGTAGAAATGCGGGCGGAAGCGCCATTGCCCGTACGATCAGAGAATGCCCTCCCACTACCCGAAGAACATGCTGATCTTACTGAACTTTCAATGAAAGAAGCGTTGTCTCAGCCAGACAGTCCTGGATGGCGAGAAGCGATCAAGTCTGAAATGGCTTCAATAATTGAAAATGGGACATTTACCATCGTTGAGCGACCAAAAGACCATAATGTGATCGGATGTCGAATGATTTTGAAGGAAAAGCTGGGAGCAGATGGCAAGGTCGAACGAAAGAAAGCTCGGTTGGTTGCACAGGGATTCAACCAACGTCCCGGAGAGGATTTCAATGAGATTTTTGCTCCAGTAGTTCGAATGAATTCGATCAGGACGATTATGGCTTTGGCGGTGGAAAAAGAGATGGAAATTCATCAGTTAGATGTTGTGACCGCGTTCCTGAATGGTGACTTGGAAGAACAAATTTTCATGAAAATACCTGAGGAATTTGAGTCGACATTGAATGAAATTATAAAGGACAAATCCATGCCTTCCAATATGAGATGCGAAGCACAGAAAATGCTGTTGGAAGTGCAGAAAGGAAACAAAGTTTGCCTCCTTCGGAAAGCCTTGTACGGGCTAAAGCAAGCTGGGAGACAATGGCATCTGAAGCTGACCAAGAAAGTAAAAGCACTGGGTTTGAAACCTCTTCAGTCAGAACCGTGTGTGTTCCATGCTCGAAGAGGGGAAGATTTATTGGTGCTAGCAATCTACGTAGATGACCTTTGGTTAGCATCAACAAATGTGAAGTGGACGCTAGAGATGAAGGAAATTTTGATGAAGTCCTTCAAGATGAAATATCTGGGGAAGATCAACTACGGGTTAGGGATCGAATTCGTCCAAAACCTCAACGAGGGGAAGATAACCATGACCCAACAAAAATACATAGGGGATCTGTTGCAGCGTTTCGGTATGGAGAATTCGAAACCAGTGTGCACACCACTCGAAGTTGGAACAAAGCTGAAGAAGCCTGAGAGCGTAAGCCAAGAGGATCTGATAAAGTACCCATACCAACGTCTCATAGGGTCATTGATGTATTTAGCCGTATGTACTCGCCCTGACATCATGTACGCAGTGAGTTACCTGAGCCAGTACAATACCTGCTATAGTCATGAACATTGGGTAGCTGCAAAACGAGTGCTACGGTACCTGAAGGGAACAGCGGACTACGGCATCCTGTTCAAGAAGACGGGGAAACTACTCCAGGGATACGCGGATGCAGACTGGGGAAATTGCGTAGAAGACCGACATATTATGCTTTTGTACTCGGAGGAGCTGCCATCTCATGGGAAGCCCGGAAACAGAGAACAGTCGCTCTTTCAAGTGTGGAAGCGGAATATCTAGCTCTGGGAGAGGCCACCAAGGAAGCAATATTTCTTAAAGAATTTTTGAATGCGCTGGGAGTGATAAAGATTCGGGAACCAATTGTGATCTTCGGCGATAATCAAGGATCGCATTTGCTGGCAAAGAACACTGCTCACCATTCACGCACAAAACACATTGATATTCGGCACCACTTTATTCGAAGCTGTGTGGAAGAAGGAATCATTAAAATCAAATATTTGCCCACGGCCGAGATGCCCGCCGATATGTTGACAAAACCGTTGCCATCGTGTAAGCATCAACAGTTTACGAAATTCTTTGGAATTGGAAAACCAAGTTTGAAGCAGAAGCCGCAACTTGAGGGGAAGTGTTGAAACGCAAGTTGAAGCTACTGCATTTAGCTATACAAGAAGAAAATTAATTATTAACCAAATGATGACTTGTTATTGTATAGCAACAAAAATACACTTCGTTCTGAAATTTTGACCTGACTGCGTGTAGAAAACTCTGTGTAGAAAATATTTTTTCTAATATAAACTAATTTCATAACCGGAAATACTTCATTTTTCAGAGAAATCTTTTTTAAATTCACGATTTGTCAATGTCGTAATACTTCGAGGGGGGTCGGCCGTACCCCATGGAACACCCTCCCCCCTCCCTAACGCCGCTGTTGTACATGGCCAAATCAATGTTAGAGCGTTTTGCATTTTTCATTTTTTGAACATTTAAAATGAGCGAACAGGATCTCAATTACATTTCAATTTTTCGATAAATTTCTCGTAATCTTCTTCTTATTGGATGTCATGGCGCTTCCAAAGTTCTGCCTGGATAAAAATGGAAGTTTGCCGTAAACCCACAATTATTTTTACCAGATCCAAGGACAGCTTGAAATAGCTGATCTTGCATTCTGCGATTTAGTGGTATGGGGATCAAAGTTCACAAAAATTTTAAGGATCAATAATTTTGAGCGATCAATAATTTTGGACAAGCCGAAAGCTCCCGAAATTGCTCGATTTCTTCCATCGATGCCTCCTGCCGGAATTAGTGGATCCGCAAAAATGTCAGTCGATGCCCCTGATGGATAGCCGAACTGATCAGTCCCACAAGTCGTCCCAGTCCCACAAGTCGTCCCTTCGGCGTCGTAATTTTAATTATTTGTGTGATTTTATACCTATAGTTTGTTCTTATGAAAATATATTATTCTACAATAAAATATTCTCTTATAATATGACCTCGTACCTTTTTGTAACGCATCTTCATAAATCCGAATTCAATCCGGTTTTCATTTACAGAATCATTTTCAGACCTCCCAGATAGCCAAATAGGGTAAAATCGATTTTCAGGTGGAAAATTGCATTTTCTTTTGTTTCCTGTTTCACTGAGCACCCTGATGTTTTCTCCTCATCGACTCACGGTTATCCCCTCGCTAAGTATTTAGGATTGGGTGGGCCTAATATAGAAAAAGTATTCTACATAATTTAATTATTATCCACAGAGTGTCTTTGAAAATCCGCCCTAGGTTAGGGATATGTTGGCCTCAGGAGCCCACGTCGAAATGCCAATCCAAGCTCACATCCACATTTTCGCTCTAATGTTCCCCTTCCTGTCTCTAATAATGAACGTATTTGACCCCAACTAGTTTCAATGTTTTTAATATTTATATGAAGGTACTTAATGACTTGTACGCAACTACGCAATTTTAAAAAAGTGAGAGAAGGGGGAATTTAACTTTTGAATTAAAAAAAAAAATTTGCTGAACCTTAATGATACCGGCGTTCATATATTTATATTGAGGACATTTGACAACTTTTCGAGAAAAACTGGGACAACTTTTGACGCGATTGCAGCGCCATGTCTTATCAGAGAATCTCACTAATGCCTTAGTCCCCTTTAGCCTTAGTCGCGACGAGTAAACGAGTCTTGAGTCCTCCCCTCTGTTCAGTAACGTGACCAGGAATTTTGTTCGAATTTTGTGTCTCAAAACCAGGGTGGATGGTAACCCCCCCGCGCCCCGGAAATGGTTGAAAAACACTTTGACAATTTATTCACTCTCACCACAATCTCTGATCTATAAGCTGCATACATTGAGGGTATCGTCAAAATGGGTGTCTGTGTTAAAACGATTGTACAGAGACACCAGATTAAGAGTTTGGGTAGCTGGCCACGTCTCGGAGTTCTTCAGGACCCCTATAGGGGTGAAACAAGGTGATCCTATGAGTCCCACCCTATTTGCTATGTTTGTGAATGATCTCAGTGCATTTGTGGGAGGGGGAGTCCGGATTGCCGAGGCATTGATCAATGTGCTGCTGTTTGCGGACTACATAGTTTTCATTGCAGATACTCCCGCCGAGCTACAAACAATGATCGATGGCCTGGAAGAGTATTTTGACATTTTGGGCCTATGAGATTAATTTGGCCAAGTCCCAGATCGTCGTCTTCAGGACTCAGGGGGGTCTCTTGGCGAGGGGGAGGGGAATGGAGACTGGCTGATCAGGAGATTTAAGTCGTAAATTCCTACAGGTATCTGGGGGTATCGCTCACATATAACCTGCACCTGAAACACCACTTTGTCAAAAATTTCAGAGCTGCCCGCATGGGTATTAACTCCATTTGGTCCCGGCTCTTCTCTGCTAGTGACATCCCGACCAAAGTGAAACTCAGGGTCTTCAGTGCTGTGACAATGGCTACCGTTTGGTATGGGGCCCAATTGTGGGGCTGCTCTCCTTACGAGGAGGTGGAAAAGGTGAAACGATTTTTCCTGAAAAAAAACTCCTGAGGTTGCCGACGAATTCCCCCAATTACATTTTATACAGCATTCTGTCTTTTTGACTACTTTGAGGTTTAATGCCGAATACATCGCAAAAGTACTCAGGCTCCCGAATGGCAGGTTCCCCAAGATTACTGCGCTGGAAATTATAGGAGGGGGAATCGGCTGGGCGGAGGAGTGGCTCGGAATGTTCAATCGATTTGGACTCGACGCCTGCCAATTGTTTCTACCCTTCGATCTTCAGGAAACTTGCGAAGATTGTGCTGACAGGCCAGAAACAGGCCTTCCAGGATGGTCTTCGAGAAAGGGCAAACGCTGCTCAATTCCACCTCCTGTACCGACTTCTCGACCAGGGGGTGGACTATGTTGGGACTTTGTCGCAGTATGAGGCCATGGTTGTCATGAAATGTCGCGGGGAACTCCTGAATCTCAACTGGCAACCTTGGATCCGTGTTATAATCCAACTCTGCTCCCTCTGCAACCTTGGTGTCGACGAAACCACGGGCATTTCTTGGCCGAATACCCAATTCTTGGCTACGTGCGGGTTAGATCTTTTGGCAAGGTTTTCATTACTAGGAGTGAAGTGTTGGAAGTCCTGAATGGTCCCAACTGGTCGGGACTCTGCACCTTTTTCCGTGAGGCTTGGCGTTATAGGAGTTATCTGGTCTCCGAGTTTAATTATAACTAGTAGGAGCCAAACTGGGCTCAAGCATCTCTGGTCCTCGTCCACAGATCCTTCCTACCCTTTTTATTTTGTTATTTGTTAATTGTGGTTTATTGATCAAGCTCTCAATTCATTATATTAAAAACGAAATTATGAATGAAATTCAAAATAAATTTAGATATTGTAAGATGGAACTTCCTCTGACGGCCACGGCTAAAGAGTATCATGTGCTGTACCTATTTGTTTTCAATTATTCGGTGAGTAAACGTGTTTTTCATTCATTCATTCATTGTTGAAAAACAGGGTACTAGAGGGTTTACAACTAATTTTAACACTTTTCATAATAAAAAACAAAAAAACTTTATTTTTCAAAGAAATCTTTTTTAAATTCATAATTTTAATTAAAATTGTACCTAATGTCTTGCAATTTTGGAGCCACCCCCCTTCCCGCTACACTACTTCCTCTGTTAAACACATCAGCAACCCTTCAGTCGTCTTGCTCTATAAGTTTCAGAACGTTTATATATCCAACCACACGATCTGTGGTTGGATATCTATATTTGTCATGATTTGCTGATTAAGATTTCGAAATTGTAAGATGAATAAGTTTCAAATCAGTGATTCACAATCCATCCAAATACTTTGTGCGTGAACTTGCTCTAAATCGTTTTAAAGTTCCAATACTTGATCATGCCTAACGTATGACTTATACCTGTATACCTGTAGGTATCCCTGAAGTACAGCTACCAACTCGTCTCTCTGACACGGGTGTACCAATTTCTGTCAAATTGAATAAGTAGTGTAATTTCTTTCCATTTGATGTGTGCATCACAATAAATAAATCATGTAGTTTCAAGTCTGCAACAGGATCAAACCAGGACGATTTCTTGGGTATGAGGCCTAGTAGCAGTTTTGTGCCGAGGAGGTCTGGTGTTGCTCTCTCCTGATTGTCAAAATCCTGGCCATGGCTGATTATTTGAGGTCCGTAGTAGAATAAATGCAAGTTCGAGGTGATTCAAATTGATTGAGGGCACCATCAGTACTGTGGACCGATTCGAAAAGTGACAGATGAAGGTAATCTGTGGTCAAAGAGGTGGTTTCTAGCCTCTAGAACCACGAATCTGTCAATTTAACGTGGAACTATTTCAAAATTCTAATGTAAAATTCCAATAACGTTTATTGCCAATTTCAGTTTTAAATGGATTTTTTTTTTCAACAGCTTGTAAAAAAAGGCTTTACTTATCCCTCCTCAGTGCAGGAAGGCAACCATATGAATACTTCCATGGCCAATGTAAACAACAGATTCTTCTAGCTACTTGAATGTTTGGGGCTTCTTCGCCCAGTTCTTACAATAATTCGTACAATGAACTGCATATTTGTAAGTTTGCCTCCTTGTGGCGTATTTGTACAACAATGGACTTTGAGTGTTGTCATTGTTACCGATTTTATGATTTGGGATTGAGTGGGAAGAATTTTGACGATTTTTGATTATCAATTTGTATTGTCCTCTAGTCTGACAGGTTGCTCCTGTTGACTTCGACAAGGACATACAGCTGTAACGTTCTCGCTAACATACTCCAGTCACATTCTCTCTATCCACTCCTTCTTTACCGGTCGGTGGACATTTCGGTCGTGTGATCCCCAAGTTGCTGCTTTCCTAATCTGCAAACTTCTTCAACCTTATTTTAGATTTCACGACTGGACTCATCGTTGACAAGAAAGCATGAGAAGAGGACAGAATGGAACAGGGAGCAGGTGACAGGAGTGTGTAGGCGAGTACGTTAAAGCTACATGTCCCTGACGAACCCAACAGGCGAAACTAGGACTGAAGAACAATAATTGTTAATTATTAAGATTTGTAACACAAAAAGAGCCATCAACAATCTTCGCCCTCAACCCCAAATAAGTGGACTTTCATTTTGGGGAACGTGGATAAGAGGTTTATTGAGAGAATACACCTCCCTCCCTCCCTTGTAATGTTTGGTTTGCTGAGTGACTCTGTTCACAGAGGGTTAGGGAATATGCCCGCCCAGAGGGATATGCGGTCTGTATTTCCACAGCCGTCTGTCCCCAGAGCGGTCGATAAAAAACATGGGGAACAGAGGATCAGCAAACCATCACACTCCCACTTCCACCTGGTATGCCAGGCTGTTGTTGATAGAAAAAGGGGGACTGAAAGTCGTATGGAGTTCCAATCCAGGAAGAACAACTGGAAAACTCCAAGGTATAGTAACCTCCATCGTAATGGTAGGTATGTAATAGACAGTACGACGTTCCGTCTATCAAATCAGCTATGGCAGCTAAAATTAATTGCCCTGTAAGCAGCTCTGCTACCACTGAACTCTCTTGAGTTCAGAAAATATTAAAGCAAAGGACCTTGCCACAAGATAAGGTAAATCTAAAACGGAAAATGGGAAAAAGAACCAAGATGCAAAAAGAATATTAAATTAAATTACTTACATACAACCTGGTAATTGACGTCTTAGCAACACTCAGGTGTCTAACGCAAAAGAAACTAATACTTCACTAATAAGTGATAAAAGTGAAAATAAAATTAGCACGTGGCGGATTTGAAATTAAATAAAAATGGCGAGATGGCTGACTAGGCACAAATCAAAAAAAAGGAATAGATCTGACCGTATCGAAGAACAGGAAGCGAATCGTGATTAGTGGTATGAGGCAGCTGGTCTAGAGGTGAGACGATATTTCAGTAACCGATATTTTGTAACCGTTACTAGCCATCCAGATATGTAACCGATACTGAAAACCAAAAATATCGGTTACAAAGTATTAGTTAAGGTATCTGTTAGCAGTATCACAGAGAGACTCTTAACAGATACCTTAACTAATACTTTGTAACCGATATTTGTATCCGATATTTGAAAGTCTCTGTATCAGAAGTAACGGATACTCACAAGTATTCGTTAAGCACACCTCTAAGCTGGTCCCTTGACGAGGGAAGGGATGGGTAGGCAGTATAGCCAACTATAGGAAAATAAAAATAAGATTGGCGGCACTGTGGAAAGAGAAGAGAAAGTTTGGGGAAAAGGCATGGAGCCTGGAACAGGTGATCCATGACAGGTACTACTGCAAATTACTACTTGTGGGGAACTATGCTCCTACAAGCATGGATATTGGCAGGGGTTTTATAGAAATATAGAAATAGAAACTTGAAAATAGAAGTATGCCCAATGAAATGTAGAAACATAGAAATTAGAATGTAGAAGAATGGAGGAGAGAAAGAAATTGAACAATGCCAATATAAATGCTTATACGCAAAATGGGTGTGATCCCTATATAGGTCCCTTCTGGGAAAGTTCCTCAACAATTTCAAAAAAATAGTGTAGGAGGTACCGAGGCAAAGCCAGCACGTACCTACCAATTGGTAGTGGTTAACCACGTTCTGCTACCATGTAATGTATGGTTTGCTGATGCCCCCTGTTCTCGGGGGGTTAGGCAATACGCCCACCACCCAGAGGGATATGCGGTCTGTGTTTCCACAGCCATCTATCCCCAGAGCGGTCGAACAAAAACATCGGGAACAGAGGATCAGCAAACCATCACACCCTCCCCCCTATAATGTGGGAAATTATCCATCCTGATGTGTTTGTCAAATCATCTGGTAGTTCTCCAAAAGGATTTGTTTCGATGCAGGTCAATGAAATGGCAGTAATATCACGAAAAAAAGAAAAAAGTTTATTCATATCACATAGCGAAAAATAATATTGTTAATAAACTGTTAAAATAATAAGGCTCCCGGATAACAATCCCCGTCCCGTAACCTTCCAGTTGCTAATCTATTGCATTTTACAACATACCTCCTCTCAAGAATATCTCTGATCTTTTGTCATGGCTTCATAACTTGCCCAGATCATGTGAGATTCCTCCTTGAGCTGGTCGAGTCGCATTAGATGTCATCGCAGGTGAAGGACTAATTTCAGACAGTCGGATGTCCGAATGTCATTAAGACTTCCACATGGCTCGGCCTGCTCAGAGTCTGTATGGTTTAGCCCATCTGCAAGTTTGGCTGAGTGAGGACGATTCCCTTTTGGAGAGGTCGTGGCAGGATTGATGGGATGGCGAATGGTAAAGGGGAATGGACAGTCTTGCAGCTCTCGATGGTGGATGTTGCATTTCAGTCAATAGTCGTGAAGACTTTGGAGTACTGGGAACCCATTCTCCAGTGGTATCCGATTGTACGGGTTTCATTAGTGAGCTCGATTGCATTGAAATAAGGTGGAACCTATTACAACGAACGGTGCTGGTGTCAGTCTCCAGTACAATCGTGGTTCCACAGCTTCAGACGCTACAACCCTGGGTCTCTTCAGGTCCTGCACCCATACAAGATCTCCAACGGCTAAGGGCGGAAGGTGCTTGGCAGCGTGATGTCTGTCGTAATTGGCCTTATATTTACTTCAATACACTTCTCTCTTTCTCTGCCGCAGTTGAAATCTGGAGTTTCATCCCAAACCTGAGGTAGGACAGGGTTGTTATCGCGCAATCGACGACCAATAGGAGTTGTGTCGGGCTAAATCCGTTGGCGATGGGGGTGTTCCTATAACTGAAAAGAGCTCGGTATGGATCCTCATTGTTCTTGATGGGCGGATATTCGTTCATTTAGAGATGCGAGCAGCAGCGACCACGTAGATCACCTACCTACCAAAACCGTGATCTACTGATCTACTCTTCCTAACTATTAAGAGGGCCAATGAACCACAAACGAAAATGGGCGGGATAAGAAGTACCTACAGAAGTGCACTGATCAATCTGTTTCTCGTTCTATAGTTACTACTTTCACCTGCATGCAGGGTCGTAGGTCTTGGGAAAACTACGCTGGTTCGAGCTGAGGTCCACTCTCCTAAGGACCAGCAAATGTTAGCAGCCCACCCCAAGAGAGTCGAATAGTGCTTATGACATGAGCTATGCTGTATGAGTAATGATGTAGTATCTACCTATACGAAAGGGTTTATAATTTTGTAAGTTAGAAGCTAATAGCGCACACCAGTTAGTACCTACTTGGTAAAATACTGATGTAATGTTGAATATTGTCACTAGAGAGAATGACTGTTTGGACTTTAAACCTTAAGTGTTCACTTATAGGACAACACCTAGCCCTCAATTACTAGTTACCAGCCCCTAATAACTAGATATGAGCCAAATGTGAATATACGAGTACTTTTGCCCAACGAATATACGTTTGCTCATAAGCCCCCACTACTATCATTTTGAATGCATTGAAAGTCGTGAGGGACCGCCAGGGATATGTTCTCCATAAGGTCCAGTGATGTCATCAACATCATTTCATTTTTTCACCATTACATAATCAGTCATTTACCAGTCGATTCAAATTTTCGGCCAGTGATCACAGTTTTTTTTTTTCAATCACTTGGATGTGAACACCACTTATCTACATTGATAAAAAAATACCACGTATCTAACTATCCCACCTTGTCATCTGCCTCAACTGGTTCGCCGTTCGTCCAAATCGAGTGGAGGAAATTATTGAATACTGATTATTATAATAAACTCACCGGCTTTTGAAGCAGTAGTTATAGAAATTGAGTAGTGAAATTGGTGGAGAAAATGACGTTCGAGTTCTGAAAAACGTGGGGTTTTAGGTGAAAATCAACGTTTTCTACTGAAAGCCAACTTTCTTCATGGAAGTGAGTTCGGTATCGCAATTTATGATTTTTTTGACGCTGAATCGAATGGTGACACTTCCAGACCTCCCTGGTACGGAAGAAACTCCTTTTTTGGCGTCTCATTTCTATTAAATTGTTGATTCTTTAAAAAAAAGAAAAAACGTAATCCTTTTTTAAAAATAAATAATTCTTTTAAAAAACGAGTCTCTTCCTTATCAGGGGGGCACGGAATTTTTTCATCAATAAATACAGTCTCAAAAACCCGAATTTTATATCAGGGAGATAGAAAATTTAACCTTCTTTCCAACGGTATCCTCAACGTTTAATTTACATATTAATGTAAGGGAGTTAGAGCCGTTTTACTGAGACAAGGTTGAAAACACGAAAAACATTTTAGAAGTGAAATAACTCAAAAACTAAGCGAGATAAAAAAAATTGCTACGAGGTACTTTTTGTTGGAAATTGGTTGTAGAATACGTGGGTGAAGTACTGCGCACCTTATCTGATACACCCTGTAGGTCTGAATTGCCATTGATTGTTTAGAAATCGAGTTGATAACTTTAGTTCATTCAAAATGACTAGGTATCTCTCTTTGATATGAATTAAACTTCTTCCGAGTTGAATCGAGTTGAGTGTTAAAAGTCGAGTTGATAAACTCAAAATGTCCTCTCGTTATCTGAAAATCTAAAATTTAATTTCCAAGAGCAAGGCAAATAAATTTATCAATGATTAGGTGAAAAAATGGTCTTCATCAACACCACGTATCTACTAAAATTTTTGGGCAATACCACATATCCAACGGTTTTTTTGTAATATCGATGTCAGAGTACTGAAACCTCTTACAAAATGTGTTACCTCCTAGATAATCAAAAATGGCGAGAAAAATGACAAAAGTGCCAATATGTTAGACAAAAACATGTTTTTTCATCCTCCTGAAAAGTTGGCAAAAGTTAGATACGTGGTGTTGCCTCTTAAGCGACAATATGACACCATGTGAGCGCTTCATCAACCATTAAATACTCTACTCACCGCTTAACTTGATATGAAACCCTGGAATCCTTCTCATTACTTTGGCTGGTTTCTTTTACAAGAAACAAATTTGAACAGTGTCGTATTTCGTCTTCTTAGTACAGGTTTTCCAAGTCAAATTGAGAATTTTCCAAACCAAATTGAAAACTCAGAACTTTTTTTTTTTTACACAGGTAGGGTATTTTGTAGAAGAGACAAAAAGATGAGTAATGAAAGTTGGAAGAGGGTTTATTTTCAAGTTCATATTTTAAATTCATATTAAAATTATCGGTTTTCTCGAACAGGCTCACTGTCACTTTCACTCCTGGGATCGTTCAACGTTGAAAAACAAATCGAAACTAATAAATGGGTCAACCACCGAAGATTTTTTTGAATCCCCTCCAAAAAGGAACATGTTGTTTGTTGTTTCCAGCCTTCTGGACGAAGGTCAGTAGCGACAATGTGAGGGAAGGGGCTAAAAACGGGCCATGTGCAATAAAGGATAGATAAGTGGACAGTTCCGTTGATGTGATACGTACCAAAGTATTTATCTTCAGATTTCTTTGAAAAATCACTGTTCTTAGTTTCGTCATTAGAAATGGAACGTTCTCAATTTGATTTGGAAAATTCTCAATTTGACTTGGAAAACCTATACATAAGTACTGAGTAATGTCCTGCTGTCCTGATTCCACTGCAATTCATAGGGAACCATGAGGAACTAAACTCGCATAATCCCTGAATAAGTCATCTAAAACGGTTGAACATAATTCAAGTATCAGGAGTCTCATGTCGTGATAGTAAAAGTTTTGTGAAATTCTTAAAGGACCAACTTGGGACCAACCAGCTCTTTCATACGACCCACATTTCAGCTCGCTTGATAAGTCACAGTGATTACAAGGAACTGCGTCCACGACTCGATGTTTGAATCACACAATGCGAGTGACAGTTCAGATTTTAGAGGACATACATTAAATTTTGGTACAAACAAGCTACACCGAGGATTAAGCTTTTGTGTGAGTCTCCCACTCTGGTAAAAACTGCGTGTTTTTAACACTGCCGAAACCACCGAGGGTCAACAATTAACCGTACATTGGGAACAGGAACTGACCAAATCCATTAATTGGCACAACTATATGCTTTCTATTTATTGAATAAAAAAGAAAAAAACAGAACAAGTAATTTTTTTACGACTAATACAAAAAACATGACAATTAAATCTGAAGTCTAATAGTGTTGAAACACTTTACGGCAAATATTAGTAATTTTTTTTCTTTACAAATAATTTCTGTCAATTTTCCCCAATATATTTCTATACATGTTTTTACACGAACTTGTAAATTCAACAGACATTTTTTTTCTGGGTGAAGTTTTTCCAAATATTGTCGTAGAAGATGGAATGTTAAAAAGTATAATAACCATCTTAACAGGCAAAAAGGAACATCAATTCAACAACTACTCCAAAAGTTTTCAATGCTTTCAGAATCCTGCCTACCTCAATAGATTCACTTTTCAAGGTTTTCAAAATATTTATAATAGACTATCTAACAACAGTCACTAATACATAAATATTTAACTATAAACTGTCAAGAAAGGCAGCGATTGGGAGAAAATTATCTGTGTATTTACAAATCATTTTTTAGTTTTTAATTTTTTTCATCAAAGGATAATATATCAATAAGCACTAATAAAAATTTAATTACCGTAAGTCTATGAGGCAATCAAGGGCCATACTTCAAAATTACCTCTGTATTGCCTCTACATGCTCAAATATGAACCAAGACTAGGATAAATACATTTTATACATCCTCCTCCAGCTTTGATCACCAGAAAACTGAATGCGACTGCTTGATGTGAATTCCCATTGATGTCGATTATAATTAATTACAAGTAGACAATCTTGCGTAACTCTTACAAGGTACTTCAAGAGGAAGATGGTGCGGTTGGGAGTATGCGAAGTGGAAGAGCTGCGTAAACCGGATCAATATACTGCAGATGATGCGCAAAAAATATATTCAAAACCATACAAACATAACCCTGCGGCTTTGAACCAGTGTTTTACACAGAAAATCAATACTTGGCGTTATGTCTAATAGGTACAGAGTTTGTACCGAGGGAAGAAATTCACAATCAGAGAAAACACTGCAAGCGTATCAACTGTTTTCAAGGACGAGCTAATAACGTAGGAGATTCATAATTTTACAAGAAGCATTATATATAATTTAATATACCATATCATGAACAACACATTGTCATGATTAATGGATAAAAATTAAAACAAGTAACAATCTTTGTACATTTATACCAACTACACATAAATCATTATTAAACCAATGTATGTAAGACCCTAATAGGGGCAATAAAACAGTTTAATGACACTCATGCGCAAATCCAATTTACAATGATTCTGCTACGTGGCATCACATTCCTTCAGTAAATGAAGGTTCATAACAAAGTTCATTACACCTAAATGGAAATCTGAAAATACGGAACTCTGATGATAAACCCTCATTTTGAAGTGAAAGATGAAGCCCTTGGTCTCATCAAAATCATATGAGTAGCAATACTAAGCTTCCCTGATAGAATTAATCCGATATCATTACCAGTATATCCCTGAGGAAACTTGGCCAATATAAATTAATTTGTACAGTTGACCATTACACTGCATCACTATACTTATTAATTGTTGTATTGCATCAAGAAAAACAACACCACTTGGTGAATTCCGACATCTTGGTATTGTAGTTAGTATTGCGTGTTTGTGTGGTGACTAAATACAAATGATGAGCTGAAATAATCTGACTCCAAAAGATTTATTGTTAACTCAACTCACGAATACGAAAACGGTTTTTAGAAACAAACAATCGAAAGACCACTTAAGAAAAAATTTGTAGCAACTCTCTAAATTTTTGAAAACGCTCTGAACATATTTTTGGTAACGTATGATCGAAATACAAAATTTTTGTCACCAAAAATAAACTGTAGTGTCGCTACAGTATCTTATAATTTTGATTAGTTTCCATGCTCGTTCAATTTTAAAACGAAATTACACCATGCTGAATTTGTAGAGTTGACATTTTGTCAGAAACATTGCAATTTGGATAGCTGAAATAGCTAACCTCACAACACCCACCAACTCGATTAAGCACATCAAGAAGGGAAATAGAGATCTATGTACCTACCTAGAGTTCATTTGAATTATATTCAGCTACAGTGAGACGAGTAATTCTTGCACGAAGTACCATTCATATTTAGCACACCAGGAAAAACAGTGAGATATTTTTGTCTTTTTAGGAAGAAGTTGTTGGCAACTATTGGCGGCATTTTCACATGCTTTTGGACTGATAGTGACAGAGTGAGTGTAGAATACTGCCGTGCTAAGATAAAGTCCCCTATCGACCATTTTGGTGTTTTTGGAGTTGGGCACATGGCTGCGTAGATCTCGACGTGGTGCGTCTTGTCTGCCAAGGTAGAATTTCCTATCTCCATTGGAAAGGTTCGAAAAAAGACTTTATCTTATCTCCAGTTTGATGATCTGGGCCCCCTTCCTCACTTAACTGCATTTTTCTCGACATGAAACCAGTTCAATTCGATTTCCATGGATCGACGATCAGTACGAGGATGCTAATGGTATCAAAAGGAGGCGTATGGTTAGAGGGACCAAAGAAAAACTCGAGGCAATGAGGAAACGTACAGGCAACATAGGAATAACAAGCGAATACACAGGTTTAACAAACAAAAACAAAAACAAACAAAAAAAGGACCAACTGGTGGAGGTTGTGGTGTTGGCCAAAAACCATAACTAAGTACGAGGGCTTTACAAGAGGGTGAGCGCAGAGTGAAAAGGATTACAATCTACAGTCAGTGGTAGCAAGGATGAGGATATGTTGCAACTGACTGAGAAGAGTACATGCATGCTGAACCCGTGGCCCAACCATCCACCCAAGGGAAACTGGAGTAGGGCTAGATACTCGGCATCCGGGGTGAATTGATAATGGAGAAGCCAGCTTTACATAATGTAGTGGCAAGTATTCGAAATACTGAAAAATAACAAATTTCCAAGAATTGATTCTTTGCCGAAACATTGGAACGACAAGAGACTGTAAACATATATAGAGAGACAAATGCCAATATCTGAGGGGGAGTGAAGAAGATATACTACTGGTTTTTGAAAGAAGAGCGCTATACCAGACTATGGGCTGAGTGGTCTTGCCGGGAAAGAACCAACCGTGAGGTGTACAGCACGAGGTCAGGAGCCCAGAAATGGATGTGTGATTAAGTTGAACTGATTTGGACGAGCTAGGCCATCTAGCTAGAATGAGGGAAGATGTTGGATAGAAACTTGAGTTCGTTAAAATTAATCAGCCACTTAATCAGCAGCCGCCATGTTCTTAAAGGCCATGCCTTGGCTGATGGAGTGCTGGTTCCTCCTCCTGAAGATGCTACTCTTCTCAGTCAGTTGCAACAAATCCTCATCCTTGTTACCACTGACTGTAGATTGTAATCCTTTTCACTCTGCGCTCACCCTCTTGTATCTCATGAGATCTTGAGATCGTACTCGAGAGTCTTACTCTGTTTTCCTCAAATTTTAGGCGTTTAAATGGCAACTACAACAATTAAATTAAATACAATTAAATTACTATACAATCAAATTAAGCCAAGTCTTTCAAAAACCAATAGTACATGTTCTTCACTCCGCCACAGATATTGGCATTGATCTGTCGACCCACGACCTCTCTGAATCCCGGCGAGGTCAGCGCCTTAACCGGGGGTTTTCTTCCTGTTTGTGACGTCATACGTTGCCCTCATTCAATCTACGCTGCCCTCATTCAATCTACGCTGCAGATTTTTCTCCTCCTTTGAAAATTTGTTCTTCCTGGGTGCTGAATACTCGCATGAATGGACTCCTCAGAATTCCTGAACCAACCCGGTCCACGTTAGGAGTCGACAAATAATTACATGAGTGCCTTTAGAAAAGACTAATGTAGCTTTTGAATAAATATTCAAAGAAAGAACCGAAGAGAAAGTTGTAAAATATTGCTACGCCTAACAACGATAGTCAACAAACACGTCAAATTTTCATGTCATCCAATGGATTTTGTGGTTACAGCACCATTTGATTATTTTCATGAATTGTATTATTTACAAAGCCCAGATATGGTATCATATAAATTATATAAAATATTCGAAGTAGACAAATAGATTATAGTGATAAAAATATCTACATTTTTAAATTTCTTTTTATTGGCGACTTTCGTCCTGTACAATACAACCTGACTTTCATAGGCGGGTCTCAATAATTTCAAGCATCTGACTATACAAAACTACCATGTGAAAATACATTAACCGTCAATCAACAATTTACACTAATTTACATCGATACAATATGAATATTTATTTGGCTTGGTAAGGTACTGAAGTAACAGCAGCAGCATGTTCAGTGGCGAGTACGGCGGCTGTAAAGAAACACAAAATATTGTTAAAACAACTATTACAAACAATTTTCTATATTTGGAAATTCCATGAAATAAATAATGATGAATTGCACAAATTATTTTTAAATAAAAGCTGGTCGATTGTGTAATGACTGAAAGTATCAAAGAAACTCTTCTGAGGTTATACGATGTCTGTTACATCACTTCTAGGTGACAGAATTAATGTAATCTTTGATTTCAAATATGCACACTATCTTTTTTCACTTTCTGGCCAGTTGAAAAGTTCTATCCATGAAAGGCTATCCATCAAGCTGAAGCCCATGCTATCGATCTATGTACCCGAGAGGTCACCAGGAAATAACTCAAAGGCGCAAGGATCCAAGCTGACCTGGAATTACCTGCACTTCCTCAGAGGGAGGCTCATGACAGCAAATTCACGTCACTGTGGGTACCTGGGAAATGGGGAATGAGATTGCCTAAAAAGAAAGGAGCCACAAGTTGGGATCACTGAGAGCTTTATTACGCGACAAATAAAGAAATTGGAGGATAACAAGAGGCTAATCGATTTCTGAACGTAAATAATAACAACTGCTCTTTGAATTATTGAAGGTCTCCTCACTGGTCATTGGATATTAAGGTACCACCTCAAAAATATCGACGAGGCCAGGACATAAATATGCCGACTCAGCAATGATGGAGCAGAAACAGCAGACCACATCCTCAGCGACTTTGCTGCATCTACACGATGAGAGACGACGCCATAAACCGGATTTCAAAATAACTGAGGACAATGTCACAATAGATCTATCCAGGTCACAGTGACAAGGGTGTCTCGCCGGTCCTTTAAAACCCAAAGGAAAAAGTACAAGGGAAGGACGCAGAAAAGCAATGATCAAGTCTCTTCTCATCTTATCCTTATCTTTTCAGCCATCTTGGAGATCCCACTCACTTTCAAGTTGGGCTCAGAAGTACATGACTCATGGGCCAGGATTGACTTATTATACCAATTCAAACCATTGCTATCGAGTAACACGAGCATTTGCCTAAATTAACCCAATCGTTTCATTTGCAGTGTGATAGTGTAGAACATAGCAGCAAAATTAATACATATGTTCCTCAGGCAAGTGCATGGGGCACCATTCTCAATTTGATTTAAGTGTCCAACATCTCAACTCAGCTGTTGATGACTATGCCACACTCTCCTCGCGATTTATCTGGTCTAACTGCATCCAAAAACTTGCAGATTTATGGTGAAAACTTAGAGTAGAGAACCTCCAAGTATCTGTGGCTGACACAGGATCCATCTGCAGCAGCTTCTCGCAAATAATAACCACATTGGAGGGCTAGAGATGAGCCTGCGTATTAGAATCAATCTAATCAAGCTGAGGTGGTCAGCGTAGCTCACCAATATCCTCAGATAATAAACGACTGCTCTACCTCACTGCTCACTCAATTCGGCAGTAAAGCATTCTGACGGACAAATCACAAATGTAACTTGTTGAAACTCAGCGAAAGCCGTGCTCAACACGATTACTGACGCCCTTTGAAAGTGTAGGCATGCTATAATCAAATTCCGCCATCAAAACTACTACGACTCACATAGAAGACACCATTACAGAGCACCAATCTGTCGCAGTGGGGGAACAAGTGTCCTTCTGGGAACTCAGCATAATCGACGCCACAAAATAGAATTACTGTAGATCCACTGGAATGAAACGTCAACTATCTAGTCTAACTATGTGTTAATTAATATTAATTCCTCTTATATTCATTAAAACTGTACTAATCTGCAGTCTATACACTTCAAATTCCATATGTGCATAACCAATCAATTTAGAGGAACTGTGACACGATATCCACTTCCACGTAAGTTCTATAGAGCTTATGTAACAATATTTGTGTATATACCATATCCGATTATTTATTTGAAAAAAAAAGCGTATAAATATCAAGATCAAATGAGGAGAACACCTACTAACTACATAACTATCACCAGAATAATAAATGCTTCGTTCTCAAGACCAGATACTCAGGTTATTGCAGAAACACAGCTAATACTGAATAACCAATTTGGATTCAGACGAGAGTTCTTCAAGAAAAAGTGCACAGGAGAAAAGAAAACAAAGTTTAGCACAATAGCCTCAGATTCGAACTGAGAAAAGTACACGGATCGACTGTTTTGCTCGACTCAGGTATCAAACCTGTTGTACTTGCAACTTTTGTTGACCTCACCAGGGCTTGCTGCAGATGAGACTTTAGCGTGTCATCTCCCTGATTAAGGAATGGACAGCTAAGTGGGGGCCAAAAATGAATGGGGGTCAAGTCAGTGCATGTTGAGCAATACCAAGGGATGCCATTGTGGCAAAGTAAAACACTGCAGCATTGGCAGAATGAGTGGGACTCAGATGTCAGGGGGGCCTGGACCCAAGTGCGCCCATGGCTCGACAGGAGGCACGGGGAAGTTAGCAGACACCGCAAAGTGCTGGTACTGCAATGCAACAAACTTTCCACTGCGCCAGATGGACAAGAGAGATAGAAATCCTGGAAGACCTAACGTGATCAGGAAGATGGTCTCCAACTAGCGATCTTGAGAGAGCGTTGTGTCCTACCATAGTCCGAATCCTGAGAAGCCTGAAGACAAAAAAGCTGGTCGACCCGTTCCTCAGGTGAAAACAAACTGAAGACCGCGATAAGACGCTAGAGGGGAGCGTGGAATCGCCCAGTGATCCACCCCACTCCGAAGTAATGCTGAATAAGTGATTCCAGGGTGGATTAGGTCAAGAAGATAATGGTTAGTGGGTTTTTAGTGAGTGAAACCTCACAAGGCTGTGCGGCCCCTCCGAAGCGTAAGTCTTATTCAAGACCTATTCAATACGCCAATCATTGCCATATCAAGTCTTTTTCAATTTTTCCCACTGTTATTACCCTCGGAAAAAAAATGTGGCAAAGTACTGAGGATAAGCTTCAGTGATGAAAACTCAAAGTAAAACCGACAGGTTTCCATATTCTGAAAACTGTGCCTACTGGTTAATAGAAGTAAGATCAAAGATGTTGATGTAAAGCAAATAATTAGCTGCTTGGTGTGCTTTCCACAGTTATTCATTAGGTTGCTTCTGTTCTGTGTATATTAGAAGGAATAAATTATTTTTCATTCATTCATTCATTCACATTTCAAGTGTCAACTAATAAACGTTGGACTAATAGACGTTGGAGTAGAAAGTGGTGAATACAGGAACAACAAATTGACTTTCACGCATGATTTTTCCGAGAAAATTTGGACGTTTCTGCTTGTACAACATGCCCTAGACTCTAGGGCCTAGACTGTTAGAGTAACTTTTCCATCTAGTTCGGTTTGAGAAGGGCATGTTGTACAAGCAGAAACGTTAACTAAATTAGGAGTGTGTACTGAAAAAAAGGTCAACAACCGGCTTCTCTGCTGTTCGGTAATAATTAGTTATAATTCAGTCAGTTCAGTAATTATTTCCCCACTGCTCTGTAAATTGATATAGGAACGAAACTTTCCCCAATTCGTCATTCAGGAAGTGAGTTGTCTACCTGTATGCAATTAGCTGCAGTATCACCAAAAAGAGGGCGTTTTCCATCATATTTGTTGTTTGACCACGTTAACAAGGAACCAACGGAATGAACCTAATACAAACAAGTCCTTAAACCAGAAAGGGCTGTTGGGGCGACACATGCAAATGCTTTCACAAAATTGTGCTCAGGGCAGTCTATGCGCCTTGGTTTGTTCCGCAATGGTAGACACTGACACGGAATTGATGTGACCAATGAGGAAATTGCTCATTGCCCACCTAAATCATCTAAGAGATCATGAAAACATGAAAATCTGAGCGTTTGTACAATGTGGATGAGCTGCTAAGGAAGCTGAACAGAATAAAACAGAACTACAACGCTGACACAGTGAAAGTGAAACAACGAATTGATATTTCTATAATTCACCAAACTGAACAAAACAAGTTTTGACATGTTGTTTGTGAATTGTCAAAATGACAATGACCTTGAGCATTTTAATTTCTATAGAAAAGCAATTGAAAATAGTGTTCTTACCACCATATGGAGCAGGATAGTTTCCAGCTAATATTGGGTAGCCCAGGCCAACGTGGGTATGGTGGTGCGTGTGAACATGTCTCTGGGGAGGAGGGGATCGTGCATCTTTCGCATCCGTGACGCTAGATTTTCCCTGAACTTGGACAGCGGCGGACGATGTCACAGGTGTTGAAGTTGGGCCGGAGACCGAGGATGGGGAGGGAGTTGCTGTTGTGGTTTTGGGTGTTGGTGACTTGATCGCCCTCTCCTGCAGCTCGTGTATTTTGTGGGATGGGGCGTAGTATTGACTGGCGTGATGCTGTAGCAAATCAAGCGCTTTGCCACTTTGAGATCGAGATAAGTCCTCCGGCGCGTAGCGGGGAACTGCATGCAACTGAGGGTGCAAGTAATGCGAATTTGGGTAACCTGAAACCAACATAGGGTTCATTCCACGGTACACGGGAGCCTCAAAGGGAAGAGTTCCATAATGTGGAGACTGCATGTAACCCGGGTGGATATAGGCATATTGACTTGTGGGAGGTGGAGGTGGACCTTGCGTTTCCATAGTGGGCTTCACACCTTCCTGCTTCTTTTCTTCCTCCCTCCTTTCTTTTTTCTCTTCAGGCTTTTCCTTATGCTTTGGACTAGGAGATGGGAGCGTCTTTGTAGGAGGGGGTGTAGCTTTACTCGGCGCACCATCTTTTCGATCAGGATAGATGGCGTAGTATCCTCCAACATCTTCCTGCGGCCTATTAGGCTGACGATGGTAAAGGAACCCTGGATTCACCTGATTCTTCATGTCTATACTCTCTTTAAGTATTTGGTGGTTGTCATTTTGATGCTTTTCTTTTGTCAAAACTGGATCAATTTTAGGTTTAGCAGGGTTAGGAATGTGCAATGTTGAATTATTAGCAGTCTTACTATTAGCTGAAGCAGGGGAGGGTTTTTCATCTTTCTTTTCATCAACCACAACTGGATAACCATCCAAATTATACGAAAATCCGGGCACGTGATATCCATACTGGTAGTAATGCTGGGGAAGCATCTTCTGTTGATAATCAGGGTTGGTCTCTTTCTTCTCCTTTTCAACACTTTTCCCTTCAACCTTTTCTGGAACAGGATCTTTAGGTTTTTCGGAAACCGATGGCACTAGATAAGGTGGTTGTCCGTAGTATGGATACATTCCAAAATGCTGGAGTTGAGGAGACTCCTCTTTTTTGTCAGATTGCTTAGATTTGCCTTCAACTTCTGACTCAAGCACAGGAGCCCCATCATCTGAAATGTCAGAATAGGCAGGGGACTGCACTTCCTCACGGCCTCCTTCCATTTCTTCGTAGCCAGGGGGTGAGGGAAGCGTACTGTCAGGGCTTCCAGTAGGTGACTTCCTATTCTTTTTCTTTTGATTAATCGCAGGAGGCGTCTGTTGTTTGGGAATGTTTGGAGGAGTTGTCACAGGCGTTTTCTTTTCTTCTGACATGAGAGCTGAAGCAGGTTTAACCTTGAATTGTGGTACTTTCGTTAGTACAGGGGGTTGCGATAAAATGCTCAAATTGACATTCTCTTCTACTGGTGGAGGTGGAGGCGATGGTGCCGGAGGAGGAGGAGTAGTTGGAATAATTATAGGAGGTGCAGCCGTTGCCAAAACCGGAGGGCTAGGCTCTGCAGGACTTGGTTGTTCTTCAGGATACTTCACAATGGGTTTTTCGTCCAATTCAGGAGGGCATCCCAAGGTGTCCTCTGTGTTCTGAGAAGTAGTTTCACACATCTCCTCTTTCTTGACAACTTCTGGCATGAGTGTAGTCGGTTCTTCCTCTTCAGACGTTGCTGATTCCTTAGTTTCGTCATCATCTGGGTTCCCATGCGCGTGCGACTGATGATACTTGAGACCATTTATATGTTTATACTTTTTCGAACAGTTTGGTTCTGGGCACTCTAATAGAGTAGGAGGTGGTAATGGGCTTGTTGGTTGTGAAGGAGGTGCCTTCCTTTTGGGTGCAGGTTCGTCTTCGCTCGTCTTTGTTTTTCTCTTTCCTGGAGTGGCATCCGTCTTAGGAGTTGCGAACGGTGTGGGACTAGCAGCACCAGGTCCTCTTCTGCCTTTTGGCACGTTGGCATTGTTGCTACGTAACTTGCTATGCACCGAACTCCTGGTTTCAGTAAAATTACTCAAATCGTTTAGAGAGGTATGCGCAGCGGTCCTCCCTCGTTTTCCCCGACCCTTGGGCGTCCTGGCATCCATATCACTAGTTGGGGAATCACAGAATCTGCAAAAACCAGAAATAAAGGGCATTAACAAACAAGCGATAGTACGTATTTTTCGATTCTTTTATTCTTCTTCAATGCTAAAATAGTGGGGTCCATTCTTCACCTTGCTTTCTGACCACTCTATCCACTAGACCAAGAGCTGACTGCAAATTTGTGTTCTCATAAGTATTCAAAGTTATAACCATACTACTATATTAAACCTCTACCTACTAGACAGAATGGGTTGGCAGGCAGCCTTTAGCCTTGATTGCAGTGTGTGGTTAAATATGCTTTACTACTCAAACTAGTCTTTGTCATGTTAAAGTTGCTCAGGGACGTGTTCGGAGGGCGGCATGATGATATGGCCAAGTAGAGACAGAGACTTTGATAGTGCCACTCCTGATGTTTCTGTAAGCCATTCTTGATGTATACGGAAGTGATTCTTGCTGGACACAAGAAACTACTTTTGGTAGCTTTGTTAAAACTACAATGGTATCTATACCATTGTAGTTTCCGAACCTGTGTACTGAAAAATCCCAGTTGCCCTGCGTTGCCTTTAGATTGAGAGCTGCATATGCAAGTGGAGTTGGCACGTGTCTATAATCAGGCATGCATTATCTGCCCCTTTTTGTTTTTTCCACCTGAATCCAAAATATCAGGAACTGACCCTAAAGCACTAAAACATTCTTCAGCAAGCGGCTGTCAGCAAGTCTGTCTGCCAAATCTTTCTGTGCCAATTTCTGATATTTTGGCAGCTGATTATTAATTTAGCGACCTTGAAAATGCACGTTTAACTTGACTTCTGTTTATGTAGATGGTGTCTGAATAGTGATATGGTTATAACTAGGAGAACTTGAGTGATCACAAATTTGCAGTCAGCTTTCTAGCTATAGGCAGTGCAGTGTGACTGGAGACTTTAAATACCCAGGGTAGGAAACTAAAGTTGTTTTTGAAAGCCTTCCGAAGTAGTTTCTAGTTCTCAACTAGCACCAGGAAGCTGGATTGGCACACACCTCTCTATTTCTACCAGGCCATACAATCAAGCCTTCCATCCATAAATGAACAATTTTTGTACTATTCATCAATCAATTTCCTGCCTACTGAACTTATTGAATTCACAACTTTCCCGAAATAATCAGCAGCCTAAAGCTTCTGAAATACACTGAAGTAAAAATACCCACCTTGGAGGGGCCCAATCGTGCCGCGTGCAGTCCAGGAGTGTACCAACGTAAGTTTTCCCCCTCCACGTAACGTTGACCACCAGAACACCTGCAACGAAATAATTGATTACAAATTGAAAAATAACGCTATAAACACAAAATGATGATGTAAATCACCCCTCACTCAAAAATTCATTGCAAACCAGTTGATTGTCAAAAACTTGACAAAAATAAGAGTAACCTCAATATTTTATACAGAATCACAACGTTTCTACAACATACATTGTTTGATGAACACAACCCTCACACAATCGACACCAAAGTATGTGGTCATTATTTAAGCCTAACATGATTTATGAATCAATTTTTTCTAATTGACTTAGAGAAAAGTATTATTAATACGTCAAAGGTAGGTAGTAATTAGGTAATTAGGTAGTTTATATCTACCTATTTGGATTGGTGAGTCTGAATCGGTTAAGAACTCACATAGAAAGGAGAGGTGGAAGATCAGGGTGGTCCAAGTCGACTTGAGATTTCATATGAAATAGAAGTGCCAAATATTTGGCTACAGTACAGATTATATTTATTTTGGAATCCGAATTGGGAGAGCGGACGAATGAGACGTCCACAAAATAGTTACACTGTTACTGCAAACTGGCTATTTCAGGCATAATATTAATCGGTACTAAATCAAGTGCCTATATGCGAATGTAGAGTAGAAAAGATCGTGAGCAACCACATGTTACTAGTATGGGGCAGGTTTTGGGCTACGTTCCGAAGGGAAAGAGTATTTATTGCAATGGGATCTAAAATTGCGCAATAGAGGGTACATTCACAGGGTGATTAAAGTTGAGGGTGATTTCGAGGAAGCTTCCAGAAAAGTGGGAAATTGACGTGTGTGAATAGTCAGAGTTGTAAATTTAAAAAAGCATAGTCAGTGTCCTTACACGATTGTTACTGTTGAAACATCTACAAGTGGTAGATTGGGGGAGCTGGAATTTATAACAAATTCGTTGATGAGATTAATTTGTTCATATTTTTAACAGACGGAAAATGTTCAACTGCCACCTAATGTCACATGTGTGTATGAGAAAAAAAGTGGTTAAACAATTGTTGGATCATCAACAAATGCGTAACTTCAACTGCATAATATCAAATCCAAAATTTCGCCAAAATGTTTGGGCAATCGCTATGGAGAATGGAATCCGTGTCTCGACTAGACAATGGTTTACAAAGTACGATATCAATAGAGCGGCCCTTAGGAAATCATTATAATGTGATTGAAGTACCAGACCCTAAAAAATGCCTTCAGTCTCCAATGAACTGACAGCAAATTATTTATTGAAACCTTTTATCAGTGTACAATGAAATATGTTTATTTATTCGAGAAGTAAATTTCATATATTTTTGTTTACCCATTTTATTTAAATTGAATGTAATATAAATCAGTGTAGGTAATAAATCACTTCATGGATATGGCTACTAGCTGATGCCATTTGAAGTAGAAAAAAAAGAGATTGATGACCAGCTATTCACTTGCTCTTGAACCACAATCCACTAATGGATATTAGCAACCATTTCTGCCAAATTAGCCTGACACTATGGATTGAACTTTCTATGGTTTGGAGGCCGGTCCAATTCTACCACCAGGACATTCGTCTCCTTCTAAGCCCTCATAGATGAGCCATCTTCAGCGCCAATGCCTCGACACTGTAGTGAAGAACAGACCAGACAGAAACGGGTCCGCTGTTCCGTGAGTTCCACAAATCAGCTGACGTGCAGGATTGCCAGCTCCCAAAATACATGAACTGCTTCTCCACTCTCTCAATATGTTGACTGCTAATGAGAAGCTGGCAGTCCTGCATCGTTACATTTCATCTCTTTGTGATGGCAATAAACATGGTTTTCGATACATTAATATCGAGTCATTTCTCCTGGCATCAAACAGTGAAGCAATTCCTAACGGAAACTGTTAACCATGATGCTGTAAACTACTCCAAGCTGTCGGCTATTTGGACTCAACCGTCAGCATAATAAATATTGCTGATCCGAACTCCATCAACTTCAACGACCTTATCGATACCCTTTATCTACAATCGCTTACCGACTGTCCGGCTGGGGAAAACCGCTGCCATGAACCACTTACCTGCGACCGCGCTCCCGAAAATCGCACATCTCGCGCGACGCTGCGGAAAACCGCTTAAATGGCAATTTTGGCAAAAATGACTTTTTTACCTATTTCAATAAAGCATTATCGTGCCTTCCATCTGTTAAAATATGAAGACCCGAAATGGCGTTGTGAGTTTTCTACGACGTTTTGAAAATCGGCATAACCTAAGATTGTCTTAAGACTTCAAACTTTCAATTCAGTCTCCTGTAAAGTTAGCTCCGAGCCATTTAAGCGGTTTTCCGCAACGTCGCGCGAGATGTGCGGTTATCGGGAGCGCGGTCACAGGCTTACAAGCGGTTTTTGGCAGCCGGGTGGTAGACGAGCGGTTTTCCCTAGCCGGACAGTGGCTAAGCGATTGTAGATAGGGAGTATCGTTATTTACACCTTCAAGAGACAAGATGCGCAGTTGGCGAATGCCTCTACGAATCTCGATATTCTCTAACTCTCGGTCGACTTTATCCACTATTGTGGCACCCTAAGGTTTATTTTATTACCACAGGTAAAGGAGACCTCAAATTTTGAAGGTTTACTCGTGAACTCTTCAGACTTTGCTGTGCAGCTTTTGGCGCCTCAATAACGCCAGTAGTGATCCTGAAGAAACTATAATATATTATGTGTTCATTCTTATGTGTCATGACCAAAGTTGTTCAAAATACGAATAAATTCAATAAAATCAACAAAAACAGAGGAAGTAGGTTTATTTATTGGAAGAAAACTCAATAATTCCTATAGCAAAAACATTTTGACGGCAATTGAATTGTTGAATTTTGATCTTTAGAGTTGCAAGCAGCGGAATATGTGGTCAATGTGATCAATTAAATGGTGGATTGGGCAGGTAGGTATCTCACTTCGGAAATTCCCTCATGAATTCAAGCTGAATAAATGACACTTTTGTTGTTGTCATTATGCAATTTTTAACAATCATAAAATGCTAAAAGAACAGGTGAACTAATGGGCGGTTGAAAGTGGTGTTAGCGGAAGCCATCGGGCGTTGATGAATGTTGGTTGTACTATAGTGTGTCCTTCAAAATGGACGGCGAAACTGGACCGATTCGCACACGGTTTTTCAGGCTCGGCCCCTAGGAAGTGGGCGAAATATCAGGTCTTAGGTTTGGAACTTTTGCTAAGCCTCGATATTTCGACTAATTAGGCTCGTTATCTCTCATTTCGTCATCATATTGAACGAGGACCACGACGATGAAAAATTAGAGATTTCAGCACTTTCAGGTGATTCGAGTGTTTATGTGCGTACGCCAACCCTTGAAAGAACAGGAAATCTATACATTTGATAGTATGTGCAGTATTAACGGCCGTTGTCAAGATGGCTCAAGTGGGTTCTCAAATATTTTCAATCGAACGAAAACGACGGAGGACTTGGCGAACAGGAAAGACTGAAGTGACGACGTGAAGTTTGCAGGGACGAGCTATGCGGGTTATACATGAAATACGGTCCTGCAAGACTTGTGCACATCCAGCGAGTAACCCCCAGCACCAGGATAGTGCCGTGCGATACCAGTCAATATGAGTTAGGTAAGTATCGAATTTTTCTTTAGATGCAATCACTTATGGTATTGTGATTTGATGTGATTTCTGGTATCAACTAAGTAGGTACTTTTTGAAGTACCGGAAAAGATACTTGAATATATTTCCATGGACTGTTCCAATACTGAATTATGAACTACATATTTAGCAGTACTGAATAATTTCTTTCGAATATTGTAGAGGGGCTGCCGTTGAATATCGTCCTGATTGAAGCATCTTTTTGAGTTGGCGGTTCAAATACAAACAGAAAACTTGACGGACGGCTAATCGGCTAGAAGTAGAATGAAGTAGTTCACAACGGATAAAAGGCGTCCAGGGCGAGAAATACGTGTTCAAAGAAGGAGGTGACGGCATCCGGGACTGAATTATCGACCACTTATGAGCTTGTTTGCCTATCAATTTCCACGAAGTTGGCTCACCTGCAGACGCCACCGAGTCGTTTATCCGACGTCTTTTTTCGAACTGTCAATCTTCAAATTTCTCGTGAATACTCCGGTCAGTCCCAATCATCACGGGTTATCAAGAGACAACACGGTTGCGAGTCAAACTTATTGCTCGTATCGTTTCGTCTATGTTTCTAAATAACAAATAGGAGGCACCGCCGAAAACTTCCAGCCATGCAGCAGGAATTGAGCGAATTTTCGAAAAAACGTACCAACTTAATCTTCTCAAGTATTTGATATTATTAAACATTTTCCACGGCTTTCAAGGGACGTAAACCTAATTCAACAATGAATGACAAAACTGTTTGTAGAGCCTCAAGATTATGGGTTGACAGAAATTTACGGTAGGGTGATGACCATCCAGGAAAACCTTTCAATAACTACACATCATAGAAATAGGCAGCAGGTGATCCAGCATGTCGATATTGATGATTTATTACAATAATTACCATAGAAACGATGGTAATTGATAGAGGGACAAAACCTTCGTAGTTGGCCAATTTTTGCCATTTTGAGGAGCTTCATTCAACTTTTATCGGCTGTATCCCGATTAATATTACGTTTAGGGGGAAAATTCCAAGAACAAAATTGTAGCATATTCAATGCCCTACAACATTGAAAATAAACGTTTTGGTCAAAAAGCGCTTAGTTTAGAAGTTATGAGCGAAAAACCGAAAAAAGTCCAAACACGTCGAGGATTTTTGGGCCCTCCCCAAGTTAGCGCAGGGTCCTCGAGTTGGATAACTTGACAGATTCATCCCACAGCAACGCTGATCAACCTACAAAACTTCCATCAACTTAGGCATTTTTTCCAGCAGACCCCACTTTTTTAGTTCTGTCTACTGGACTATTGAATCGACCAAAAAAAAAAACAATTTTTCAATCCACCCTCAAAATTGATGGGTTTACGTTGTCGGCTCAGACCGGTAGTTTCATGGGACAAATTTGAGTAGATTCGGTAGATTTTGGTTCAGATATTTTTTTTCAACAGCCAAGTGTGGCGGCCACATTGGATTGATGCGCCTTTGTTAATTGAACAATTGATGCGTTTGACATTCTGACAAAATTCACATTACTTAAGTTTGTCAATTGTTGAATTAGTATAAACTTGGTTTAGTTGACGGTTAAAATGAGTGGGAAGAGAAAAGGGAAGATGAGGGAAGTTAAGTCAGTTCTGTTTGATGCCGTGTCAGATTATCTCCAACATAGCATACGACTAATTGCGGTGACGTGAGTTACGCATGTTGATTGATTTTCAAATTCATTGAATTTCTAGTTCATTTCGCGTTGGAAATGTCCACCGATTTCGTGATGTTGAATACTCTACCTATCCAACTCGATGTTACCTTAGCATATTGGAAACATCGATTTGAAACAAAATCGACGTGTAACGATGTTTTGGGACACCTTCAAACGCAAGAACCCACTTTAGGCCAACTAATGGTTTTCCTAACAAAATCCCTCAAAATTTATTTCCGTAGCTTGTTTTTCTCAAAATTGATATCCGAACATTTTGGCGATATGTGAGATTTTCAGGTTGAAGCTACAGATAGTTACCGTCTTGATCGACATACACAGTTTTGTTGAAATGTGTGTTGTTGGTGGGTTCAGTATGTTTTGAAACGGATTTGTGTCAAGAGGATTCCAAAAATTCACCTTCTACAAATTCTTAAATTTCCGTGATAAGCGTCGATAGAGAAATGATACTCACCTTCAGTCTCATGCCAGACAATCCCTTCAAGGGTAACGCTGGTACCAGGCTCGCAAGGGCCCAAACAGTCTGGTTCGGTGATCGTACCCACGCTTGTGCCCACGCAAACATCAACCAACTCCTGAAACAATAAAACCAAATTGATGAAACACAACTAAAAAGTAACGCGTGAAACATAATTTAGGGAAGAAAGTTCCAACCAACCGGGGCATGACCTAGTGAGCGAATTCGCCAAGTAACCTACCAACCGAACCGCACCTGGGGACAACGATTCAAAACAAGAATTCATACTGCCACCGGCGGCGACGAACAACTCAATGTACGTCATAAATAGAGTTCAGAACAATATGCACATTGAAAAAAATTACAATATATGTATACAATGGAAACCTCGAAATGTGCACTCATTTCTGACAGACGCATATGAAATATGCACTCAAAAGCTCAGTATAAAGTCCGGCACGAGCGGTATGTAAACCAATAAAAACCACTTATATATGCATTATTGAAGGAACATAGAGAATAATCACGATGTATCAGCTTTATTGAATATAATTTATTGATTATACATGAATGCAGGACATATTTGAACAGGACGAATATATTCATATCGATATTACCAATTACCTGAAATAGAAAAGCTCAATTGAACAGTCTACGAAATCAAGCATTTTAAAAACGTTAAAAATATCGGTTATTCTTTCGGTTTCATATTTGAAATAGATAAATACATAAATGAAAACCCTAGTTACTATTTCTAGTTCACAAATCAAAGTCTCCGACCTATAACGTTTTATAAAATGAAGAATCTCAATGTCAATAATTATTCTTACTAAATAATTTAGACAATTATTGTCTCAATAAATTATCTATTTCAAATATATAACTGACGAACAACCGATAGTGTTCCATTTCAGGTAATATGAACTATATTCATCCTAAAAGTCGACATGTTTGCTTACGCTGAATACGATGGTGAAGTCGGATTCGCGATATCTGGAACAGTTTGAAGATGAAGAGACGTGCTGGTTACTTGAGATGTTCTTCACGGTTCATCTGCTCTAATCTCATATCGGAATGAGTTATCGCAATTTCGACTTTACCATCGTGCTCAGCGTTGAAAAATCTATAAACTGAGGTGTTACTCGGCAAAAAAGGAGAAAAAATTTGTTATGAAACCAGTAAAATAGAGACATTTTACATAAAAACCAGTTATTTTTTCAAAAATGTGCTCTTATAGCCATGCTGCATGACTGTGGATTTTTTTTCCTTTTTTTTTTCTTTCATTTTATAGGGATCTGTTTTATGTCGAGGTAATGCAGACAGAGATATTCGAGAGTGGGGCAGTTATCGAATGAGGAAGTGATTGATTTATTGAATGAAAACTGATGACGAAATTCAGTCTCTTATGCAAGAACGCCGTTATCCATACTAATTTCATCGTATCGGAATTTAATTATTAATATGGATACATTCTGCCCTTCTCGGTATCGGCTGAGTTTGGTTTTATATTTCATTTTGTACGTAAATGATATGACAACCCCTGGAAACGTTCTACATTACACCTAAATAAGTTGTCAATTTTTCTTCGAGCAAAGTAAAAATCAAAACGATTTTAGTTCATCAGATGAACAACACCAGGTTGACGGTATTTTTACCAAACCAGTAATTTTATAAACAATAAATTACATAAATAAATCTTTTGTAAATAAATTCACATTTCAAGCTTCTAGAAAATTTATTGGGTTGTTTCTAATAGAACCACCAAAAAACATTATTATGGTCGGTAATTTCAAACAAAAAAACTCAAATTTGACCGATATTTTGACCACGTATTACGAATTACTATCGTATAAAATTACGCTAATATATTCAGTTTTGTTGGAATCAAAGGGTACGTTTCAAAATGCTCTCAAGACAGCATTTTTACTCATTTATTTATTTTTTCAAAATTCATATTCCAAAATTGTTGAAGCCAAAACACTGTCTTTTCATCGTGATTTCGCCAGAGCAAAAACAGACAAAGCGCCGTTCTATGGTGCCATTAATTAGATGCCGAATTCTGAAAGTCGTTTGACGTACAAAACAATTTTACAAATTTAAGCGATTTATCGCAAACAATAATGCAAATTTAACCCACTCGAGATTTTTACAAAATTGCCCATTTTCGAACTAATTTTTTCAACGGTAGTTGTCAACTTTTTGATCAAATTGGCAGGAGGGATAGAGGTGCACATCTATCATAATATGGACGTATACCGAAATGTTGAAATCTAAGGATTCTAGAGGGTTCTACAGAAATATTTTAATGGAAAACAGTCATGCAGCATGGCTATAAGAGCGAATTTTCGAAGAAATAAATGGTTTTATGTAAAAATGTCTCCATTGTACTGGTTATATAACACATTTCGTCTCCATTTTTTTTTTTTTTTTTTTTTTTTTTTTTTTTTTTTTTTTTTTTTTTGTCGTCGAGTAACACCTCAGTTTATAGAATTTTCAACGCTGAACACGATAGTGAAGTCAGAGTACCTGCAGATGAACTGTGAAGAACATCTCAAGTAACACCGTTTCTTCATCTTCATAGTGCTCTAGTATGAGAACGGAATAAGATATCGTAATTCTGACTTCACCACCGTGTTCACCGTAAAATAAACCTTCAAAATGAGGCGTCACTGGTCAGAATGTTTCATTTTGGGAATTTATGAGGAGTTTTTCGCCCCTAAAACTCCCTAAACCCCCAATTAGAGTGGCCCGATTCTGCCCAACTACAAACTTAGCCTTTCCACTGCCAAGAAAATTTTTTGTGCAAATTTAAATTTTTATATCAATTCTATCGAGAGTTCTCTGAAAGTCACAATTCGTGTTTCGAAAATGGGTAGGTAATTTTCGTTTTAAATTCGCGAACAACTTGTAGAAGCTGTGAAATGAGTGTGTTGAAGTGGACTTGGGGCTACGTCGGGAGGCTTAAGATTCCGCCCAGCGGGGCAATTAAAGGATCAGAGCAGCTTAATGAAACCTTAAGATTCCGCCCTGCATACCTGCGGGCAGTTTGGAGTATCCTTAAGATTCCGCCCCTCCCCGAGAACATCTCCCCTGTACACGGAAACCGAAGTTAGTAAAATATGGAAATGATATTTAGCAATTTATTAACGAAATTTGTCAACAAAGCTTATGGGTTAAAACAATAATTTCGCCCACTTGTTCTGTATTTCCAACTAATCTATAATATAGATACAATCTATAATATATATAATCTATAATATATCACCATATTATGGTACTAATCAGTTGATTGGAGGATGTTTTTATTCCGCAACCCCGTCCACTTGATCTATATGTCCAACTAATCTATATGGTACTAATCAGTCGATTAGGGGAGGTTTTTATTCCACAACCGCGAGGATGAGGGATCAGCTAGCTTTCTTCGTGCATTGTACAAGCAGGTTGAAAACGCAGTTAGTAAAATATGGAAATGATATTTAGCAATTTATTAACGAAATTTGTCAACAAAAATTCTAACGGGTTCAAACATCAATTCCGTCCAACTTTTCTAAATATATTTACGGATTAATTTCGTCAACAGTTTCACCGTAAAACGACGATACATTATTAACTAGCTCGGCTCTCGAGATTTGTTGAGCAACATACAATTGGATTTGGTTTTGAAGAGCCGTTTTTTGAGCTATAGTTCGGGGATCGTGGAATCTATGGGTGGCGTGCCTGCTGTTCAGTTTTATGTAGACTTCATTTTGGAACTTATACAACGTATCCGTGAAAGTGCAGATATCTGGATGGGTTTTGCTGAAACTGTCACCTAGGTGTCGGTTGGATGACTCACAGCAGTTTGTTGTTTTATTCACATCAGCACTAAGCTCTGCCCATTGATTTGGTGGGTATGTCGAGGTATTGATGTAGTTTTTCCTCAAATAGTTAATAAACTTTGTGATTCCCGCTGACGCTTGCGGTTTTTCTTTTAACAAATCCTCAAAAGCTAGAGGTACTTCTGATGGGGGCAGAAATATAAGACCAAAAAAGTTTTTCAGCCAAAGGCCCAATTTCGTGCGGTTTCGGTATTCAGTACTTAGCCCACAATTTTGGATAGACCTCCACCAAGCTTGGCAAAGATGAAAGCGACAAGCGAATAACCGTGCTGAAGGCCATGTACATTTACATGCGTTTTGTAAGCCTACTTCCAAGTCTGTCAGCACGGTGGATGGATTCAAGATCAAGTCGTGTTCGGAGCAAATATCGATAATAATCCCTAAGGTTTGGATATAACTTGCCTCTGTTTTATCCGGCAACAGGCAGAATGCCAAGGGTACGTAATTCCCGTTGAAATATCCGTGGAGACAAAACAACTGACAAACATATTTGGGGCAATATTGGAAAGTGCCATCCATATAAATTATTTCAGCCTCGCACATTGCTTTAAGATTTGTGATAGTACTGAGCACTATGAGATGATCATTAACTGTGATGCTTAATTCATCCAAAGAATCGTGGACTTCATCAGTTGACCGAGGCAATCGATGAGGGATCAGCTTTCTTCGTGCATTGTACAAGCAGGTGTAAGAGCTATTGAGATCAGATGTCTGGAAAAAAAGGTTGTTTGTGTGTTTGTTATTGTTATTATTGTTAATTAAAAAATTGCTAAATAGTTTACGTTAATTTTATACATGTACTATTGACTGTACCTGCAATACGTTAACGTTGTTTTCATTAATCAGTTCTCTCAATATTTTGCTCGGCCTGTCACAGATATTATTAACAGCTTTCCTCTTGGCTTGAGTAGTTGTCATTTCCTGTATCTCTATTGTCCTAGTAGATGGCGGGGGGTGATTATGAACAACATTCCAAGTTGTGGCAACGGGAGGATGGCCTATAGACTTCACGTGTGCAGAACAAGTTTTCACATAGCACCTGAAATTGTGCATGCGCTAAGAATAAGAAGCTTGTATTGAAACGTATTGTATTGATCAATATGAATTCATATTGTATTTATTCACATACCTCCAGCGTAGTTCACCTGACACCAACGTTTTTGAACAGGAAAACTTGTGTCCTTCCACCAGCAACATTTCTTTTCCCCGTTCACTTAACATGATTTCGAGTTTCACGGACGAATCAGTAGCCATCGCACTGCCGTATCAATACTGAAAGACATCTCCAGGCGATACCCGAGCCGCAACATGGGAGGTAAACAAACAAGGAGGTGTGGAATCGTAAGGTTCGGGTTCACCTGGCCACTGATAGACCGGTCGCTCTAAGCCGATGGGAATAGTGAGGCGCTCAAATCCGTCGAGCTACTGACAACACGGGGCGGAATCTTATCCCTTAGAACGGAATACCGGTCTTGCAGACCGGTGCCGCCTCCAATAGGGGGGTGCGAAGTGTCTGTGGGCGCTGTCCTGTCCAAACAGTCTCATTTGGCTTCCGAAAAGTGCATCGAGACGTTGGCATCCGCTCTGGCCTTCAACTGAAGTGAGTAAAACCCTTTTCCCTAGAAGTTAGTTGGTCTATCAGACCGGTGTTCAAGTGAAGTCGCCTTTTTTCCATGGTCCCTGAGACCGGTATTCCTCAACTCGGCATTTTATTGAGCACTGGTCTATTAGACCGGTATTCCAGCTATTTTTGATAGTTCTAAGAAATTATTTATTATTTATTTATTTATTTATATTTATTATTTATTATTATTTATAGCATATTGTGTCATGTATTATGTCATTCAGTTATAGAGAGTTCGAAAAGAAATCGGAATTTTGGTGAATAGTGATCAATCCGAACTATTTCTAGAGAATAACGTCATAATTCTTGATTTTGTGGAGTCAGATAAGAAAAATAAGTGGTACCGGTCTAGGAGACCGGTGTTCCTGAACTCGGAGGAAAATTCATGTTCCGTTAAGGGCTCCCGATACGTCACTGTGCGGGTTGCCTACTTGTGCCCCTGTCAAGCGTCTGAAGCCTCTGAAGGATCTTTCGATTCTCATCCCTTTACCGATGAAGGAAATGAACTTATTTAGTTCCTGCTTCTCCTGACATCTACCGGATCCTCATCGCAACGACACCCCACCAGTTATACGATGGGTTGGTGGTGGGCGATAGAGGGGGGTCGGTACTGATTCGAGAGCTCCCTCGTGGCCGACGAGAGCACTAACCCCCCCCAACATGAGTCAAACCAAATACGCAAACTCGACTCCCTTTGAGAGGACGAAGGAAACAACTTGTACGACGACAACGGGAAAAACTCACTGAAACGCGAAAAGAACTAAATTCGACTCCTTCAGGCGCATCCACACTGTGCCTGTCCTCATTGTATACAAAATATGGACAGGGATGCGGAGCGGGCAGGCTTTTTTTTTTAGGCATTTTGATCAACATAATATTATAGAATACAATTTAGAATACCTACAATTATAGAATACAAACAATACGTTTGTAGATGATACAGCTGTTCTTGCAGTTGATGGAACAAATCATGTAACGATACCAAAGCTCGGAAGATCTATTAAGAAACTTCAAGACTGGACATCAAAATGGAGGATCAAGATGAATGAAGCGAAATCAGTTCATTTCGACTTTACCAATCGTAATCTCGACTATTTCCCCACGTCATCTCAACGGTAAGGCTATACCGCACGCCAATGAAGCTAAGTACCTGGGCATGACCCTGGATGCCAAATTGCGCTGGAAGACGCATGTCAAGAAGAAAAAAGAAGAACTTGAGCTTAGGTTTAGAAAAATATACTGGTTAATGGGTCGACGCTCAAAAATTTCGAATCAGAACAAATTAACCCTGTACAATCAAGTCCTCAAGCCTGTTTGGAGTTACGGAGTGCAGTCGTGGGGCTGCACTGCTCAAAGTAACCGCGATATTATCCATCGTTTCCAAAACAATGTGGTGAGATGTTGTGTGGACGCCTACCGGGTCACCAGAAATGTCCGGCTACACGAAGAGCTTCGCATACCAACTGTCAATGAAGTCATCAAGGCTCAAGCCAGCGCCCATGACAAGCTGCCACAAGTACACGTCAATGAAGTAGCTGTACACGTCAATGAAGTACACGTCAATGAAGAAGCTGTACTTGTACAGCTGTAGATCTGTAGATGCTCGACGTTGACGACCTACTCAGATGTCTGAAGGGAAAGAAGCCTCATGACCTGTGGAAGTGGGTACGAGGGTGTTCTCGAAGTAAGTACGTTCAGTGAAATCAGAGATCGATTTAAGCGCACGAAATTGCACTATTAACTTAAAAAACTATCAGCGACTTAGTTAAGCATCTAAGTTGTACTACAGCCAATTTACATATGTCAAAAATATGTTGCTAATAAGTTGTTACTTGGCGCAATAAATCATTTAAAAAAAATCTTTGATTCTTCGGAAACTTTGTTCCAAAGGCACCGTTGAACATCTCTACAATGGTATGGTCCTATTAAAACTTTGAAATTATCTGCGTCATAAACAAATGCGGTTGTTATCAAAGGCCGTTTCAATCCCGGTAGACAACCGATGCTAGTAGCAGATGGGGACAGTTGAAGTGTACAATAAATTAAACTTCACAGGACATAATAATATTATGTTCAGTGTTCTGCTTACAAAATGTGTGGTACCTCCTAGATAATCAAAAAAGGCGAGAAAAATGACAGAAGTGCCAATATGTTAGACAAAAGTTAGATACGTGGTGCTGCCTCTTAAGCGACGAAATGTGACATTCGATTGACGGGTCAATCAGTTTTGAGAACTTGTGTGAGGCCTCGCACTCGATGTTTTCTCTTACAGATTGACCCCACAAGTTTAGTCCCACTTTTCTCTTCCCTTCAAAACTTTCGGAAGATTCAGGTCAGATCAGTTCGAAGAGGTTCGAGATTTGGATTCGGATCAATTTGCGTTTTGCCAGTCGGACATAAACGGAAAACAATGAAAAATGGGTGATTGCTCCAGCGGTTTGTAGGTCGGGAGCCAAACTGGGCAGTTTTCGCGTATTCGAACGGGGTCAGCTCTTTGATGGAGCGGTTTTTGGCGAGGGGAGGGTGAAGGATGACGCTGTGACGTCAGAAGGGGGCGATGAGCGGTTACGAGGGGGGAGGGGGGCGATAGGGCAATGTGTGAGGGGGCGATACCGAGAGGACGACGGATAACCGATTAGGGTCGTTCGTTTCCAACTCCCCACACGCTCACCCTGACAAGCTTTGAATCCTACAACTCACACGACGAGCCGCCCCCAACACCGCCCCCCGCGCCCTGAGGGAGCGGCGGATCATCCAATTTCTGTAGAAAATCAACTAACGCGATGGAACACGAAATTATGACAAATTCGTATCCGATTTCACCAAAACTGCACATGCATGAAACTACACGCGGTGCCCCCAAACCGTTGGAAATCCCGAACTAATCACGAATATACCTACTCACTTCATTGGCTCCTGAATTGACCTCACCCAATTTTTGAGGATTTAAGAAAAAAAAAATCATTTGGACAACCTATACAGCATGACTATAAGAGTGAATTTTCGAAGAAATAACTGGTTTTACGTAAAATGTCTCAATTGGTGTCCATGAAGAACATCTCAAGTATCAACCACGTTTGTTCATCTTCAAAGTGTTCCAGTTTGAGAACGGAATAAGATATCGCAATTCTGATTTCACCATCGTGTTCAGAATTAAAAAAAAAAAAAAAAAAACCCTTCAAAATGAGGGGTCACTTGTCAGAATGTTTCATTTTGGGACTTTATTGGTAATTTTGCCCACCTAAAACTCACCCCCCCTTAGAGTGGCCCGATTCTGCTCATCTACGAACTTAGCCTTTCAATTGCCAAGACGGATTTTTTGTGCAAATTTGAGCCTTTCATCTCACTTCTATCGAGAGCTATCGTCCCAGTATGAATGGTCCAAACTTAAGGGATCGATTCTACAACTAATTTACAACAACTTTTGTCCTATAACGAAATATATTTTGTGTCTACGTGTTTTTGTCTTTTGACAGTGGATTCAGGATGGTCTGAAACGAATTTTGGTATAACATTTTTTCGGAAATACGAGTTTTAAAAATTTTGGACCGAGAACAATAGCTACATTTTCCTCGAAAATTTGCTAAAAGGATTCTGTAGACAAAAAACCATCACGAAATAATTCCATACCTAACAGACAACGTCCTCCAGGGTTAACCACGTCGTAACTGCAAAGTGGCACGTGGAATACTCATTCTAACCTTATAACTACAAAAATAGTTTTTTGAATCCAAATTTTATAACATTAAAGGAATTTTAATGACCAATTTTTAAACCCTTGGAATAGAAAAGTTGACCGTCTCATTAAATTTAGTTGGTTTACGTTTCAAGATTAGAAGATTAAGAAAATCCGATTTCAAAAAACCGTCCAACTGTCCTGAACTTGATTTGAGTAAGTACATTTGAAAAGGAGTGGAGTCGAATGAATTGAAAACCGTTGTTAGAATGAATATTCCACATGATAATTATCAGGACTCGGAAAATAAATCATCAGGATTTACAGTTGAAGCTCTCAATAAATTGCGTTTTATGCTGTATTTTGGGTTCTTCTCACAATCATCAGCTCGCTATCTTTTTTTTTTTTTTTTTCTTTTTTAAATAATTCGAAAACTTGATTGTTGATTATCAACACTACAGTTGTGCGCAACAATTGAGATATAGTAGTAAATGGATTACCTAATTAACATGTAACATGATTGTAGGTACCAACCCAGCGATTGTCCTACTTGCTGTACTATGAAATTGTGAAAACAGTAATTTAACAGTAATAAATATATAAATTGATTAACGACAGACAATCATTCTAACAACAGATAACGAATAAAAACGAATTACAGGAAGTCTTGGGGTCTTTTTCGTTTTAAGCGACGGTGGTTTCGGGGGGGAGGGCCGTTGTCGCTTAGATCCACAAGAAGTGTATTGGAGTGCTGTCTCATCGATGAGTGGAGGTTGGAGTAGGCATATTGCAGCACAGAATAATCTTTAGTATCTTTTTCAATTTTCGTACCAAAAGTTCCTTTCTGAATCGGAAAGCCTATAGAAGTGCACACTCATTCGAAATAAAAATCCACAGTCATGCACCATGGTTCTAAGAGTGAATTTTCGAAGTTACAACTGGTTTTTGTAAAATGTTTTTATTTTACTGGTTTTATAATAAATGTTGTTTCGATTTTGTGCCTTGTAACACCTCAGTTTATAGATTTTTCAAGGCTGAACAAGATGGTGAAGTCAGAATTGCGATATCTCATTCCGTTATCAGATTAGAGCAGATGAACCGTGAAGAGCATCTCAAGTAACAACCACGTTTTTTCATCTTCAAAGTGCTCCTGTTTGAGAACGGAATGAGATATGTATTGATAGATATTAAATGTCTACAACAAACTGCACCGTTATATTTATAACTTTCGAGATATGACGTTTTCAAAACTTCAAAATCAATTTAAATTTAAAATTTAATAGAGTTTGGTGGTTTGGTCAGCACAAAGAACTGAAGATAATAAACCGCTTTTAATCGCGACTTAACTTTAATTGACATTAATTCAATGTCAACATAATTAAATATGACAGAGGCAGAGAGAGATTATGAAATAAGGTTATATTTGGACAGATTATTCTCTTCAAATGGCTCCAGTAGGCTTCGAACAGTTGAATAATATTTATGTAATACCAAAATATTGTATTTATTAAATTTATATTAAATCATAATTTAGTTTCATTATTTTTATTAAATAATATATGATATTTGCCTTTGTATTCTCTGGCAACTTGTTATAGGAAATAGTGCCTCTACAAATATGATTTGAGCGGCGGTTGTGTTATGAAGTGGAATCAAAATGAATTTATTGTGTTGATATTTGGTGCTGATTTCATGTTGAGGACGAGTGTACGGCTGGTCTTTTAAAATTTGATAAACATGATAGATTTTGAGCAACTAAGAAAAGTATATAACCCAATGAATTCAATTCTTTAAAAATTGGTTCAGTATGAAGATGTGGCCAAGTCCTAACCTGATCTAATAAGTTATTACTCCATTCAAAATTTATGTTAGTTAAGGATGGGCACCTCCTCACTATCAAAGCTGAAGAAGCCGAAGTATTCATGCAATAAACGCAAAAGAATTTTGTTGTCCCAAATCAAAATATCGATTCAAGTTTTACAATTTAAAGATTCTTGAAAACAATTGGTTCCTTGCCCGTCTGTGGCTAACTCCTTGTCAAAGGCTCAATTACGAAACTATTGAACCGATTTTCAAGAAATTGTCAACGCAGTCGGAATAATAGTGAAATCATGTTAACAGATGTGTCTTCTACAATACACACAGCATACAGAACCGCACTCAAATTCTCAAGGTATTCGGGATATGGTCTGACGAGGGACCATCGGCATCTGCCTGGAGCGTCGTCCTCTTTGCATCTTCTGCCCTCGAGGCTCAACAAAATGCCCTTAAAATGACTTTCACAGGTAACTAAACACCTGAGAGGGTGATGATTAATTTGACCTCCACCCGTTTTATGGAGCCCATAACGAGATCCTCAACAACTACAATCAACCAGAATTGTGAAGAAGCACGAATGGAAATGAGATTCAGGTGGTCTGCAGGTGTCCAATCGTTTAGCAGTTTTTTGCAGCGGTTGTAGACTATCGAACAAACCTCATCTATTCAAAAGAATTCGAATATTCGCCTCGAAACTGACCGACGAACATCAGACGCCTACGTTAACGAGGCACTTGATTTAATGGGCCACCTGGGGCCAGGAAAGTCGACATTCCAGATTAGAAAATTACTGAAAATATTGTCAACGGTACGAAGATTCCTCAGACCAATCAACTCGAATCGTCAGTGTTGATAGGTTCGTTCAGCTAAGCGTTTAGAACGGTTCAGAACTTACCACGCTCCCTTTGAGGCGTTCGTTTTGTTTCAGAACTCGTCCAGCATCAAATGTCCGCTGTTCGTTATGACGTTCATTACCTGTCATAACCACTTCCAACAGTCCTGAGATTTTCATTAGAACTACTAGTCCGACGTTCTTGTCACAGTCTAGAGTTCTAAGAGTCTACAGGAATGTGACGTAGATGTTGACCCAACGGTATGCCGATAGTCCTTTATACCAGTAGGAGACGAGCATAGAATTATGGTACTTCTATGCTATTGTGGGCACCAGACCGTCGCCGATAGGTTTCATACAACGATCAGCACTCTCGAAGATATTGTCAAGAAATTTGCAAATTTTATAACGTTTGAGAACAAAATTAATGTCGGAAGAACAGAACAATGAAAAGACGAAGAAGTTTTCAAAACATAAACTTATAATTATTGTAAATATTAACGGAAAGACGGAAGAAACGCGATGAATGAATATTGAAACGAAGGTTTATGAATGCAGGAAGGTTGAAGTGAAGGTTATCAGTTCCGAACGATCCAAGAAGCCGTTCGGCTAAACGTGGTTCCGAACTGATACCATATTTTCCTTTTTCTGAACTTGATTCTGAACGCTTAGCCGATTAAACCTTATGTTGTACGTAACAAAACTACCAAACATAAAATATGCCCGCAGTTTTCAAATATAAAAATATTATTATTCATATTCTAAAAACTTTCAATATAGTAGCTTCTGCACAAGCGTATAATTAAAGTCCTGTCGATCTTCTGTAATTCGTAATCTTCGTGATTCGGCCACGCTCAAATTCTCATGGTATTTGGGGAAAATACCCAAGAATTCTCGCAATTGAAACAATTTGCCAAATTAGAATCGTCCTAAAATTTTGAAATTCGGGTTTCGGGCTCGGACCAGCCCGTGTATGATCCATGAAACTTATCATAATCCTAAAGTGGGTTTTTAACCCTGACCTAATAGATGAGGGATCAAAATGAATTTTGGCATTTTCAAAACGCCATAACTCGGGGACACTATTGTAGAGTTTTTTGAATACGTTTCGCTAGATTTTGATTTGCAGCATTTTTCAACAGAAGGAGAGACTTTTCATATTGAGGATCGAAAGTAGAACCGAAAGAATCAACCTAATCGTCAATCAAACGGTAGAACTTCAGACCGATTTTCATACCGGGATTCATACAAAACATTTAGTTGGACAATTTACAAGACTATCACAGAGCTCGTAACATGTTTGCGACCCTCGACATCCCTATCATTATATTCATAATGTTCAGGAATCCAGAACAAAGAACGAATATTATGGGAATTTTTTAGTTTCTACTGGGATTTTAGAATAATGAATCGAGTTTTCTTTAAACAGTATGGGTTAATGAGCGAATTGTTGAAGTATTGTTCTGGCGTCGAAACAGGCCCCCCCGCGACTAGAGGGTTAAGAGAGCAACCTTGTAGACGAGTTTCAGATACAGAAATGAATAATCAGATTGAATAAAACCCCTTATTTATTTCAGGGCAATTGTAACACTGGGGACCCTCTCAATCCCTTTGTTAACATTATGGACGACCTACATCAAAGGATCAACCTGAGATTCTGACGGGGTCTGAGGGCGATAACAAGGTGAATTTTACAAGTTTACACGGTATCTCTCACCTCGATTTGTTGTGGAGAGTGATTGTTTAATTTCAGCCTCTTCAGCACCACTTCTGGCCTATTGACTAAGAAATTTAGAGGGCGAAACGGCACTGCCTTCGGACGTGAAACCGGAGGGTTTCTAGGCCTATAGTGTAGTTTCCTAGGGTTTCGACGGGGGCGATCTTGACGATGTCACTTGGATCGCACTGACAGACTCAGGTGTGGACAGTCGGAACGAAATCAGGCAACCGAATTCTTGTTTTCTTTGAACACCTACGAACACCTTCGATTTCTTTGTCGGTAGGTAATTTGAACACGCGACATTTGGGAACGCAACAGATGATCATGATGGGCGTGAGAACAATACTGGCAGATATGTTTAGAGCTAGGGGTTATGGCAGGGAAACATATCGAAGGGAAACATATTAATGGCAGCTTGTAGAGTCACTAAAGACAATAGTTCAGTTGTCTCATCGTTGGACGTCCTAGCCCTATTGGCGTCTATTACAGTAAACGGTAACAGAAGTTAGTTATGAGACTTTTTATACTGAGGATATTTTGTATTGAACCCTGATCTAACAGAAGTGCAATCTGTACAGGAGACGATAAAACGTTGTTGACAACTTTTAAAACTTTGGACCAAGTTAAGAGGGTTCAGCACCTCCCCAAATCAGTATTCCAAAGCTCACGATGACAATCTGCACAAGAATTTTGAAAAATACAACTACATTGGTTTATTGATTAAGCCATCTCAAAAAATGAGGTTATGAGTTTGGACTGGTTTTTTAATGTATTTTCCAATTCCCCGTGGGATGGTACCACTGGTTTTGGGACACTTCAAATAGAAACCGGAGAAAAAGGCGAAGAAGTTATACTGGCTTATCTCAAATCATTTGATTTTCCGCTATCATGGCCTAACTCAACAGTATTTTATAGAAACAGTTTCCAAGGAAACATTGTATAAAGAGAGTTGTCTATATTAATATGCATTGATATACATTGTCATGATAGATGGAGTTGCAAATCAGTTTTTCGTTGTTCCTGAAAATCTCCGTTTGAGCGACGATATGTACATAAATTAGCAAAGTTTATCAAATTTAAGTTTTGGTATTTTGTTGAGTAAAGACGAGTAAGGCGAATTGGCTGAGAAGGCGAAGATTAATTGAGAATGCATTCACGCTTTGCTTTGGTGGTAATTCCGAAAATACTAAATATTTGGTTATAATAATAATATTTGGTTATCAATAATATGGGCTGAACGTGGAAACAAGTACCCACAGGATCGCAGTGCCATCTGATGACAGATTTACTTTCACTAATATGTTCACATTTCCCAGATGGTTTATGAACAGGAAGAAGAAAATCAAGGGCAGAGTTGAGTCACCCCAAATTCTACGTCAATAGTTACAACTTGGTTTCCTATTTCGGCAGTGGCTCCGAACTTACGCAATTACAAATTCCAAGCCTTAGTACGGTAACATTGTCAGTAGTAAGTCTCTGTCAATAGACTACCTTTTTACTGCGATCTAATAGTGAGGGTCATATCCTTAGTTCACATGTAGAGAGCTTACTCTACGACAATAAATATACGATAAAGTTATAATGTTCAGGAATTAATTTCCGGAACCTTCTCACTCCCTTTGGGAACAGGGAATTGCGTCGGTGTATTCAATTAAGGACGTCCTACTTCAAAAACGAAACTGTGATTCTGATGGGTCCTGAGGTCTATCGTAAAGAGGTAAAATGTACTAGTTTACAGGTTTATCTCACCTTGATTTGTTGTTGGCAGTGTTTGTTTAATCTATGTTCCTTTAGCACCACCTCAGGCATTTTGACTGAGCAGTCTGCAGGATAAACCGGCACCGCTTTCGGACGTAAAACCGGTGAGTTTCGAGACCTAGTGAATTTTCCAGAGGTTTCGACGGGAGCAATCTCGACTATGTCACTTGGATCGAAGTGAACCGCGCAGACTCCAGTGCTGATTGTCGGAACGAAATCAGGCAGACGGATCCCCCGTAACCACGAGTCCTTCGACTTCTTGTCGGGCGGGAATTTGAAAACGCGGCTCCCGCCAACGCGGCATCCGGGAACGCAACAGATGACCATGATGGGCAATGGAACGATACTGGTGCAGATATGGTTTGGGCCAGGGGATATGGTAGAGAAATATGTCGACGGTGTGGAGGGGAATGGACTTTGGTTTCAGAGATTATAGAAGCTTGTTGAGTCACTAATGTCAACTATCTTGTCAGGGATTCACCCCAGCTTAACGGCACCAACAGACCTGCGTACTACCTGCACTCTAGCCAGATACCCCAAAACCAGTAGGGGTGCATACCTTCCATGTGATACGTGTTGTTATCGCAGTACTACCATGAGTCACGACATACGTAGTTTCTTCATTCTTTTAGAGACCTATTTTTGCAATGGAGATACATAAATTTGAAATATGACGAGGAATTATCATACTCGCAATCGAAAAAGACCTTGAAATTAAATGCTGGTGGCCTTGCCGAGTTGGGTATTCTGATGGAAAACGCAAAAGAAAGAAGGCAAAATGTGCGGGATGAAGATGAAGACAAGTGAAAAATTGAATTCTGGAGGGAAGCAAATGGAGAGTGAGAATAGATGAAAGTCAGGAGTGCTATTGACGTAGACCATACGTATACCAAAAAAGCAACGATGTCTAAACAGAAGTTCCATTATTGGGGAGATCATGACAATCAGTAGTCATCATATCCTCCAAACCCAAGACTATTCGTTTTGACAAAAGCGTCAGTATCAACTTTCACCACTGGAATCACGAAACTGTCGGTTGGCAAAATGATCGAATACGCCTTATAGTTGTGATCAATCTGAACAACGAGTGGACTAATCTTCTTTTGACGATTTTTGAAAGACTTATCGTCATTTTTATCAAGTGTTTGGCCATTTTCCACTTTAAAGGACGCTATGAAATTCATGAGATATTCCTATTATGGTGATTTAATGACTATAAGCAAATGTAATCAACAGTGACCCGATCAAAAACGATTTAAATCCCGCGTTACTTCATTTTTAAGGGCTCTAAATCTAATTTTGAGGTTAATAAACAGGATGTTTTGACGCTATGTTAGTTGTACACTATTCTGACATCTATTTATTGACAAATAACTCGCATTAGTTGCAATACTTGGAAACTGCACAATCAGGCATAAAACTTTACTCCTCGAGGGCATGGCTCAAAGAACCAGCAACTAAAAAAATCAACCGTAAGTTGATGCCTCGCACCTGCTGTTTTTATTTACCAAAGGCCCATCGAGTCTTACAGGAATACGGGGCCATAGCCGAGTTTGCAATTCAGCAGCTCTGAGCAAACAACCGAGCGACGTCGACGAGCAAACACGGCAGCCGGGCAGCGCACGTCCATAGGACACTAATTAGTGGGGCTTATACTGCTCCAATAAAACGCGTTCTCTGAGCACAACCCTGACGTTAAATAATTTAATACGAAGACCCTAAAATGGGCGACATCGGATGCCCATCGGTCACAACGGTAGACGAGGGGAGGAACTTTATATCGGAAACGTACGATGAGCGTGCGGGGAGGTCGAGGGCCTAATTGGCAATATGTGATATTTTACCGAGCGACCGCTATTGACGGATGTACGCCATTAATACGAATAACGATGTTTCCGGGACCCGCATAATAAACTCCATACCTGGTTTGTTATCCTGACAATGCACCTGAACGGTGGTAGTAACGTACATGTCAAAACGGAGAGAAGCGGCAGTTTAATGGACATGCGGTCTACGACTGATTATTTCGCTGAAATATCATCAAATTGAACCACGATATCCACTCAACTAAACTCGACATTCTATTTGTGAATTTGGTGGAATGAACGGCTACTTTTAACTGGTTCCTTGGGCTCAGTTTACACTGAACGAGCTGAGGAGATTACGAGTATGAGTGCATCATGGGCTGAGTTTACACATCAAGGAGTTGGGCAAGTAGGAAGGATTGGGCTCAGTTTACATCGGCTACCCCGGATTTGGGCTCAGCTTACAATCGCCTCTACGAAGTAGTGAGTTAGCAGACCAACACCGAACATCTATAACTTTGAAACTTACTCCTAACCAAAGGGACACGCCACAATTGTGGCCAACAATACCAATACGTATTTAGTTGCACTACTACAAAAGAACAATGATTTTACTGATTTTAGGAAAATACCCCAAATAAAAATGAGGGGAAAAGAGTATTTTATTAAGAGTATTTTATTAAGTTTGATATATGCTATATCAAAAATATATTTATGGCTCCAACCATGAACAGCGTTTCCATAGAGAATTCAGAGTCCCAATATCGTGGTCCAAGACCCAATATTTCTACTGTTACTGAATTCTAAGGGTCCCATGAGTACACCTCCCAAATGTCAGGTTTTTCAGCGACCGTTGGGTCGTTTTCTCGGGTATGACCGAGAACTGTACTGGTTTTTGGTTATACCTCGGTATCTATCAATTTGAACAATTAAAATGTGACCCACTTGTTGACTTACGAAGTTTTTCAGTTTTGCATGCGTTCATGTACTCGTACTTTTGGAAATTTCGAATCTTCCGCTTGGAGCTGACACAACACACAAATTTCGTGGTTTGAAAATGTTGAAAAACGTCTTATGAGGGATTATTCCGATGATGTGTCATATACAAGCAGTAGGTACAACTTAGGAAGGAAATATCTAGTGACAGTCTAGAAAATCACCCTTTTCCTTGACAGTCCCACTAAATAGAGGACCAGACCTGAAATCGGGTCCCAAAAAGCAGGAAATCGTATAAAACCCTTTAGTAGGAGCTGAAAATACGTAACTTCAGTTTGCACCATCGCAGCGTGTGAGCAAATCTTTTGGGACTTCCAAAATTTAAGGCCATTGAGTTCTGTACCTTCAAAATTTGACCAATATTTACGATCTTATTTGACGGCCAAGTGAGAAAATTTTATTCACTGACGTTCAGTCCTCTGTAAGTAGCCAAACAGCTGATCCAATTGAAACAACTCATATTGTATACTAATTGTTTAATTTAAAAATGAATTATTATACAAATCTCGTAGAATGCACGATTTTCGAGGTACAGGCGAAAAGCTGAAAAGTGACTTTTGGGGTTTTTTGGTTCCCAAAGCTCACATCACATCCTTCAACACCCACTAAAGGATTTAAGACGAATTTCTGCTTTATGGTTTATGGGTATGTGAGGGCTAAGGGGTTTTAGTTGGAGTTTGGGGACGTTCATGGTGTTGCTTAGAAGCCTCGACGATCGACCTCTGATTCCCATGATAATTGGGGAACGCACTAATGAGGGGTCCAATATAAATTCCACCTACTAATTATCACATTCTCCGATTAAATTATCTTCCCACGATTCAATTATTAAACAACGGATTATGGATACAATTGTGGGTTAGACACTCTGACCGACCTGTTTAAAATCGAATCTCAACTATGACACGATCGTCGAGAGATCTCACATTTTTCAAGGTGTCCAACGGCAAATGTGTCAAACGATTGGAACAAGTGTCCAAAGACTGGAGATATTTTTAAAAAAATGATACAATTTAACACAAACAATCCTAATACAATTTTGATGCATTCGATACAATTTTTATTTATTTTTTTTTTTAATTCATGATTACAATTTTAATATCACGCATATTGAATTAAATCCTGCGCCATTTCAATCGTGAACTACAACTCTGTATGAGAAAAATGGGAAGACAAAAATGAGATCACACTCTTGAGTTATGCTGAAAATCGATGGAGGTGACCCCCCCCCCCCCATAACTGTCCAACCATTGGTGCTTTTACCCTATTTTCTAATGTATGCATCTGACAGAAGTGAGCAATCGATAGACTTTTAAATTACACAAAATTTGCTACGATTAGAAACCAGAGCGAGTTCTGTACAACGATTAGCTTCCGAGATAAAGATCTTCAAAAGCTGTTTCATCTCTACAAAAAGTGAATCGTTTTCTTTATGAAATATCGTCCAAACTACTCATTCTACCTTAGAAATTATGAAGAATGAAGTTGTAGCACTTGTAATTAGTTTTCATTTGACACCAGACGGCCAACTGTAGGTCTAGTTGATATCTCAAACATAGCAGACAAACAAAAACAGCTATGGGTTTGAGGGATATGCAAGTAAACTGTCAGAAACTCTGTTTCCAACGTTTTTTATTTAATATTTATTTTTCTACTATAACACCGATTTCACAGGTCCTTCGAAACTGCAAAGTTGGTTTCATACTTAGGCCGTAAAAATTACCTTTTCTAAACACGGATGCACTCATAATACGAGTATGACGACTAAAATGGCAACGGCACTAAACTATCCACACCGCTTCTGCCATCGCTGAGTGATATACAGTTTATGGTCCGATATTTGTTATCGATTTGTTGTATCGATTTTACTATATGACAGAAAGAATAGTATCGATATTGACGATGTTGTATCATTCGATACTAAGACTGTTATAACCTCAAATCCAATTTGACATTAAATGTGTGGTACATTCAATGAAGTAAATAAGACAAAATTTGAACACGTTATATGAATACAATGGAAAATGAATCGCTTTCTAAATCACGGAACGAACAAGGTGCGTTAACTCCACAAGGTACACATCAAGCTAGAATAAATAATACCAAGGCTACCGAACCCACCGAAGAGAAGAACCGGTATACTGTTCAGTCCTTAGAAGAAAGCTGTGGAATGTTCCCTTCAAACCGACTACGTAATCGTTCGAAAATGTAGGAATGTAGATGAGTAAAACATTTCATTTCCAGCCAGTAGATGACAAATAGGCAAACTCGTATCTATTTGGGGGAGGGGGCTGTGTAAAAATTTCATTTTGGCAGATTCCAATGGTTCATTATTGAAAATAGTAAACGAAAACAACCAATGTATTTGGAGCAAGGCGGCACTGAACGCACGATCGAAAGAACGACAAGGAAGCTGGGTGTGGGAAAGAAACTACTGCTAGTGTATCTCCCTTGTTTATAGTTCAGGACTTCACAATTCGCGTTATCAGCGGCAAAGAAAAGAGAATCATTCAGAAAACTCGCTAAAGTCTCTATGTAATCAGGCCTCTCCCACGCTTTCGGAATTCCAATTAATCGAATCCACAGAATCGATCGAAATATCGACGAAAAAGTGTCGATGTCAGCTCATCTCGAACCACACAGTTCACGGCGACAATAAATAGACAGAGAGAAAAAAAAGCTCTTAATCGGCGTTCTCGAATGAAAAGAAGTCATTTTATTCAATTGAACGGGTCAATGGACTGTTCGAGCGGGTCGGAACGTTCGATATAAACCAGTATCTTGTTTTTATGCGGGCACATTAAACAGTTGGTCTAGACGGTATTTTGTTCGGAATATTCAAGAGCTGTACAAAAGCGAGGTTTCAACTAAATACGTTCAATGGGTTCCGAGAGGAAATCGAATGCGAGTTTGAAATTGTAATTGATCGAGGATTTGTATACAAAAGCCTATTACTCGTACTACACATGAAAATCAGCATAACAGAATTTGCCAATTGAATTCACTTCGACTGCACAAAATAAAGTCTCTACATATTGATGTATAGTTGCAGTAAAGTTCCGTTCGTTGAGTGGTTTCCTGTAGCACCACCAGACCAATTTACTTATTTTTGGGACTTTTCAAAAAGTCAACATTCAAATTTGATACACACATATTTTCTTGGTTATCATTTGGAATAGTCTTGTCCGAGCTGCCGAAGAGGTAACATCTCAGATAAAACAGTTAACGTTCCGCGGGTGTTTACTCGGTCGCGGCCGCGCGAAATGGAGGTCACAATTCCCGAGATTGTTACGCAAGTTCGAGGCAAACTGTCGCATCAGCGAGCGCTTGTGAGTCAATCAGCGGAATTCCAGAAACAAAACGTCAAAGGTTTAGTCGGTGAGTTAATTAATATTATTGATCACCTATGTAATACTTTAACAGATATCAATGACGCTGGGATCAGAGAAGCGAAACGGGTTTCCCAGCTGGAAACTGAGTTAGAGCAAACAAAATTGAAAATACTGAGAAAAAATCCTCAGGGTGAAGTAACTTTCCCCCCAGAAGAGGAATATCATACTGATGAGGAAATCCTAGCCGAAGAGACAGGCGAGTGGGAGAATGTGATCCAGAAGGGTCATAAAAGGAAAAAGGCCAATTTACCTTCTCAAAGAAAACATTCCATGGTAAGCTCAAAACCTAAAAAAGTGCCCAAACCACCACCAGTTTACATTGAGAGGGTAACGTCCTTCCCAGCCCTGAAAAAAATGGTTGAGGATCAAACCACTAATGTGAGTTTTACCACCATGTCCAATGACGTAGTAAAAATAAACACTGAGGACTCTGATGGCTTTCGTGCTATCACGAAGTGTTTTGCGGATCAGAAAATTCCGCACTATACATACCAGAACAAACAGGAGAGGCCTATCAAAGTGATGATCAAGGGAATCCATAAATCTTGGACGAATGAAGAGGTCCTTGAAGACTTAAGAGACCAATTTGGTCCCAGCAGTATCCTTCAAGTAGTTAGAAAACTGGAGTGGAAGACAAAAAATCCTCTAGATATGTGCATTGTAGATTTTCAAAAAGATTTGGATATCAGCAAAATTTACGAAATTAGTCAAATCCTAAAGGGGCGCGTCACTGTGCATCCTATCAAATTATCAAAACATCCATCTCAGTGTAAAAGGTGCCAGGAGTTCAACCATACCAGAAACTACTGTGCAAGGCCGCCTCGATGTGTTAAATGTGCTAAAGGCCATCTCACTGAGGAATGTCGGAAGCCCAAAGAGACCCCTGCAAAATGTGCCAATTGCAACGGAGATCACACGGCTAACTACCGTGGCTGTCCAGTAGCCATAGAGGCTATGCATAGGCACAAGAGCTTACCAGAGCAAGCTACAAAGGCTAAGGCAGCACCGCAGAAACCCAATCAAGGGAAGTTTGTGCCAAAAAAGCCAATAATATGTCACGAAAAGTCAGTTCAGGGGAGAGATGGAAAAACTTCAAATTCAAATCTGATGTCTTATGCAAACGTTTTGCAGAACCAGCAATTGCTAGCACAGCGGTCAAGCAGGAGACAATCTATCGATCCCAGCCATAATGAAATGCAAGTTAAAATAAATCAAATTTTCGAAATTGTCACAAATCTTACTCAGAGTGTTAACAACCTGAATGAGCGTGTTGGCAAAATTGAACGCAAGGGCTCGAAAAAATCATCATGAAAAGTGTCAAAATACTTTGCTGGAATGCCAATGGCCTCGCGTCACGGAAAAATGAGCTTCAGTTGGCACTAGACTACAATCATGTTGATATCTGTCTCATATCTGAGACGCACTTCACCAAAGAATCTTTCTGCAGACTCAAGGGGTACAAATGCTACCATGCCATTCATCCGAGCAACAATGCCCGTGGTGGAAGTGCAGTGATCATCAAAGAAAACCTGGCCCATCAGGAGTATATCAAAATTGAAAATGAAGCAGTCCAGATGTGTGCTCTTGAGATAAAAACTAATTCATTTCTGATTACTGTCGCAAGCATATACTGTCCACCTAAGTACAAAACTAAATATGAAGAATACAAGAACATCTTGGCCCAACTTGGAAATCGTTTCATTCTCGGAGGCGACTTCAATGCAAAAAACACTGACTGGGGATCGAGATTAACCACCGAAAAGGGACGCAGACTCCATCAAGCAATTATTGATGACAACTGTGAGGCACATTCTACTGGGAAACCAACCTACTGGCCCACTGACCCAAACAAAACTCCAGACCTGATTGACTTCTTCGTTGTAAAGAATATCTCAGCAAACTACCTTCTTGTAGAGGAAAACCATGACTTGAGTTCAGATCATTCCCCAATTGCTCTGACGCTTAGTGATCGAATCATACAGAAGCCACACAAACCCTACTTGGTCAATCATAAGACAAATTGGGAACGTTTCAAACAAGACATTTGCAGGTATATTGATTTGAGCAAGCCTATACACACGCCAGATGATGTGGAAAGTGAGCTCGAACATCTCGTTTGCAGCATTCAGATAGTTGCATGGGACAACACACCTGCAATCTCAAGAAGGCTCAAAGGTATCAATTATCCACGAGAAATAGTCTCTGCAATCAAGAAAAAACGAAAGGCCAGAAAACGATGGCAAGCTACCAGAGCACCACATCACAAGTCTGAATGGTACAAAACACAAAGTGAACTGAAGTCGCTGATGGAGGAGATCAATGAAGAAACTCATGAACACTTCATCACAGAGCTAACGAGTCATCGTGATACCGATTACTCACTTTGGAAGGCTACACAATATCTCAAGAGGCCTGTTAATCATGCTGCACCTATTGCGAGTGGAAACGAGAAATGGGCAAGGAGCAACCAAGACAAAGCCAATACTTTTGCAGACCATCTTGCGAATATATTCACTCCGAATCTCGCAATGGCGGATGAACCGCCGCTAGAGGAAACACCTCCACTTGATCAGGACATTGATATCCCATTAGTTACCATTAAAGAGATAAAACAGGTGATCAGCAAGGATATCAACCCAAAAAAGGCACCAGGCTATGACCTTATCACTGGACAAATCCTCCAGCACCTACCGCGTAAAGCTATCGCAAAAATAGTCATGATCATCAATGCGGTAATCAAACTTCGAAGCGTCCCTCAGCTGTGGAAGATAGCAGAAGTCATTATGATTCCCAAACCAGGCAAGCCACCAGGGCAACCAAGTTCATACAGACCAATTTCACTTCTACCAGTGTTATCTAAACTATTCGAAAAATTGATACACAGAAGACTAATACCAATTATTGAAGAACGAAAGCTGATCCCACGACATCAGTTTGGATTTAGGCAGAAACACTCAACAATCGACCAAGTCCATCGGATAACACACATCATCGAAGAAGCATTTGAGAAAAATAGAGTATGTTCTGCCATTTTCCTTGACGTCACTCAGGCGTTTGACAAGGTCTGGCATGAAGGACTCAACTACAAGCTGCGTAAGGCCCTGCCAATAAAGTATGCTGAGTTGCTTCAATCGTACCTCACTAATCGTTACTTCAGGATAAAGCAAGATGATGCATTTTCAGAACCAAAACCGATATGTGCAGGAGTCCCGCAAGGGAGTGTACTTGGCCCACTCCTGTACGTCCTGTATACCAGCGATCTCCCAGAAATTGAAATGAACACCACAGCCACTTTCGCAGACGATACAGCGATATTGGCAGTTGGAGACAGCAACATTGAGTCAATGACCAAGTTAAAGCGGTCAATATCTAGCATACAACAATGGACAGCGAAATGGAGAATCAAAATGAATGAAACTAAGTCGGTACATGTCGATTTCACCAATAAAAGGATCGACTATATACCGGCTTATCTCAATGGCAAAGTGATTCCTCATGCCAATGAAGCCAAATACCTCGGTATGACGCTTGATGCCAGGCTTCGGTGGAAAGCCCACGTCAAGAAAAAGAAGGAGGAACTTCTTCTCAAATTCAGAAAAATGTACTGGCTAATGGGGAGGCGGTCAAAACTGTCAATCCAGAACAAGCTTACGCTGTATAACCAAGTCCTTAAACCAGTCTGGACTTACGGAGCTCAGCTGTGGGGCTGCACGGCTCAATCAAACCGGGAAATAATCCAAAGATTCCAGAACAATGTGCTAAGAAATGTTGTCAATGCACCATGGTACTTTCGAAATGAACGACTCCACCATGAACTTCAAATCGAAACCATAAACGAAGCCATCAAGCGGCAAGCCGTACGTCATTTTCAACGGCTAAGGTCTCACGTCAACGAGGAAGCTGTCCGACTCCTTGACACGAGTGATATCACCAGACGATTGAAGCGTACAAAACCGCTCGAGCTTGCTCACGGGTGAAGCAGTATAGTGAATGCAATATCATCATAAAAATGAACAAAACTCAGTGATGTATCTAAGCTTTGAATAGTATGTGCCCTAGTTTCAAAATAATATTGTTAATAAGTTATTACTTGGAGCAATAAAATCTTTCAAAAAAAAAAAAAAAAAAAAAATCATTTGGAATATACGAATAGATATATTGAAGTGGTTTGTGGACAAGTGGATTGATTCCTAAGACGTCTTAGGTGTGTTGAAATCACCAAGTCTGTTCAACCAGTGTAAATAATTCCTTGTTCTCCAAATTCTGTTTTCTACTCATTCTACTACAAGTAAGTAGCTACACTATATCCATATAATTCACCATTAGTGTTACATATTACCACTATTAGCTTCAGCAGTCCCCCCACCACAAAGTTGTTGAACTATTTCTTCTAGATTTTTCCTATGACTAGGGCATTAACGTCCTATGAAAATACTCACTCGTTACACACATAAAACGTAAATACACATAAAATGTGGTTAAAATCATGAGACAAATTCAGATTGCTCTCTAACAGATTTGTATCACAAAATGTTTCAAAACTCATGATTAACAATTTTGAAGCCGTTCCAATAGTGACTGTTTGATCCCTATACCAAACACGATAATGGTAGGTCCATCTTTCAAAATCCGCGGGTTTTCCGAGAGTAGCGGTTATTTGTATTGGCGCGCACCAGCTATCCAGGTGGACCCCTTAACAGTGCCTACCGGATCCCCGCCTTTCTCATATCTTTTTCTTCCTTGAACAGTTTTCAATTTAATTGTGTTAAATATTATGAATATCATTACTATTTCTAGTAACTACCCTTTTGTAAATGAGGCGTTTGCTATCATAACCAGCGGATTCATTTTTGGAAATTTTACAGGAGAGACAAAAAACTTCTCACGTCCTGAGTTCTAAAGCTAAATTTTTATTTTTATTTTTAATTGTAGGTATAACCGCCTAGAATTCGATTAGTTTTTCATTTTCATTTCAGGTGCATTACCTTGGGCGTACTTACACTAATTAGTTCGGAATGAGCTGAGTTTGATACATAACACGATTTTTCATGCTTCTTTCCCAGATTTTTTGTTAAATTAAGTTGAGTGAAATGGGGTTTTTGCAGTTTACCAGTTAAATTTAGTTTCTCCCTTTCAGCTGTCCCATTCTTCTTGTTGACAACCCGTTTTCTTGGGCGCTCTAGCTCTTCTTCGGAAGACCATTGAGAACAGGACCAGGGAAGGTTATCTGCACACCGGAACACCATTGAGAACAGGACCAGGGAAGGTTATCTGCAAAGTGGATGCGAGCGCTCCTGGTGGGTGATGGCAAAAGCTTGGAATGAGCTGAATTTGATCCAAAGGGCAAACCTTTTCATCTAGTTTCGGGTTGGAATGAGCTGGATTTGAGCTATATCCCTTCGTCAGGTTATGAAGGACCCTCCAAAATTTCAAAATATGCAAAGAAGTGTATTTCAGAAAAATATAGAATAAGCCGATATGTTCGAAATATGTTCCGATAACATCACTACTTGCAAAAGGATTAATGTGGCCCTTTGCCAATTTGTTCAGTGTACTCTCTTTTTTGAGTTGTGCATTGTTGCGTTGCTGTTTCGTGGTCAATAAACGAGTTATTCTTTCGAGAGAATTTTCTTTGAATTTAAACCGATCAGTGAAAAAAAATGTGAGGTAGATTCAGTGACATTTGTTTGAAAATTCGGTAAAACGCTGTAATAATGTCACAACGGTTAATTGTTGGATATTGTACAGATGGAACTGTGTAGTATTGAAACGATCGGTTAGTTCGGCTATGCAAGAGTTTTTTCTCCTCTCATCAGTCTCCTAGGTCACGATTGTCATTAACGAGGTTTCGAAACCACAACAGCGTCATCATTTAGCAATAGTTGATTAACCCTCGTCGGATATTCTGTTCCTTTCGTGACCCGTTCAAGGCGCCGTGAAATGTGAGAACGGAGATGAAAAACCTCAGAGACCGAGTGTGATGGGAGGGTGTGTGCAAGGGGTCGTTTCGCAAATAGAGCGAAATCATCACCAAACAACTTCCTCGAGCCTCAGAGTGGAATGAGAGTGTGGGAGAAAGGGGAATGAATGATGCTCTCAACTCGAATGACTGCGGTCAGGTTGGAAGGGAACAGGAGAAGACACTGAACCACCCGACTGCCCCCTTATCAACGGGCGGGGAATCAACCATCGATTTTACGAGCCCCCCACAGAAAAGGGACTCCCATTACTCCTAAGCGCACCGTCAACTCACGATACAACCACTTAGCCAAGAGTTTAGCTCAAGTTTGAGGTCCTTCCACATTATTCTCCCCAACTGAATAAACGCCATACTTGAGATAATCATTCCGGCTCACTTCAGTGAAGAATTATTTCTATAAATCTTAAATTCTCCGCAAAGATGTACACAATTGAAAAACTACGCAAAAAATAACGGACCTCTGAAGATTTGATTTTCGAGCTTCGTATACCAACGCAATAATACAAATTCTTGCACAAACGGTCCAGCATATTCTACACCCTCCCATCAGGAAACACAGCAATGTAATGAAATGCTCCTCTTATAACAATTCTGCGTGTGGATCTATTTTTAACATCAATCTTTTCGGAACAACAACTTTTCTGTCGCCAATCTTTATAACATGTGTTCTGTGGGGGTTACACTATTCCCTCCTTCGTTGGAACAGCCCTGTGGTCTCACATCGGCTCGCGCCAGCCGGTTCGCATGCAGTAGCTTGGTGGTTCTTCCCAACTGAACCTTGTGAAGTACGTCGTTTTTTCGATCCTTCACCACCCACGGCCCTGTCCATTGTGGCAGTAACTTTGTGCAAAGGCCTTTTTTTCTTGTAGGAGTATACACTCATACCCAGTCCCCTTGCTGAAATGAGGGTTGCAAGGCCTTTGAATGTTTCCCTCTGGGCTCTCGTGTTCAGCTTGGCCTCATCCCTGCCGAATTCTCTTATATGCTCGAGATGGGCATGTAACTGGAGGGCGTAGGGCGTTGCCATTTGCGGGAGTTGAGCTGGTCTGATCATCGCCTCCGGGAGGCACAAATCTTTCCCATAAACCAGTTGGGCTGGTGAAAACCCCGTGGTCCGATGTGATGTGGACCTTGGTGTTGGTGCTTCTAGTATTACAGAGATGAGCAATGTTGACACGGAGACGCGATTCCGGATGGCAACAACGCGTTCTGCAATGCTCTTGGCCAACGCAAAATGGATGATTGCAATGCAATGTCATGGATCTCCAGATATATTTCCAATTCCGGATCCGTTGTCGTATCTGAGCAGAACTTACTGCACACACCAATCCTGTTTGGTTGTTCAGCCATATTGGAATTCGACATTTAGAGTTCGATCAATTCGTGATTGTTCTTTGTTCTTTTCTCAGACGATGGAGGATTGCAAAATTGAATTATTGATTATCACAAGAAACTCGAAAATGAAGATGATGCAAGCAAGTAAAACAGATGAAAAGTGAAAAAACGAAAAAGTAACTACTGACAAAACCGTGTGTTCGATTTTTCGACGAAATGTTTAAAGCATGAGTGGGTATGGGATGTAGTGTATGGTATGAGATAAAGAAGTCAGGTTCGAATCGAAGGGCGGAAGGGGGCATTCAATGTTCGCTTTCGAAAAAGATCAGGTGGTCATCGTCAAGCATAAAACTTCAATGGGTTCGTTCATGGCATTCCGAACCCAGAGAACACATCAGGGACAACTTTTATGAATCTTAGATTAAGCTCAGCGCTAATAGGCCTTATACCTGGCAAAGCTCTACACCAGACCAGGAACCGAACCCGACATACCCCCAGTAACGAGCGGCTTTGCACTAACGCACTAGACCTCACAGCTACAGAGTTCACCAAGAATTAATTTTTACTGGCGCTAAACGTTGCGAAGTGCATTTACATAGCGTAGGTACCTCATAAATACAAGTTCCTGTCAGTTGTTTCTCCACTCATTACATAGTAAGTAATCTCCACTCATTACATTCAAGTTCTAAAGCCTAATTCTTATGATTAAGTATTCATTTGTTTAGTGGCACATACAAGAAAATTAGATGTTATTAACATACGTGTAACACGCAGCGTGACGTCACTGTACCCACCTGAAGGAGGATGATCATCAGCGCCAGTATACGCGACGTATACGTCACACAATTTATTTTCCTGCCTCTTGATCGCCAAAATATATAAGGAGTTTTGAGCGGAAAATTGAAACGCTAAATTACTTTTTATTGAACTAAACAATGGAGACTAAATAAAACTTGTTATTACTCAAATGGATAGCCGCACTAGAAATGAAAAAAACTCTGCAAATTCTTGACACAACGGTTCATTATCTTCTTTGTACAGATCACCCTTCTGTCTAGATCACTAGGTCTAAATGTCTAGATCCTAAATGTTAGATTAATTATTATTATAAATTATCACTAATTATTAACAATTTAACAAGTACATAGTGAAAATTATTATAATTTATTGTTAGGTATTAATATATCGTATTTACTATTAATAATAATAATTATTAATTATGATTAATTAATACGATATAATTCTGGGGTTTTTAATACTACGTCGGTAATAATTTTTCTATAAAAGAAGTACCTACCAACAAACATTCGAAATTACCTTCATTTCCGTAGCACGAAACGCACCTCAGAACAACAAACTCGACATCACTTAAGCCATATGATGTTCCAAAGAGCTTGTTAGTATGAAAATGGACCTGTATTTCAACAGTTTGATTCACGATCGTGTTGTGAGGCACAATCTTTGAGCCGTCATTGTAAACGAACGGCTGGTCGTACAAAGCTGCGGATGGTCTTAAAAAATTCTACGGAACAAACTCTATCTAAATAGGAAATAAAAAACATACCTACTGTTCTATATGAATTTTTCGAGATATGAGATTTTCAAGTTTTCAAAATTCGTTTTAAACCCCTTGTGTTATGAAAAGTTTCGAGGACCATTGTGGGGTTGGTAATTTTAACTCAACGCTAACTGGGCAAAGTGCCGCGGACGGCGTACGGCGGACGGACGGATTTGTTTTTATTCGATTTTCTGAATCTACGTATCTTGAAACGTAAACCAACAAATTTTGAGGGCGGGTTAAAATTTTTTTTTCTTTGGGCGATTCCAATGGTTCATTATCGAAGATAATAAACCAAAATCAAGTACGAGGTACGCGGTGTAGGTGTGGGAGGGGGCGCAGAGACATAAAAGGTCTCGTCGTATGACGCACTAGTTGGCCTCCTGCCAGCCGTATTACGTCATACGCTCGTGCGTCATAGGCTCTGACGTACTTGTTGGCCTCCTCCTAGCCGTCTTACGTCATACGCTCGTGCGTCATAGGCTCTGACGCACTTGTTGGTCTTTTGCCAGCCGTCTTACGTCATACGCTCGTGCGTCATAGGCTCTGACGTACTTGTTGGCCACCTGCCAGCCGTCTTACGTCATACGCTCGTGCGTCATAGGCTCTGACGCACTAGTTATCCTGCCAGCCGTCTTACGTCATACGCTCGTGCGTCATAGGCTCTGACGCAATAGTTGGCCTCCTGCCAGCCGTCTTACGTCATACACTCGTGCGTCATAGGCTCTGACGTACTTGTTGGCCACCTGCCAGCCGTCTTACGTCATACGCTCGTGCGTCATAGGCTCTGACGCACTAGTTATCCTGCCAGCCGTCTTACGTCATACGCTCGTGCGTCATAGGCTCTGACGCAATAGTTGGCCTCCTGCCAGCCGTCTTACGTCATACACTCGTGCGTCATAGGCTCTGACGTACTTGTTGGCCTCCTGCCAGCCGTCTGACGTCATACGCTCGTGCGTCATAGTGTCTGACGTATTTGTTGGCCTCCTGCCAGCCGTCTTACGTCATACGCTCGTGCGTCATAGGCTCTGACGTACTTGTTGGCCTCCTGCCAGCCGTCTGACGTCATACGCTCGTGCGTCATAGGCTCTGACGTACTAGTTGGCCCCTGCCAGCCGTCTTACGTCATACGCTCGTGCGTCATAGGCTCTGACGTAATGGCCCGCCGGTCGCTTGTGTTCTGACGTGATCTGAGGGAAAGGGTGAATCAAGGGAACAAATTTTTCCCGTTTCAGTTTATGTGCCAAAGCAAAGACCTGAAAATGTCAAAAAAATGTGTAAATAGGTACCTAAGCCCAACTGTAATGTCAATTTTCTGACAATGAGTTTTCGACTATAGTTTTCAAACCTTTTTACTTAAGTACTTGTTGCAATTTGAGACTGATAATGAGCTGTTTGCAAATAAAAAGTCTGATAACTACTTTATTACATCTTATTAATCTATTTTCAAGTTCCGATTCACAGTTGAATGTATTTTATTTAGATGTCGTAAAATTCGAAAACGATGGAATGACGAAACCTGTCGACTACTGACTCAAGTGATACTGTCGACTTCTAACTCATGTAGGTCGACTACTAGTGCAAAACCATGTGGACTAGTGAAGAAAATGTTGGTCACTGGTATCGACTACTACCGAGAGCATTGGGATTTTGTACAAAACTTGTTTTTCCCTTTTCAAACCATGTTGAATAATATTTCCCGCTGCCAGGTCTTTTAGGGAAGGATCTTGGGTACACAATGAACAGGTTTGCAATGAGAAAAAAACCGAGTGAATATTGAAATGTCATCCATTTCTGACCTATATTTAAAATTTCAAGTATCTAGCTCATCATCAAAATTTAATTTGTTTAAAAAATTCGTATTATTTAAACAATTTTACAGACAAGAAACCGAGTGAATATTGCATTGTGATCCAGTTCTGACCTATTTTTAAAATTTCAAGTCAATAGCTCAGCATCAAAATTTAATTTGTATTATTACAAAAAGGTATTATTTAAACAATTTTACAGATGAGAAACCGAGTGAATATTGCAATGTGGTCTATCCCCGACTGACGGTTAAAATTTCTAGACTGTAGTTTACCTGGAAGATGAAACACTAGGTCTAAATGTCTAGATCCTAAATGTTAGATTAATTATTATCAATTTTACCAAGTACCTAGTGAAAATTATTATAATTTATTGTTAGGTATTAATAATTTGTATTTATTATTAATAATTATTATTATTAATTATGATTAATTAATACGATATAATTCTGGGGTTTTATTACTACGTCGGTAATAATTTTTCTATAAAAGAAGTACCTACCAACAAACATTCGAAATTACCTTCATTTCCGTAGCACGAAACGCACCTCAGAACAACAAACTCGACATCACTTAAGCCATATGATGTTCCAAAGAGCTTGTTAGTATGAAAATGGACCTGTATTTCAACAGTTTGATTCACGATCGTGTTGTGAGGCACAATCTTTGAGCCGTCATTGTAAACGAACGGCTGGTCGTACAAAGCTGTACTTAAAAAATTCTACGGAACAAACTCTATCTAAATATGAAATAAAAAACATACCGTTCTATATGAATTTTTCGAGATATGAGATTTTCAAAATTTCAAAATTCGTTTTGAACCCCTTCCCCTTGACCTAGGGTTATGAAAAGTTTCGAGGATCATTGTGGGGCTGGTCCAAACCCAGAAACCAAATTTCGTAATTTTAGCTCAACGCTAACTGGGCAAAGTGGCGCGGACGGCGGACGGACGGATTTTTTTTAATTCGATTTTCTGAATCTACGTATCTTGAAACGTAAACCAACAAATTTTGAGGGGGGGTTAAAATTTTTTTTTCTTTGGGCGATTCCAATGGTTCATTATCGAAGATAATAAACCAAAACCACACAAGAGGTTGAGGTGTTGAAGTGGGAAACAAACCAAACCGAGCCGTTCGGCACAAATAGTATTCCACATCTGTTTTATAAATGAGTAGTGCAATTTCTCCAAGAAAACTTCTAAAAGCTACTTGAATGACATACAGCGGACCTTTAAAATTGTGGCCCCTGAACCCCAAATAAGGGGTCCGGGGGGAACATCCAAAATACTCACTTGAAATGGAAGTAGAAAGGAAGTAAAATGAATACTATTCACAAAAAATGAAAGTAACAGTAGGTACTGAGATCCCAGCTTCTCCATACAATAGAAAGGTGGCTGCTAAGAGGATGAGCACTTTCACGATCACAGAAAATTACGTTCACGCAGAATCACAACTTTTGATTTTTATGAGAAATGTCGCGCTTAGAAAAAGAAAAAAAAATCTAGCTTCCAGCGAAAACTGTTGAGAAGGAGGAGGAATTTTTCCCTGCGTTGAATGACTGGAGGTCGCAAATAAGACCTTGATTGATCAATTATACGTGAACACCTTCGACCTGTCTATCGTCAATTGGATAGGTACGAGTATTTCAGAGACACTACTCCGGGCTTCGCCTTGAAATCTACCTTCGAGAGTGATACTTATCCTCATTTTTGTCGCTCCGTCTGGCGTTGAAACCAGACTAGAAACCGCTCGATGACAAAACAAGACTTCTAACGTTCGTCACGACTTAGTTACCTATGCGAATCCAGGATGTTTATTCAACACAGCCACCAAAACAGAGTCATCTACATGCTGCACCAGACGCCTGTCTCAACTTGATTAACATTTCATATATGGGGTATGAAAGTGAAATTAACCAGCTTTCAGACGAGAAAGAGAAATTTTGGATCAGACGAACCGTTTTGGAGCTATAGCTAAGAGACCGACAAACGTTGTCATTGAAATCAAAGGAATTTCGCTTTGAAGGTGACCGGTTGAAACCCAAGAGTAGATCTCATTACCAACTACAACAAACACTCCCTATCATGCGATGTGCTAAGGAGGATGAACTCTAGCTATAGTGCCATATATCGATTCATAGTGAACTTCAGCGGCGGGCAGTGCAAGGTAGGAATAGCTGGAACCAGTTGAAGAGAGGATGATCCGTTTCTACCAAAAGCGAAGAATGTACAAGTGGAAAACGGATGAGGCCTGCACTGTCTACGACCGGGGTGAGCCTGAAATCCTCGCTCATTTCTTGATGCGCTGCCTACTGTACCAACCGTATCAGGATTATTATCCCAACCCCATAATGACCACATTCGTACACCATCTTCTCCCAGTCTCAGCTGAGCAGGGCATCGGCCACGTAATCGCTTTGCTGGCCATAGAGGCGGACCGCACACATATGCAGGCCCTTCATCAAATCACGATCCGCTCGCTCATGCTGCGTGCCTTCGCCAGAAATAAATGGTGAGAAAAGATGAAGGAGGAAGCCGCTGAGGGATTGTTAGTTAGGATTGTTGGTTCCAGCGGTGTCAGATGCAGCCTCCAACATACCGCCATCAGCAACGCCGCATTCACTAACATACCTACGAACAATATGATATTCCTGGTACAAAACTTTATTTCGAGGGATTTGATTCCTATCAGATTCCTGAATTCACCTCTATACTCCTTCCAGACCTTTTGTAATCAGTAATACCTCAGAAAAAACCGTGCATCTGCCAAAATGTCTATCAACAAAATGTTGTCCAGCTCAGCTCAGCCCATACATCTAAACTAATATTTTGCCAAAATGTCCGTAATTAGGATGAATTCGACGACTAATGAGTTTGGATTTCACAAAAATTAGGTCAAATTCAAAACATCTCAGAAGTCTTTCTCAGTCGTTCGAACGTAATAGACTTGTGACTAATTGAGTATTATAGTTGATGAAATTACCAAGACGAGCACCCTGCTTTGCAGTGGGGAATACGATTAAATACGAAGACATTAACGATCGTCCTGTGACAGCCTACATGAATATATTCGTCAAATTTTACATTGTAGCATATTTAAAAGTTGAAGGCAAAATGCCAATAAATAGCTTAAAAAAACATAATAATTACTAATTTTCTCTTTTCTTTTAAGTACGATGATGTTTTTATTAAATAAATTGTAGGTACTTCGTTGGAGGTCATCTGCAAAAAGAACTCTCCAATTTTATTGTAATGATAATTATGAGGCTAATTAGTATTCAAATCTTCAATATTCACAATATGGTAGTAACAAATACTTCGGAAAAGACGCTAGTGACTGAAATTTGATCCGTTGAGTGACTCAGGACCAACTTAGGTCATTCAAAAGAATATCACTACCTCGGACATCATTCAGCTATAGAGGTTATGACAACATTATTAGAGGGAAATGTAGAAGTGTTGTCAACTCGTAGGTAAGTAAAGCAGGATTTGGCTACCCGCCATGTTTCAAGATTGTTGACTGAAGTAACACTCTAAGATGCCTCAACTACCATTATTCAGGAAACTTGTGGATATTTTTGAGTAATTACTTAGTCAACAGAACAGGGAATCTGATAATGAAGAGGAGGGAGGTCCAACTTTTGATGAAGATGTTTCTGAATCGGAGGTCGATAGTCATGAGAATAGTGATATTGAATGTGATACGTTTGACTTTAATGAAAGGGCTGAAACCATGTGGGCTGATAAGTCATTGCGCTCGAAGTTTCAAGAACCTCTCTTTCGAATGTGATTATTTATCTGCCTGGGCCTAAATGGGAGTAGTATTCTAATCTAAGTAGTTTTATCATTTACTGTATATTGCAATTTCAATAATTTCCATTTCATGGTTGCTTTGATTTGGATATAAAATGTGTACCTACTGAGTTCCTGAAAATAGTCCCCTAGTCGTCTAACTGTAGTAGTGTAACAATAATTTTAGTTGTTTATTCAAAGGGGAAAAAAGTTATAACTATGTTTTTGTCAAACACTAGTGAATTTATATAACCCGACCGTATCTAGTATGTCACAACAGTCAGCCGTACCAGTAGAGGGCTAAACATTCACACAAAGGAAAATCCCGCTCCCCTCAAAGTAGAGCTCATATGATAAAATGTCGTAAAATAATGTCGTAAATGTCAACTGTTCGGTTGACTTTATAGTTGACGGCTTCAAGCCACAGCCGAAGTCGGCAACATCCGGTTAGGCACATGTGAGGGACTGAGACCGACATTTTCAAAGGATCTAAAAATATAATCCTCACGATTGAGAAGATATTAACTCTGAGAAATTATTCACCAGACCGATTTTAATATCGAGGGTGAAAAAAAAGGTTGAAATATTAAAGTTTATGAGCGAAAACGGGGTTCGGGCAGGAATAAGAAACGTTTCGGAGAATCGCCCAGATTCGTTATCAAATTCTTTCGAAAGTTCCTAAACGAGTAGCTTTTACAATAAATTATTGTCAAGTCAAATCATATGTTCGATCACTTATTGGGAGGAATTGATAAATCAAATACGTCATGTGGCAAATTGTTGAAACTTTAGTCCCATTAGAAGAGCAGAATAAATAAGGTATCGTACAATGAAGTATCGAGTATGAAATATTTTCAATATGTTACTACGTCAAAGTATCGAATATGCACGTTCGGTCTTCGCTTCCTGAACCTAATGGCACTGAAGACGAAGGTGATTTAAAAAAATTTCATTGTTTTTAATTGATTAATTAAAACTCAAACGTTCCCATTATTTTTATCGTGAGTACTACAGGTACCAAAAGCGGACGCCCAAAATCGTCAATGTTGATAAAACGGAAACATGAGGGTGCAAAAGAGGACAGGAGCGTTCGTATTCAAGTATTTAACTCAAAACCACTAAGAAGTTAAAACTAAATATTAAATATTTTTGCAATGTATTTTTATAAGATCTTATTAAATAATAGTAAAAGGTTAAATAAAAGGAAAAATTGGGGGGGGGGGGGTGAAGACGTTTATTTTTACCTTGTATAATTTCAACCTCCTTATTATTTGTACTGAAATTAATTAAACCAACCTCAGACCTACAACGAGGATTTCATTTTGCCCTGATGTCCTTCAAATTATCAATCTGAATCATATCACTACAACGGCAAACACAAAAAAATTGAGAATCCGTTTGTTAATTTTCTGGAGGGTACTCGTATTTTTGTAGGTGCCTACTGTTTTTCCGGATTCAAACTTAAAATTCTACATGAAATCGATAAGGAATCCCAAAGTTGACGATACCATTATAAAGCTGATTAAATTTTCATGTTTTCCTGAGATTCGCCAGCTTCCAGCACGTTTTTCCGAAATGCAGTTAACGTACATGTATCTTCAAAAATATTTTTTAAAATTGTCAATGCTTGAACTGCGATTGCGGTCCTTAGCAGTTCATTTTTGATTACGAATGTGCATTAGCCGTATACAGCAAATAACGCTGAATCCGAAAATGTTGTCAAAAGTAGAAAAAAGTTGTTTCAAAGTGAAGAAACGTGGGTTTTTATGGCAAAAACGTGGGTTTTTAAGGCGAAAAACCTGGTTTTTTGAAAAAAAAAAAAAAAAAATCATATCTTGGGAACGGATTGAGATAGAAAGGTACGGTCGGCGGCGGTCTACTCCATTTTCAGTCTAGTTTTACCTTTTTTTTTTCTTACACACCAAGTGGCAAACAAGTGGGTTGTCCTTTCGTTATGGCGCTGATTTTGGAGTTACTGTCAGAGTGTTTTTTTGCTCTCCTGAAAAGTAGTTATTTTCACATTCGACAGTTTGCAACTGTAGGGACCCCAATAAATTTTATGAGAGGAAGTCGGTTCGAGAAATATGTCATAAAACGAGGTTCCACCGCACCTGTACAACAATAACTGACAGGTTCGCCGGGCTGAAACGTCGGTAAAACACGGTGCTTCTGAGGGGCCGAGGCCGAAGAAAAACGAAGAAGACTGATTATTCGCATGAGTTCAAGGGCCCGAGGGGCCCGAGGGGGAGATTTATGGAGGAGCGATTACGGAATGAGATGAAGAAGAGGATGAGGAAAGAGGAGCGATATACGGCTGGAGATTTCACGACGATAATTAGAACATTTCAAACAGCATCAGGGACAAACATTCAACCGCTCTACTTCTACTGGACAGCAAAAACGCCTTTGATTAACTGTGAATTGACTAATTGACTTTAAACTGACAAACTAATTGACCCTCTAACTGACCAAACTAATTGACTAACTTCCCTCTGGCTTTTGCAAAATCCTCTTCTCCTACCTTACAAATAGGAAACTATTTGTCAAGGTCAAACACCTCATCCACCCCCATCACCATCCCCGCCGGTGTTCCTCAGGGTTCTGTCCTTTCCCCCCTCCTTTTCAACATGTACATATCCCATGTTTTCCACTACATCCCAAAAAATGTCTCCATCGCCGGTTTCGCTGACGCCGTCGCCATCTACTCTTCAAGCCCATCCCCACCCAAAGCCTGCAACCACTCCAAAACGCTACACACCTCATTGTTTCCCGCCTAGAACAGATGAAAATTAAAGTTAATGCCGCCAATACAGAAGGTATTATCTTCACCTACAAGCGAAACCTGCCATCCAAGATCACTATTCGTTCAAATCCCATTCAGCTGTCCCCCTTAGTAAAATACCTCGGCCTCCACCTCGACAAAAGACTCACCTGGCAGCAACACATCAAAGAAACCAACAAAACCGCCCGCAGGAAACTTGGTTGTTACTTTCACCTTTTTAAATCCAACTCACTCTCCACAGACGCCAAGCTGCTTATGTACAAATCACTAATCCGCCAATCCATCACATACGCTTCCAAATTTGGCACGCAGCAGCACCCACCTCATTACACAAGTTACAAATTACACAAAACAAATGCATTCGTCTCGCCTCCCACACACCACGCCGCACAAACATCAACACATGACACAAGAAATTTAGAATAGATACACTTGAAGCCTTCATCACCAAACAGAAACACAAATTCACAGACAAACTACGAAGACACCCAAACTCCCTCCTCCATCACATCAACATAAATCACAATCCCTAATGGGGACAAAACACACGGGTGCGGATTTGAGTTATCCCATACCAGTCTACCCCTAAGCCACCTCTGTATATATTTTGTAAAACCTGTAAATATGTAAATAGTCTTTAAATACTGTAAATATGTAAATAGTCTTTGAATACTGTAAATATGTAAATAGCCCTTGAATCCTGTAAATATCTAATTAGCTCTAGTTTTTAAGACCCCACCATCACCCAAAAAGTTTTAAATTGTTTCCCTTTTCGCTTGCGAAAATTCACTCTCCCTACCCCTTACGCTAAGACACAAAATACAATACTGTTCATATATATGTACCTTAAGACACAGGCCATATTGTTCATACATATGTACCTTAAGACACTGGAATTTAACCTAATGTATGTACCTTTATGCCAATAAAATCTCATCAATCAATCAATCAATCAAAACTTTGACGCGGCGGATAGCGCGTTGTACTTCCAATCCAAAGGTCGTGGGTTCGATCCCCACAAGGGCTGAACAACGGAGACATTTTTTGTTTCCAAGCGATTAAACAGCCCGAATCAACAAATTCACCACGGGAGTGCGAGGGGGAGAAAAACCCGATTGTCACTAATGCCACGACAGCCCACTTCTGTTTGCACAGCCTTCACTCGAATCCAAAATCAACACCCTCCGCCACTTTCACGAACACGGAATATCTATTTGATTAGGGACACTTTTTATAATTTGGCGACCTCTCAATCGATCAATTGAAGCCACGGGACAAAAGGTTTAAACCTGAAAGAATCGCCGATAAACATCTCAACGTAATTGGAGTAAACAGTCGAACCTCGTCCAGTTCAATTTCAACGTTTCCAAATGAATAGTAGCACTTTTATCGTATGAAATTGATAATCGACACGATCAATTGAAACTAATTCCAAATAATTTTTCACTAAAACCTTATGATAACCAGAAATATACGGTGAGGCATAAAGAAAGACTTCGCAAACATAAATATCTAGAAATGATGTGCGGCGTTTGGATTGGACAAAATCACTCGAATTATGTATTTCGAGAAATTGAGGACCAAAATGAACGGTCCAGTGTGCTTGTAATTGGGTCAGCTGATGAGCTGCAACTCCATTAACATGTGATTTATGTATACAAGTGAAGTAGCTAGACGGGCTGTATGGCTCAGTTGTTATCTCAATGTTCAATAAATGAAGAATTTGGAAAAAAAACTTAAACCTTAATAAGATTATCATACCTTATAAGTTTATCATAATACGATAACCGCCAAAAGTGACATGTAAGGTGTAGCCGAATTTCCCTGACTTTTCTTATTTCTTAGACGTAGCCGGATATCCCCATGTCTGTAACCTCGTTTTAATGGGAATATCAAGTTCCTCGCACGAGATGATCGTATTTAATTTAAAACTCTATCAAAATTGTCTCAATTCTATTCATATATAGCACACAATTTATTATATTCGACAATGAACCATTGGAATCGAGCAAGAAAAACCCTCAAAATTTGAGGGTTTACAGTGCAAGAAACGTAAGAGATTCGGAAAATCAAATTGAAAAAAATTGCCCAGTTAGTGTTGTGCTAAAATTACACAATTTGGTTTATTGGTTCGGATCCTTGAAACTTTTTGAAAAATTCATAACTCGAAAAATACAGATGGAACGGTATAGTTTTTAGTTGCGGCAGCCTGTCGGGTCAATGTTCATACTGGCCCAGCTGATTCGAACAGCACATGGTTTTCAGATATCGAGTTGATTAATAATAATTACTAATAATTTAAACTACTTCATAATAATCATCAATAATTCATAATAATAAATCTATAATCTATAGTAATCACGTCAGAAGGGTGATCTGCACAAAGAAGTCAAGAAACCGTTGTGTTAAGAATTTGCAGAGATTTTTTTTTTAACTATTGTTAGAACCGCAAAACCGGGATCTACATCATGGTACAACCTCGTACATGATGGTGGAACAGACGTTTTGAAAACCCCAACTTTCGCCGTTGGAGAGCCGTATATGGAATACTATGGAATATGGAATATCGAGAAAGAAGGGGAAGCAAAAACATTGATCGTGTTTTTCTCGGAATACTGAAATATCGTTTAGCGTCCCTTGTACCAAAAAGTGCCCCTTGTGAACTCACAGTGCGATATAATTTAGACCCAGTCTTCATTATTAATGTTGTATTCATAGTTAACATACTTACCCTTCAGCAAATGTCTACTTGGGACTGACAATGAGGTTGAATACTAAAGAACGCAAAATTAAATCAAATTGATCTGCGCAATCAATGTAATGAGAAAGTACGGAAAAAATACTAATATTAAACGAATTACTGTTTCTTTTCTCTCTGAGTTAGGGTCCCTCAACTTTTCATAAGATCTTCAACCAACGGTATTAGGCAACCCAGGGCTGGGAAAGCCCGAGCGCAAAACCATCGACCTCCAAATACCAAAACTACAAACAACACAAGATGAGAAATGAGCTGAAATAGATCAGAATCATCGAAAAAATTAAGAACCGTTGTCAGATGCAGCAAAACGCTGGGCTGTCGATATTCATTTAAATTTTTTAATTTAAATTCCACTTTTGGCGTTAATTCGCCATTACGCAACACCTTGGAATAGTATTGTTTTTCCACTTGTAACCGGAACCGGGGCTCATTTAGAATTTTGGAAATAATGTGTAATCAATCTACACGTAGGTACTACAACAGCCTATACGTTATCCAATACAAAAACTCTGCACATTTCTCCACAACGGTTCATTATCTTCTGCTTTGTCAAGATCACTGTTCTGCAAACAATATCCTTGTGAGTTCCATAACTGTGGGGTGAAATATAGTTAGAAGAGGTGATCTCCGAAACAAGGGAGTCAGTAACTAGCTCAGTAATAGGTTATTTACATAGGTTATTTACATGTTAATGCATCAATGATGAATTGCACATTTACGTTTACGACCATTAACTATTTAGAATTAATTTTTATTAATATCATTCTGGGATTTTTACTTGTACCTACACAGGCAATAATTTATAACTGGAAGCACCTGCCACAAAATATTCAAAATTATCTTCTTTTCGAGAACACGATTAGTAGAAACTCGACATGCCAAAACCGTGTGATGTTTGAATCAGCTGTTCCCCAATATGAACATTGACGCCATTTATCGGCGCTAGTGTGAACGAACGGTAAGTCTTACTTATCCCCCCAAAAAACACTTTACGAATTGATCCCAAAACATCCGAAAAAAAAACCAACATTTTCCTCGAACGCAGGTCACGACGATGTTATTTCATGGGTCCCTGAATGTACCCCCAGCAGCAGTAGCGGTGCGTGGGCTCTGAAAATGGTGGGCCACCAAATTCGGAACACAAATTAAGAGCTTTTTCTACAAAATACCTGTAAATGTTTCCCAACAGGAGTCTTCTTATGAGAAATGGGTGTATTTTAATCAACCGCAGCTCTTAGCAAGTCAGAATGTGAGCTCTGTGTTCACAGCAGTTCTGACCAGTACCTACCCGGGATTACCAGAAGCTATAGCTTCATACGAGGAGGTGGCGGCGGGGCAATTGAAATCAGAAAAATTAGCAATCATTTCCTTCTCTATTAACAACATCGTCAAAGCATTAAGTCTCTCTTGGGTAATAGTTGATCGAATAAACGTTTTTATTCTTTTAAGCGTAGAAAAACAAAGCTCAGCTTTTGCAGAAGTCATTGGAATTGTAATCAATAATGTTAGTAGTTTCTCATTTTCAGAATAAGTATCAACTAAGTTATTGTTGTGCAAAAACAACAGAAATCCCTGTGAAATGAGTAAAATTGGTTCTCTGATAAATTGTCACCAATTCAGTTTTAAGTTTCCGAGATTCTAGGATAGCGTAAGCAGTGACCGTGTTTTCAAAATCTTCAGTTGGAAAACATTTTGAAAAATTCGGAAAACTTGCAGTATCAAGCAGTTTGGAAGCTGCCAAATGCCCCCTGAACGAATAGCTGCCTCTAGCTTGAGCTAGGTATGATAATATCACAAACCTCCACTGCAGTACTTATCTGTGAATGTTGACGTTGATCAATCCACAAGACCACAGACAGGACACAATGCACTTAATTACCACAAAAAAATCCAAATCTGTCACGGGAGCTCGAATTCAAATGGGAACATACAAAATTATAACCTAAGAAGAAAACTGAATACTCAACAGAAAGTTTTACTATCGAGATGACAAGATGAATTGAAACGATCGAATCGATTGTGAACACAAACGATTTTTTTATGGAAATGTGGCCCGGGCCGGAACGAGGCGTGGCTTACCGAATTTTTACTCTACTGAGCATGCGCAGGCAGGCCACTTCGTAAAGCGTCGTGTCCGTTTCCATGCCAATACCCGGTCCCAGGGCCTGAAGCGTAGGTTTCGATTTCGATTGCAAAACATCGATTACTGTCGATATATTCTGATAGAATGATCGAATATCGTTCTTCTTCTTCTTCTTCCCAGTTACTTGTCTTGGCCGCAGCCATGCTGGACATAGGTTGGGACAGAGAGAGAGAGAACTCTTTGACTTCGTGAAAATGCTAGGTGCAGTATACGGAACGATATTCGAATGCCAACTGGGTGGCATATTTTTTTTGTCGAGTTTTTTGTGTTTCTGGATGCCGGGGCAGTGGCCCAAGTGGCCTTATGGACGCAACGCCCCTGCCCAGCAGTAATAATTATTAAGCCCCAAAACCACAGTTTCAACAGGTTTTCGAGTGTTTTCATGCAAACAAAATTGTACCCTTGAAATAAGTTGGTTTGATCTTCCATTCATCAATCTCAAAAGTTTGATTCGCACGTGAAATCCACTGTTTCTAGTGCAAATTAATTTTAAAAATTTTAAAAAGCGAAAAATTCTATGTCTGAAGGCACTTGAAAATTGTGAACCCCAGTTATTATGAGGGCCAAAAGTCCGCTCCGATAAGACCGTCTTATCTACCTCACCTGGACTCGTCGGTCTTATCGTGAGGATCTGTTTGGTGATATCGCATAGTAACCTTACATGTGGATAACAGTGATTGGTTTTCCCGCCCGTGTCAGTGTTCGTTGGCCATTGTCGAGTTTACTGAGATTGTCGAGTAATTTTCTTGTGGTTCACTGAGTTGTCAAGTATAAAATCTAAGTCCAAGCGTTTGTGAAGGTGAACGTGTAAACAACGGAAAATCAAGGAAAAGACGACGTTGCTTAACGTCACTCCAGAACTGAGCATGTTCAGGCATATCGGGTTAGCGTTCGGTCTTACTCGCCCTACGATCAGCCCTCAACAGCTGGTCCTATCGAAGCAGACATATCTCCTTGAACCCTCTATTGTAATTGCGATTACATGGCCCAGGAAAGTCATTGCAATTACATGGCCCAGGAACGTCATTGGAAATGCGATTCAGTGCCCAGGAAAGTGATTGTAATTGCTATTACATAGCCCAGGAAAGTCATTGCAATTACATGGCCCAGGAAAGTCATTGTAATTGCGATTACATGGCCCAGGAAAGTCATTGCAATTACATGGCCCAGGAAAGTCGTTGCAATTACCTGGCCCAGGAAAGTCATTGCAATTGCAATTACATGGCCCAGAAAAGTCATTGCAATTGCAATTACATGGCCCAGAAAAGTCACTGCAATTGCAATTACATGGCCCAGAAAAGTCATTGCTATTACAATTACATGGCCAAGGAAAGTGATTGTAATTGCGACTACATGACCCAGGAAAGTCATTGCAATTACAAGGCCCAGAAAAGTAATTGCAATTGCGATTACATGGCCCAGAAAAGTCATTGTAATTGCGATTACATGGCCCAGGAAAGTCATTGCAATTACATGGCCCAGGAAAGTCATTGCAATTGCGATTACGTGGCCCAGGAAAGTCATTGCAATTACCTGGCCCAGGAAAGTCATTGTAATTGCAATTACATGGCCCAGAAAAGTCATTGCAATAGCAATTACATGGCCCAGAAAAGTAACTGCAATTGCAATTACATGGCCCAGAAAAGTCATTGCAATTGCAATTACATGGCCAAGGAAAGTCATTGCAATTACACGGCCCAGAAAAGTAATTGCAATTGCGATTACATGGCCCAGAAAAATCATTGCAATTGCGATTACATGGCCCAGAAAAGTCATTGTAATTGCGATTACATGGCCCAGGAAAGTCATTGTAATTGCGATTACATTTTGAATCCCTGTAATTGCAATTGTGACCGGTTCCTCCACCACCGGTCCACTATTCCTCCGCCACTGACGCCGCCACACGACGAGGAGCTCCCTCACGGACGGCTAAGCCACGGAAGGGTGGCAACCCTGAAGACCGGGCCAGGTGCGCAGGCGTAAGCCTCCGCCTGGTATATAAACGGCCATCATGCCCTCCGTGAGGCAGTTCCTCGTCCTGACCTACACGAGCAGTGTCAACTCGTCCTTTCGGAACTCCTCTCTTGGTACGCGTACCATTGTTTAGTTTGTACCGCCGCGGTACGTGAGTTGGTGTCGTGGCGCAGTGAGCGCGTGTGCAGTAATACCCCAAGTACCCAGAGCCCTCAACAGTTTTCTCCGGACGCCCGTAAGCCTTCAGCATTTTCACCTATTGTAATTTCGCCTAGTTAATCTTTAAACCATATAGTAATAGCATCAACAGTATCATTCTTTCATTTACTTAAATTGTACCAACTGTCATAATTTTTGCTTCACTTCTCAATCCTACGATACTTCGTATCACGTACCCTTCCTCAAAGAACCCCATATCCGAAGTCTGCCTTTCGGCGCTACCCCTGTAAAGAATTCATTCATTATAAGAGTTAATTGCATTACCTTGTTATTTCTAAAACCCACTTCCCTGGGAAGGTGCCCTACGAGATCGTAGGTGGTGGCAGCAGACAACCCCAATTCTATTTGGGTTTCTATATTGATCTAGAATATTCAGAATTCTCCGAACGGACTCCTTCAGAGTCCGGTTACATTTTTGGTGGCAGCGGTGGGATAGGAGTAGGATTCTGAAGCGTAGAACGACAGTCTTCCCTTATCTTTATTATTATTCTACTATTATTGTTTTATTATTATTCTTGTCATATTATTCCTTTCAATTGTGTATGTTAGCTGTAAGAATTGTCCTATCGATTGTAACTCGAAAGATATCTGACTTGCACGCCGTTAGTCGTATTTTGAGAGTTCCGCCTGGAACAAAGTACCGAGCGGGGTGATTTTTGCGTGTGGAACCGTCCCAACCTTGTCCCTCATTTCTAAATATTCAATTCAACTCAACCAGTTTTTGCGGTACGCGTCCCATTGCGTACCAAGACCTTGTCATTTTTTTTTTCTCTTTCTTTTTTTTCTAGAACATTCCAGTCATATCTAGAAATTTCCCGGTACGTGTACCATCGCGTACCAAAACATTGACCGAGTACCGGTACGCATTGAGACATAAACCACGTGCGAGTAACAAAGTACAGCTTTTAGTCGACCTTTTTGCCACACTTCGAACCCTTTGTAGTAAACAATACTTAGAAATCTGCCCTTCCCTGTTGAAACTTACTTGCGTACCGCCTCATTCCGGTACGTGGCTACCACTGCGTACCAGTGGCTGTGTATAATTATTAAATCTTTTATATTTTTATTACAACACTTTGCGAAATCTGAAAAACTCTTTCGGTACGCGTACACCAAAGCGGGACTCCACTGCTGAAGTTGGCCCAATAGAACCGGTACGCGTACCAGCTTTTGACGTCACCCCTAACCTACTGTCCACGCCGATTTTTTTTTGATCCGGTACGCGTACCAAGCGTACCGCATTCAGGAAGAGGATCACCATGATGGATGCAAACGTGGAGGCGCTCAATGCAGTGGCTGCTGCAATGAAGCAAATGCTGGAAGCCATGCAAACCCGAGCTCCTGTTCCAGCCGACCAGATCCCACGTTCTATTTTAATAGAACTAGATAATTGGGATCCAGAAGACCATGACATTGCCCCGATTGAAGATTTCTTGGACCACTTCGATAGTGTTACCCAAGAACTACCTCAGGAGGTTCGCCTCAAGATATTACGAATGAAGTTGAAGGGAACAGCCAAATCGTTCATCCAAGATCATTTACACCTCACCGAAAGGGGAAATCCCTATGACGTTATCCGAGAAGCCCTACTGCGGTGGTATGGGCGTGAGGACCCAGAGAAAGCCGCCGCCTGCCTTTGGACAATGACCAAAGGAGAAGGCGAATCCCTACGTCATTTTGCTGATCGAGTGCGACACACAGCACTCCGAGCCGCCAGAGTTGAAGGTGTAGAGCTCACTCCCAAACAAACTCGCACATGGGTAGGAACCCGTTCAGTAAAAGCCTTTATGAAAGGAATACCTACAAGGTATTCGAGTTTGTTCATTAACAATCCCCCGACGACGTTACAAGAGGCTCTCCTCAAGGTAGAAGAAGCTGAGGAAGCCCTAGATTCTGACCGTTCTACAAGTGACCCCTGGAATGTGGCACATGTTAGAACCAATGACGTACCCAGAAAGTGCTTTGCATGTGGTGATACAGACCATCTCGTTGCCAGATGTCCGCGTCAAGCAAAAGGAGGTTTCCGAACCTTACAAGTAGTGCCTAGAAATCGACCTGCACGTGGCGTCCCGCGACAACCCTGCGTGTTCTGTGGAAGCTGGACACATTTTCCAGTGAGCTGTCCACAAGAGACTGAGCCGGATATGTGTGACTTCTGTGGATTCTATGGACACACAGAACCCAGTTGCCAGAAGAAGCAACAGTTCCAACGAAGACACCGCCGTGAGTCCCCCGCCGCAGTGTGCCAGGAGCCACCTGCGGATGGACCATGTGAACCCGCAACACCATCACACGTAGAACCTTATGAACCGCCTCAAGTTAACATCACCGCTCGTGTGCCAGCTGTTGACGCCCCGTTCAGACAATCAATTCATGTAAAAGTGAAATTACAAGGAAAGGAACAAAACCTACTTGTGGACACGGGCGCGCAGATATCTGTACTGACGAATCCAGTTCCTGGCGTCCCAATTACACCAACCAAGACAATTGCATATGGTGCCGACGGACAACTGCTTCCATTCTTGGGACAGCAGTCGGTGGAAGTAGGAATCGGACCAATCAAGCTGCGCCATGCCTTCTACATCTTCGCGCGTGATCACTCTGGATTGGATCTGCTAGGTCTAGATTTACTAAGCAGATTACCCGTCACTATCCACCTTGACAAATGCGAAGTTCGACTAACCGACCCCAACAATGGAAAACAGATTATGGTCAGTGAACTTCGTGATGGATTGTTCTCCCCAGTGCGACCAGTGGTACACCCGGTGATGCCAATTCGGATGAGTACTGCCGAATTGCGAGAACCTACCCTGAATTTGACAACAACCCCCATTGATATGACTGATGAGTGCCTACTCTATGACGAGGCCGCTGAATTTCCGACCAAAGACTGGGACTCACAACCACCGGATTTGACAGCCACTATCCGCGAGCAGATTCAGCACCTGCCAGCGCCTGATGTGACCAACCTGTTGGACATTGCTGATGCATACCTGGACTTGTTCCAACGACCTGACCCGGATGGCTATGCCCTGGCTGTTGAACACGGGATTGACACAGGCCCCCATGCAAAAAAAAAAAAATAAATAAATAAATAAATAAATAAATAAAATAAAATAAATAAATATTGCATATACCTCTAAAAAAAAAAAAAAAAATAAAAAATAAAAAAAAAAATAAAAAAAAAAAAAAATAAATAATAATAAAAAAAAAAAAAATTAAAAAAAAATAATAATAAAAAAATACATCTATATAATGAATACTTAAAACTTGTGCATTTAATATTTGATACTTAGTAAGTTTTGCCAGTTGTATGCTGTTTTTTCTTTTGATTATTATTAATATTGTATTCTTATACCCTGTATTTGTTGTATGATTTCTGTATGATGGTGGCTTCCCCCTTGTTCCCTTTTACCTACAACGAGATGCTAGGCCCTTCTTGATGGTCCTGTTCCGACCGCGGGAATCCCTCCCCTCGGTGCGCGGCCTGACGTTCCTCGCGTTCGTGCAAGAATAGGCAATGCATGTCAGATATCCAGTAGAGCTAAGTCTAAGTAGTGTAGGAGAGTTGAAAATTATTAATCCCCCCCTTTTTTTTTAGTTGCCTTGTTTAATTTGCCTCTATTGTAACGAACCCTATAATAATTATCCCTCTTCACCTGTTGCTTGAAAGTAACTGCTCACACCATGTCCACCCCACGACGCCACGGAAAAGACCTCCACCAACTTGCCCTCCGTGAGAGCGAGCGTTCTGCAGCACGACCAGGGATCACCCGCTCAGTCCAGACCCGGACCACCGACCATCCATTCACCGTCAGCGAGACGCTCCCCGACGCCCCAATCAGCGCTTTTGGACGTTGCAGGTAGAGCGATCCTCCGGCTGCCCCAGTTGCTGGAAGGATCGCCGATGAGGACATCGGCTTCCAAGGAGGGGAGGAGTGTGACCGGTTCCTCCACCACCGGTCCACTATTCCTCCGCCACTGACGCCGCCACACGACGAGGAGCTCCCTCACGGACGGCTAAGCCACGGAAGGGTGGCAACCCTGAAGACCGGGCCAGGTGCGCAGGCGTAAGCCTCCGCCTGGTATATAAACGGCCATCATGCCCTCCGTGAGGCAGTTCCTCGTCCTGACCTACACGAGCAGTGTCAACTCGTCCTTTCGGAACTCCTCTCTTGGTACGCGTACCATTGTTTAGTTTGTACCGCCGCGGTACGTGAGTTGGTGTCGTGGCGCAGTGAGCGCGTGTGCAGTAATACCCCAAGTACCCAGAGCCCTCAACAGTTTTCTCCGGACGCCCGTAAGCCTTCAGCATTTTCACCTATTGTAATTTCGCCTAGTTAATCTTTAAACCATATAGTAATAGCATCAACAGTATCATTCTTTCATTTACTTAAATTGTACCAACTGTCATAATTTTTGCTTCACTTCTCAATCCTACGATACTTCGTATCACGTACCCTTCCTCAAAGAACCCCATATCCGAAGTCTGCCTTTCGGCGCTACCCCTGTAAAGAATTCATTCATTATAAGAGTTAATTGCATTACCTTGTTATTTCTAAAACCCACTTCCCTGGGAAGGTGCCCTACGAGATCGTAGGTGGTGGCAGCAGACAACCCCAATTCTATTTGGGTTTCTATATTGATCTAGAATATTCAGAATTCTCCGAACGGACTCCTTCAGAGTCCGGTTACACAATTACAATTACATGTTGGAGCCCCGCAATTACAATTACATGTAATTGCACCCTACAATTCTTGCATAATGGGTAGAAATATCTAAATATATATTTATACACACGAAGAAACTATTTTTGTGGACTGTTTCCTTCGAGTTTAAAGTGTCAATACATTTTTCCGCATTTTTTATTTTTCCTCATAAAAAGAAAGAAAAAGGCATTCAACCGGATTTGTAATTTAATTACTCAGCAATTACAATTACATGTAGTTGTAATTGCGATTGACGACCCCAAATTACAATTACTTTTGTAGGCAAGTAATTGCAATAATTGTAATAAGTAATAATAATAATTGTAATCGTGATTGATAAAATTCGCTATTGCTTTCGGTAATTGTTGCCTTCAAAAGATTACTTTTCATCATTTTGTAGTTCTTGCTCACTTTCCTCTTAAATGTATCTCACAAATAATTAATTATACTCGAGTAATTGATTACTGCCTAATTCTGGTGTAATGATTTAATGATTGAAATCGTTACCTTTGGCATATGATTGAGGGGCGGCGGCGTCGATGACGGCGAGGTCGGTCTCAGCGGCGTCTGCTGACTCGGACCTGAAGCCGACTGAGACGGAAGCACCTGGAGCGTCAACGGCGGAGGAGACAAACTCCCCGACGACGACAATGACGACTGAGAGACGACATGCTGATTGACCGAACGAGTCGTTTCCGCCGGCTGCAACGTCGGGAGTCCTGTCGGCGCCTGCGGACTCGGCGCCTGTGGAGGCGCCTGTGCCGGCGACAGGACCGGCGCTTGATTCACGGGCGGCACACCGGGCGACGACGGAACCGTTGTACACTGCATCACTACCCCACCACTGACACCAGTCGCGGCACCACTGACACCACTACCGCTTGCCACAGCACTAACACTTCCTTTCACTTTCTTGTTCATTGCCGTTTCTTTCTCTTTAATCGGCGGTGTCTTAATCACTGGATACACAACACGATCCACACACCTCACAACACCATTCACGTCTTTCTGACTCGGTTTCTCACCGTGTTTTTTATCTCTCTTATGTCCACTACTTCCTCTCTTCGCACTATTCGAATGTTTCTCGCCGTTTTCTCCGCTTTTCACAATTTCGTGTTTCGTACCTGGTTTGGTTCTTTTAATTTTCATTTTCAAGCCTTTGTCCACAGTGGCTTGGTGCTCAACGGGAGAATGCATCTTGCCAGGTTTGGGGGCGGCCATGCTGCCTTCCCCCACTCCTGTTTTTTCTATGTCCGCATCAAGGTCAATAATTAAATCTCCGATGCCTATGTCCCACTCGTTGTCATCATATTCAAAATTGGCAGCCGTGGTCGTCTGATTCCCACTGGAAGGACCGTCTCTCATTGATGCTGCCATATCATCTTGCCAATCTCCCCCACCCCCTCGTCCTGCCCTCTCCACATCTTCTATTCTCCTGAAACAAACAAGTTACCATCAGCATCGTCAGCAATAACGAAACCCGAGTTAGTCATCATGTTAATAAACATAAACGACGTACTTAAGTATTTTATCAATAGCACGCCCAAGCAAAATTAAAGATGGCAAAGTGTGATACGTCACATTTTCTAAATTTTTCAGGAAAGCAATTTTAAAGTTCAGCCAGCCCTCAAAAATCCAAAAATGCTTCAATATTATTTGTTCTTCGCTACTTAAGTTCAGTAACTACCTGCAGTTGACACATGCGGAGTTTTTCAATTTTCGCTTATAAATTGGAACAGATTCCTGACGTATCGAGGGTCTCACGGCAACACCCCACATCGTCACTTTTGGCCAAAATGAGTTATGCATACCATTCGAAGCGTCTTCACCCGGCGGATAGATCTAACTAAGTATAAGTTAGGTACCTCAGTTAGGTAACACTAGATCTCACGATTTATTTTACTGAATTACTCCGTAAACATGTTTTTTTTGGCTCTGCTGAAAATTCGCTCAAATGACGATGTGGGAAGTTGCCGTGAGACCCTCGATATGTGATTTTGTTATCTTCCAAATTACTCCATTTACTATTTTTGCCGATTACCTCAACCACTCATTTTTTGGATGGGAAGCAGGTAAAAACAAATAATAAAAACATTAATGGGTAATGAAAAAACAATTGAGAAAACAGCATGTAAAAGTGTATTTGTCAAAGAAAAAAATACGAAAAAAATACATTATTGTAAAATCGAACTGTTGAATTGTGTGGGACTTAAGATAATCCTATCTCCAACCCGGTACGAAATGTCATGCAAATCCAGTCATGCAACATGGCTATAAGGATGTCCATGAAGTTCTCCACTTTGAGAGCGGAATAAGATGTAGCAATCCTGATTTAACCATCTTATTCTGCGTGTTTAAACCTTCAAAATGAGTTGTCACTTGACAGACCCTTTCATTTTTGGAATTGTAGGTGAACCTCCCACCCCCGCCCCAACCTCCCCAAAACCCCCCCCCCCCCAGCTTTTGGACATTTCAACGCTGAACACGACGGTGAAGTCAGAATAGCGATATCTCATTCCGTTATCAGATTAGAGATCGTCGTGGTCTAGGAAATGTTAAAAACTCATTTTTGAGGATTTTTGAGGAGAAATGAAATTCATGGGCTTTCAGAATGATTCCTAAAAATATACTTAGAAAAATGTAGGATTTTAGGAGAGCCAAAAAATGTTGAAATTCCAAACCATTATGAACCCCCCCCCCCCCCCCCCAACAGGACGTAGATGAAGGACTAGTTTATTTAATTGAGTTCATTTGTGTTGTGTTTGTGTGATTGTCATCATCAAAAAGAGGGAAAAAATATTCCCAATTGGAGTTTTTAACGAATTTTGAAAAATGTTTTTTAAATTTGTATCCATTTCGGAATTCAGAATCCATCCCTAGGTTTTGAATGATCAATTGTGAGTGGAGTTGGTATTCAATTTCAACTCACCTCAAAAAGTTCAGGTTCGTATACACGAGGCGAGTCCAGAAAAAGTGTACTGAGGCTCTCACGGAGGTAAAGAATTTTGTTTTACTATGTTGGAAACTGTGGTACAGTTGGAAACTGTGGTCACATGAATTTTTCTTGTTAACATGTCGATCGAAATCCGCGCCGTTATCCGTTACCTCGTTGCGAAGGAAAAATCTCCAAATGAGATTTTTAATGAGGTACGAACCGCTTGAGGTGAAGGCCGTATGAATATGTAAAAGTGGTGTAGGGAATTAAAAACGGCCGTATGAATGTACTCGTACGATATGTTCGATCTGTTGACTGGGAGACCATTGATTTTGACTGACGACATTGTGAAAAAAGTCGAGATTGCGGTCCGTGGCGATCGCAGATTGACTCTGCATAAAATTTTTGCAATGTTTCCGCAACTGTCAAGGTCTCTGCTGCACGAAACAATCACAAAAACACTTGGATTTCATAAAATGTGGGCAAGATGAGTCTCAAAACAGCTTACTGAACAACACATGTTGAATCGAGTGCAAACATCCAAACAAACCAAGAGACCGAACAGTGGCATCACACCAGTGTTCACCCTCAACGAAAAAGTTCAAAACCATCATTTCAGTAAAACAAACCATGACATCAGTGTTTTGGGCCCGTAAAGGCGTCATATTGATTGAATATTTACCTCACGAAGAGACCATCAAATCAGCAAGGTATTGTGAGACCCTATAAAAATTGAGGAGAGTTATTCAAAATAAAAGGAGGGGTCTGTTAGCAAGCGGAGTTTGCCTGCTGTACAACGCCAGACCCCACACGGCCAATGCCACGAAGCAATTGTTGGAGTCATTTGGATGGGATGTTTTGAACCACCCTCCATATTCTCCCGACCTGTGGCGCGATTCTGGGACCGGTTAAGGCATCATAACGACAACAAAACGTCGTTAGCGACCGCTATGTAACGACGATTGGTATTCTGCAACCGCATGTCGCTTAGCTCAAATCGATAGAACATCTAAACCTATTACAAAAAATAAAAACATGTTTAAATACCAGAAAATCCTAGCGTGAGGAGGCCTCAAATATAAACATTTGTGGAATATAAATTGGAGGAAATTATATTTGTTATGGTGTAACATCATCTCCCCCTCCAATTTGGTGCAGCACCGCGCTCCTGAGTTGAACAGCATGGACTCTGCACTCGACCCCCTCCACGACTACTACATACGATAAAGACCCTGTCTTCTTCTTTACGATTCCTTCCTTGGATGAATGTGTGGTGACCGTCGATGGACGTACATATAGAACACTTCCTAAAAACGTGTAAGCCTTGTCAGGAAAATCGGCCATGGGACCAGGAGTAACCACTATTCTCTTGGAACGTACCATCTGAAGTCTGGTCCTGGGTCCACGTTGATTTTGCCGAAGCGTTTGAAGGACAATATTGGTTGTTGATTGTGGATGCCACCAGCAAGTGGTTGGAAGTGTACTCTATGAAGAACATCACAACAGAGCGAACAATATCAGTGTTGAGAGAGGTATCTGTAGGATGGGGAGAACATAACTATCGAGAATGTTAGTTTCAGATAATGGGCCACAGTGGATATCGCAGGCCTTCAAGGAATTCTGTGCAGGGAACAACGTACATGTCACTACGACACCGTATCTCCCACGTTCAAATGGGTTGGCCGAACGAGCTGTCAGAACGTTTAAGCAGAGGTTTGCGGCATCAAAAATGAGCGGGGAGGATGCCCATACAAGGCTTTGCCGCTATCTGGCATTGTACAGGACTTCAGTGCATCGTACCACCGGAAGGACGCCAGCTGAGCTAATTTTAGGACGGTCACCAAGAACGAGGCTGACGCTCCTGAAACCAGATTTGTCAAGTAAGATAGAGGAGAACCTCTTTAGGCAAAAACTCTACCACGACAAAGGAGTAGATGCAATAAAAGAGTTTACTGAGGGGGACACCGGTTGGGTGAAGAGAAGCGGTTCAAGGAAGGAATCGTAAAGAAGAGGACAGGGCCTTTATCGTATGTGGTAGTCGTGGAGGGGGTCGAGTGCAGAGTCCATGGTGATCAACTAAGGAGCACGGTGCTGCACAAAATTGGAGGGGGAGATGATGTTACACCATAACATCATTATTAATTGTTGCCAACCAGGAGTAGCAGGTTGTTATTGGTTGTTATGTCATAAAAATATATTTCATTCCGATTCGTGTACTAAACTGGTGAACCTCTTTCTATAACGAAGTTGTCACAATATTATGAATCAAATCCTAATACCTGATAGTAGACTACGATTCTGTAGTCAGTGAGCTAAGCGACATCTGTCTCTATCATCCGGTTGCAGAATACCAATCGTCGTTACTCAGCGGTCGCTATCTTAACGACGTTTTGTTGTCGTTGTGATGCCCCAGAATCGCGCCACTGGCGCCTTCAGATTATCATTTGTTCACTTCCCCGAAGAACACATGAGTGTAACAAGGAGGTGGCGGCAGAGTTCTACAAGGCAGGCATCAACAAATTATTCTGCCGCCTTACAACCTGCATTGAAAGCACACAAATATATTAATGTAGCCATTTTTTTCAAATTTCTTTGCAGCCTTAACAATTGAGTGAACTTACTTCCTGGACACGCCTCGTATAACAAACTTAGGATGGAAAATTTCCGAAACGTCATATCTCATCAATTTCCGATGGGATGGTGTAGTTTTTAGTACAATTTTGAATAGATTCGGATGCAGAGTTTTTCAAGACCACCCGGAGCGTTGTACGACCAGTCGTTCGTTCACAATGAAGACTCAAAGGTAAATAAATTATTGTTAGGACACCCCGGAATTTGTAGATGACAACCTGCGCGAACGAACACACATTATTTCAGCTCATTACTCCAGCTATTTCATGTAGTTGTGGGTCTCACAAGGATGTTGCACTCAGAACAGTGATCTGTATAGAAGATAATAGAATGTGTGGAACAGAGGTTTTTCGAAACAACGAACGAAAACCCGATAGCGCATGCGTGGAGGAAATCACTCGACGATTCATGTTCTCAATACGACGACTGCGACCTCCGAAAAGCCGCCATTTCACGAACGCAGTCGGGACGAGAAGGAATAAATGTTAAACCGCAGTTAACGCGAGTCTGCCCAATAAATCATCGGGAGTTGGCAACCGCGGCCACCAAACATGTTTCCGTCGGTACGTTTCTGGCGGAACGAACGCAGGGACCGCCGCATGTAGAGCTGACCAAATGATGGATCGTCAACAATTTCATTTCGTCCAATTCGTAGTGACCAATATCCTCGCGCTATTCGCGTTTCAACCACCACCAACCTCGTCGCTGTAAAAATTTCGGTTTTGTTTCTAATTGGAATTCGTCACCGGTATTCGGTATACAAATTCCTACTTCCTATTTATTAATGCAGAAAAAAAATGTGTCTGATTCAAATTGAAATCGAGACTTGAAGGGAACGGTAAATAAAACTAACAACCTCCTTATACACCGGACGTTAAGTGGACTGGATCAGTCATGAAGTTGCACAAAAAACAGAGTCAGTTGATTCGGTGAAACACTCGAGTGTCTGAATAGATTCGAGCTTGGAAATTGAACCATATTCACTCAATCAAAGCAGTTTTTCCTTGCGCTTAGAGTCTCAACTGGGGCGTCCTGAGCACAAAACCAGCGGCGAGTTGGAGGTGGATGACAAAGATCTCGTCGTTCTGGCGGCATTTGTCTCTCACTTATCAAGTGTCGACAACTGTCTGGAAATAGTTGTGAATGGACAGAAAAACGACGTTGATGGACTCAATTTGCATGGACTCATTTTTCAATCGCCCCAAACGATCGCCAGACGAAATTAACGTTAATGCGCAACAGCGAGACGAAACTTCATCGTGCACTCGAGCGAATGTGTTGTCACCTGCCTCACCTCGCGTGCCCTGTGCCTCGAGCCAGAAAAACCGTTCGAATTTCGGCTCACCACTCACAGCAGCGAGTAAATGCGGTATAACAGGTACGTGAGGCTGTCGTTTCAGTCTCACTGCCACCTCGAAGGATACACCATGCGTCGTTTTGAGAGATCGTTACCAATACGTGAGACATGACCATAACATCAGAACAGCGAACAACTACCATATCAGTACCTTTCAATTGTACCTCACAATTCGATTTGATGCCCTTGCAGGTCTAGTTCCAAACTAGTACGGGAATTGGCCGACTGCTGACGGCGTTCCCTACATTCCAAAATCAATTCCACTCATAATTTATTGTAATTCCTGGTCGGAGCAGAAACAAACACGAAATTGAAGTTATATTTTATGAGCGTCGTACCTGAGAGACATTGCGTATTCATACCGTGTCGAACGCTACATACCCCTTGAAGTATTCACGCGACGTGTCGCGGTTAAGCGATTTTATTAACGAATGTGCGTGCCAACATTGACACTCACTGACCTTCAAACTCATCCTTTCTACTGTTATCATCGATATATTGACGGTTCACATGGTCAATTGACAACCCGACAGGGTCACCAGCTCTTCACGGACACGAATAGTGAAACGAGACGGGAATGATCTGAAAATACCGCAATCCTACTGCGAATTATTCATTATTTTCTGTAGAATCAATACGAAATAGTTGGAAATAGAATATTTTGTTTTCGTATGACAAGGTGATCAGGTGGTCTTCTTCGATTGAAGGGAGGGAGAGTGAGTCGGTAACTACCTCAGTGATGGTCTTGTCAATTTTCCAACTGTATTTCGGACTGCCCAAATGATAAATTAAAGTATCACATGCATTATGAATTATTTATCATTTTAATATATGAAATTTTCAAATTTGGGCCGTGAAGTTACAGCCCCCTATTTCTCTCAGGTCGTTTAGACGAGAATAGGGGGCTGTGACATCAGAGCCCAAACTTCATAACTTATGAACGGAGGGTCGTACGAACGTGTGGTTTTCACTGATTTCCTCAGAATTTCAAGCAGGGAAACCCTCGATTTTTTCTTTAATTTGAAATTGCAAATTTCAACACCCCATAACTCGGTAAATATTTAAGATATCGAAATGCGGTTTGTTCCATATGTTTTGTCTTTTTATGCCCTTTCTCAGATCAACCGTTTAGGCAGGAAATGCATTTGAGCCGTCTTAAAATGAACATCCTGTATATTATGTGTCTTTTGGCAGTGAATTCAGGATGGTCTGGAACGGATTTTGGTATGAAAATCTTTCGGAAATTCGAGTTTTAAAAATTTTGGACCGAGAACAATCCTTTTCATCGAAAAGTCGGGAATCCAACGTTATACGAGTTCACGAGTTATGAATTTTTATTTTTCAAATTTGAGCTGTGAAGTCACAGCCCCCTACTTCTCTCAGGTCATTTAGGAGGTAATAGGGGGCGTGAAATCATAGCCCAAACTTCATAACTTGTGAACGGAGGGGCGAACAAACGTGCGGTTTTCACTGATGTTCTCAGAATTTCGAGGAGAAAAATAAAAAATAGATACCTTAAAAATTATGTGATTACCCCATTGTAGAAAATCAAGGTTTTAAGCGTCTACAAGACGATATTTTCGAGTTTATCGGGGAAACTATTAATTGTACAAAGCTGGCAATATTTTTATTGGACAGGAGATGAAAAAATAGGTACGTTGAAAACATGTGCCGCTTGTTCCAAACAGACCACGGTAAAGGGATGTAATATTTTTTCTTAGTAAATATATTTGCTCAGGGTTGAATGAATTTTGTTTTTTGCCAAGATAAGGGTTAATTTGAAATTGCTCATTTCTAAACCCCATAACTCGGTAAATATTCAAGATATCGAAATGCGGTTTATTGCATATGTTTTGTCTTTTTATGCGCAGAAATGTGCATAAACATATGGGTCATCGCGATACCGATCTTGCACCGTAGGCGCCTGTGCGGCTGGAACGTCAAATGGTGGTGATTTTTGGAAAGAAGGGCTCAAGGGCTACAACTTTTTCTATTGGCATGTTTTGAAAGAAATGTGCATAAACATACGGGTCATCTGGAAACCCCAACTTTCGATCTTGCGCCGGAGGCGCATGGGCGGCTGGAACGTCAACTGGTCATTTTTGGGAAGAAAGGGTCAAGGGCTACAACTTTTACATCTGGTATTTCTTGCTCGGAGCAACCATTTAGGCAAGAAATGCATTTGAGTCGTCTTAAAATGAACACCCTATATAAATATGTATCATATTTCCCCCATACGATATTGGTACCCTATCACGTAAACCTATCAATTTTACAGAGGGGAAGGTTCGAAAATTATTTTCCTCAGTCGATTCTATTCTAATTGTTCGTTATTAAAAATAATGAACCAATTTTCATTTGAATGTATCCCTGACAACAACGAGCATAATTGTTCACAAGATCTCTTCATTATTACTTCGTGCTCAACTGGTCTCTAATAATAGATTCAACTCCCGTTAACGATGTGGGTGCATCATTATTCGTATATAGAGTTGTAGAAGACAACAGTAAGTATTTCATGTCATCTACATATCCACCCCATTTGTATTCAATTTTCAGGAACCTGTACTAGATTTTTGACGTAATTACAGCGATCAGTGTACATCAGGGGTATTAATTTACATTTCCCGCTATACGCCAGTTGTCTGTATCTGGCTTGAGTTATCAACATTTTAATCAACTACAATACACAGCGGAAAACCTCCCACGGCCGTCAACGGACAGAGCGGATAAGGTCGCTATAGCCGATCGCCGTTACATCCGATGACTCTGAAACTGGTCGATTTATACGAACCTTAACGTGACATCATGTTGATTGAGAGATTTGTCGATTTAAAATATAATCTGACATTGAAATTTGATATAAGTATTTGTTGTACAACGTATCGTCTACATGTCGTTCATCAGTGAGACATAAATGCGTCAATACACCCGGCTGGCCGTTATAGAAGATTCGTTACGTACACATAATGGATATATTTCAATTAACAAGCTTCAATACCGCAAAGCTTGAATTGGAACCCGATATCACAGCGAATAGATTGTCGGAGGAATTGCTGGTTAAACATATTTTCGTCACTCACCCTACGCTAATGAATTGTGCAACGAAAGAAAATTGAAATGAAATGGAAACACTGAACAATAGAATTAATGTGAGTTTAATATGGCAGACTAACATACTGAGAATATTCACTACAACGAGGAACAAACGAAAAGATCGCTCGAACAGCAGTTGAGATTTCATCATCTTTTGAACATAAAAACCAGCGTTCAATCATGTGCAAAGGCAAGTATTTTTACATGTATCCCGCTGCTGAGGGCTAATAACGTGGCTTTCCCTCGAAAACTATGAAACTCTCTTCTGATGATGACAAAACGACGTTGGGTTTTTAACTGAATGTAACTTACTCATTTCAAGCCAAAATACATGTATTATGCGTATTCAAATGATGACACCACCTCTATACACTTATATGAGTTTTTAAGGGCTTTTGAAAGGAATTTCGAGAAAATAAGGGATTGGTCCAAAATGATTAGTACGAAAATAATATAAAACAAATCATTTTGGTCCAATAGTAATCACATTTGTGTGTGTATATGTGCATTTGTATATATGTGTTGCCTACGATACGTCTGCGTATTATGGTACTCAAATAATGTAAGTCTTATTTTTAACATTCTTAATTTTTGAATTTCTGAACATTTCCTAACATTCATACTTGTTATTATTAGCAGTTAGAAATAATGGAATCTGTATAAAATAACAAATTGAATGTTAATAAAAAATATGGAACAGATTGTGGCATTCATTCAAAATTCAAACTTGAACTGTGAATGCTATAATTTAATGTGATGTAGATCTTCCCAAAAATTACGAGATAGAGTGTCGATAACGTTGGAGTAAATCTTATTCTACTGACCCAACCTCGAACACCACAGTAATTCTGTATATACATACATGGATGGAGCACATTGACCCAAACTCAGGAGTTCATTTTGATAGTACGTGCATAGCGTAGTGAGCTGAACGTCATCTGAATTCTACTGCGCGAAAGTGAACAATTTCGTCAAAATGTACAAAATGTCAATAGTTACAGGTATCATGGAAATCATTTACTTTGACAAGGGAGGGGGAGGGGGAGGAGTAGGCAGGCAATCTCAATTGGAACGGTGGAGTTTTCTTTTATTTTTATAAATATGAATATATTCTGATTCAAAAGGTTTCCTCAAGACCAACCGGACTTTTGTATGACCAGCCGTTCGTTCACAATTAGGGCTCGGGAGTAGAATCGCAAAATTGAGTTAGTTACCGACTACATCCCCTTGACTCGGAGATGAACACAGAATATTTTAGCTCACTATTCCAATTGTTTCATGTAGTTACGGGAGTATCTATACAGAAGATGATAAACCGCTGTGGAGAAATATGCAGCTTTTTTTGTTTACTTTCCTCCCCTAACTCGAAGGATAGGAGTATTTCAACCAGACAGCAAGGATATGGGTCTATATTCGACACTATTCTATACCTACACGTATCAGACAGGTGGATCCATTCGAATTAGCAGCGGTTTTTTTAAACTTTTTTTTTGGAGTTGAGAATTCCTGGACCTCAAGATTTTAATGACACTCAGGCACCATAAACTGGGGTCGTGGCGTCAAGCAGTAAGTATTTTTGTAATTAACATCACAAAAAATTGTTTCTTTTCCTCACCAAAACTCGGACGAAATCATAAAAATTCATTTTATGGACGTTTTATGTTTATTTATTCATTTTATTATTATTATTATGCGAAGGAAGGTGCCATGAAGCCGTTAACGAGCCCCTCGTTGCGGAATTGGCGATAAAACGGCCGAAGAGGCGCTAGTGGTTTCCCTGCGTATTTTCAAGATCAGCGGAGCGCGGTCGAGCTCGCCGGAGGGCAGACCGAGGACCACCGGAGACGTGGTCGTAAATCTGGAAAACCTACTGATAACTAGCAACAACTGGCGACGACGAGCAGCTGGAGATTTCTTTCCACGGGGATCCCGAATACCTGCCGAGAAAAAAACGGGATTGACCGGATTTCCCGGGAAACGTAAGCCTGGCTGGCTCTGACACTATTTGAACAGCTACCATAACAGGTACCATATTATGCAATTAAAACATCGAAAACGCTACTGGTTTTCAAAAATAGAACAAGGCAGATTTTGGTAAGTGATCTAGGAATTAACTCGAAATTGGAGTCACTTTTGTAAAAACACTAAGAATTGTTAATTACCTTCTGATTACTGTTAGAATAAGTTATGGTAACAAACTAGCAGGACTGGCACCGGAATGTTCGGCCTATCTAGTAAACACTGAAAAACTGAGAGAGAAAGGCCTGGACAGGTCATAGTGACCTATAGGCCAAATCATTAATTACTGGGAATCTAGCTGTAAGAAAATTTGTTAACTGCTTGAAAATATGTATAATAACTGTTTTTGTGAATTAATTTAAAACATTAAAAAAATGAAAAAAAGTTGTAAAAGAAAAGAGAAAAACGTCATCAACATGAGCAGGTACTAATTGCAGAAAATGATAGCCAACGTAACTATGAAAAAGAAATAACCGATATTATACTGGTTTCGACCTGGAGTTAAGTCGGAAAAGAACACCTCGACACCTACTCGAACGCAATATTTTACCTCATTACTTCCAATTATTTCGTGCAGTTATGAGACTTACAAGAATATCGTACTCTGAACAGCGATCTATTTACCAAATAATGAGACGAATGACAAGACAAGATTTTCCGTAAAACAAACGGTAAATATTAAGAAATGATACAAAGTTAAAATCTGTTTCAATTCAATCGTCGGACACAGTATGATCTAGCCATTCTCGTACTCATTGGATTTTCTATAGTGTAGGATCAGATTGAAAGAGACAAACCAGCCGAAATCTGTATCTCAGTTTTTTGAATACGTTATAAAAATGATAACATGAAGATTTAGAGCGCCAGAGAGAGTTAACTTGGGAGTCACGTAACCTTGGCCTGAAGAGCTGTTGCACCGAGAGTTTTCCGAATCCGAGTTAGCCAAATCACCCAATTAATCCCGGAGTTAACCCCAGAGAGCACAGGTTAATTACTGTTCTAGGTAGCAAGCTAGAAAAGTATACGGAAAAATAAAGATCAATAAACGGGTAAATGACGAGTGGTGGTGTTTTCCTGGAACAATAATTTGTACTCCTTCAACCACACAAAACGGAATTCCTCATGTGCTCATTGTGCGATACAACCAAGAACAAGTGAAATAGAGGGTTTCTGAACACCAAATAGATATGTCAAAGAGTCAACAAATTATTCATCTGGTGGAACTGATTATGCGGAAATCGGTTTGCTCTGCAGGAGTCCAACCCATAGTGTTTCAACACTAACTGGCCTCAGGAGAAGAGATCACCATACCTGCTGTTCAAATGGCATTGGAGAAAAGTGATAAGGGATTCAGGAATCCAGACTTGAGTTACTACTGTAGGGGAGACTTGCGGAGAGCCTAGTCATGATTGATGGAAAGTGGTATGGGATTGTCCATGTTATGGAGGATTTGAATGACGAAGCTTTATTAAACAACAAATAGATAAGGCAGACTAGATTGGTAAGTGTAGAAATAATCATAACCGTAGGAAAAGGCTTTAACGTTGACAAGGTAACGTAATCTCATGTACTTACTTGTAACATTGTACTTACTTGGCTCGTTCAACACAGCCCATTAATGGAGTAATTAAGAAAGACGTAACTACTGCAAGTAGAAGGGATTCCCACGTTGAAATAGGTAACTATAGCGGTTTGACATTGTACATGACGCTCTCATATCCGCGAATAGATTTAATGGCAAGAGGTTTTCCGCGAGTGAACCGGAAACAAAGACCTGAGGAGCTCCTGTTGGCCCAATATTGGTTTCCTTGCAAAGGTCCTGACCTTCCTTTTTTCATTGTTTCTATCTTTGATCCGTATGAAAGGACTGAGCTGATCAGGGTCCTGTATAACTAATTCTTCAGCTGCACGGAGATAAGCCCCCAAACCAGACTTATCTCCGTGCAGTTGAAGAATTAGTTATACAGGACACTGATTAGCTCAGCCCTTTCGTACGGATCAAAGATACAAACAATGAAAAAACGAAGGGAAGATCTGGTCAGGATCTTCGCAAGGAAAGTTCTGAGTAGAAAATTTGCAGCGGTGTCTGGTGAAGAAGAAGAGACGACCGAAGATGAAGATGTCGTGAAGTTTATTGAACTAGGGCGCCCCAAATGGGCTGGAGATTTAATTCGAATGGACGAGGGGAACTCCCGACAGTAGAGTTTCTACTGGACTAGAGCCGGACAGAGACCGTGACTAACATGGACACGCGAGGCGGATAAAGATATGGTAAGTGCAGGACACCTGAACTGGTGATCGTTGTCCAGGAACAGAAGGAATGCGCGGAGAGCTGTCGAGCAGGATAAGGTTCTCTCGGGGAGTAACGTCAACAAAGAAGACAAACGTCCAACCAAAATGGCGTTAGTGGTGACGCGCACATCACTGCGGTTAACGCACCTCAAATATTGGAGAAAACCAACACACCAGAACTTGGAATGAAAACTTCGTAATGTGCTGAACGGAGCGTCACGATGCGCTAATGACCGCCGACAACAGGAGTTCAAACAATGGAAAGCCGAGGGAGACGACTCACATCTGAAACTGACCCGTCGACAATTAATTTTTTCCTTTGACCATTTGCTTTCTATTCTTTTCGTGAAAGTTTCGTGAGAAATGGGAAGTCGAGCGGTGATGATGACTGGTATTTGAAATAACAGAAACGGAGAAGGACACTGTAGAAGCGGCAGACAGTGAACGGTTCTTACTGCCTATCGACTGAGTCGTGTGCAGTATAACCCTCCAATTTTGGGAAGCAGCGGCGTAAACAAGTTAACGATTTTTCACTCATAAAATATTCAATTTGACCTACTTGTAATTTCTACTTCTCGGCTGGTAAATCACCTTCGCCTGAGCTTAAATCACCTAAAATCACTTGAATAGGAAAATTTCGCAAAAATATTTTTGACCCATTTCGTCGCCATTTTGTCGTAGCAACACAACCCAACCCATTTTCCCTCACTTTTCAGGAGAGACAAAATACGATTTAATCAAAAACTACTAGTAATTTCACTCTAAAATTACTACTTTCAGCGCTCCGTAGGCTCCCCAGAAGTACCCTACCATGATATAAGATGAACTGATGCTCCGATCGAAAAATATTGAGGGTTAGCTGATGTTAGCTGAAAAAATCTTAGAATTTTGGAAAGTTGAACATTTTTTGAAACATTTATCTAGAAATGGTTAGAATGATCAAACACCATCTCATGAATGATCGAGAAAAGAATAGTTGGGGGAACTTAAACATGGATTAGGAATTTAAGGGTTTCGCTGAGCCAAAATCCTAGGTAAACGTTATACTAAACCTGGGACAATAGTATCAAAGTCAATGGTACCGCTCTTTGGAGTATAATCCTGCTAATTTACAGTTCCGGCTCACAATAAAATTACACATTACAACAGTTCAACATCCACCCTGGTTTTCAAATCGATGCTTATTGATTTGGTTTTTGAGATTTTTGTGCATTAAGCGGCCGATTTTCGAAATTCTTTCGATGCCGCACTATCCAGCGCAAAATTTGGAATAAGAAAGTGTCTCAACTTCATTTTGTCCAAATTGTGGGTTAGGCTATGTTGCTTCTGAAACGACGATTTGAAAATACGCTATAATACCAAACTTTCTAGTGGTAAATCAGGACTCAAGTCCTGCTCACAGAAGGTACCCCAGTTCTATTGTCGAAGAAGTCCTTCGACCAAGCAATAAACTGACTGCCCTACGCCCCCCGCCCCACAAGCCAAACCTTCTGTCCTAAATTACGTTTTACATTCTCAAAATATTATTCAAATATCCTTACTACGCTTCATTACAAATTTTTAATAGAAATAAAATATAATCACAATTTAGAAATAGAAAAAGGCGCAGATAATTACGTCATTAAAACTCCTTATCTATTGAACGTGCAGAAACAACTTGTAAAACTATAAAATGTTGTCATTTGAATGTTGAACCAATCTAGGAATACGGTCAAAAAGTAGTATAAAACATTTTTACGGTTGACATAAAATAAAAATTGAAAAAGACCAATTTTAATAGCATAAAATCGTACAGATGGCAACCTTACAATAAGAATTATAATAGTATTCCAGTTATATAACCACAATAAAACATTAATGAGGTTATCATGGGAAACTGTTCTTTTGCTATCGTGTGAAATATCCGTTTCTTCAGGGCAACAGCTAATACAATCTATTTTGTTCCTTTACTTCTCGCCAAATTTTCACCGCTCATTTTAGTTTTCACACTCGAAAACGAGTGAGGATGAGAAGCTGTCAAAGATAACAGAAATAGTGCTATCATGTGGGGGTTGATCGCTAAACGCACGTGTTTTGGTTAGAAAACCTTTAAAATATCGGTTACAAAATATGCTAAAGTTGGAATATTCCAACTTTTGTATGTGCTTGCAGGATGAGCCAGTTTAATTGGAAATCGGAAGGTCCTTCAAAGACATTTTATGTTCCATCATTAAAATTTCAACATTAAAAACTTATACGATCATGTTCTAATTGGTACCGAGTTATTAGTATTAGTTTGAAATTGGAATAAACCGGAACAAGATCCATTGAATCAACAAAAGATTAATAACGGCGAGGTGGAGTGTTGTAGGGCACTTCGAATGTTACAAGACTGGATGTTTTGATTCGTCCTGAAGCCCTGAAGTGAACCAATGTTTTATGAACACTGTAGACATTCTGTGAATGTAAGAACGTACTAAAACTCTACTTTTTTTCGAGGCCCACGGTAGTTTCCATTATTGACGCAAGTTTACTGCCTTTTTTATTACTGGTTACTTTCCTTTCCGTCGAACGCGTAACTAGTAAAAGAAAAAGAAACAGCTGATCTCTGTCGCAGTGGGACTCGAAAAAATGGTCGTAAATATCACAGTAATCATCCTGAGGATATTTCTCGGAGTTGGAAGTGGTGTAATGGGTTGAGAAACGACATGCAGAGTTGGTTCGGCCAACGAGTGTTTGCTAGAAAATTTACGATGAGGTGAATTGCTGTCAACGGCCACTGTGGGAGTTATCGTATTGAGAAATCAAGAGGAATAATTTACAGAGGTTTGGTCTTTCAAATGTGTCGAATTTATGAGGATGACCGCTGACGAGGCATATTTGAACGTCACAGACGAAAGAAGTGTCGCCTCGTTTCGACAGGCAGATCCATGAGACGAACGTTCGGATAAATATTTGACTCGAACTAACTTGGTAGGATGAGAGGACGTGATGTGAAGGATCAGAACACGAACGTCGTGGAAGTCGATGACGACTGCTACGAGCCGATCGGTTCCTCGAATAAATGTTATTTCTTGTATAGATCAATCACCTGCCTAGAACAGCCGACAAATGATGCGACCAGAACCAAAAGAAATGTAAATACCGATGATTTATACGATATAATATCGATTTATTTATTTATGTGTGAGCCTCGTCAACGTACACACATATCGATCATTATCCCACTATATCCATCTGGTACTCGAAGATGTCATATTTGTGTATTGTCGGCCTTACAGAAGAAAAATGGCCTGGAGAATGGAGAGTAGATTCACAAGAGGAAATGCGGTGCTGGTGGACGAGAAAGGTGTCCAGGGAGGCCACAGGTATCAGGAGATTTCGGTCTTCAAGGTCTTGTCCCCGAGAGCCCGAAGGTCTGAACGGCCTCAACAGAATTTAGAGTTCCGTCCACAAAACACTTGTTCAAAATAAGCGGAGATGTACGAAATTTGGCTTGTGGCTTGGACCGAGCCGAGGTTGATCCTTGAAACTTATTCAACCCTAATTCAATGAGAAGCGATGCAAAATGGGGTTTTTAAATGGCACGGTATAGTTTTTTGAACAAATTTGAGTAGATTCTGATTCAGAGATACTCACGAGACACTGGGCACTGAGCTCCTCTTAGTTCAATTTTCTGCCGGTTTTCAATTTTCTACAGTCTCCAAGCGCTCTAATCGTTGTTGGATTGGTGGCTTCGGAACGGTCATGAGGAGATACGAAGTGGACATATTGTTAATTAATATAATATATTAATAAACAATATGTCTATACGTATCTGTTTTTTGTGGGTCGCCAGCGAGCATCTAGAGTACCTACATGGGAACAGCTAACGAGCAAGCAAAGCGAGCGATGATGATTGATCATAGTATCAGATATCATATCATCAGAGCATTTAACTGTGATGATTGATCATATTATGATCAATCATCAGAGTTAAATGCTCAATCGCTCGCTCGTTCTTGGTTGCCAAGCACTCTGGATGTTCGCTGGTGACCCCCAAACAACAGATTACTTACATATAGATTAGTTGGATAGAGAGAACTGTAGACGGCGATTAGAGCGCTAGAGTTGAATGTTTTCGTGAGATTTTCCAGCTTCCAGGACTGTTTTAAAAAAGTAGTAACGTTCTACAGATTCACGGATTTTCAAAAGTTTTATTTTTTCAAATAAGTCTTTTTGAGCTACTGTTATGGTCATTAGATGGTACTTCTCACGAGTCAAAGTGCACTAATCTTATAGCAAATTTAACGTTGATTCCGAAAATGTTGCCGAAATTTAAAATTGAATGGAGTGAAGTGGAGAATTTGAGTTTAAAAGAGAAAAAACATGGCTATTCTGAAAAAACTTTAAAATATCATATCTTGAGAACGGATTGAGATAAAAATATGCGATTAGCGGCATTTCACTCTACTTTTGATGCAGTTTTAAGCAAAACGACGTTTTGAATCTACGACCGGATCATATTGTGTAGATACTACGTACACATAGGTAAATATTGTTTTTGCCATTTCTCGAAAACGGCAGCAGTTTCGATTTTAATTCCAACGGGATTATATTCTGTGAACCATGCAAAAAAAAATCCTCTATACCAGTTTTTGTCACAATTTTTGACTAACCAAAATCGCCTTTAAGCTCGCTGTGTACAGAAAATACTAGAAGAGCGGCTCGGTCATACAGTAAGATATTCGTCTTTGGGCTGGCAGTGATAGGTGTGTTCCAAATTGGAGAACAGGGTAATTGTAGAGTTGTAGGCAATCTAGTAAATACGAGTAGTGAAGGATAATGAACAAAAAAATGATTATAAAAGAAAAAAACTATTAGTAAAAATTGTTTTGTTTTCATACAAGACAGTTTCAATGAATAGATGTACGGTAATTTTCAAAGATTTGACACGATATTGGACAGTCCTCTGTGGATAAATTGCTCCAGGGTTAACTTCAAATCAGTGGTAACTATTTCCCTTTTTTATTGTCAAGCGGTTAGTACATTTTAAATGAAGTATCCATCCGGAATAAACACGAATGGAAATTGATTCCGAAGCCACACGGACCGAATCGATTCATAAAATTTTTACCTGCGCGTGACGAGAGGAGCGGAATCTTCAATCATTTCCAGTCACCGGATCCAAAATCACTCGCGGACGAAAATGAGAGGAGTCAGCGGACATTATTATGGAGATCTGTGTTTGCAGAGAGATCAGTGACGCGGGAAAGGGATCAACTAGACGGCGTTCATTGACGGTAAAAATAAATAAACAGTCAAACAAAACGAGAGTTACGTAGGGGAAACCGTCCACTCGTCTTCCGAGTCGGATCAGTGAAGTAGATGAAAAATGTGGACAAAATTGATCACTACCACTATTTATTGGCACAAAAACCTTGGTTGCTCGCCTTCTATAATAATAAGAATTTGGTGCAGATTTATTTATTTAAACAATAAACAAATCAAAATTGTTCTTTGCTTGGCTGCAAGGGCTCCAATCAGTTTGTTATTAACGTTTTTCGCCAGTAAATAAAAGATTTTATTCGTCTTGCGGGTTTAGCATAACGTCGACATTGCAGGGGGGTGGGCATCCTGTGCCAGAAGCCCTGTTTTCATTCCACTATCGATAGTTTCACATTATTGTCCCCTCTGGCCCCAAAAATTCGCGGGTTCATGCAGATTATCATGTGATATCTATTTTCGAAGCTTCACTTTTGCTCTTCAGACCCCCCCACCAATCATCATCCAAATTCAAACCGAATCTATTCATGATATTCGCCTATAAATTCATGATATTCACTTCGTTATTCATGATATTCATCTATACGATGTTAACATCGTGAATGAACAACTTTGAAACTGAGAACGGGCTGAAAAATTGTTGAGAGTTCTTACGTGTCAGACGGAGGAGAAAACCAGATCACTTACCTGCAACACAGAAAACAAAAAGAAATCAATATACAGTCGGAGAAATTTCTACACGGATTCATGGTTCCAAATAAACATTTATTGAAAACAACAACAACGAAATTCACCTTTCAAGTTTTTGCCACAATTTGAGTTTTGAAGCAGCTCTGAAACCTCAAAGATACAGCCAAAGATACAACGATCAACAATTTTCCCCAAACAGTAAAAATTTTGACTTACGGCCTAGTTTCGACTGATGTTTATGTTGGCAAAAGTACTCATCCAACTCTTAACTATTCCGGAACTGAAATTGTCAAATTTAATTTTCATTTTAGGACCATACCGGGGCTAATGCATGCAATAGTACGTTAAAAAAAAGTTACCCAAAGCCAAACAAAGTCAAAATTTGGGTTAACAATATTAACAACAAAATTCGTTGTAAAACAATGTCAAAATATCGACGTGATTGATTTACCATTGAACTATTGAGTTCATTTGAGGCCAGAGTTGGTGGGGGCTAAGACGGCAACATAAGACGGCCGGCATAAAAAATTATACCGTTCCATCCGAATGTTTCGTGATCCTTCAAACGTTACATCCCCCTAGGTCAATGGGAAGGATACATACCCCTAGTTACATACCCCTAGTTCAATACGAATTTTGACATTCTGAAAGGTCATATCTCGAAGCATTCAAATTGAACGGGGTAATTTATTGCAGACATTTGAAAATAGTTTAAATTTTAGAATTTTTGAAGACCATCGAGCTTTGTACGACCAGCCGTTCGTTCACAATGAGGGCTCAGAGGTGGAGCAGATCAAAAGTCGTCAACATCAGGTTGAGTCATTCGGTAGCCTGTCCGGCCATTCATACTGATCCGGCTGATTCAAATAGCACATGGTTTTCAGATATCGATTTAATTGATAATAATCAATAATTGGTGATTCATAATAATTATATATCAGCTTGTGATCTAGACAGAAGGGTGATCTGCACAATGGAGATAATAGACCGTTGCGTCAAGAATTTTCAGTTTTTTTGTTTGTTTTTTTCTTTCAATGTGGGGCTAAATTGTTTGTCTCATATAGCGGGCCTAAAACACTGGAAAATTCCGACGGACGAGCGCCAGATGCCTGCTGTTCAAATAAATACTAAGAAATGACTCACGTTACAGACTTTTAATAACGGACAATTATTATTATTTTATTACATTATGAGGACATGAACCACGCTGTGTTTGCCACCGTATCAACAGTATTCGGGTACGGAAATTCGTGTCTTGTCGTCCTGGAGAATCATCAGGAGGAGAAAGAAATGTCGAGTTGTTCGAAGACTCGTGGTCGGTCTGACTCCGACGCTCGTTTTCGAGGGTTAAACCCTGATGCCTCTCTCTTCTTCACTTCTATCCAAAACGCTAGACAACAACCATCTGTATCGAATGGAATATGAGAGGAGACACTTGAAGGATGCGGTCGGCGGTTAATAAGAACTAGACCGTACCCGCCTAACCGGCTCCCACTCAAGACTCCCATCAAGATGAATCAACGTTCATTTTCAATAGAGCATCGAGAAGTGCCGAGTAACCACCTCATAAAACCTCCGAGAAACTTCAAGGGTTATCAACTTTCTGTTTACGACAACAGAATCCATTAGCGTCGTTGTTTTGAGCTCTCACCAATCATTGATTTGCCGTATAAAGCGCAACCCTTGAAGATGGTCGGAAGACTGAAATATGAGAGTGCAGGACGAAGGTGTTTGATTTAAATAAATGCTCAAATACACGTACAACTGGGTCTACCAAATGTAGAAATTTGAATCAGCGGTGGCAACATAAGGCTCATCCACAGACCTTGTTCACGGAGGCACTTTACGGTAAACGCAATATCGTTTGGTGCTTCTTGATACTCCTCGAAATACGCCTGAAATACGCCCACTCATGGGGAGCCGGAATATCGTTAGTCACTTCCAAGTGGGCATTCGGATACGGGTCGCATCACACAAGTAAAACTCGGGTGATATAGTTATATTTACATCACCCAATAATCATTGTCAACATACCATTTGGAGGACAGTGCTATAATGAAACGAAATACAGTAAAAATACCAACCGATATTCAAAGTTGCTTTTTTGTTGATTCTTGTACAACACGTGGTTTTGTGGTATCGTGGTATTTTATCTTAGAAAAATACACTCGATATCACTCGATACCTGATCCAGAGTATGAATATCGACCTGTAGTTCCCACCGTTTCATTCTCGCCCATGTTGCCGATTTGAAATCTGTTCTATTCGTACCCTTCGAGCCCTTAAGTGAACGAACGATCTACGACTATACGAATCTATACAACTTCGTACAAAAAACTGGCTACCTGGCTCTACTGGCTGTATCAATATGGGAAAAGTGCCGCAGGACGGACAGATGAAGCTATTTTTCTCGGTCCACTCTAAGGGAAATTTTAATTGACACCTCATTTTGAAAGGATTTTTATTTGTTATTTATTTATTTTTTTTTTTTTTTTTTTTATTACGCTGAACACGATGGTGGAATCAGAATTGCGATATCTCATTCCGTTATCAGATTAGAGCAGACTAACCATGAAAAACATTTCAAGTAACAACCACGTTTCTCCATGTTCAAAGTGCTCCAGTTTAAGAACGGAATGAGATATCACTATTCTGACTTCACTATCGTGTTCAGCGTTGAAAAATCTATAAACTGAGTTGTTACTTGGCAAAAAATTGAGACAACATTCGTTAGAAAACGAGTCAAATGGAAACATAAAGCCAATAATTGTTATTATAATTATTATTCCTTCAAAAATTCGCTCTTATAGCCATGCTGCATGACTGGAGATTTTTCTTTAAAATTCGTTTTGCTGGTTCATCGTATCTTGAAACGTACACTCACCAGTAGAAATTGAAGTGTTGAATTTATTTTGTCTTGTTCAATTATATTATTTTCAATAATAAACCAAAATAAGTGGCTATTCCTTCTAAAATTGGCTATGTACGAGTAAATCAAATTAAATACACCTACCGCCTAAAAATAAATTAGTAAAATAAAAGGATAAGTCCGGAACTAAACCACTTTTTGGTTGAATATTGATCCGTGCCGAGAGGATGAGTAACTGTTGGCCTAATCACTGTTGGCAACTTATGCATCTACGTTACTATTCTGCCCTGTTAAATAAAAACGCCTCAAGTCCAATGTTTACGAAAATGGGGATTTAACAGAACCCACCTATTTTGGACCTGGTCTTTTCGATGGTGAAGTCCAAATTTCAAAATTCGAACCGGAAGTGGGGGAAATTCTGACCATAAACCATAAAACGCCTCAACTCATTAAAATATTGAGATGAGGCGTTTTAACTACAAAAATTTACAACATTTTCCTTACAAAACATGTGTTTGATTGAGTTGTTTACGTTAAGGTAACGAGCAAGTTGAGGGATTCACCTAAACAAACGATCCCAAAACGGAAGCTGGCAATTTTAAAATCCCTTAACTGCATTTAATCGATTAATTTGCGAGTTTTTTTGCCGATGAATTGGATGAAGTGATATCGATATCTCACCGAAAATGGGGGTTTTGTAATGAGTTGGAGTCAACTGACATCAAACGTTTCAGTGAAAAACTGTGAGGCGAATTTCTGTAATGTTTTGAATTTTGAGTTGAGGCGTTTTACCTTAACAGGGCCGTATTGTTGAATGTAATTTCGATTTCTTAACGGTGTTTCACGTTTCTCTGTCCGCAAGTAATTAGAAAGGTGTAGGCAGATTGCTACTATTTAGCACGTCTAAGTCGTTATTTCACTTCAGTCCAAACCCTAAAAGGCCCTCGGCCTGGATGAAGATGTAAATCACAAACGAAACTGTGCACCAAGTAACAACTTCATTTTGTGCCTCCGCGGGAGGCAACGGAGCGAGCTTAAAATATTCTCCTGACGTCAAGGTTCCTCTGATGAAGTCACTAATTCCCAACGACTTTTCATCCGGCGAGCCTGAGGACCAGGTAAATCTTGATAAACGTCACGCCCTCGTCCGATGATTGACGAACGCCAGAAGGGCGCAAATCCGTTTGGACGACCGAATAAATTCAATTGACAAACCGAATGTAAAGTCGGTAGAGGTTAACATCAATTCGACGAGGTCGTGTAACTTCATTGAAGCTGCGACATTCCGGATCATGAGCCAGCTCGGGACGTCTGGGATCCAGATGACGTATTGCTGGGTTCGAGGACACTCCGGAATCACTGGAAATGAAGCTGCGGACCAAGAAGCAAACCTTGCCGTCTCTCTAACATATCCACGACCCTCTCCAGAGTACTCACATCACGACCTGAAACGATCTATCGCCCAAGATATATTCCGCAAATGGAAGATTGAATTTATGAACTACTATGCAGGGGGCAGATACAAGTCGCTGTTCCCATTAAGTAGGAAACCATGGTTCACGCTGGTAACCGATGCTCCACACAGATCCTTCCATCAAGTTATTTCTCGATTGAGGAGCGGACTCAGCTGCTCAAATGCCCACCTATATAGAATGAATATAGTTCAATCATCCCAATGCCGATTCTGCAGGGAGTATCCGGAGACCAATCAACATATAGTCCTAGAATGTACCTGCCATTCTCTCCCCAGGAGGGAACTACTAAAAGAAGTTTCAATTTTCGTTGACAATCCCTTCAATCTCGACACGATTCGGGCGTCCCCTAAAATAGAAGTATATAAATTATGATTCAACTTTTGTAAAACTATTAATATCAACTTGTGAACTACCTACTAATATCATCTTAACTTTATTCTGCAATTTATAAAAACTATGTACCGTATTACCTGTAATGAAAATACCAACCTGCATCGGCTGTAATGGAAGCAAAAGCCAATAAACGATTTTTAAAAAAAAAAAACGAGTGGTCGTGTAAAACGAGTGAGAACCGCCTCGCGAAATTCATATCTTCACGATGGCCGCTATCGCTCGATGTAAATCGAGAAAAGACAAAACAAACAACGCGAGGCAGTTGAAGTCTATTTACATAAGCGAAGCTCCTTATCTTGAAATGGGAATTAACGACCCGCTCGACACCTATCAACTCCGCTCTCCAGAAACAGGAGCATGACTATAAGAGCGAATTTTCTAAGAAATACCTAACTGGTTTTATGGAAAATATCTTCATTATAGAACCATGTTCCTGTTTCTTCATCTTCAAAAAACCTTTAAAATCAGGTGTCATTAGTCAGAATGTTTCATTTTGGGAATTTATGGGGAATTTTAACCACCTAAAACTCGCCCAAACCTCCCCCCCCCCTCCTTAGTGGCCTGATTCTGCCCATCAACGAACTTAGAGTTTTGATTGCCAAGACAGATTTTTGTGCAAATTTGAACTTCTCATCTCAATTCTATCGAAAGTTATCGAATGGAGTGACACATACATTATATATATTTTTTATGTCTTTTGGCAGATGATTCAGGGTGGTCTGAAACGGATTTTGGTATAGAAATGTTTCGGAAATACGAGTTTTAAAAATTTTGAACCGAGAACAATAGCTACATTTTCTTCGAAAATTTGCTAAAACGACATCATCCTGTGTTTCGCATTTCATACGGATTTCTCCTGTGGATAAACCAGTGCCGCAGACGAAACTCCGACACGATTCGACGGGTTTATGCGCAAAACATGAAACGGCTACATGAGTTATATGATATAACTGGATATAATATCCAGTAAACAGCTGTATGTTGGGTACAAACCCCGATTGCGCTCAAGCGGACCAACGGCAGCCCCGTATGAATTCCGCCCGCCGAACATTTGATTCGATTAACAATCCCCCGATTAACCGATCATCGAAGCCTCTTGAGGTGTGTGAACTATACAGGCCCTGTTCGGCCGAAATATACTCGTATTAAATGCTCAACAAACGTCCAACATGAGTGGAGGACAGGGATGGGATACTGATACCGATATTATTGGATTATCGATGTTATCCTCCCGGCATGCGATATTGGCAGTTCGATAATATCTTAATATCGACTAGTCCTGGAGCCGAGGCCGAAAATGGGTGTTCATTTTAGGAGAAGGTTTGATATAAAATTATGAAAATCTAGTCAATTCTGAGTAAGAAAATCCAAGTCTGCCATTTCAAAGCGGTTGCTTTCAAAAATGGCAGCCATTTAAAAAGTGACGAAAACGCACAAACATGACCTGTCTTTAGGATGGATGGAACTTTTATAGATGATAGATTATGTCCAAACATAGATGTTTTCACCAGTCTGCCACTTTCAACCGGTTGAAAATGCGTGGCAGACTCAATTTCAAAAATTGCATTTTTCGGGTGTAAAATTTACAGTATTTGGGACGCCTCAAATTTTCACACATGATTATATATGCCCAAATAAGGAGTTTGAGACTTGTCTGCCAATCTAAAGCAGTTGAAAAGTAATGGCAGACTTGAATTGAAATATTGCCAAATTTGGTGATAAATTTCATCAGTTTTAGGAAGATTCAAATTTCAATACGTTAAAGTACCTGTGGTATGAGAGCAATAGACCATGGTCTGCCTTGCCTAGCCAGTTGCTTTCTACCGACAGACTGAAATGCAAAAATTGCCAAATTACTGATCAAAATTTTGTGATTTTAGGATGCTTCAAATTTCGGCTCAACATTGTTCTCCTGCAATAAGACTGAAAAAGAGTAGTCTGCCTTCAGTAACCCGTTGTTTAAGTTAGGCAGACTGAAATTGAAAAATTGCAATTTTCAAGGTCAAAATGAATGTATTTTGGGAAAGTTGTAATTTTGGCATGTGATACTAGCATGTTAGTGTAAACTTTTTGACGCAGTCTGCCATCAATGTTCCGCTGCCTTCTGGCGGCAGACTGAACTCAAACGTGGGAAAACAGAAATAATTTCAATTATTGACCATTTTTATGGTAAAAATGCATCTTCTTTAGGACGATTCAAATTTTGGCACATGATACTACATTGTAAGAAGAAACTTTGTGACATGGTCTGCCATCAATATCCAACTGATTTTTTCGGCAGACCAACAATATTAGGTATCTTACTTACATAATATGTTACAATTTGCCATCCCTCAACACCTTTATTAGCTGCAAGTAATTTTTTCTACATCCATTTTCCTTCATGTCCGACTGTAGAAAATATCTTTAATTTATAAATGAAACAAGGGAGAAGCAGAAAACAGAATGGGAAAACACTAAACTTCGCGTCGAAAACGGCCGTTAGGTGGGTCCCGGGTAGCCGCCCAGAATAAAACTGCCTTTTTTTCATCTTCCAGGTAAACTACAGTCTAGAAATTTTAACCGTCAGTCGGGGATAGACCACATTGCAATATTCACTCGGTTTCTCATCTGTAAAATTGTTTAAATAATACCTTTTTGTAATAATACAAATTAAATTTTGATGCTGAGCTATTGACTTGAAATTTTAAAAATAGGTCAGAACTGGATCACAATGCAATATTCACTCGGTTTTTTGTCTGTAAAATTGATTAAATAATACCTATTTGTTTAAACAAATGAAATTTTGATGATGAGCTAGATACTTGAAATTTTAAATATAGGTCAGAAATGGATGACATTTCAATATTCACTCGGTTTGTATGACATGGTATGAGTATGGTATGGTATATTATTGTATGTATGATTTGGTATAGTACAGTATGGTATGATAGGAAAGAAATTCGTATGGTATGGTATGAGTACGGTGAGAATATGGTATGGTGCCGATTTGCAACACAGTCTGGTATAGACAGAAGGGAGTTTATTTTTCTATGGCCATAGATTTAGGCAAGTTTAGTTATTTTCCATTGTACATTGGTAACATCAACCGAATCCAGAAATAACATTATTTTGTTTACTTTTCCAACAATTTTGATTATTTATTTATCGCCACATTGCATCCGACATTTGGACATTTCACCGCTGAACACGACGGCGAAGTCAGAATTGCAATCTCGCATTACGTCCTAAAATGGACGAAGCGATTAGGAAGAAGTTGAACGAAACGAAACCTATCCATATAAACTTCACGAATCTGAAGACATACGTAATCCCATTAAAATTTAATAAGTTAATATTAACTCACAAACAGTACCTTAAGCGGACGAGGCAAAATACATTGGCATGACTCTCGACTGCAAGCTGAGGTGGAAAGCCCATGTAAAGAAAAAGAAATAAAAACTCTGCAAATTCTTGACACAACGGTTTATTATCTTCCTTGTGCAGATCACCCTTCTGTCTATACCAGACTGTATTGCAAATCGGCACCATACCATATTCTCACCGTACTCATACCATACCATACGAATTTCTTTCCTATCATACCATACTGTATTATACCAAATCATACATACAATAATATACCATACCATGTCATACAAACCGAGTGAATAATGAAATGTCATCCATTTCAGACCTATATTTAAAATTTCAAGTATCTAGCTCATCATCAACATTTAATTTGTTTAAACAAATAGGTATTATTTAAACAATTTTACAGACAAGAAACCGAGTGAATATTGCATTGTGATCCAGTTCTGACCTATTTTTAAAATTTCAAGTCAATAGCTCATCATCAAAATTTAATTTGTATTATTACAAAAAGGTATTATTTAAACAATTTTACAGATGAGAAACCGAGTAAATATTGCAATGTGGTCTATCCCCGACTCACGGTTAAAATTTCTAGACTGTAGTTTACCGGGAAGATGAAAAAAGGTAGTTTTATTCTGGGCGTCTGAGGGTTGGGTCACATACGGCCGTTTTCGGCGCGAATGTTTAGTGTTTTTCCTAAACCTTTGCGCGCTCACTGTGAACGAACAGCTGGTCGCACAAAAATCCAATTGGTCTTAAAAGATTCGTAATTTTTCAGGTCATTCAAAAGTGAACTGAAAATTACACGTTTCAGTTAAATATTTGGAGATATGACATTGTCGAAATTTTAAATTTCGTTTTGAACCCCTTCCCCTTGACCTAGGGTTATGAAAAGTTTCGAGGATCATTGTGGGGCTGGTCCAAACCCAGAAACCAAATTTCGTAATTTTAGCTCAACGCTAACTGGGCAAAACGGCGTGGACGGCGGACGGCGGACGGCGTACGGGGGACGGCGTACGGTGTACGGCGTACGGCGTACGGCGGACGGACGGATTTTTTTTTATTCGATTTTCTGAATCTACGTGTCTTGAAACGTAAACCAACAAATTTTGAGGGGGGGTTAAAAAATTTTTTTCTTTGGGCGATTCCAATGGTTCATTATCGAAGATAATAAACCAAAAACATACCGTTCTATATGAATTTTTCGAGATATGAGATTTTCAAAATTCGTTTTGAACCCCTTCCCCTTGACCTAGGGTTATGAAAAGTTTCGAGGACCATTGTGGGGTTGGTCGAAACCCATAAAAAAAATTTCGTAATTTTAACTCAACGCTAACTGGGCAAAGTGCCGCGGACGGCGTACGGCGGACGGACGGATTTTTTGGTTTATTATCTTCGATAATGAACCATTGGAATCGCCCAAAGAAAAAAAAATTTTAACCCCCCCTCAAAATTTGTTGGTTTACGTTTCAAGATACGCAGATTCAGAAAATCGAATAAAAAAAAATCCGTCCGTCCGCCGTACGCCGTCCGCCGTCCGAGGCACTTTGCCCAGTTAGCGTTGAGTTAAAATTACGAAATTTGGTTTCTGGGTTTGGACCAGCCCCACAATGATCCACGAAACTTTTCATAACCCTAGGTCAAGGGGAAGGGGTTCAAAACGAATTTTGAAATTTTGAAAATTCCATATCTCGAAAAATTCCCATCAAACGGTATGTTTTTTATTTCATATTTAGATAGAGTTTGTTCCGTAGAATTTTTTAAGACCATCCGCAGCTTTGTACGACCAGCCGTTCGTTCACAATGACGGCCCAAAGATTGTGCCTCACAACACGATCGTGAATCAAACTGTTGAAATACAAGTCCATTTTCATACTAACAAGCTCTTTGGAACATCATATGGCTTGAGTGATGTCGAGTTTGTTGTTCTGAGGTGCGTTTCGTGCTACGGAAATGAAGGTAATTTCGAATGTTTGTTGGTAGGTACTTCTTTTATAGAAAAATTATTACCGACGTAGTATTAAAAACCCCAGAATTATATCGTATTAATTAATCATAATTAATAATAATTATTATTATTAATAAATACGAATTATTAATACCTAACAATAAATTATAATAATTTTCACTAGGTACTTGATAAAATTGTTAATAATTAGTGATAATTGATAATAATAATTAATCTAACATTTAGGATCTAGACATTTAGACCTAGTGATCTAGACAGAAGGGTGATCTGTACAAAGAAGATAATGAACCGTTGTGTCAAGAATTTGCAGAGTTTTTTTATTCGATCTTGAAACGTAAACCAACAAATTTTGAGGGGGGGTTAAAATTTTTTTTTCTTTGGGCGATTCCAATGGTTCATTATCGAAGATAATAAACCAAAATGAAGTACGAGGTACGCGGTGTGGGTGTGACAGGGGGCGCAGAGACATAAAAGGTCTCGTCGTATGACGCACTAGTTGGCTCCTGCCAGCCGTATTACGTCATACGCTCGTGCGTCATAGGCTCTGACGTACTTGTTGGCCTCCTGCTAGCCGTCTTACGTCATACGCTCGTGCGTCATAGGCTATGACGCACTTGTTGGTCTCCTGCCAGCCGTCTTACGTCATACGCTCGTGCGTCATAGGCTCTGACGTGCTTGTTGGCCACCTGCCAGCCGTCTTACGTCATACGCTTGTGCGTCATTGGCTCTGACGCACTAGTTATCCTGCCAGCCGTCTTACGTCATACGCTCGTGCGTCATAGGCTCTGGCTTACTAGTTGGTCTCCTGCCAGCCGTCTTACGTCATACGCTTGTGCGTCATTGGCTCTGACGCACTAGTTATCCTGCCAGCCGTCTTACGTCATACGCTCGTGCGTCATAGGCTCTGACGTACTTTGTTGGCCTCCTGCTAGCCGTCTTACGTCATACGCTCGTGCGTCATAGGCTATGACGCACTTGTTGGTCTCCTGCCAGCCGTCTTACGTCATACGCTCGTGCGTCATAGGCTCTGACGTACTTGTTGGCCACCTGCCAGCAGTCTTACGTCATACGCTTGTGCGTCATTGGCTCTGACGCACTAGTTATCCTGCCAGCCGTCTTACGTCATACGCTCGTGCGTCATAGGCTCTGACGTACTAGTTGGCCTCCTGCCAGCCTTCTTACGTCATACGCTCGTGCGTCATAGGATCTGACGTAATTTCCCGCCGGTCGCTTGTGTTCTGACGTGATCTGAGGGAAAGGGTGAATCAAGGGAACAAATTTTTCCCGTTTCAGTTTATGTGCCAAAGCAAAGACATGAAAATGTCAAAAAAATGTGTAAATAGGTACCTAAGCCCAACTGTAATGTCAATTTTCTGACAATGAGTTTTCGACTATAGTTTTCATACCTTTTTACTTAAGTACTTATTGAAATTTGAGACTGATAATGAGCTGTTTGCAAATAAAAAGTCTGATAACTTCATTAGGTACATCTTATTAATCTATTTTCAAGTTCCGATTCACAGTTGAATGTGTTTTATTTAGATGTCGTAAAATTCGAAAACGATGGAATGACGAAACCTGTCGACTACTGACTCAAGTGATACTGTCGACTTCTAACACATGTAGGTCGACTACTAGTGCAAAACCATGTCGACTACTGAAGAAAATGTTGGTCACTGGTATCGACTACTACCTAGAGCATTGGGATTTTTTACAAAACTTCTTTTTCCCTTTTCAAACCATGTTGAATAATATTTCCCGCTGCCAGGTCTTTTAGGAAAGGATCTTGGGTACACAATGAACAGGTTTGCAATGAGAAAAAAACCGAGTGAATATTGAAATGTCATCCATTTCTGACCTATATTTAAAATTTCAAGTATGTAGCTCATCATCAAAATTTCATTTGTTTAAACAAATAGGTATTATTTAAACAATTTTACAGACAAAAAACCGAGTGAATATTGCATTGTGATCCAGTTCTGACCTATTTTTAAAATTTCAAGTCAATAGCTCAGCATCAAAATTTAATTTGTATTATTACAAAAAGGTATTATTTAAACAATTTTACAGATGAGAAACCGAGTGAATATTGCAATGTGGTCTATCCCCGACTGACGGTTAAAATTTCTAGACTGTAGTTTACCTGGAAGATGAAAAAAAGGCAGTTTTATTCTGGGCGGCTACCCGGGACCCACCTAACGGCCGTTTTCGACGCGAAGTTTAGTGTTTTCCCATTCTGTTTTCTGCTTCTCCCTTGTTTCATTTATAAATTAAAGATATTTTCTACAGTCGGACATGAAGGAAAATGGATGTAGAAAAAATTGCTTGCAGCTAATAAAGGTGTTGAGGGATGGCAAATTGTAACATATTATGTAAGTAAGATACCTAATATTGTTGGTCTGCCGAAAAAATCAGTTGGATATTGATGGCAGACCATGTCACAAAGTTTCTTCTTACAATGTAGTACTTATCATGTGCCAAAATTTGAATCGTCCTAAAGAAGATGCATTTTTACCATAAAAATGGTCAATAATTGAAATTATTTCTGTTTTCCCACGTTTGAGTTCAGTCTGCCGCCAGAAGGCAGCGGAATATTGATGGCAGACTGCGTCAAAAAGTTTACACTAACATGCTAGTATCACATGCCAAAATAACAACTTTCCCAAAATACATTCATTTTGACCTTGAAAATTGCAATTTTTCAATTTCAGTCTGCCTAACTTAAACAACGGGTTACTGAAGGCAGACTACTCTTTTTCAGTCTTATTGCAGGAGAACAATGTTGAGCCGAAATTTGAAGCATCCTAAAATCACAAAATTTTGATCAGTAATTTGGCAATTTTTGCATTTCAGTCTGTCGGTAGAAAGCAACTGGCTAGGCAAGGCAGACCATGGTCTATTGCTCTCATACCACAGGTACTTTAACGTATTGAAATTTGAATCTTCCTAAAACTGATGAAATTTATCACCAAATTTGGCAATATTTCAATTCAAGTCTGCCATTACTTTTCAACTGCTTTAGATTGGCAGACAAGTCTCAAACTCCTTATTTGGGCATATATAATCATGTGTGAAAATTTGAGGCGTCCCAAATACTGTAAATTTTACACCCGAAAAATGCAATTTTTGAAATTGAGTCTGCCACGCATTTTCAACCGGTTGAAAGTGGCAGACTGGTGAAAACATCTATGTTTGGACATAATCTATCATCTATAAAAGTTCCATCCATCCTAAAGACAGGTCATGTTTGTGCGTTTTCGTCACTTTTTAAATGGCTGCCATTTTTGAAAGCAACCGCTTTGAAATGGCAGACTTGGATTTTCTTACTCAGAATTGACTAGATTTTCATAATTTTATATCAAACCTTCTCCTAAAATGAACACCCATTTTCGGCCTCGGCTCCAGGACTAGACATTATTAGAAGAAAAAATCCATTGTAATGACTTTTTTTTTTCATAGCGGCATTCATAGAATTCATTAACTTCGATAACGGATATCTCGGATAAGATATTTAGAAATTCTAGTCACCCATGATATTTAATAGTCATTTACATGTGTATTATACTCGTATACGTAATACAATTTTGTAACACACAATTAATTACTTAAAGAAAAAGTTTATCGACATATTTCGTAATAATATTGACTTGGTTTTTTTCTTCTTCTCTTCCCTTCTCTCACATACGGGACCTACGCATTCACCTTATTATGGTTCACCTGTGGTACACATCAATATCGATATTCCCTTTCGATATGTCAACTGATGTTCCAGTTTTGTCGGGAACCCCACCCAGCAGGTCGGATAATACGAGTTGAGTGTCATAATTCACGTTTTTCACAATTTCGACTCACGACTTCATTGAGAACTGCCTTTTCGACGGATCTGTACGAGACTGCTAGTTCAACGCTCACTCCGTTTAATCAGTACATACACGGACAGTAGTGCAATGAGTTGGAGCATTTTCAGCGAACTTTCGAGAGGAGTAAAAAAAATCTTTCGCTTAGGCTTCACCATTTTTAGATTTACACCCATCGGTTTTAAACATTTTCATACGTACATGTTTAGCGTGTATGTACCAAAATTTTACCAAAACGTTGGTATATATACAAGACAAGGACCAAGTTTGAACACACCAACAAAAACAATAGCTTGTTGGGCAATATCACGCGAAACGAGCATTCGAATTAACCAAAAGACTTTAAAGTATCCCGTTGTACTCATAGGACCCTTAAAATGTGATGTACAGCTTCTGGCGCCCCAGAGGCCACGAGGCGCCGGCGCCAGTGGTGACGCCAGACAAAACAAATCCGAAACGGAGAGTCCCTCGTGAGAGTCTCGAACCTTGACATGAAAATGTCTTGAAAGTTTTCCGCTTCTTCTTGTTCCCGTGCACGCAGCGTACGCAGACATCGTGACTGTGATAGTGGATGACATGATGACTAAACTTTGCAAGTCCGAGATTTCTTCCAGATTTCTACTTATCACATTTTTGGTCCCAAATGTATTCAAACACACGAAACAACGCACTTCAACCATACTGCAAGCGATTTCAATTATATCCCCATGCCAACAAACCCTGCAGCAACTTTGATCAAACGTATAATACGTATAAATAATTTGCGCATGATGGAGTAGGACTATTCTCTGAAATCCTCATCAAGATTGGTAATGAGGAGAGTTTGACGGCTCAAGAGGCAGTCAGTATACCTATAGTCCAGGTTTGTTACAAGACGCAGTCCAATAGACTGAATTAATCTTAAAGACTAAGTAATGCATAGGTATGTCAGACAAAACAAAGACAAATCTGAAACTTTTGGTTAACAAAAACCATTGTACGTCGCCATGCACGGGGTTTGTACCCCCAAATGCTCAGATAAATACTGCTAGATGTCTCAGAGGAAAATGAAGTACTTATTCTTCAAACAATGCTCATAGGCACGCTGTTTCCTCTCTGCCGCCGTGAAGCCCATCTTGTCACATCAACACTACAATAGGTACTTTTTCACAATATTTTTTACACACAAATTACAACGACTTGTTCCTGATTACATCGTTTACCTTAATTTTTTCATCCTGTGCAGCTCATCTGCCACTAAAGGTACGTGCGTCTGATTAACATGAAACTATTCTATAAAATCTGACGATTCCAACGAGCGGTGAACGATTACCGTGGGATGCACACAGACGGAGTCACAATCACTTAGTTACGGATTGGTTGTACGTGAAGATCATGTGAAAGGAGGATGTCACAACATCGTTACACAAAGGCCAGAGCAAAGACATTTTCATGTCAAAAAATTAAGAATTTGGATTCATGGATTCATGGAATAATGAATCGATTTTCGAACTCGCTAAAGTTCAGATGATTATGGCCTGGCGACAGTTCAATTTGGGTGTTGCTCAAAATACGAATAAATCCATTAAATTCGACGAGAATGGGGGGAGGTGGTGAATTGTCTCGCGGTATACGACCATTTCAACATCAAAACCGTCAAGAAGGTAAAAAAATGGAACAATATAACATTATATTTCGATTTTGCGTGGTTAGAAACGGATGGTGCGATGGAGTGGGCAGGTTACCTCGAAAATTCGCTCATTCACTCATGCTGCATGACTCGACTAGAAGAACAATAGTGGTGGTTTCAAATCACCTATAAATAGACGGAAACCCACAGAACTCATTCTTTCTCCCAAACGAATTCTCTTCATTAGTTCTGAAAAGCGGGTTAAACAGGGTTAAACATAACGATACGAATTGAACCTCGGGCCTCGCAACAGACCCGAATTCAAGGGAACCAAAATCTACATCTAACGTATGAATAGCAAAAATCCAAATGAATCTAACGTGGCGTGATGGGAAATTCGGACTCACTCATAACAGTGGACATCCGCCGGGCCCGCGCAGATCATATCACTCGAGCAGACAAACAGTGCTTGGCCAATCTTTAGGGGGCCAATTATCTTATCGGGGCGTATGTGCCGAGATATGAGAGCCTCGGGTTTTTTTTTCGCTCAATTCCCGTTCCAAACCCTCTCGCGCGCGAAAAATGAATGACCCGAATAGAGTTTCGTCACTCCAACGTAAATATCAGAAGCTTGAGAACACGATAAGTCGATCGTTTCAATTGCCTTGGACAACCGTCTGTGGGGAAGAAGTGGGTGGTGAATGCAAATAATATTGACGAGTTACGCGATTCGCTGCAGTAATTATTTATCCGACCAAAAATAACAAACTGAGAGAAACGTCGAAATTGCCGAACTGTTTATCTGGATGAGGCATCGACGAATCGCAATAGCACAGAAGCAGAGTAACTAAGTATTGCCCAAGCTCCTTTATCCTATTTTATTCCGACGGATATATTTGACCCCCCCCCCCCAGTTGCAAAATCAAATCCTAATTTGATATCCGTATTTTCGGATTTTTTCAATTTCGAATCATAATTTTCAATAACCCAATTAGTGCTGGTAAACCGCATGGCAGAGTCCTTGGCCCGCACCTGTAACTACTCTACATCAGCGATCTACCAGAAACTGAAGGTCTGATTCGTACTCAACTGCTGGCTGAAAAACGCTCCAAACGGTCGTCAAAAATATTTTGGCCTACTCCTAGCAGGTTTGGGGATTCGTCTACAGTGACCACGCTGAGTGTCCTACGGTTCTTCATTAAGATGGTTTTTTCGTTGCCAAAGTGCACTCCTACATATATGCTATTTTTAGAGTCACACTTGAAACCATTGTACCTTTACACGCTGCACTTTAATTATATATTGAAGGTTCTAAGGTTGCCTGAAGATCGTCTCTCTAACTACTTGGCTAAAAAATGTATGGAACTCAATGTATTTTGGTCAAAAGGTTGGGACAATTTAGGTCGAAAATGTAATATCACGTTGAAAAAACAGGAATCTGAGTGAGTGGAAGCGACTCATTGAGGAATTTCAAGAGCTATGATGGCTGAGTTTGAACGTAAAGCTCACAGCAGCATCATCAGTATTTAACTCTTAGAACTGAGAATGGTGTCGTTCCTCTGGGCTAGTTCACAAATTTCCACACCCAGAAATGGCTTTTCAAGATAAGAGGAGGCCTTCTGCCGTTGAAATTTAGACCATATGAAGCTACTAGTCAGGTCTGTTCATATGCAGTAGCGGGGAAACCGAGAATGCCTATTTATTGAGCTTTGTGCAGTGTGCGGTTGAGAGACTTGGGTCATGCTGAATTGGATTGAGCATGATTGAAGTGGATGACTCGAACGTTGTAAAATACTGTACAGTAGCTTGCCAGCTGAGATCAAAAATGATTAACGAATATGTTTTGGACAGGTAAAGTTGTTGGTTTTTTTGAGCTCAGCAAATACAGTGCAACTTGAAATTTTGTTCTGTTAACTTTTATTTTTTTTAAAGTGTATTAGTAGAAATATGTGATATTATTGGATATAGAAGGTAGTAGTGGGCTTTGTAATTAATATAACGTAATTGTAATCGAACTTTTAATTGATAATTGATGTAGTGGTATGTATGGGCCTTTTTATGGCTGGCTCTCTCGTCAAAAATTCTCTGAACCAAAACTCAGTCTCTAAACCAAAATTTGTTCCAACATTTAATGTTATGTTTGAACCAACATTTAATGTTACGCTAAAAACCTCGAGATAAGGCGTTTTGATAATATCAAACACTATTTTGCTTCCTTTTTAGGGTTATGGTAAGTTTCAAAAATCATCGTCGAGACGACTAAATAGTCAACATGAGCGATAATCGAACGGTGGAACAGGTGGTTCAAACAAAACGTGGTTCTGCGATGTCGAGTTTCTTGTTCTAGGATAGTTTTCGTGTCTACAGAAAGATGGTAATTCCGAATATTTGAACACAAATAAATTACCATGAATTCGGCACAGGGTTTCGTTGTAAAACTGATGAGACCGTCAGTCAGTTCCCGGTATTGTATGCAGAGCTGTGATCTGAACAGGTGGGCGATCTGTAGAGGTGACGAACCGCTGGAGCGTTTTTCAACTCGTCAAGTCGAGTGCACCTCAGGCTCTGACCTCCACAACGAGGGTCCACATTACAATTTCCAATGAAGCGGGAGGAGACCGGACTGAGATGAAGAACGTCTGATATCGCGTGTGCGAGAGAAAGAGAGAGTGAGTGGTAGACGGTGACGGTCGTGCAGACTTCTGTAACTGTTCACACTGGAATGTCCTGTAGGTAATCACCAAACGTAAGGTGGGTGTTCAAAAGTGATAGGTGTTTCCAAATTGGCTGAGAATAAAGTAAAAGGTGCCTCCTGATTGACTGGGATTAAGGTGAAAGGTATCGCCTGATTGGCTTATAACAAAGTAAAATATGTCTCTTGATTGGCTGAGGATAAAGTGAAAAGCGTCTCCTGATTTGCTTATAACAGAGTGACAGATGTTTCCTGATTGGCTGAGGATAAAGTGAAAGGAGTCTCCTGATATGCTTATAACAGAGTGACAGATGTTTCCTGATTGGCTGAGGATAAAGTGAAAGGCGTCTCCTGATTGGCTGAGGATAAGGTGAAAGGTGTCTCCAGGTAGAGTTCGGTTCAGGGGATTTTCAAGACCATCCGAAGCTTTACAGGAACTACCGTTTATTCACAAAGAGGGCTCAAAGGGAAGTCAAGTCGGGTCAATGTTCATACTGGGGAACAGCCCATTCAAAAAGTACATGGATTTGTGGTGTCGAGTTTCTTGTTGTGAGATAGTTTTCATGTCAACAGAAAGGAGGTAATTTCGAATATTTGTTGGTAGTGACTTCCTGGTATCTAAGAACGCTGTTCCCTTCCGCCCAACCAAGCAAACAACTTGAGAAGAACGGTACCAGGAGAATGTTACTGGACGTCACAAAATGCGTTTTCCAGGTGTCCGTATCTCGGCTCCTATTGGACCGATCGACTTGAAATTTGGTATGGATCTTCTTGGTGTGGATAATAGAAAGCCCTAAAAGTTTCAAGACGCTAGGTCATAAAGGCAGCCGAGTTATATTACTTCTTACTGTGTTCCTCTCCTCCGTCTTCTTCTTCTTCTTATTCAGACAGCCTCTCTACCTTCACCGGTTGATTTGAAATTCTGCACAGAGCATCGTTTCAGCTTGAGACAGTGCCTTTTAAATGATTATTTCATCATTTCGAACCAAAAAAGTTGAGGAACAAAAACAAACATGGCTAATATTGTTCACTTTGACGAATCTACAGCCTGGGTAACAGGACCAATCGACTTGAAATTTCGCTGAGACCTTCATTATACCATGACCCAGTGCCATTTAAAAGATTTAACCATTCATCTCAAACTAAGAATCTTCTTCTTGGTGAAACTTCCCTTCATGTTTTATGTAGGCAGGTCAAAAGGGAGCCGAGTTATAGAACTTCAAAAACCCCTTATCGTGTGTTTCTTCTCATTCATTCGGTCAAGGCTACAGCCTCTCTACCTTCACTGATTAACTTGAAATTTGACACAGAGCTTCGTTTTAACTTTAGCCACTGCCTTTAAGAAGATTCAAATCACTAGGTTTAAAGGGAGCTGAGTTATATAACTTCAAAACCCCGGTTCTTCACCCTTACCATGTTCTTCTTCTTATTCAGTTGGGCATTGTACCCGTTTCAAAATCAAGAACACATTACATTAGAACACATCTATTTAAAAATCACTCGCCACGAAATCGTGGAAACACATGTCAAGGAAAACAAGAGTAAGTATTTGAAAAAATCGTGTATTTCCACTGAAATATCAACTACCCTAATGCATAGATGCATAGTATTTCTCATGTCTCACCATGGCGCCAAGAGGAGATTTCGAAACGAGTACGGGTACTTGTGAACCGGTAAGGACATCCCTTTAAGGCCAGCGGGGAAAGTGGATATCATAACGTTTTCCGGCTGTGTTTTTTGGGTGGATAAATTACTGTTGATGTAGGAACAAGATGTAGAAATGATCTAGACAGAAAGGTGATCTGTACAGAAGACAATACACTGTTGTCCATGAATTTGTAGCGTTTTTAAATTTGGAAACTTGACGTACAACAGCTACAGGAGTTTTTCGAGAGCCCTGAAAATGGATTTATCAAGTTGAAAACATCAGAAACGGCGAAGTGGAAATTATTGTAATCGCCTTGGAAAATTTCTGGAACTCGCTCGGTTCAAGGGTTCGTTGAATTGAATTAATTTTCCTCGTCGTCAAACATTCATTGCGAACTCTCATTCCGTTGCGTCAACTGATACCCGTCGAGATTATCGGGCATCATCTCGTCGGGGATTGTTGTGATAATATTGTTACGTTATGATAATAACGTTTTCAGCAGCGAAACCCGAGTTGCGGCGGCCCCAATGAGTTATATTCGGAATAACGGCGGGAATAACGAGGCGCTGCTCTTTGATTGCTTCGCAATTAGTTTCGAGCGGCGAATGGAAATGTTTACCATCTGATTACGATCATTTCGCCGAGGGTTACGGAATATTTACACGGGCCGATCCGGCGATGGAGTGAGAGTTACATTGCGAAAAACCAACGTCATGACCGTGTACGTCTTGTATTTGTCTGTCAGCTCGCGTTTCGACATCAATTGAGTGCGATACGTCGGTTTTTACACGCGGGTTCGTGGACGCGGTCAGCGATAAGAGCTAATCGCCCTTAAACGCGTTGATTTCCAGAGAAATAACACAATAAAATAACCGCAGCGTTTCTCTTTGATGATCGATTTGAACTGTGAGAAGGGTGGACCGTAGGGTTTCAGTTGTGATATCAGTATAAATAAGTGGCTAGAAAGATTTCCCTGGCCACACTCCACCATTTGCGGACAACTTGTTAGTTTCCCTCTCTTTAGTGAGCTTGTTCAGTTTGTGTAAGTATATTGGACATAATAAAAATGAATTTAAATAAGTGTGTGTGATTTGTTGACCTTCAGTAAGAAAATAAATCACATGGCCTTAACAAGATACTTAAGATACCTACCCACCAGGCTAAAAACTCATCTAACCAAAAGTAAACTGATCAAGAGCCAGGATAAGGTGATTTTCCATAAAAACGATCATGTTTCAGGCTGTAATCCCGGTTTAATCAAGTCCAATTAAAAAAACTGATATCACCACGTGATTCAGTGTCGTAAAATAATAAAATTCCATGTGCCACACTGGGGTTTTTCCTTCTCATGGAAATTACGAGCAAACGCGTTTAGTCCAACTTTGGGCGCTTCTGGACGCTCCTGGGTGCGCCCAAACCAAAAGGTTGTCCAAGTAAAAAGTTCATGAAATGTGACGTAGAATTCGAATCTGCAATAAAAAAGGGGGGTTCCCATGTGAAAAAACCAAGTTGACATGCGTAACCTGCATTTGCGCGCATGCGCGGCGCACAAAAATGTACTCGTTGAATTCTTTGTGAAAAATGAAGGGGAGGTTACTTCGATTTGTTATTTGCCATCTCTCTTTATATCGAAATAAAAAGGGGGTAGGTTCATTAAGAACGATTTGTGGACCATCACTGAGCCAGTTACTCCTCATTCTGATATTTTTCACGTATTCGAACAATATTTCAACTCATTAGTCCAATTGACCATTAGTCGAAGTGTTTTTCAGATTTGTATTTTGAAATCTAATCGATCAAAATTTTGAAGTTTCTCAAATTTCCTTTGACGGACACATCGACGGTTCAGAGAATCGATGTTTCAAGGTGGAGATCGATAAATGGAACGTGATTGTCGAGTCGGAATGTTATTGAATTGAAGTGACGACAAAACGAGTCACGCCCTCGGGAGCCACCCGAAGAGTCGACGGGAGTCGGTGTCGATATTCAGGAGACTCGTCGTAGGAAATAAAAGACCACGAATCGATGTTGAAGAGGAAACGATCGCGCGTGATGTAATTGATATCGAAATGATGTCGAGATGATCGAACGGGCGACGGGAGTTTTGGTTGTTGAGTTATTTCGATGTTGAGAAGCGAGAGGAGAAGCGAGGCCGACCGATCTCCTCGTCCATCCCCTCACCCCTCCACCCCCACCACCACAGCCATTCACCGCCGCCACAAGACTACCGAGAGACCTCTTCATCTCCGCCCCTCGCCTACCTCGGAATCCTCCACCACCGCCTGCCTCACAAATTTCCAACCCCCTTCGCGCTCCACCGCCCCCTTCCAGACAGCGAACACTTCAATTTCCCCCCTTCAGCGCTCCGAACGCTACACCGGAGGGCACTACGGCTGGATGGTCGAGAGGGAAGTGAAGGGAGGAGAGGAGGAGGAATCGCTTCTCGACCCCCCCCCCACCCCTCACTCACCCGTCACTTTCAATCCCCCCCCCCCCCCCCAACACCACGATCCTCTTTTTCGACTCATCTCCTCCCCCCCTCCTCCTCACTACTTGTGTTTCTTCCACCTCACGACCGACTGTAGGTAGCGGGGAGTGGTGTTGTGGGGGGGGGGGGAGGTTAGGACCGAAGAGAGAGAGAGACAGAGATACCGGTAGAGCGTCAGAGCAAGAGAGATGAATAATGAGAAAAGGGGACGAGGTGGGAGGGAGAGGGTCGTCGTCTCCCCCCCCCCCCCCCCCCACGAGGGTTCGAAAATTATCAGATCAATTCATCACGTGATCCACTTATGCAGCGTGGTATTCTGAGCGAATTTTCGAAGATAAAAACCAAATTTGAATCCCAAATTCATAAACAAGAAAAAAACTAAAAACTCTGCAAATTCTTGACACAACGGTTTATTATCTTCCTTGTGCAGATCACCCTTCTGTCTATACCAGACTGTATTGCAAATCGGCACCATACCATATTCTCACCGTACTCATACCATACCATACGAATTTCTTTCCTATCATACCATACTGTATTATACCAAATCATACATACAATAATATACCATACCATACTCATACCATGTCATACAAACCGAGTGAATAATGAAATGTCATCCATTTCAGACCTATATTTAAAATTTCAAGTATCTAGCTCATCATCAACATTTAATTTGTTTAAACAAATAGGTATTATTTAAACAATTTTACAGACAAGAAACCGAGTGAATATTGCATTGTTATCCAGTTCTAACCTATTTTTAAAATTTCAAGTCAATAGCTCATCATCAAAATTTAATTTGTATTATTACAAAAAGGTATTATTTAAACAATTTTACAGATGAGAAACCGAGTAAATATTGCAATGTGGTCTATCCCCGACTCACGGTTAAAATTTCTAGACTGTAGTTTACCGGGAAGATGAAAAAAGGTAGTTTTATTCTGGGCGTCTGGTGGTTGGGTCACATAACGGCCGTTTTCGGCGCGAAAGTTTAGTGTTTTTCCTAAACCTTTGCGCGCTCACTGTGAACGAACAGCTGGTCGCACAAAAATCCAATTGGTCTTAAAAGATTCGTAATTTTTCAGGTCATTCAAAAGTGAACTAAACATTACACGGTTCAGTTAAATATTTGGAGATATGACATTGTCGAAATTTTAAATTTCGTTTTGAACCCCTTCCCCTTGACCTAGGGTTATGAAAAGTTTCGAGGATCATTGTGGGGCTGGTCCAAACCCAGAAACCAAATTTCGTAATTTTAGCTCAACGCTAACTGGGCAAAACGGCGTGGACGGCGGACGGCGTACGGGGGACGGCGTACGGCGTACGGTGTACGGCGTACGGCGGACGGACGGATTTTTTTTTATTCGATTTTCTGAATCTACGTGTCTTGAAACGTAAACCAACAAATTTTGAGGGGGGGTTAAAAAATTTTTTTCTTTGGGCGATTCCAATGGTTCATTATCGAAGATAATAAACCAAAAAACTCTGCAAATTCTTGACACAACGGTTTATCATCTTCCTTGTGCAGATCACCCTTCCGTCTATACCAGACTGTATTGCAAATCGGCACCATACTATATTCTCACCGTACACATACCATACCATACGAATTTCTTTCCTATCATACCATACTGTATTATACCAAATCATACATACAATAATATACCATACCATACTCATACCATGTCATACAAACCGAGTGAATATTGAAATGTCATCCATTTCTGACCTATATTTAAAATTTCAAGTATCTAGCTCATCATCAAAATTTAATTTGTTTAAACAAATAGGTATTATTTGAACAATTTTACAGACAAGAAACCGAGTGAATATTGCATTGTGATCCAGTTCTGACCTATTTTTAAAATTTCAAGTCAATAGCTCATCATCAAAATTTAATTTGTATTATTACAAAAAGGTATTATTTAAACAATTTTACAAATGAGAAACCGAGTGAATATTGCAATGTGGTCTATCCCCGACTCACGGTTAAAATTTCTAGACTGTAGTTTACCGGGAAGATGAAAAAAGGTAGTTTTATTCTGGGCGTCTGGGGGTTGGGTCACATAACGGCCGTTTTCGACGCGAAAGTTTAGTGTTTTTCCTAAACCTTTGCGCGGTCACTGTGAACGAACGGCTGGTCGCAAAAAAATCCAATTGGTCTTAAAAGATTCGTAATTTTTCAGGTCATTCAAAAGTGAACTAAAAATTACACGGTTCAGTTAAATATTTGGAGATATGACATTGTCGAAATTTTAAATTTCGTTTTGAACCCCTTCCCCTTGACCTAGGGTTATGAAAAGTTTCGAGGATCATTGTGGGGCTGGTCCAAACCCAGAAACCAAATTTCGTAATTTTAGCTCAACGCTAACTGGGCAAAGTGCCACGGACGGCGGACGGCGGACGGGGGACGGCGGACGGGGGACGGCGGACGGCGTACGGCGGACGGACGGATTTTTTTTTATTCGATTTTCTGAATCTACGTGTCTTGAAACGTAAACCAACAAATTTTGAGGGGGGGTTAAAATTTTTTTTTCTTTGGGCGATTCCAATGGTTCATTATCGAAGATAATAAACCAAAACAAACGTTTCAACTTCAACAACCTCTGGCAGGGAACTTCCCGCTCTGAATTTTCTTCAAGATTTTAGCGGATTTTCCATAATCTTATAAGATTAAAAGGTTGACCTAAAAAACAAACAAACAAAATGGAACAAGTGACTAAATAAATTCCCATAAATTTCAAAAATGGAACAGTCTGACAAGTGACACCTCATTTTAAAGGTTCTGTTTTACGCTGAACACGATGGTGAAATCTGAATTGCGATATCTCATTCCGTTCTCAAACTGGAGCACTTTGAAGATGGAGAAACGTGGTTGTTACTCGAGATGATCGGCAAAAAAAGGAGTCAAAATTAGTTTTTTTTTTTTTTTTTTTTTTTTTTTTTTTTGAAAATGTTTTATGGCTTCAAGTTACAACTTATTAGCAACATTGTTTTGACTTATATTATAAGTGACACTGTTCAAAACTTAGGTTCTTCACTGAGTTTTTTCTACATTAGGACGGACTTGCTTGTTTTCAAAACTGCTTCACAAAGTGAGGTCAGGTGGTTTTGTTCGTTTAAGTCGTCTGGTGACATCACATGTATCAAGGAGGCGGACAGCTTCATCCTTGACGTGTGATTTAAGCCGATGTAGATGACGTACGGCTTGTCGCTTGATAGCTTCATTAACGGTTTCGATTTGGAGCTCATGGTGGAGACGCTCATTTCGAAAATACCATGGTGCATTGACAACATTTCTCAAGACAGTGTTTTGAAATCTTTGAATGATTTCTCGATTTGACTGAGCAGTACAGCCCCACAGCTGCGCTCGGTAAGTCCAAACAGGCTTAAGGACTTGGTTGTACAATGTGAGCTTGTTCTGGATAGACAACTTTGAGTGTCTACCCATTAGCCAGTACATTTTTCTGAGCTTCAAGATCAATTCTTTCTTTTTCTTCTTGACGTGGGCTCTCCATCGAAGCTTAGCATCAAGCGTCATACCAAGGTATTTTGCTTCATTGGCATGAGGGATAAGTTTGCCGTCGAGAAAAGCTGGAATGTAGCCGATTCTTTTGTTGGTGAAATCGGCTGTCCATTGGTGAATGCGGGATATTGATTCATTCAATTTGGCGGTGGATTCAATGTTGGTTTCTCCAACAGCAAGTACTGCTGTATCATCTGCGAATGTGACTGTAGTGTTCATTTCAATTTCCGGGAGGTCACTAGTGTAAAGGACGTACAGGAGTGGGCCAAGTACACTTCCTTGTGGGACGCCTGCGTTGATCAATTTCGGTTCTGAGAATGCATCTTCGTGCTTAATTCTGAAATATCTATTTGCGAGGTATGATTGGATCAACTCAGCATATTTTGCTGGCAGCATTTTACGCAACTTGTAGTTGAGGCCTTCATGCCAAACCTTATCAAACGCCTGAGTAACGTCGAGGAACGTCTGACAGCTACGTATTGCAGGTGATTCTGCGAACACAACGCCTTCTGCTCATATTCCCTGTGCATTGCACCACCTATCAACTTGATGCTCTCCTCAATACATGTCTCCCACTCACTCATTTTTGGGAGTCCATACCTATCTTCCAGCTTAACCCTCTCCCCAGCCCAGAACACGTTAGACTGAAAACACTTCCTGGTCAGGTAGTTCGGAAGACGTTCCTCGGGAAGCTTCAAAGTTCTTAATATGATATAATTGGGTGTATAGGCAGAGAAAACACTGACTTGACGACAAAGTGCAACACAGACTCTACGTAACCGCTCGCAGCAAAACCCCAAAACCAGTGAAGAGTAGCATAATATTGACCGTGCTACAGCTTCAAACACTATCAACACTGAATGCTATTTTCGGGTGATACAAAAACCTTCTCCACATACTGGCAATAGCCATTTTAGCCAGTGCACTCTGTCCTGCAGGTGGGGAGTTAATCACGCACTATTTTGACAGTGTTACCAATTTCACTGCTTAAGAGGTCTACAAGAGTTATCAAAAATTTGAGATGAACGAATTTTCATTGTGAAAGCAAATTTTCCAGGCTTAGTGCATCAGTATGAATGAGGTTCAGTCGTTGTTTTATACATTATCTATCACACACAGCTCTCCTGAACGAAAACACTGAAACTCCTATACTTGCCAAAATCCCCAAACACCAACTTTTATCGTCTCTCCAGACCTTCACCTTCCTGTAAAGGTCTAAATCAATTATTGCACCGTGTTCACATACACGTGGACTAACCTCATGTCGTCCGAGCTACCCGATCGTACGAGCAGTTCATGCGTTCATGCGAATAGATGAGTTTGGTCGAGGACGCGGCGCTATTATTATTTGGCAACATTTATGTAAATGCGGTTGAACTGGAGGCTACCTCTAAACACAAACATAATCACCTACCTAACAAGATGGCGGCAACTTCCACTGCAGTAGCGTTAATACATAAGTATTCAAAATATTATAATTATTAATTTTTAGCTAATCGTTAAAGAAATCTTAGCTAGTACGTATTTGTCTTATTAAAAACCAGTACCCAGAGCCCGAAATTGGCAAATCATGGTCCAAAATCCAACATAATTTCTTTGAAAATTCACTGATTAATTCGCTGCTTTACAGTTGGGGGGGGGGGGGAGGCGAAGTTGGTTGTTGACAGCATAATTAAGTATTGTGTCAAATTTTTATAATTTTACAGTCAACGCCAAAACCTGCCTGAAATTTTTAACATTACAGGTAAAAGACAATATACAAGACTGCATTTTTTTCACCATTGCTGAGGGACTGTATCGAAACCATTTCAGCATATCGCATTGCAGAAGATGTGGTTCCTGGGTCCGTATAAGGATAAGGCATAGGAGACGGGAATGGAGTATCATTTCGGGAAGTGGTAGAAGAAGGACTTGACTGGAAAGCGCTGGATATTTCATCCGCGATAAGGTTTTGTATTTTGCTTCGCGACCGCAGTTTCTGAATAGCATAATTTACCATTTCAATAAAAAATAAAAACATTATGGATGGATTGTGAATAAATATAATATTGTTTTACTCACTTGGTTTTTTTAATTTCTCCGCTAAAGTCTCAGTTTTCACTCGATTTTTGTATCCTTCGCACCTTTTGTCCCACAATGTAGGATTTAACCTCACTTCATTGATAAGGGTCCTCTTCAAAATTCATTTTTAAAATTTTAAGCGTTTATTTTATTTTTTTATTTTTTTTGGCATTAATGAATTACATTAAACAGCCATATGGATATAATGATCATTTACAAATAGAACTTAGCAAAATTAAACAGACACATTGGTAGTTGTAGTTTTTGATGGTGCTCCATGTACCATTCGAGTCTTAACTTTAACATTCTTTCGAATGTTTTCAGAAAACAAGATGGCAATGTGATTAGTCGAAATTTATTTATTTATTAACGCACGGCTCACGCCAATTACAAAGTTTAGTTGTTGCACAACGACAGAGAGCGCACAATGAGGTACTATACAGTGTACTTAAACAAAATACTTTACAAAAATAATACAAAAAGAAAAAGCAAAAGGTTTACTATGACAAATGAAAAACACCCCAAAACACTGTAAGCTGGAAGAAAAATTCACTGAGTCAGGTGATAAATAGCTAGGCTGGTTCTGAGGCGAGAAAGGCTACTATCGAAGAAATCAAAATCCGCTGCCTGGAGGAAAGCATTGACCTCACGTGGTAAACGAATCAAGGGGCGATGAATTTGATAATTGTAGGCAGCAAAAGGAGCGTAGAACAATGTGACTGAACGGGTGGGGCAGCTAGGAACGTTTATGTTGACGCATGTAAGGAGATAAGGGCAATGAAGCCTACCATTTACTAGCTTGTGGTAGAAAACAACATCGGCATCAAAACGGCGCTCTTCCAACTTGGGCAAATTGTAAGTGGCTGCAAGGGTTGAAAATTGGTGGTGGTCAGCCGGCAGTCATCGCTTATAGCACAGATACCTGAAGAACCTCCGCTGCACTCTCTCCAAGCAATCCTTATGCTCTTCATAATATGGGGACCATATAGGACTGGCGTATTCCATTACAGGCCGAACTGAAATGAGGCCCAATCAGTTGGCGATTTGCCCGGCTTTAGTAATGGTACGAGGACCACATCTTTCCACGCATCCGCGTTAAAAACTTCCCGAAAAAGACAAGACACGCTAGTTCGTACGACCAAAATCAAACTGGTTTGTCCGCATACGTCCATCCGAATGCGGATCGTGCGAACGATTGGAGTTCCTGGACCAATTAGGACACATCCCTTGTGTGAAGAGGTTTGTTGACGAGCGTTCATGCGGAGTTCGTACGATCGAACCCCCCCCAGCGTACGAGCGTATTTTCGTTTCAATTCGGACACCTTCCTATGATCACACCCACCAAAAATCAATCGACTAGATGCAATTTACAATTTTCGAATTTCTGCCATGTTTCGACCACTTTGGCACCACTGTGACGGCAAGTACGGCGTTGCTAGGCCGTTGTTCCCAACCTCCCGAAATCTCTCGGATTTCATTTTGTTTTCAGTGAACATCCTTCGCCGGACAAAGGGTGAGATTTGGCAACGCTGTCGCACTCGTTCAGTTGGGTATCGCCTTTCAAGATATCGAGCGCTCTTTCTATTTCATCGACGGCGGCGTCGTTAATTGCTCCCCTTCCGCTCCCGACCAGCACAACCATTCAATCCAACTTCGGCCCCTCACTCCAACGGAGTTTTTTCCTTCTTCCCTCAAACACTTCTTTTTACCCCGCACCATCATCAACTTTCACCGCTATTTTTCCTTTGCATTTATTTCGCTCATCGAAAAATACATTTAGTACAAAATCGGTTCTGACGCCCTAAACGGACTCCAAAAATATAACGAATAACGACTGGTTTCCCCACACATCTAAGAGACCAGAAGAGGATATCATCACAAAAAGCCAATCAAATACTGAATTTAACAACACATCGGGGAAAAAAATTTAAAAAACAATTTGCCGGAACGCTGTCCATAACGGTTTACTATTTTCTCCCCAGATCGCTGTTCGGTGTACAATATAATTGTGAGGCACAAAACTATACGGAATAATTAAAGTAATGAGCCAAAGAGTTCATCGTTATTGGATTTTATCATTGGAGGCGTTCAGGATCAAAATTGGATGACTCCATAAAACTACATTTCACTTTGAATACTCAATATTCACATCTCGACGGCAGTTCATCAATTGTTCGTTGTTCGTTTATTTTATTTTTATTACAATTTGTTTAATAATAAAACAACGAACAATTGATGAACTGCAGTCGAGATGAGAATTTTGCGTATTCAAAGTAAGATTTAGTTTTATGGAGTCATCCGATTTTGATCCTGGACGCCTCATTTATAAAAACGCAAGGAAAGTGTTGGGGACATATTTTGACGACCGCCACCAGTCTCCTGCAGATCTTAAGTTTGTGCAGCCAAGATAGGAAAGTCCATGGACTTAGGCCAGTGATTAGAGGAAGCCTATATTTCAGGTCGTCATCAAGGCAGGACTATGACTTAGTCCTGTGATTAACGCATGACAATGATTTTGGCTTTTTACCGAGGTGGGCCCACGAATGGGACAAACCTACGATTTAGACATTTGATCTATGTGTATATCTATGTGTATTGGCACGCTTGTTTACTAGGCCTGTGACCAAGGCTAGTCCATGATTTTGGCCTATGATAAAGGCAGCACTATGATTTAGACCTGTGATCAAGGCATGGCTATGATTAGGATCTGTGATCAAGGTGGGACTATTAGTTTGTTTTTGATTACGAATGTGCATTAGGCGTAGGTATGTAGAAATTAACGCTGAATCCGAACTTGCGGTCAAAAGTAGAAAAACGTTGTTTTAAAGTGAAGAAACATGGGTTTTTATGGCGAAAAAACGTGGTTTTCTGGAAAAAAAAAAAAAAAAAAAAAAAAAAAAAAAACTTTAACAAAATCATATCTTGGGAACGGATTGAGATAGAAAGGTGCGGTTGGCGGCGTTCTACTCCATTTTCAGTCTAGTTTTACCCATTTTTTCTTTCACACCAAGTGGCGAACACCCTGTATAAGCGATAATGATCAACGTGTGTATCGTCTAATTGCTATGGTGCGATGCGAGCAAATGGGGATTAATGATAAGTTGTGGAACAGGGGTACAGGAGAAGCACAGTGCTCAATGTGTAACAGGGATCAGGAGGAAACCAGCTACCCCCCAAAAACAACTCCGTTGTAAAAACTGTCCCGCCAAAAAACCTCAGCCGCAAAAAGGAATGATATCCATTTTGCCCGCCAGCCACATATATAGGATGCTCAGTGCTTCGCACCTCGCTGTTGAGTGTGCATATAGAAACCTGATCCTCCTACCCCTAACCTCCACCGTCAATGTTTTCCTGTTCCCTGTCTCCTTCCCACAACCCCCTCTCACCCTTAGTCACCCTCGGTTTCACCTAATATGTTTCCTCTGTTACACCAGCAGGGAGCTTTACGCTTCTTTCAATGCTGTTGGCGGGAGCTTTTTGCCAGATGAACAAGCTAACATAACTGGTGGTCACGAGTAATCAGCGGTGGTACAACTGTAATGAAGTAATGCTTCAATTCAGGCTTGTTCATGTTAAGGCCTCAGGAGATGCTGAATGCTCTTGATGGGACTGACTGGACACGATTGTACCATTTTCTGAGGGAGGCACTAAATTACAGGAGATTTCTTATAGACAACTATAACTATATATCAATGAGGTAGGCGGAATTATTTAATGTATTGTAACTTAAATTATTTTTGAAATTATTCATGAAATTATCTATGAAATTATTGTTTATCGTTATTACTGTTATTATTATTGTTGGAAATTGCGATTATTTATGAAATATGATTTGCATTGTAACTTAAATTATTGTAAATGGGTATTAAATGAAATGAAAATGGGCGAAATTGTATTTATTTTCTTTCATTTAATGAAAGAAAATAAATACAATTTCGCCCATGGATCAAGGCTGGTCCATGATTTTGGCCTATGATCAAGGCAGGACTATGATTTAGACCTGTGATGAATGGAGGACTGTGATTTAGAACTGTGATCGAGGCGGGACTATAATTTAGGCCTGCGATCAAGGCTGGTCCATTATTTAGACCTGTGATCAAGGCAGGAATATGATTTAGGACTATGATCAAGGCAGGACCATGATCAGTTAGGCCAGTGACCATGGCATAACAATGATTAAGTGTTTCTATCAAGGATATAGTGAACGGCTCATTCTCAGTATGCTTCCTTTTTCGTCCAGTTACTGATGATTTAGACCTGTGATCAAGGTAGAACTGTTATTTAGACTTGTGACCACAGTGAGCCAATGATTTAGGCTCGTGATTGGGAGGAGCCTATGATGGTGGTTTTGACCAATGATTTAGGCCTTTGATTTCAGCTGACTGCCTACAATTTAGGCTTCAGATGTAGACAGTCCTATGATTTACGCAGCACAGTTGAGTTGAGAACTAATTTAACGCAAAAATGAGAAGGAATTTTTACATCACGGATATTGTGAACGTGTCAAATCAAAACGTACATTCTCATGGTGTTTCATTGTTCGTGCTGTTTACATAGTTCTCATCTATTTATGGAAATTGCGTTCCACTTCTTTTATTTATTTATTTTTCCCTCGAGATTTCAACATTAATCTAACGACGTTCGAAGTCAATCAAGATGCCTCCACAACGAAAGTCGGGCGAAGTATTTTAGTCACAATAGAATATTTTGCCACAAGTCGATGGCAGGATGCTTGTGTTGTATTTACAGAACGGCCACAACTATCGCAGTGGCAAAAATAGAAGCCCGATGGCAGCGAGGTATGTACTAACTTGTATTAAGCAACAAATCATGATGTAATTTTAGGTCGACGATTTCATCTCAATATACCTACGGTTGCCAGCAATATGCGTCGTCAAGAATGAATGTCTCTCTTCTGTAAAAAACTCGTATTTTCAGATTAATGACACGAAACTTGGTTCACACGTGTTTTTCTTTTTTGGGGAGGAAGGGGGGGGGGGCATAGAATCCAAATTCAAATTTAGTTATTTATATATTTGGAGGGTTGTAGGAGGTTGTAATGAAAACGGGGGAGAATTCTTTCCGAGCTTTCGGCTTTAATAAGACATCTTCAGGGGTGAAGATGTCTTATTAAAGCCGAAAGCTCGAAAAGAATTCTCCCCCGTTTTCTTTACAACCTCCTACAACCCTCCAAATATACAAAGGTTATTCAACCAAGCAGGATGAACAAAACAACAACAAGTTAGTTATTGTGTAAACATGGAGGTCAAATTGGGGTTTCTCGTTGGGACAAAAAAGTGGTAAAAATGGCCAGAATTGACGAAAGTACTAAGGGCTGGCGGTTTGAGGCAGGAACAGGCAATTTCAATTATCAAAATATTTCGCTTTTAAAGAGAAGAAGTTAAGAAGCACCTCGTTCTAAAAATGTGCTCATTCTCAAGGGAAGACGTCGTTGAACAGCAGCAAGGCCAGTGGGAAGACCATCAAAATGGTTTCTTATTTTTGCACAAAAAGATGTCAAACAGCATAACGCACCTTTCATCCCAAATTGACACATTAGCTCATCTTTGACTGTATCTTTATCACTTTTAAGACAGAAGGATCATGGAAACTACATAAAGAAAAAAGAAAAAGGCCAATTCAAGTTGATATCAGAGTTAACAAGGCGTGAACAGAAAGAAAAACGTGAAAAGTGGGTGACGAGCACTAGAGCCTACAGAGACAGGAAACCTTTCTATACAATTTGAAAACACATTAGCATCAACTTCTCAATCACCGCAGGACATGAATTCACATCAGAAGAGATCAGGAAGAAGGAAGGTTCGAAAGCACTGTCTTTACAAGCGCCTTTCCAGTGCCGCGTCATCACTTCACCTTACCAATTTGTATTATAATTAATATAATTAACTAGAATTAGAATCAAACGCTGCTGACTATCCAGTTACACAAGGAATGCAGAGTAGAACATCTACGATTTTTTTCATAATTTTCCAAGCACATTTCAGGAAAAAATTGGAGAGTTCGAAAATGACCTTTTTCGCTTATTGACCCTATCATCAGGGGAGCATTGAGAAGAATAACTCGTTGTAAAACTACTAAAAATAACTAGAATTTTCCCTGTATTTCGATGTTTGGTTATGTCAAAAATATAAGCACTTAGTAGTTTTTGGGTGCTTTGCGTGTATATGAACTCAAAAATGACAATCTGATTGACTGAAACCCCCATTTAAAAAATAAGTTTTGAACGTGTTTTTCATCCCACAGTGCGTCGCCCAGTTGCCTAATAGATGTCATCCAACCAGTAGAGAAGTCAGATTTGCGTCACCTCTGGATTCAGCTTCATCCTCCGCCCGCTTCTTGAATCCCCAAGTTTTCTAAAGTTTTTCAATGAAATGAAAAAGCTTTTTCCCCTTTTCAACTTTTCGGTATCTCAAATCGTCCTCTTATAGAGGGAAATGTTGACCCAAACGACGACCATATCCAATTTGAGGGTTAACAGCCCTTTACTTGAGGCGTTCAGAATCCAAAAGGCTTCCTCCCAAGTTCCATTTTACCAGTGGCTAAAATTGCACGCAGAATTATGTTCAAATTATCGTCAACACGTCACGTTACTGCTGAGGAACTCCCTGTTTTCCCGAAAGAAATCACACCTTGACTCACCACCACAAAAATATTAAAACAAAACGAAAATTTAGACGGGCGTTTATCCATTTTGGGAAATTTACAATACAAGAGCCCATTGGATTCAAAAATCGAATCTACTCCACAATACTCAGTGCACCTCATACATTCACTTGACCCTGTGGTTTATGTTTATTTCTAAATCAATTTTCGATGCCCTTTTTCTATCACCTTCTATAATGTCGTTCCAGATTCAAATGAATTGATTTTCAAAACCTGTTTTGGATTATTAACGAAATCGTTTGGTTGATTACCCACATCTTCGAAACCTTGGTATAACGGTGTAGTTATTTCTTGAACACCAATTTGAATATAATTTGATTTAGAGTATTTTGTCAAGGGTTGTCAATGGTTGTCAATAAGGGCGTGAACCAAACGGTGGGTGTTGAGGCAAATCTTCGTACTGGGGAAAACATTCAGTTGGAATATTCATGGGGCCATCACTGAGCTACTTCGGAACAGAGCCACGAAAGCCTAAACCAAAACAGGGGTATAGGCTTTCAAACGCTCTGACGTACAGAGAGTATTCCACTACCCACCAATGTTCAGTCAAGTTTAGTTACTAGAAGTCAAATGGGGTCCATTGCAGCAAAGTGGGACATTTGATAATAAAATTAACGATTGGCTGGTTATTCTTACGTGTCAGACTTCAGTTGTGGCAACCAGGGTACTTACCTGCAAGAAAGAAAAAGATTTCAATTAATCAACAGTTTACATCAATCATACAAATTTGCGTTACATATACAACTCTACACGCCAGTGGGCCAGAGGTCCATCAATCGCGGCGCCGCTCCCTGGCGCCCTCTTGACACCCAGATTGAGGGAATACTGATGGGCCAAAATAGTAGCCCATCAGAATTTCAACGGTTTCACAAAACATGAAATCACCAGGGTGTTGTTTGAAATTAGCGGCGTCATTCCTGGCACCATACAGCAGATGTTGTCTGCCATACAATAATTATTATGCCTTCAACATTTCAAATCACATGACGCGTTATTCGGAGGGTCATTAGCGCGGAAACAGAGAGACACAGGAAATAAATGCTGCCCTAGGAATTACCTGTCTGCAAGTTTCACCAAACTCCCAATTAATAAAATTAACATTAAAATATAAATTAAAATGACCAAAATTTTCCGTCAATTTCTTTTTTTAAAGAATCAAATTATTGGGTGGTGTGACGCCAATCTATTTTTTGCTGCCTCAGAAAAGCCTCTCTGATGGCACTGATGTGGTGATGAACGCACTTCTTTTCCACGATTGGGTACATCGTCCAACCATGGATATTTGGTTATTTCCATTTTCTATTAATACGACAGGGGGAGACAAAAAAATAGACCGATACATCGAGAGAAAAGTGTCGATTTAGTATATACTCAAGTAAAAGTTGATAAATCAATACCCACGAGACCAACTATTGACGATGGTTTCTGAAACGGGGAACTTTTTCCCATTCAGGTGCAGAAGAAATAACTAAGAAGATACTCGTGTAAGTAAGAACCCTCAGGGCCGACTGTCCAACTCAATTTTAGTTCAGTGAGACCTGTTTGAGAACGAATTTGAATAGGTTTTGTACAATGGTAGAGAAAACACCGAGGAAAAATCGTCAACATGTGCGTGAATCACACATTGGAAATTCAGAGCAATTTTTAGACTGGGAAGCAGCTCATTCAAACAACGTTTTGTGTCAACAGAAAGAAGGTTATTTTGAATATTGTTGGCATGTATGGTTTTTATAAATCATTCCCGAAATAGGTACAAAAATGTCGTGGCTCTTAACTTGTACCTAGTTCGACAAATTATGAATGAAATAATTATAATTTCTTCATAATATATTTTGATTCGTATATTTAATATAGGTACCTACTTCGGCATATTATGAATGAAATGATTACAATTTGTTGAAATTATTATTAGTTCGGGCCTGAATTTGATTATCAAACTGAATTTTTCCACCAATTGCAAACGTTCCTCAAAATCGGTGGGTCGCATTTGGGTGAAATCGACAAATCCACCTCCTCCACATCCTCCAATCTCAGAGTGCCCAGGAGATCGTGGCCATGTTGAACAATTATTGCACTGAAAGCTGACGAAACCACCAAAGTCTTGGTTTCCGTTGTGTTATATTTTCGTAATCAGCCGCTAATAAAAGCAGATTCGATGCAGCACCAGCGAGAAGGCTCACTCCCAGTGATACAACTCACAAGGATCTTCGTGCCATGTCTGAACTGATGGCAACAATCCACAAATCTACAATCCATCCGTATTTTTCACTTCCACTCCCACTGCCTTTAGTTATAGTTCGAGTGAAATCATCTGTACCTAGTATAGAAAATAAAAACATTAATGCCAATACAACAACTCCATGCGCTGTCCTTGGAAAAGATCAACAAAGAGTATAGCTTGTTCTACAAAGTATACTCCGATGCCTCAAAAACTGGACGCACATGTGGAATTGGGATTTATGACCCTCAAACTAACACCTCACTAGGGTCAAAACTAAGTACTACAGAATTCTTTATTATGAATGCTGAATTGGAATTAACTTGGGAATAATTGTCACTGATTCAAAAAGTGCCTGCGAAGCACTGGAAAACTTAAGCTTAGGCAACCAGAAGAACTACTTAATCTTTGAAATAGCCAAAATGCTCACAACCAACCTTTGACATACCTACGAATGCAATGGATCCCAGGGCATTCAAACATTAAAGGTAACGAAGAGGCTGATCAAATAGCCACGACCGCTTGTTCATCGAATTCTGCTGCGACTATCAACATCGGGTTGCCCACAGATGAAGCCACGACAAAATCAAGGAAAGCGCTAACATACGAATGGCAAGTTCACTATTACCTTGTGGCTGTATGGGCAACCAATGCCAAATAAAAACTAATAAAAAAAAAAAAGAAAAAAAGTTCACTATGACACGCTGTCACTAGACAAAGATAACTTCCACTATGAAGTTAATCCAGTCGTCAAACTCACACCATGGTTTGGTACATGGAAATTCACCCGTCACCAACTTCAGCAGCTATCGCGACTTCGCACCGGACATGGAGCCATCAACAGAATCGTGTTCCTGTACAAGAGAACGGACAGCGTACGATGTAGTGATTGCGACGTGTTGGAAGACATGGATCATGTGATAACTTCATGTGTAAAATATGACAATGAAAGACAGCTATTTCCTGACAGCTATTTCACCGTCCTCTGAACCAACGTGGATAACTGCCACACCCGCTCTCCGCCCGGCAGCCCCTGTCAACGGTATGCTTGAATCGCATCAATAGAATACCAGGTTAACAAAACCGATACTTCCGAAACCATGAAAAATATCTCAAGATTTGCATCTCTTTTCTCTCGCTACCTTTCCAAGTTTTTCATCAGAAAGACTGCGAGAGCAAAAGTGAAGAACTCGGCTGAGGGCCGGCAGGTGGGCAGCCAAGAAAGTCTCGTGGTCGTTCACACTCGGTTACTCTAATTGGAGGTCCGCCGCGTACGGTCGAGGGACTGCAATTATCATCCCGAAGCTCCATTAAATATTCTTATCTTGCATCGTTGCAAGTTCCTTCTTTTTTATTTAAAAAAGAAGAAGAAGAAGAAAAAAAACCACCAACCGAAATCATAATAATAATCATCATCTCGAAGGTTTCGTTCTTTTTCCGAATGGGGCTGACCGGACCGAACGCTCGCAGATCCCCCAAGTGTATGCAGTTCCAGCGAATGTGTTTGACGGATTGAGATCCACCAGAACGTACGGAATTTGACAGAGAGCGAAAATAGTTTCAAATCACGCGAATCCTTGCAAATTGGCGGACAGCCAACATCTGCTTCATAATATTATGTCGACGGTGAAGACAAGAAACCTCGTACTTATCTCCAAATTTTGCGAAACACCTACCTTTCAGAAGCTACGCCACGGATTTTAGTGCTTGTAGTGGAGATCACGTTCATTAAAAGCGAGAAAATCAAGTAAAGAGTTGCCTGGTTCCCCAAGGCGTCATAAGGACTAAAAACTGTTTTATTTACTCTCCCAAAAAGTTGGGATTTTTCGAGATTCGACGGTTCTCGTCTTTACCGATATCAGGTTATTAGCGGTATTCATGGGATTTTGAACGTGTTAAATCGTAAATAACTTGAAATCGGCTCGACCCCTCAACAGACCTCAGGCTCTGTTACCCTTAGCTTTAGTCGCATCGTCGTTTTTTCGAAGTTGAGCACATTTAACACGTCACGACGCCGTAAACTTCCTCGATTACATACTTCAAGTTGGTCCACGTTGTTGTTCTCTTTTTGTCTGCCGCTCGGGTTCTGTGCAGTATTCATTACTCATTACATTCATGTTACCGCGTATTCGTTTCTCAATATCACATAATTTACCTACTGCAATTGTCACTGGTTATAAGCGCAACCATTAACAAGATGTAAGTCAGTTTTGGGATTATTCGGGGACAGCAAATCCCCCAACCAAATAGAAGGAAAAGGAATCGAACAGTATGGTCGCGATAACTAGAGAACGCTGCATATCTATGCATAACGATGAACTATTTTCTATAAAATATTCATCAACTGTACGATAAAATATCCCATAACTATGTTTCGTTGGCTTATAAGCGAAATCCACTACCCAAGTCAACTTTTTCACTCTTCGGTTTTTGACAAGGTATCTCCTTCGTATTTTTCAACGCCCGATCGGTTGGTGATGTCAGTTTTGAGGTCAAAATAATAGTTTCTACGTAATTAGCGATCACCAATCGATGGGGCGTTGAAAAATACGTAGGAGTAGCCAAAAACCAAAAAGTGAAAAAATTGACTTACCTAGTGGATTTCACTAAGTCTTGTAAGCCGACGATTTGTATCTTGAAGTGTGACGTACAATTTCAAGTGGGGGTTAAAAAATGTTTTTCTTGGTCGATTCTAGTGGTTCATTGTTGATAAAAATAAACCAAAATGGCGCGATGTACGAATAAAATCCGCAGAATCAACGATAATGCTGAAATCCGATGGTAACGTTTCACCAAAAATATTGATGGAAAACGGTGAAAAATGTTCGGTCATGTAGAGGATTGACGGGTCGATTAAGTCGGCAAGTTGCTTCAAAAATTCGCTCAATTCATACGGCATGAATCCAGATATCCGATGTGTTGGGCGACCTAGTAATTGCAGTACAGAAATCCGACTGATACATGTGGTCATCTACCAGCTGTGACATCCTCACTCAATTAGTACCTACTCCTTGTAGGTTTATTCACCTCATCGTACAGATGAAATATGATCGGATCGTCGAATACAGTTGCATCTGAGTGACGACTGACGGATAAATCGTTTAGTGGTTGACGTTGCTTGACAATCGATAAATAACTTACGGGACTTACGGCCCAGAGAGCGGGGGATTCGAGCTCCGCCTGAACCCACTTGAAATATTCATTCTGTATTTCTTCCTCTCTCCCGTATTGACATTAACGTGGCAACTTCTGTACAACGTTCCTTCGTTTTCTTTGTACGAATTTCCGAAGAAAACCCCCAATTCCATGCGATTTTTTACAGTTTTACGAGTACAACATGAATTTTCGAAAACCTAATCAATTCGAATCTTTCTGGGGAAATTCTGACCATTTTAACCACTTTTTTCTCCATATTAATTCATACCATCATGACTGCGTGACATTACCTACACCATAACCAACTCGAAAGTTGCCCAAAATAGGTCCAATACCTATGTTTTGAATAGCATCGATTTTGAGATTCACTAAACGCTAAAAATCCCTCCACAGCGGTTGATGGTTTTCTGTTCAGATCGTCTGTCTAGATCACTGATCTGTATACATCACTATACGAAATAGTATGAGTAACGAGGTAAAATATCGTGTGTTCGTTCGAGTAGGGGACTAGATGGTCTCGTAAATTTTCCAACTAGATAGATAATAATAGGATTGTTCTGCAATTACAGCGAAACTTGAGAAAAGAAGAAAATACTTATGGAAGAACAAAAGCATACAAATACAAGAACGCAACGAGGAAATAGGTTTTCAACATAGGCACTAGTCATATTATCCAAGTAGATATACCCAACTGAAATTGACCAATTGACCAGGAGTAAACAGTGTTTTGTATTCGTCTCGTTTACAGTTGAAAGGTGTTTCAAATCTCTAGGCAACGATTTATGCACCACATGTATGTAACATAACATTGTTCTGTACAAGATTAACTGATTAGTGGTATATATACCGGGAGTTTTTCGTGAAAAGAGATGTATTTCTACCGGGATTTTTAACATAACCTACCAATCAAACTCTTGTTGCATATGTGTGTATTGTTTCAGTGTAGATGATTTCAGTGTGTTTGAAATAATACAGTAAACAGGTTTAACAAACAACTGCCTAATTGAGAAATGTCTGCTTGAGGCTAATGTGGGCGACAGGTGTGCGAGAGAGAGAAGATGGGGAAGTATAATATACGATATATTATATCGTTTTTCTCGGCAACCGTTCAACATTTTTTAAATCTGAAAAATGGTTTATTTTCGGAAAATGAATACAATGAGGCTAACTGATAATAATTTGAAAATTTTCCAAAAACATTTCTTTTCCACATTTAAATGTTAATAATTGTAAGTGAATACCTTTTTTTTTGTACAAAAAACAGATACAGCCCGGATCTGGCTACTCATTGCCTAATTGAATGTCATTGAAAAAACCCCAGAATCAGAAGTTGCAGCTCAAAGCCTCCGAATGCTTTTGAATCGCCTCGGACAATGGTGTACAAAATGGCGCATCAAGATTAATCCTACGAAGTCATGTACTGTAACCCCACGTACAACCGCCATTATGTAATCCCTGGGCTCCACTACTCAGGTCAATCAGTGTCCAATAAAGCATCACACAAGTACTTGGGGATCATCCTAGACCAGTGGTCTTCAACCCGCGGCCCGCGGGCCGCTTGCGGCCCGCCGTGTATATTTTTGTGGCCTGCCGAATGATTTTGTTTCCAAACAAATAGGAAAACATTGCAGCACTGAAGTTGGCCAATTGCTTCGGCCGTAGTAGGGAATTCGTTAAGTGGCAATGACTACAAGGGAAGAATGCTATGATACACAATCTCTTTGATCTTGTTGAGGCGTTTGAGAGGAAACTTAGTTTGTGGAAGAATCAAGTACAACAGGGCGACTTCACACATTTTCCAACACTGTCACAATGTGAAGTTCAAAACAAAGAAAAGTACAGCGAAGCACTCTCCATGTTACAGCAAGATTTTAGCAACAGGTTTTTAGACTTCAAGCAAAATAAAACTATGATGAAGCTTTTTTGTGCTCCTTTCAGTGTTAATGTGGAAGACTATTCCGGAAATATACAAATGGAACTTATTGCCTTTCAGTGCAATAGCGATTTACAGGAGAAATTTTTACTAGGACCTAGACCAACGCCTCACATTTCACCACCACATCTCCGAACTAATAAACCGCTTGCGAAACCGAACCAGACAATTAAAGTCCCTACTCAATAGCAACTATGTTTCTTTGCAAAATGTATAAAACAAAGGTATAAAACTCTAATTCGCCCGATCTGGACCTATGCAGTCAGCATATGGGGCACGTGCTCCAAGTCCCAATTCAGAAGATTTAGAGCAGCAACAACACAAAACGTTACAAAGGAACATAGTTCACGCGCCACCATTTATCAGAAACGAAACGCTGTACCACGATCTCAAACTTGAGACTTCTTCCGATATTTTACAAAAACATATGTCCAATTTTATCTGCCGCCACATCCAACACACGAACCCACTAGTTCCTGAAACGATGCAACTCCCTTCGAACCGACGACTCAACCGACCTCGCCATATTCATGATATAATCAACTTGGAGTGATAATTTATTTATATTCAGTGATCAGAAGACAATTTTCTTTTTATTTTACAATATCAATAACCCCGGTTGACACCGTGTTGCAACCTGGGAAAATTCTGTAACAGACTGGTTCTGCGAGTTAGATGTATACATAACCATTGGGGAATATTGTAAATTACAATGGTCTCAAATAAAAGATTATTTAAAAAAAATATATATATTTATAGAAAAAACCGCCTGTGTAAAAAAATAGCATCGGTAGGAGGTTGAAAAGATCAACTTCAAATACTTCCACTGAACTGAATGTACCGAGTGGTTTCAATGTTGCTTGATTTTTGCCGCCCCATACAATTATTCCGTGCTGAATTATGGACGTTAAATCTCTGGTCAACCTGTAGCATCCGTGGGTTATTACACGCTGTCGGGAATCATTTATATCGAGAGGCATCGACCAACAGATACCAAATAATATCCAGTGCAACGCGCGGGTCATCTATAGATCTCGATGCGGCACGTACGTATTGCGTTCCAGTGATTACGAAACCAAATAGACCTCAGCAAGGTTCCATTGAATTTCACGACTTCGTCAGAATTCGAAATTCTCTGCTGCGCCAGTAAGACGCTATCAATACCGTATTTCAGTCAAAGTGCTCTGTAGCGAATGGGAGGAAAAAAACGGCGAGAATGATGGAACCCAGAGAAATCGAAGGGAATGAGCTGAGGCGGAAAGATATGGAAATATTATTTCAGGATGAGGAATCGATCAAACGCTCGGTCTGCGGGCACAAGGCCCAAGATCCTTCGCATCAACGCCCGAAGAAGAAAAAAAGCCCCAGAGTTTGGCAGAACGCCAAGAAACCTCACACTGCCGCTACTTGATTGAGGAATGACACCCGAGATTCTTCTTTATTTTCTCCTTCTCTTCCCCGCCCGAGAGAAACACTGCTGAATTGATCCGCGAGGCTGAAATATCGCGGGAAAACTTAGAGGAGAATTCGAGACAACAAATGCCCCAAAGACCCGCAGAATCGAATCGTTCCGTCATTAGCACCTCAGCGGATTATACACTGAAATCGAAGTCGGATCGATTCTACAACTAATTTATGATGAAAAGTGTCCTATAATTTTTATTTATTTATACGGATTGAAATCCGACTTTGCTCACTCCTGAGATTTATTTCGTGTTTTTGACCATAAGCCACTAAAACGGCCATAAGTCAGAATTCAAATGTGATTATACCGTTGGAACGAGTATTAAATTCCCCATCTCCCTAGTGCTAAATGAAACTTTTTGAAGAAGATTCAGATATTGAAAAATAAGCCCGAATAGGAAAGTCTCGAAAATTTCTGAAATGTACATTTTTTTTTTTTTTTTTTTTTTCAAACGTTTGTAAGCCAAACTGACTCTGCCGATTACTTGCATCCTGTAACCCTAAAAGTTGGCCCAAAACCTCAGCTTTCCAACGGTATGATCATAAAATTGTTTACAACGGACCCTTAGTGTAAAATCCTCGTTCCCGTGTCAAAAAACGTGGATCTTTCAGTAAAAATCGACAAGTAAAATATTTCGCAAAACCGATATTTTTACCGTAAAATGAGTTAGGCAGCAATCTTGTTTGCAATCTTTGTCTTGCTGAGTCAAATGATGAAACAAAACTTCTCGAATAAGCAGTAACTGATATCTTGTTCAATTTATTTGTCGAAAATTGTCTTAATTTCTGTTGATATGTGTGGTAATTTTTTGAGACTGGGAAGGGCAAGCTAAAATTTACTTTCGTTGGCAATTAGGTCAATGTAGTATGTTTTCAACGTTCATCCCCCCCCCCCCCCCAGTAATGAAACAAACCAGCCTGCTCATAATAACACTAGGTTCCGAACATCATTGATCAGTTCGTGACTTGTTTACTCATCCACTTGTCACATGGCAATTTTTTCAACTCAAGAATATGCGGACATGCTGTTGGTTTATGGTTTTACAAACCAAAACGGCAGTGAAGCTGTACGGGAATACCAGTGGCGGTTCCTACCCAGCAAAAACGTGTTTGCAAGGGTATGTAACCGGTTGACTGTGCTGTTCATGTGCTGTGTTCTCTGTACAAGACTAACAAAGAGGATGTAATTTCGCTCAACGGATTTCAAATGAAAGTATCGAAACCTTCCTTCAATAATTGTGTCTTTTATCTACTTGAAATTCCTCATAAATTCCCAAAATGGAACATTTTGACAATTGAGACCTCATTTTAAAGGTTTTTTTTAATGCTGAACACGATGGTGAAATCAGAATTGAGACATCTCTAAGTCTGCTCTAAACTGATAACGGAATGAGATGTCGCAATTTTGACTTCACCGTCGCGTTTAGAGTTGAAATATCCAAACGCTGAGGGGGGTTCCGGTTAGTTGGAGGGGGGGGGGGGGGGGGGTCACGCAATAAATGAATGTCAGACAAGCGACACCTCATTGTAAAGGTTTTTACACAGTGAATACGATGGTGAAGTCAGAATTGCGATATCTTATTTCGGTCTCAAACTGAAGCACTTTGAAGATGAAGAAACGTGGTTGATACTTGAGATGTTCTTCATGGACATCATGTTCTTTAATGGAGACATTTTAGATAAAAACAATTATTTCTTCAAAAATTCGCTCTTATAGCCATGCTGCAGGACTGTGGATTTTTTAAATCCGTATTTTTGCTTTCTCTAGTATGTTATACCTAGTGCATTCAAGACGTTTCTAAATCGAACAGGCGTCTAAACCTTCCTAGTAGTTTTGAGAAAGAATTAGGTCCCTAAATTCTGAAAACCTGTATTCGAGGAACCACTCTGTGGTAGGGCCACTCAGAGGCATCGATGTGTATATCTCGATGTGTATACATACATCGATGGGTATACACATCGATGCTCAGAGGCGATTTGAACAATACCGAAAAACGAAACCAGAATGGACTTGTACCTTTGATTCCTGTTACCCAATTGTCGTCGCAACACACAAGAACCGTAAATTCCTCGAACCTACGAATTCGTCCCCACGTTATTGTTGTCAACGCCGCCTCCTTGATACCTGTTTTTCGATCAACCAACATTATTTTTCACAAGTCAGTTTATAAACTGCTGGATTTTGAGATTCCCATAAAAAGTTCTATACAAAATTGGAATAATGAGCTTGTGTGTGCATTCATGGAGATCAGATAGTTATTTCTTAATTTTCAAGGGCTAGGTAAACTTTAAAATTGGTGCCCTGGAAAATTTTAAATAGTTGACATGTCACATTTGTCCATCTAAGCACAGAAATGAGCCCGATGATGAAAAAAAAAGTATTGTAGCGTACTTTAGGTTTATTATCTTCCTTAATGAACCATTGGAATCGCCCAAAGAAAAAATTTTTTTAACTCCCCCTAAAAATTTGTTGGTTTTCGTTTCAAGATACGTAGATTCAGAAAATCGAATAAAAAAAAAAATCCGTCCGCGGCATTTTGCCCAGTTAGCGTTGTGCTAAGATTACGTTCGGACCAACCGCACAATGATCCTCGAAACTTTTCATAACCCTAGATCAAGTGAAAGGGGTTCAAAACGATGTTTGAAATTTTGAAAAATTCAAAACTCGAAAAATTCAGATGAAACGGTATGTTTTTTATTTCATATTTAGATAGAGTTTATTTTTTAGAATTTTTCAAGACCATCCACAGCTTTGTACGACCAGCCGTTCGTTCACAATGACGGCTCGAAGTTGGAGCAGATCGAAAATCGTCAACGTGAGAGTGAATCGTGAGGCAGCCTGTCGGGTCCATTTTCAAACTGGACCAGCTGATTCAAACAGCACATGGTTTTCAAATATCGAGTTAATAAATAATACTTAATAATAATTATTAATAATGAAGCATAAAAATTTCAAGTTGAGTTTTTTTAACTTAAGAACGTACAAAGTACATATCATCCAAAAGAAGTACAATACTTCTAAATAAAGTACAGTTAGCCACCCTAGTTCTAAGTAAATTGGATTGTCGGAATTCAAATTTGTACAAACTGGGCCTAGACCACAATAGAGAGATCCAATTTTCACAGGTCAAAGACGATCTTCAACACTTGAACTGAGATTTGTGGACATGGATGTGAAGATTTCACCAGCAAACTTTTGTTGATACTTTTTGTGGAGGAATTGTTGGTGTTGGCAAACCTGCTGAGATGCCCGGGAATTAAGTTCTAGAATGTTGTTCCAAGTAGTTCGATTGTGTGCGCTTCGTCATCAGTAAATTCAGTCAAATTCATTGCGTTTTATTATTTCTTGATCCTCTGCTCCAAATTCAGACAAACATGTTGCACGTAGAATCAACCGTGCTCCAGAACAAAAAAATCAAAAATATCAAGACTTACGTCGGAGCTATTACGAGTTTCCTGATGTACGGGAGGTTAGTTCCAGGTGATGAACCCTCCACTCGTTTCTTGACGTACCAAGTAGACAGTAGTTCCATCGAAAGAGAGAAAGAATCATTCATCGAAACACAGAGTTAACTTATAAATGAAGATAGAGAACTGGAGTAAGAAATTCCTGAAAGAAGAACCGTGCCGATGTTCACCCATAGACTGACGTTGATATACCCATCACATCCGAAAGACATCGAAGTTCTCGAATCGATTAGTGACAAAAATGGTACATAATCGATACCTTTCGGCGTTTAAATGGAAGTAACAGCCTGAAAATTCCTAAGAAGTACCGATACGTCAGAGGAAACGCACTGCTGACTTTTTAAAAGCGGCGTCAACAAGGGGACAACCGACATCCTTACTATGCTCTAAGTGGCTATTATGCATCTTAGTTATCTTTTTCTATCACCAATGTAAGCAGAATCAGAACTCCAGTTTTCATATTTCAGCCCAATGGATTTTGAAGCAACAACGGCCACTTCTAAAGGATAATCGGTATCCGGCCTGTTCTGACTAAAGATAGAATTAAAAAAAAAGAAAAAAGAAATACTATTGACAGGATAACTTGATCGCATCCTCCACCAATGAAGTCAAGTCGTGCCTGAGTAGCCATCGTTCAACCTCCTTCTTGTAAACTTCTGGAAAATTTGAATGATTTAATTGTTGATTTACGAACTGCATATAAAAAGCTTATACAAAATACTTTTGAAATAAACGTTATGAGTAGTTCTCTTTAAATGTTATTTGTTTAGAAAACACCTTTCTAAACCAGTTATTAGAGCACAACCACGTTTCTTCATCATCAAAGTGCTCCAGTTTGAGAACAGAATAAGATACTGCAATTCTGATTTCACCATCGTGTTCAGCATGAGAAAAAAAAAACTTTTAAAATGAGGTGTCACTTGTCGGAATGTTCCATTTTGGGAATTTATGAGGAATTTTTTTCCCTTAAAACTCCCCAAAACCCTCCTTAGAGTTGCCCGATTCGGCCCATCTACGAACTTAGCCTTTCGATTGCCAAGACAGATTTTTTGTGCAAATTTGAACTTCTTATCTCCATTCTATCGAGAGTTATCGTCTGGAATGACACATACATTAATATATAAATATAATTGGAAAGCTTACGGAAATTTTCTAATTGTATATATTAAGTGTTTCTCTCCTTCTAATTTCTCCTCCTGGGAAAATATTTATCCATTGTATCACCGCGAGTGCCTTCGTTTCCACAACCGGACATACAGGGTTGTTTCTTAAATAGTGGACCACCCTTTCTAACTCCGTTATTTTCAGGAAAATGAAGAAAATGAAGATCGGTTTTTCAAATGGGTACCCTAATTTTTTATTGCAGATTCAGATTCTACGTAAAATTTCATGAACATTTGACCCCTCAATTGATAAATTTTTGGTATCTTTTAGCAGTGGATTCAGGATGGTCTGAAACGGATTTTGGTAGGTATGAAAATTTTTCGAAAATTCGAGTTTTAAAAATTGTGGACCGAGAACAATAGCTACATTTTCTTTGAAAATTCGCTAAAAGGTAGGTAGGTAGCCATCAACATACGAACAATCTTTGGTTGGGTGTTTTCCTGCGAACCAATCTAGGTTACCTATTACCATATTCCATGTATGTAATACCTGCACGTTCGCAATTTTGTGGAACAGACTCAAAACGCTGAATAGGATGTACAGAAACACTTGCTTCAAGTTATATATCGAATTAGGAAGATCAGAGGTGATGGAATAAAATAAGAAAACATGGTTGAGAGTTGAGTAGCGAAAGTTGTGTTTATTACTTCAAGTCGATACAGCTCCAAAAATGAAACGAGGGGAGGAAAACTATATAGTATTTTATTGGTCCCATGACCGGATGAACAGAATATCAACATGAACAAAATTTACTAACATAAAACATGAACAAAAATCCATAACGAATTAACACTAAAATCAATAATCGAATTACTACATTAGGGCCTATTTAAAAGCTGGTTTCCATAATGGTTTCCATATTATGAATTCATCAATCATTTGAACAGTGCGAAACGAAAACGAAACATTGAAAATATATGTAACAGTCAAAATTATAATAAATATATGTTTCACCTCCGTGGCCCCCACATGTTCATTATAATATAATGAACATACGATATTATTTGATCAGTTCTGAAATTTAATAAAAAGGATATTACGGGGATAATTATTATCCTCGTAATATTTTAATGAAAAATTCAAGTTAAAGGCACCAATTACAATCGAAAACTAATCGGAAGACAAATGAATTTATATGAATGCGCATTAATTGTTTTCGCCGCAGCTTTTCCCGTTTGTCCCTTATAAAACCTCGCATCTCCCTCTAGATCCGTTTTTCCACGCTATTCCTATTGGGATTGGCATCGTTGGCCCACTAATAATACGAGTATTACCTTCAAGTCATGTTTGTGTGAAGCAAGAAAAAAAGGGGGTGAACAGGCCGAAGATATGGATGCAATGTTTGTTTGCAAGAAATGTCAAAAACCGAGGAAGCCCGAATATGACAAAAAGGCGAAGAGAGAATTTAAATGTAAGTGTTATAAATGCCACCAATTTCGATGACAGTACCATAAACTGACAAAAAAAACCATAAAACTAAAAAATAAGGGATTTGTTTCTGCATGGATGTTGTACAGCATGTCTTTCTAACCAAGCAAGAGAAAGATGAAAAACAATAAAAGCAACCATGAAAGGTTGAAGTTATTCAAATAAAACGTGTCATTCAAGTTGGTGATTTCAGCCAACTGCATAGCGAAAATGGCAAGGAGATGAAGGTGAGTTTCAAGGATTTATTTCTGTTTTCCCTGATAAACCCAACATGTTTTTGCTCTCATCACTAGGATATAGTATTTTTCAAGGAAAAACGTGGGGTTTACTTTATTTGATTAACCGTTTCAAGTATACAAGAATGTCCTCTTCTAGTACGTTAAAATACCCAAAAGTCCAGAAGCGGACACCCCTGTCTGCTTCTCATTCAGAATCAATTTTTGGATTTGACCAGTTTTTTCATTGTAATAGAGAATATTAAACCTGAAGGAGGAGAAGAAAGAACAGAACTCGAAATGGTTCCATCCTAACAAGAGGAAATTGATTGGTGGCTGTAAACAAATTGAAATTACCTACCTAAACTAGTGTTAAGAAACCCTTAAAGCCCACACTTTTTTGTTGTTTACACTTGGTCAATATCACTGAGATGATGTTCGGTGGACGTCTGGGCGAGGATGGTTGATGGTTCCATGGGCAAGGATGTTGCAGAGTTCTAGCGTTGAAGGCGGTAGGCTCCTGGGTGAGAATGGGGCGGTGTCCATATCATGGTCCGTTGCCGTGGTTTGTGGACGTACGTGTACGTTTGTGGCGTACGTGATTTGCAACAAAACGAGCATGTGTTAGGTTCGAGGTAGTTTTCTTTGCTGGAAGGATAATAATGGGTTAATTGTTAGTCACATCACAATGAGGTTGGAGGAAATAATATTAAGGACAACAATCAAAATTCTGAGCCAGAATCAAAACACTGCAAATTCTTGACAATGGTTTATTATCTTCTTCGTGCAGATCACCCGTCTGTCTAGATCAGTCAAATATAGATAAAACGTTCACAGAGCTGATGAATAAATTACAAATAATTTGTACCGATATAATTCTGGGAGTTTTAAACTCCACCTACTTACGTCGGCAATAATTAATTATTTTTATTATTAATTAACTCGAAATCTGAAAACCAAGTGCAGTTTGAATCAGCTGGGCCAGTTTGAACAATGACCCTACAGACTGCCGCATGATTCACCCTCATGTTGACGACATTCGATACGCTCCACCGTTGAGCCCTCATTCTAAACGATAGGTTGGTCGTACAAAAGCTCAGGGTGGTTTTGAAAAGTTTCCTGAACTGAACTCTGTTCAAGTGTATAAAGTTGTTATGTCTAGGTCATTTTCCTCTGAACAAGGTATAAGGTGAAAAAATATTTTAGAAAGTTACCGAAAGTTGAAACTTTAACCTTGATGAAACTTCACCAATCTCATTTCTTAGCCAATTAACAGCTTGTCCCCTCAAAAAATTCCAACATTGATGTTTCGTGACCACCCTACTGTACGATAATAATGAGTCTCACAAATATCAGAAATAATTGGAGGACTGAGGTTGTAATGTGCTCGTACGAGGAGGTGATGGTTATGTCAGTGGGATCAACTATGCTGAGATTGATTGTGATTCTTCACATACCAAATAGTTATTATGCAGCTCAAGTTTGACTTCGTTACTAAGAATATTGAAGTAGGTACTTGATAAATGCAAGGAAAGCTCTATGCAGTGTCAGTGAGCAGGCATAGATGAAATGAGGCAAAGATGGTTGTGTAGCAGACACATGGATACAAAGAAGGGCTGGAAAACAATAAAACAAAATTAAATTGTGAACATGCTGCAACAAAAGTAGACGATCGTAACAGGGAGACAAGAAGACTCGAGGAGTTCATAAAAACTCTGAAAATCCTTCCACAAAGTTTGATTATCTTCTGAACCGATCACACTCTTCTGTCTAAATCACTGGTCTGTATACCTGGTGAGACGACCGAAACTTTCCGAAACACGCCGAGTAACGCGCTACAATATTTGTTCAAATAGGTAGGTGACATTGTTGACATTTATTATCTCAATAAGAAAAACAATATGTAGATAACTATTCGACGAAAAATGAAATGACACTTCTGCAATCCTATCGGGAACTGATCATGAAATAAGTAAATAGCATACATTTCCTTACCTTGACGACAGAAGATTCAAGAATAGCCGGTAGATAAGTACTTTTCACTGAAGGGCCGAACTTTCTTTGTTTATCTATCAATTATTGATATAAAATGGAAAATAGAATTGACAAAATTTGACGAACAAGAGGGACGGTCGGCGGTGGTAATTGTCTTTGATTTCTTGGCGGACATTTGTGTTTTGTTGTTGATGACGTCGATAATTGCGCGGTTGTGTTGATATCAAATTTACGGAGCATCAACTTGTAACTAGGTTTGAAAAATGCCATTTTGAGGCTTTGACGATCGTCAAGATTAATCGAGTTCTGAAAACCAGTTCCCCAAAATATAATTTATTTATTTACTTTTTTAATGTTGTAAATGAAGGTGTCCTGTCTAGTATCTCTTCTTCGTGTTTCCCGCGATTTTGTCAGGTTATCTTATTATGGATACTATTGAGAACCTTCCGTTTTTTGTATCATAGCTGTTCTGTAGATCGAGTGAGAATTTGTATTAAGTTTGGCTTCCCATCTTAAGAGGAGTTGGTAAAGCTAGAAAGGAAGTATTATTACTGTCTATTATTATGGATACTATTGAGAACCTTCCGTTTTTTGTATCATAGCTGTTCTGTAGATCGAGTGAGAATTTGTATTAAGTTTGGCTTCCCATCTTAAGAGGAGTTGGTAAAGCTAGAAAGGAAGTATTATTACTTGTCTATTATTTTTGTTTATACTTCCTTCATTTGTTTTTACTTGTTTCTTTGTTTTCAATAGTTGTATTTTACTTGATGACTTAGGTAATTAAACAGCCTTTGTCAATTACAATTGTATATAGTTTTTCCTCCCATTTTGCAGTAAAGGTGCAAAAAATCAAACTATAACATGAAACAATTTCTTACAATACCAATTTGGTTTATTATTTTTGATAATGAACCATTGAAAAGAAAAAAAAATGTTTTGACCCCCTCAAAATTTTATGGTTTACGTTTCATGATACGTAGATTCAGAAACTTTGTGGCCTGAATAATGCGTAAACTTACAATGGAGAAGAAATAGTACGGTTGATAGGTAGTGAAAATCTTAGAGCAGAAAAGGAAATATTTGCGAGCACAAAACGTCTTCCCAATGGACAAGAAATAACTTACTTAGGGCCGGTTTCACCAATAAACCATGAACTCGGTTTATTGGAAACCTAGTTCAACGTAACCGATGGATTGATCGAAAAGTTTGTGGTTTCACCAAGTTAAACGAGGTTCTAGGATCGGCGTTCATATTGAACTAAGATCTATGAAAACCAAGTTCAAGCAGCTGTTAATCCGCGGTTTGAACTCTGATGGTGAAGGCAGGGCAGATTATTCGTTAGTTCGATGGTTCGATAAGGTGATGACTGCGGGAACGAGAAGCCCAGCTTTCCGTTTCTGTTTTTCCGGCTATAGGTACGTATTCGTTTTCGGCTCCAGTTGTTTCCGTGTGTTGTGTTGTACTCGTACTGGAATCAAAGTGAAAGATAGAACCGATCTTCACTGCTGGTGAGCGCGAACTGCTTCGAATCGAAAATTCGCGATTCGCTTCGAATTGAAAATCGAAGAAGAAAATTCAATACAAGCACCGCTCTGTTGACTGAAAATTTTAAAGATACTGAAGTGAACCTAAATTTCGGTGTTGACGAAAATTAATTATCGATCTATTTCATATTTTTCATAATAAAGTGGTTTAATAGTTTGAATAACGTTGCTGCATTCCATCACCACCACATAACTTACTAGGGCATTATGAAAATGCATGCGCACAATCATGACAGGAAGCCTATCCAATTTTCATTACTGATGTAAATCCTTGAAAACGGAATGTAACGTAACAAGTTAGGTTTTTGCTTTGAGCAAGAGAGAAAGATAAAATAAAGTTATATTTGTAATTTTCGAGGTCTTGAAAAAATGCTGAAGTTTGGTTTTCTTATGAACCTTATTGCAATTTTGCAGACTATTATTAGAACCGAGTTTATCTCTGTTGACCGGCCGAAATCGAGCGTTCAATGCTGAACTCCCAGTTATCTGAGTTCAGGGTTGAAGGCCCGTGGTGAAACCCAACCTGACGGACAATCTCCGTTCACGAGTTGAATCGCGATTTGAACCGAGATCAACTCCTTCGTTTACGTTGGTGAAACTCAAGTCCGAGCCGCAAATACTGGAAAATATTTCGTCACTTCAGTTCTGATTCAGCCTAGTCCAAATGTACCTACCTACTTATTTTTCAAGTGACATAAAAATCGGTCAATTTCAAAAACGTTCATTTGTCAATTTCAAAAACAGGTGAGTTTCACGATTTCGCTGTGTTTCAGCCAAAACCGCTTTTCACTTTTTTTGCAAACAAGACATAAAATTATGTTTTGTTTGCAAAAAAACTGATAAGAGTTTTTGCTATTTTCGTTGTGAGGCCATACCCGTGGGAACCTTGCAGATTGAGATTCGAAGTTGACACGCCGAAAAAACATGTAGAACGAATGAGAAAATAAGTCAGCAGTCTTTTCCTGAAACGGGCACTTCCGATAGATACAGTGTCCTAGAGACAATACAATTACGTATACAATATTACCCGAAATCATCAATAATATCACCAGAAAATTCCCGGTCGTTCAAAAAGGTGTGAAAAATCGATATTTTACCACAGTTTATTGGGCAAAACTTGATATTTTTCATTGATTACAAACTTTAAAATACTAAATATCCCGTATTTTCCAATGGTTCTCAAATTCCTGGTGTTCAAACGACGTGAAATGATTTAAACGATCCACTATTATACTTGTACGGGATCAACATCAAAAATATACAACAAATTACCAAAAACGTATTCGCATCGGCAAAATGAGAAACTGAAATGTTTGTAGCCGTTTGATCATTTCTGCGACAGTTCGCCGAAGAAAACCATAACAAAAACAGAACAACTAAAATTGTAAACGGGGTTTGTAGGGCGGGCTGGTAAGGGGGGCGGTAGTGGTAGCGGGAGGGGGCGGTAGGGAACCAGTTTGAATTTATGGATCGAAGATAGGAGGCGGCGCAGGCGCAATTGAAACCCCTTTCCATTGCCCCCTCCACCTCCACCACCACCTCCACACTCAAGGTATTGCGGTTGCTAGGGGTTGCAAAGTGCAGCCAGAAGGCCGAACTGCACGGCAGGCGGAGGACGTCGAGGACACCGACGTGGAGGCCACTGATGAGTGTGTGTTTGGGGGGGGGGGGGGGGGGGGTGAGGTGTGCAAATTAATAAAAAGCCCGCCTGAATTGATCACCCGCTCATCTCATGTATGAATTTTTGGGGGAAATTGAAATTACTCCACGACCATCTATTATTTTCAGTGTAGAGTCCCACACCTATAAGAAATGAATGGAACAACGAACTGAAACATTGAGCAAGAGGGGAGTCAGTAACTAGCTCAGTGCTGGTCTTTTCTCTTCAAGAGGTCATGAAACAGACGAAATTACCTTCAGACACCAAGAGTATATTAGAAGTAGAAACACAATCATTCCTCAGAACTAAAATTGGTCTCGAGGTCCACCGTTTGATTTTACGCTCATGTACCACCATTGTGAACGAACGATCATGAACGGTGATCATGTAAAATTCTCTATTCATATATTCTATACCGTTCTGTCAGACGTTTCGGAGATATGGAGTTTTAACCATTTCAAACCTCATTTTTCACCTCTTTTCATTGATTTAGGGACACAAATATCAACTTCATAGTTATTACTAATAACCAATAACGTATTAGGTATGTCAAAAATGAGAAATTCTATTCTAGTCAATTTTTGTGTTACATCCTAAGAGGACTCATGTGGACTATTTGTAATGTTGCTGCCAATAAATGTTCTGTTCTGAAGGTTTGAGAGCTGTAAAATCAAACCTGAACGCGAATGGAAATGAACGATTTCCAGTAATAAAGGACGGAAGAAGGTTAATCCTACGAAGTATTGATTTTACTGGGATTTGTGAAATAAGTGAACGATCGTTCAGGTTGGAACTTAAACCTTTTTTTGCTAATATAGCACATTTTTCAGAGGACCAGTCTCACTATTCATCCATCCAATAGGAATATTATACTTGAAAACTACGGAAATAGTGAAGAAATGAATGTAAAGAAACAAATGTATATGAGAAGATAAGCGGTTTGTAGAAGGATCCAGTTGGAGTAGGGATGGGATATCGATATCGTCATTCTCCATCTGATACCCGGCATTTTTTAATCGACATTCACCTCCGATATTATCAGGCTTTTTTTCTTCTTCTTGACTACGCGTGACATGGAACCGCGATTGTACTGAACTGAGTACGTAGGAGCTGTTGTAGTAACTGTATCAACATCCGCCAAATGCAAAATCATAAACGCGATAGCGAACAATTCAATATTCAATTTTTAAAAACTCAACTCATTGATATGAATCCACACCACTCAACGAAGGTAGAACAGCAACTAAGTTCCTCAAATCCTTTCATCGCCAATTTATTCCACGCATGTCCTTGAGGCCATGTTCAAGTCGCACAAAAAAACACTCAACAACTTCGACCTGATTTCAATATAAAAATGTGTGGATTAAAAAAAAATTATATACCTCGATAAATTCTTTTGAAGATATTACATATCGATACGTTTTCATATGGTATATCGATAGCGATTTTTTTCATGTTATATGATTGGTAGATACTAATTTCGATATTCCATACCTTGGTAATAATTATTAGTTCGGTTCAGCAACGCTAGGTGCGGGATTGGTGCCGCCATCCAGCGAAGTTGTTATCACTTTTTCGTCCGGCCACAAGGTCAGTCAGTCCATGTCGTTATTGTCAGCTTGACAGTTTGAGACTTCGTTATTAAATCTTACGAGTTACGTTTGTGTATTACTTTGAAGAGTTCCTAAAACTATTACAACAACTGTGTTTAGATTTTCGATTCGTCAGCTGATATTAATTAAGAGTGCGAATGATACAGATCCTTTATTTTTTGGATGTTTTGTAGATAGGTTATATTATATTATAATTTTACTCACTTATTGAGGATGAACCGTTTAGCACTTGACTTTTGACTTTGGTTCAACTACTCAAGTTGGTAGGTAAGGTATGGATTGGGACATTTTGATCAAAACCCATCCGAGATTCCTGAAGCGCACAAATCAAAGACGCGGTCTGAATGGGACTTAGCGCACCTAGCGGTGGTCAAATATGATTTATTCATATTCAACAAAGGGCGGTTGGCTGGTGGAGTGTATTGATGAAACGGTATTTTGTTTTCGGAGGACGTTCCGGATTTTTGTATGGGGTTGAGGACAAAAGAGGAGCTCACTGCCGATAATTTCGCGTGACGTCGCGGACATGTTGGTAGGAGTTGGTCATAGGATTTGGTCACTTCGTACAGCAAAATGCCGGGTCAGTTTGCCGGGTTTTATTAATGATATTACGAACGTATTATTGACGAGAACTGCTTTCCATAATATCTGCCCCTAGCAGAAATGGTGTTTGGTACAATGGGCAATGAGTGCCTAACCGCACGACTGAAGGAGCCGTATCAATCCGATAACATCATGCTTTCGTGCTTTGGTAGAACCCTTTCGAGATTTCACTCGTACGTCAACCCGAGTGCCACGAATCAACTGGTTTTAATAATTCAGTGAATTCCTACCAGCAAAGCGCTCCAATAATAGGAACAATCAGCGGGGAGATGGCAATCAAACACAATGAAAACTGTTGATTTTGATGAGATGACATCAACAACTGATCTGAAACCAGATGAAATTAACATGTAAATTTTACAAAACAAATAGGTGAAATTCTTGTTGAAATACATTATGAGCCCACATATGTGACATCGGAGATAATTCTGGTTGGGAAGCTGTTCTGTTAATTCGAAAATATAATGAATATCATGAGTATTCAGCGAGGTTTCTTCACAGTTGCGACAAAAAGCCAGTCGATTTTTCCCCCATAGACATTAAACTTGCTATTGCGATGCTGTTTTTCTACGGACGGGTGAAAAAGAAAAGGCTGAATAGAGCCCATTGGGTCCATCCTATTTCGACAAGAAGAGTTGATTATGGTCCATTCTGAGAGGGAATCAGGAGAAATTTGTCAATTACTTCAGAATGTCGATGATACGTTCACTAGGTTGAAAAATGCCAAAAGTTTTTTTTAAATAGCAAATGATTCACTAAAACCTTACGGTGGGCATAAATTCATGACGTCTAATAGAGAAAAGAATCTTCAAATAGCTCCTATTAAGGGGTCCGAGGTACGTAGAACGACTGTTGGAAAATTTAGTAATATGTGCAGAATCTTCCATTGCCTGATCAACTTAGATCCGCCAATGTTCGAAACCCAACGTTCGGTCTGCCGCCAGTGTCTTTTCGATATCAGAAGAGATTTTGTGGTCACAGGACGGGAAGTCACAACTGAGGGGGAGGATATCGAAGACAATTCCAATAATGGCACCACAGGGTTCAGCCCAGTGCTTGGGACTGCTGAAAGTCGTTCTGTTATACCGAGAAAATAGATTGCGTTCGATACGGAAAGCATTTCAGGGTATATTCACCTCATTTAATATCGTAGTTTATCGTAGTATATTTAATCAATGCAGTCCATTAGGTAATTGAAATCTCTTGCAAAGTGGTCCTATGGAGAAACAGCCCTGTATAAGTAATAAAATACGCAATGGTGCTGGGAACTCGCGCCACTCCTAGAAACCTCGCTATCACTTCGGTAAACTTTGGAAATTAACCCAAGAGTACTTAAGCCAGCAAGGAAGAGCGGAGCTGACCCCCGTTCTGCAAGCTGTTCAAAGGCTATGATTACTGTGGATGCGTTTTCGGCATTCGTCCGAACAAACAAAGAACAGATTTTCAAAGAGAATGTTTACTTTGCTTCCGACCAACTCGTCAGACCACACCGGCATTCGCCCGAACCACTCTACCGTTCAAAACAGTTTCATTTCGAACGAATTCGGACGTTGGAGACCGTACACCACCCGTGTGAAGTGCTCGGCAGTCTCGCCATGGATATTGACAATTTGACAATACGTGTTTCTGAGACATGAAATAATAAAACTACCACAACAGAAATATTTATCGGTAAAAATTGGAATCAAATTGCACAACAGATCAACAGCGGCAGAAAGTATAATATTAATTGGTTTTTCGTTCAACGATAACTTCAAAACCGGACTTCCAAGGATATACAAATCATCGATCTTTGGTGGGATGCAGCTAAATGCTGGTTTTCAGAGGCCGCGCGCAATGCACTATGACGGCCGGTAGGTCGGTTGAATTCGTCATAACTATTTTCGACAGACGACGAAATCATTCGAGATCCGGCAGAAAATTCGGAAAATGGAGCTCCAAGAGTAACTGCGTGACAGGATACTCAAAGTTCAGTTGTTACAGCAGTTACCAGAATGGACCAAGTCTGCAAAAAAAGAGAGAAAAAAACCACACAGGGAAAACTCAGCATAATTGAGCATTAGCCAATATTCAAGAACTCTCGTAAACAACATAATAGGCCAAAGTATTTCAAGTTCAGCACGGACTTCCGATTAGTCCAAGTTCGGAATAGTCTTCCGTCCGAGTCACTCGACGTCTAAACACTTGGAAATCATCATCCGGCGAGAAATTTACCGAAATCCCGATTCCCAATCAGCGATAAAACTCAGTCCAGTTTTCAGAGTGGAAGATTTTGTCATTGGTCTTTCGCAATAGAAAAGGGTTTTTTTGTGGATTTCATGACCACCAACAATGCTGACGCATATTGTGAGATCCGAAACAAATTTGAAACCAGTCATGCAGCATGATCGTATGAGCGAATTTTCGAACAAGTAGGTATTTGTACGAATAAGTAAAACAGGAGAAGTTTTACGGAACTTAAAATTTGATGTGGAAGGGGGAAAAAAATAATTTTTAATGTTTTGAATACCAGAAGAGTATACCACGTCACAAATTTCGTCTTCATTTTTTGTCGAATAATTCTGAACATGATGGTGAAGTAAGAATTCCGATAACAGATAAACCGTGAAGAACATCCCCAGTAACAACCACGTTTCTTCATCTTCAAAGTGCTCCAGTTTGAGAACGGAATAAGATATCGCAACTCAGACTTCACCATCGTGTTCAGCGCACAAAACACCCTTTAAAATGAAACGCCACTTGTCAGACTGTTTCATTTTTGGAATGTATGGGTAATTTATTTTCCACGTTGAAACTCTCCAAAAACTCCCCTTAGGGTGGTCCGATTCTTTCAATTGCCAAGACAGATTTTTTGTGCAAATATCAACGCTTTATCTCAATTCTATCCAAATTTATCGTCTGAAATGACACATAAAATGTTATATGATTTCTGGTGTCTTTTGGCAGTGAATTCAAATAGTATGGAGCGGATTTTGGTATAAAATGTTTTCGAAAATTCGAGTTTTATAATTTTGGACTGAGTAAAATGGCTTCTTCAAAATTCGCTAACAACATTGGGATTCAATGAGTACCTAATTAAAATATTAACGTGTTCATGAAAGTTTCGGTTTTTGCTAAACCCAGTACAGAGGCCGAAATCCGGTTTCAGTTAAAAATCCTATTTTAGTGGGTCTTTATTGGGAAGCCAATTCTGCTAATAGGACAGGATAATTGGTCAGTAACCATCCTCCAGCTGCTAACCGTTTCCCTTTTTAAATGGTGCATATAAGTAGTTTATGGCCCATGGGAAGGCCTAATTGCCATCAGAACAAAGCTAGGATGGGTTTTCCATGGCAACAAGGCAATGGTATAGCGGTGAATATGAGTTTCAATTGTGTCAAGTAATGAATGAATGATGCGATGATGCCATGTAACAATTCGTAGAATGTTAAGAACTCCTTGGCAATAGAGAGGACCTGCATGATTTTCTGGAGTGACCTGGAGGCTCGGTTTCTTCACACTTGCGAGGCTCAAAGAGGTTTACAATGATATTAAACGTGCTATTGCGATGCTGTTTCTCGACTGACGGGTAAAAAAGAAAAGGCTGAATAGAGGCCATTGGGTTCATCCTATTTCGACAAGAAGAGTTGATCAAGGTTGGATTGAGGGCAGTGTATTCCAAGTTTGAGGAATTGAAAGGGAACGAGGAGAAACTTTTCAATGAACACATAATGTCAATGAAACGACCAGGTTACAGGTTCGCTAAGCCCAAAAGTACCTCATTTCCTACTGACATAAGACGATTTCGTGTTGCACACGCATTCTCTAAAACCTTACGGTGGGCATAACTTCATAACGTGCTAATAGATAAAAAGGAACCTTCAAATAGCTCCTATCAAGGGGTCCGAGGTACGTAGAACGACTGTTGGAAAATTTAGCAATAAGACCGGCTGATGTTTGAAACCCAACGTTCGGTCTGCCGCCAGTGTCTTTTCGACGTCAGAAGAGATTCTGTGGTCACACGACGTAAAGTCACAACTGAGGGGGAGGATTTCGAAGACAATTCCAATAATGAAACCATGAGGTTGGATTGGAGGCAGCTGGTCTGGTAATTTGAGAAAATAGATTGAGTTCGATACGGAAAGCCAATGAGTTCAAGTGATTTTATTTAATAATATTGTCGTTTATCGCAGCATCCTACCTAGTGATCCAGCACAAGTGGATCGCCTTTCTGTACACTTCTCTGTTCTGTATACAATATCCTGGTGATGAAATAATTATGGTTTCTGGTGTGTTGGGGGTGGAGGGCATAACTAGCACAGTGGCCTCGTCAATTTTCCAATAAATACCATTCAGGGGATTTTACTTGTACCTACAAACAAATAATCGAAATTACCTTCTTTCTGTGGACACGGAACTTGATACAGCAAAACCACGAGTTAATTGAATAAGCTGTTCCCACCAGTTTGCAAATTAGCCTTCAATTCAGTTTCATTAACGTTGACTATTTCTTTATCGGATTGAGCCCTCATTGTGAACAAACTCGAAATATTCTCTGAAATCAAAATCGATTCAAATTTCAACAAAAGCCGATCATTCTATTTGAAGTTTCGTAGCTGAAGCGTTTTGAACATTTAAGGCTTTCCCTATTGGCTTAGGGTTACGAATAATTTGGAGAATCACCATGAACGTAATCGGAGCCAAAATACCGATTTTCAAGGTACACGATCGATTTTAATTTTGTTCTTCTTAATTCAATTATTGGGTTCCAAACCAACATATTATTGAAATTAATAAACCAAAACTTGCCCCACTTCGAGTTTTCGTGGAATCAAAGCTGCACGAATATAATTTGATTTAAACTCTCGATTCTTTCAATTTTCTAGTCCATTGCTATAGTAGGTAATTGTTAAATTTAAACTTCAAACAGGAACAGATGTAATTTCGCATTTTTTTACACGCTTGAAAATTTCGATTGGTTAACAGGTACTACCATCCCCAGGAGTATGAGGGAATAACAAAACTACGAAGACATGAAAGAATGTTTTCAAGGCAAACATTTCGTCAAATTAATGAAATCGTGATTGAAGACCGTAGGCAGGAAATATAACATCAAATATGACAATTAATCACCGCGAAATGCCCAATCGAGAATTTCATTCGCGAACCTGTTTGATTAATTATTTTGAAATAGGTAATGTTGGGTGTGTGTCAATTCAATGAGAGGCCTGGAAATGTACTCGTATATCCAAATTGAAAATTATTCAAACACCTGTCGACCTGAACCCACTTTGTGTTTGCATCACTGATTGATACTGCCCATGGCGGATTCTGCATTAAACTAATGAATATTCGAGTTTTGCTTCCAATAATTTCACGGAAACATAATCGATCCTAATATTGCTCAACTCTGGTAGAATCGAGGTCATTTCAGTGCTACGGCGCCCGTGTCCGCGCTTCCTTGTGATTATTATCGTTGCCGAACCCCGCAATTTCGATTACTCTCATTATCCGTAGCAAATGAACACTTTGGTTACGAATAACAATGTACTCAATTACTCTCGTTATTCGCTGCCATCGAATACTTTTGTACCTCGACTTTTCGTTATCGAATGCTGTTTATATTTGAATACTACCAATAGACTAACTACTAGGAGGGAGCATTGAAATTTGCTGATCATTAATTGCCAGAGTGAAATTCCACTCATCAGTAGAAGGGAGTTTGAGTGAATTACTTCGAAACTTCGCTCATCAGGTTATGCTGCATGGCCGGAATTCGTTTGATAGTCCCAAAAATGCATTTACATATTCATATAAAAATCCGTTTATTCAGATCTTTATTTCAATTAACCTTCTCATCAATGTGGATTCAACTTCCATTTTTGTACTCGAATTCGGAGTCACCAATTTAATTAAATTTAATCGTTCGATTAGTTGGGAGATTTCCAGCACATTTCTGGCAGAACGGCCCGCCGCGCGCCAAAAGTTGAGCAAAAAACCCTGCCTTTCTCCCTTGTGATCGATTCCACTGGGACAGCCACGGACATTGAACTACCACGAGCGTTATATCATTTATGTGGTTGAAACCCAAAATACGAACTGTTTGTAATTATGATGTTATATTACAGCATTTTTGTAAGCGGCCCCTTATGTGTGATAGCTTTTTTTGCCTACAGTAGTCTTTTGACAAGCTTTCGTTTTTCGTTCATCAAAATTTCATAAAACTTCTCTGCTATTATATCGAAAGTGCCCTTTTACCGTTTTCAACCAATGCGAAGAAAATCAAGCGTTTTTCCAAAATGCGACAAATACTTGTGAATTTTTGTGGGTCAAAATCAGTGACTTTACACGACAGGCAGGCGGATTCGGAGAGTCATTGACCGAAAAACAAGCAAACACTCGTTGCGACTACATCAACAAACCGAAACCTAACGCCGGGAAGAAGAATAGCGAAATCCGAAAACTGGACCCGCCTTAACGACGATGCTATTCAACGTTTCAGATGGCGGATTTTCTTTTTAGCGAATCCTCGAAGGCCACCAGCAATCGCAATGGTTCAAACGTTTGTCAACCTGCAATTCGAGGCAATATATCAGGCACGCTATTATCTCAAAGTCGATAGTAATTGGACAAAGTAATAAGGTAAAAACGTGGCATAATCATAAACTGCACAACCTAATATCGGCTAAAAAACGACGAAAATATTCGAAAAAAGCCCCCCTGGACCCCCCCGGATCTTTTCTCTTCTATACTTTGTATAGAACGAGGTATTTGCTATGCAAAACATGAATAATGTTTTTGCGTCCGAATGTTGTTTACAGTTTTATTTACTCAGGGCTGTATCTCAGCTTCTTCGATATTTACAGCGGTTTTGGCAGTATATAATTTATGCATAAATTAAAGGCTACCCAACGAATGGAGAACGATTTTTGTCCGTTGAAAACTAAAGAAGTTTCATTTCCCTAGAAACGGCTCGGTTGTACGTGAAAATCATTAAAAATCTTCGTGACATAATTTCGTGACTTAAACTTCGTTACGCTTTTCAACTCTGGTAGGCCACCGCAAAAACATTATTCATGTTAAAAGTTTGTTTCAATCCGAATAGACCGATTCATATTGAAACCCACTAATGAGCTGGTCGGCCAACGAATGCCGAACGTTTAGAAACCTGAAATGTACATATACAAACGGAGTTCCATCCATTCTAAAAGCTGTATAAAACATGTTATAACATCTGTACATGTTGTAATTGAATCGACCGTTGTGTCAAGAATTTGCAGAGTTTTAACAAAACCAGATGAGTGTAATCCTATCTCTTCTTGCGCCACTCCCTCAACCAGCGTTTTGTTGTTCGATGGTTTGCCATTATGGTTGTCCATCACATGTAAAACCAGTTAACACCAAAAAACAAGAGAATCCACGCAGCTAGTTCGCTTCAGGAAATGGAACTGAGGACATTAAATTATTGTCAATAATGTTGATCTTGTGCGGTGGGGCAGTATTGGAAAGGGTTGATTCGAGTATTGATAGCTGTATTGATAATACTGATATTGACAATAATATTGTGCGTATTTCTCAGACTTTTTCAGCGATAGACGCCTTCTTCCTGAAACACCGTCTAATCAGCAAACTTTCATTTCCTAACAAAAAAAAATGTACAACTCTCGCACTGATTTTTTCATTTAAATTTTTGAATTGATAAATTGTAGCGAAATCAGGAAATTTTATTGCGTAGCGCCAGATGTCAAGGTGTTTTAATTATCTTGGCAACAAGCACAACTCTGGTCCAATTCATATGAACTCGATGAGAGCTGTTATTAGTGTTGGGGACCGGATGGTTCCATATGAATTTCATCGCAATCGAATTAACGGTGGCGTCTGCTCAAACATGAAATCTTGTAAACGTCTATAATCTTTCATTTTAACGGTATTCGGGGAATTACCAAACGAACATGAGTTCCTCTATAAATGCCATTACAAATTACATCTGCGCAAATTGACTACGATTTGGCTTTGTGTTTTTTAACTTGTCCTGTTTACTCTTGTTAGGCGTGTTATTGTTACTGATTCCTTTCACTAAGAGGAAAGTTTGTTTTTCTTTGGAGTGTTTTTTCAATAAAGGCAAAACATGCCAAGACCAACTAGGTATGACCAATCCAGTACTTCTACGCTATTAGAACCAACGGAAAATAAAAAATAATAATTGCCCAGTAGCAACAAATTTCCAGTGAAAGGAATGACCTGCCTCGTGAACTAAGTTTATCGGCGCTTGAGAGCTTGGCGAACAGGAGAGAAAACCATTTCTGCCTATTTCCACATGTGTCCAACAAATGTAGTGTCTGCAGCGTCAAGCTGCGAAAATGTTGTTCATTGCAACATCAGGTGACAAAACGGTATCATTTCGTAACTGAATCGCAACAGAGTTTCATTTCGAAAAAGGTGATAACGTGAAGATATCAGTGACCCTAAAACAACATTGAAAAAACCCACAGTCATGCAGCATGGCTATAAGAGCAAAGTTTCGAAGAAATAACTGGTTTTATGAAAATATCTCCATTTTACTGGTTTTATAACAAATTATGTCTCCTTTTTTGCCTAGTTACACCTCAGTTTATAGATTATTCTACGCTGAATTCAATGGTGAAGTCAGAATTGCGATATCTCATTCCGTTATCAGATTAGAGCAGAAAACCGTGAAGAACATCTCAAGTATCATTTTTTATCTTCAAAGTAATCTAGTTTGAGAACGGAATAAGATATCGCAATTCTGACTTCACCATCGTGTTCAACGTAAAAACGTCATTAAAATGAAGTGTCACTTGTAAGGCTGTTTCATTTTGGGAATTTATGTTTACTTGTTATAAATACGGGCAAGCCCAATTACAGCTTCTTATTGGTTAATTCCCCCTCAAACATTTATATTTCATAGCACGATTCAAGCTACGAACATCTCAAATTCATACGTGCAGATCTCATACGTTCGGCATCACACTCCAAACTATGGACGATTATCAAATTCAAAATTTGGCTCACACAAACAAGCGGTGGTAATGAAAGTATGAAAGACAAAGGTAGAATACACGAAATATACTCACATGTTATATGCGATACGTTCGACCAGAGACCATCAAGATGATAAACTGCTTTTGTCGATATCAATCATCGATTGCGCATTAAAAAATATTCAAAAACTATCTTTTGACTTTTGAAGGGGCGAGCGGTCAGGCCTAATTCAACCAAGCGTAACATGATAATGAGACTGTTAACTGTGCTTCGAGAACTGTGTACTATGATTATTGAACCTCCTCCTCCCGTCATCATTATCAAGAATAGCCATAATTCTGAACAATAGCCATAATAATAAATATCAGGTACAATGTAGGTATTTTGTCGATCACTTCGGTCGGCAGTTGTCAGTCAATTAATTCAACTACACTGTGCACTTTTGGTATAACAATAGGAAAGTGTGCCGTTGAAGAGTAAATTCAATAATAATTCATGCCAACGAAAGGTAAAGTAAAAAAATCGAACGGTAATTTGTACGCTCGCTAATTTGGTTGCCCCATTTTGGGGAGTTCGATTTCCGAAGCATAAAATTCGAATTATTAAAATAAATATTTTAATAATTCGAACGTTCATAAATGAACATACTGTGTTATTCAGCGTTATATGGGGATCAATGAGAGCTTTATTTGGAAGCCGAATTCTTCAGTACCTCTTTCACAACATTAAAGGAAATTTGAGATTAAAGCGAGATCCCCAAGATTAAAGAAAGAAAATACTAATATATGCCCCTCTCTCCACCCCCCCCCCCCCGGCTACAATTAAATGATGTATCCAACATTGGCCGTATAGAATTTTCTTTGCAGAAGGAAAAAATTGATTAATGGTAATAATCGGTAGAGGAAATTCGTAAGGGACCATCGTTAAGACATTCCCCAAATACGATTAGAATTTGAGCGTTAATTTTTTACTGTTACAGGATTTTACATTTGCGCGTGCATGGACGCAGTTCGTGTACGATAGATCCAATCGCAATATAATTCATAAGGAAGTCTTCTTCTTCTTCGACCATTTGCCAGATACCAAGAAATATTAAACACTAACGGCTTCAGTGCGCATGCGCAGAAGCCACTATTGTTGCAATTACGATGAGGTTATGGTTATGAAGTTATATGGGAGCATCTGAAGCATGATCCCTGGAAAGCTCATAAGAAGCGGTCCAATAGTTCTGGAGTTATGCCGGTACAGGCGGTGGCGCCAAGCCCCCGAAAAGCTGCAAAAACCTCCTTATCTTAAGATAATATGCATTTTTGGGCGGCGTTGAATCCAAATCCAAAGTCAGTCAATGTTTAAGCAGGATTGTTTTGAAATGTACGTCAATTGAGGGTTTTAAAGGTCAAAAATCTCCAAAATACCAAAACCTATATAAATTAACTGAAACTATGTGATGACGATTTGAGGCAGACAAGGCCAATTTCAAGTATCAATATTTCTGTACAAAGATCCAGTCAAAATGGCTCAAGTTCTCTTCAGTAATTATGAATCCATCTAAAAGCGGTTTTGGATGGCGATTCGATACTGACAGGAACACTCAAAACAGTAAAAATATTTTTCTTGAAACAGGGAGTGAAATCAATCTTTATAGATTGATAGAAATGCTGTTCCGGTCAATTCTTGGAGCTGAAATCTTGGAGATTATTAAAATATTAAAACCGCTGCACTGAGCGACACAGAGCCAATTTTGGTCCAGAAACTATGAAATGGAAAGCGCAAGTGAAAATTTTAATTTTGTCTTCACACCTCGCACGAATACTCAAGTTTCTCGCCTTTTGTAGTGAAGCAGTAAAATTCCGATGAAAGCCGAAGGTAATAACAGGGAGCCAAACATCGCTCGAATGTAATGACAAAAAATCTCTGCAAACAGAACCTCTGGTAGAACTTATGCAATATAAATATATTGCACTCCTCAAACTGGCTGGAATTCTTCCAAAGACATCAGATTTTCTCCGCGATACCATGAATTACCAAATCCGTAAACAGTTTAAAGGGTCTCAATCGGTACAAAAGCAGTATTACGACTAACATTCAAAGCTATTAAATTATTTTATTGCCTGGTCAATCAATTCGCTTTAGACATAACAATAACTGACTTTCTCCAGCGAAAGTATTCACGCAGCAAACTCTTACAATACCCTGATAGAAATTATATGAAAATTCGATGTTAAATGGACGATTTTCGCTGTTTTTCGAAAACTCAAATCAAATCCACATTTTCTCTGAGAAGGAAAGGTTTTACGTAACTGTTTACGCTTATGTACTTGATTTTCCATCATCCACATCCAGCTCCTCCACTTCACTCACACTAAAAGGATCTTGAGAGGTGGAGTTATACACATGGTGATTAAGTTTACGAAGTCGTAACGTATTAAAAGTGCTAAACTTCAAATATTACCTTAGAAAAAAACGGTTCTTTTCGCCGATAGAATATGTTAAGGATAGCAGGTCTGAGGACTGTTGAAAGTCTCATATCAATGCGAATTGGCGGACAGCCAACAGCAGATTCTCATGTGTCGAGGCGATTTCAAGTTATTACTTATTCCAAGTTAAGCCCGTCGTTTTGTGGGGTTTTGTTCGTGTTTGTTATTGTTAGTTATTTCATCAGTTACGAAGTATATGTACTTAACTGTTTACGCTTATGTACTTAATGTTCGATTATCCATATCCGCTCCTAAATTATACTGGGAGAAAATAAGAGACGTTAAAAGCAATTGAAAGAGCAGTTTGAAGTTTTGGAACGATGATGTTTTGTTTTGAAAACAAATGGGTGAAAATAAAAATAGATTTACCTGAAATTTCGTGCATTAGGTACTTGTCAAAGCCTGTCATCACCGAATCAGCTGATCATTCCACAGAAAAAGGCGGTTTCGATTTCAATCAGTTGGGAAAACCAGGAATATTGTTATCCTAACACCACGTACTATATCAGCGAATGTATTCGGTTATTATGAGACAGGAGGCCCTATTATTCGTCAACATGAGGGTGAATTATGCGGCAGCCTATCGGTTCTGTGTTCATACTGGCCCAGCTGATTCAAATAGCACATTGGTCTTGAGAGATCGAGTTAATAAATAATAATAATTTATAATAATTCACAATAACTATAATAATTAATAATTGGTAAATACAATATTGCAGACAAAGGTACGTGGAAATAACAACTCCAGAATTATATTGGTGCAATTCTATCACTTAGTGATCTATACAGTAGGGTGATCTGCACAAAGAAGATAAGATTTTTAGATAGATTTTTAGATAAGATAAGATAGATTTTTCGTCATTATAATAAGTCATTTTTTATGACTTTTCATGAAATGTTATTTTGCTGACTACAGAAATCGTTCCATAGACTGCCACAGAAGAAAAAAGTCCACAGTCTTGCCTCATGGCTATAAGAGCGAATTTCTGAAGAAATAACTGGTTTTATGTAAAAGTTTATCTTACTTTTTTATAACCAATTTTGTCTCCATTTTTTGCCGAGTAACACCTCATTAACTAACAATAATTAATAAGAATTTATACTACTTGATAATAATTATTAATAATAGTCATAGTCATTATTTGGTGATCTAGACCAAAGCGTGATCTGTACAAAGACGATGATAACCCGATGTGTCAAGAATTTGCAAAGTTTTTTTCTTTAAATTTGAAAAAATGCCCTGCAAACATAAAGGTCAAAAAGATGATAACGTTCATTCAGAGACCGCTAATATTTTATATATTCGCGATCAGCGTGACATTTCCTATAAGACCTTCAAGTATTGACATTCATTCAGGAGTCACCCCGTGTAAGGTGGGGGAAATTGTCCAGGCATGGTATTGTCTCCGAAAGTGGCTAATCAGCGGTGGCCTGCTCTCGGCTGGAAAGGCCCTCAAACTTCAAGGTTCCAGTAGTAACATTGGAGGGTCGCTCTCTCCTTATCACTATGTAATCATCATCAGAGCGTGTTGTGTGAGAAGTTGAGTTTGGGAAGCGTATTCTTGCTTTACTCCGGTCACTGTTCTTCAGGAAATCGAGTGAATTAAGGGATACACGAGAAGTTTGTCCCAAGTTCTACAATACGTTTTAGCTATTGATTTTTCTTTAATGTTAGTTTTCCCTTCATCAAAAATGATTGTCATCAGAAATTCCAAAGCCCTCAATATGTTTATACCAGAATTTTTCCATACGATCACAGCAACATTTTCAGATAATGTGTAGTTTGAGGTTGCCATTCAGATAATGTGTTGCCACTCTCCAGAACACAAAATTTCCCTTATGGTTGGCCACAGAGGAGTATCGGTTGACGGAGTTGATCGAAAAATCTGTGACAGTCGTTTTCTACTACATTTGTCTTATTCCTGGACACAGAGGTGCCATCATTGCTATTAAAATTCACATATGTCTATCAAAGTGGTCCTTGAGATAGCTATAAAAATTTTGCCTCTGCCATACTGTGTTTGACATGTACAAAAAGATGAAAAAAACAAGCATTCACAAGGGACATGTTACGGTGTTGACATTTTATCCGTTTGAAAGCTTGCAGATATTTCCTATTTAGTGAATCAGCACTAAATGAGCGTCTAATTTGCTCGACTATGTTCATTTAATGCCACTAAAATTTCTAACTACCAAAATGAACCCATCTGAGCCCTGGAGGTCATCCAAACCGCTAAGTGTACACATTATCTGAAAATCACCCACTAGCATGTAAATACATTAGTTAGCACATGTACTCGCATTATAAGAGTAATAACTTGGGATAAGTAATAATATATAAAATTTATGTATTTACATACTAATGTATTTCAAGCTGTATTCAATTGTATTATTTAATAACTTGAATTCAGACTTCAACCTGATTTCGATTCGACGTTTTAACAGACCACAGATTCTGCTATCCTTAACATATCGTATCTTTGATAACAGCCGATTTTTCTGACGGTCTTTTTCGACGTTTAGCTAAAACACTTACGACGTTTTAAACTTTCCGATCATGAATACCCCGGTTGTAAGCTCCACTCTCAGATGTCAAGTGCTAAGAAAAGAGAAATGGGACAAACGACCCTTATGAATAGTGATTTGGGATTATGATGTTCGGCAAATGATTTATGCAACGCAAATTATGAGGATTTTGAATAAAATAGAGATCAGGTTTCAAATTTTGCAAACATTGCTGTTATGCTTCAAAATTAAAATTAATTTTGCCATCAAAGTTATTCTAATTCGAGGGGGATAAAGTGCTAGTCGGCAATTTGATCGATTACCAGTTTGTAAATGAAAGACTTTCTATGATCTATAAACCCATTTATCAACTTGAAGGACCCTCATTAATTGATTATACAGTCAAAATCCGACCAAGGCTCCTAATATGACTCATCCAGTGTCATTATAGCGCTAATGCGCCCGAGGACCTTGTGGAAGTTCCTTCAAGTCAGGGCATAGTTGTTCGACAAAAACCGTGCATTTCAAGGTTATGAACGGACTCCCAAGATAAGCTATACACCATCTCATGCCACTTTACCCCCTGAACACACCGCACACGGTCAATATTATTGACAATATCAGTAATGACAACACAGCTGTCATAGGTTGCTGTCCGTTTCAATACTGGCCAACCGCATGTGACTAACATTATTGACCATACTCCCGTCAATACATTTGAACCAATCAAAGCATGAGTGAGACTGAACAGCCAAACATTTTACTCACAGTTACATTTTGATACATGGTAGTTTTATGCATGTATCAAGTCATTGCTCAATCGGTTATTTATTAATAGCAATCCGAAACCTACCAGTTCACACCAAGGAGAATCATTTTCATTAGTACCTACCAACTACTGATTTACCAAATTACCATTGAAGACATGACATTGTTGGTTCTTCTTCAACTAAATTTCTAAATTCAAACTATAGGGTGATTTACAGCAAATAGAGTTTTTTAGTGAAGTCGTGGGATGAGAGAAAAAACAGTGTGCTTGCTTTCGGATGTCAGGACTGGTCTCGGAGAATCTCAGGATTTAAAAAATCGGCGGGAATTGCGAACTCTACTTGGGATAACAACTAGCAGGAATGTATTGTGGTCGGGGTGGATGATGTCCGTCATAACCAGACAAGGCGTAAAAAGAAACGAACGCGGCAACGGAACCGCATCACGACGCGTCACGACGTGAGACGCATCACGAGCTCAGGAATCATGGGAAAATCGACGCTCCCCCGCGCACAATGATATTGACAATTATCTCCCAACACATTGCCGATACTGAAGACCGAGGCACGTAATATCCGGATTTGAACCAGTCAAAACTGACTCTAAATACTCAATATTCTCAATATTATTGACGATACCTACATCATATCAATTGATCATGACAAGCGCTGACTCATCATGGACCTCAAGGAACGAGAACACGAGTGAAGATTTGAGAAACATTCAAAAATGGTTCACCATAAATAGTTTACCAAAGAATGCCTCTAAAACAAATTGTATGACTTATTCAATCGCATTGTCGGACAACCTGAAATCTTTGATCTGAGAATTCATGATGAATTGTGTGAAATGAGAGAGGCGTGTGTTTGCCCCAGGATTGAAAGAGTACCAGATGTAAAATATTTAGGCTCGCAACTTGACTGTCATCTTGAGCTCTTCGAAATCATAGTGAACAGAATGAGAAAGTATTTTTTCTTCTTAGTGAGATTTCAATTGGCCTTCAAAAAAATTTACAAATGTTGTATTACGCATAAGTGTACAGCATTCTCATTTATGGCAATTTCAATACTGGGGTGGTGCCTACGATACCACTTTCCACTGTCTCAATACAGTGTGCAACTCCTTGATGCTCATCGTTACCAGGAACCACACACTCACTCAGCTAAAACAGTTGTATCAGGTTTTCGAGGTATTCCCGCCCAGACTAATTTGTGTGTATCGTTCGCTGATCTACGCTGTTGTCTGTCGTGGTTCAACCAAGACACCGAAATTGTAACCTTACATTTGTAACCTTACATCCCTTAACCTTCTGTTATTACCGTGTGCTATCCCCTGTTCGAAAACCCCGATGTGACATTTACATCATCTTATAATGTAAGTACCTACCTAGCACAACAAATGTCATTAGTAGTAACCATAATAAGAATTCCATCTCTGCTGTTCTCCACATTGCTGTTCATAACAATATTATTTCTACTCCCTCTTGTAGATATCCGCATGAATAGGGCCCAGTTCCTGGGCAGAAACGTCGTGGAATAAAAACCTTCAAACAAACGACTAGTATTTGGTCATTCAACGCATCCACATTAAATATATGTAAATCTTTTAGTTGCTGAAAGTATCCTTTAGCTTACCAAGTGAAATCATTCAAGTCATTTCTGTTCATAAGAAAAAACTCAGAAAGAAACAACATAATTGTATAAAAATTATTTTTGTACTATTACTGTCTTTATCCATGGTTCATATTATTATAATTGTGGTTCTTTCCTGAAAATTATACAAGAAGAATGTCAACTAGTCCCTAGACGGGTATATGACCTTAGGGATGGAAATTTGATTAGTGTAGTCATAATTGTGGAATGTGCAATTTTAAATATGTATCCTGTTTGATTTCCTTTGTATGAATAAATAAATAAAATGAATAAATCATTGTCAATCATATTGACCGTTTGCGGCAATTTCTTGCAAATTCAAGCAACACTGCTTATGGTACTGTCGTGTAAATGTAAGAGACTGGATCCTGTGGAATTTCTTTAAACAGAATTTAACGGGGTCTTGCGGTTACTGAATGATTTTTGGCGGCGAATCGATATTTCCAAAATCACAACCGATTGGCCGCAAAATTTGCGAATTATAATGAAAACTCTAGTCCGAATTGTAGAGCAAACTTGAGTTAGCTGAAGTTGCTTCTGCGCGATCCATCATATCGCTGGCGTTATCAAATCGTTTATTTAATAAGTTTTCTTTATAATTCGGACTTTATGTGTATTCGGAAGTCAGTTACTTTCGGAAACCACCTCTACGCGAAAACCTTCATGGGGGGAATGAAAAATTGGTTTTTATGGCTCACCTCAAAAGCCGTGAAAAATGAAACGTTGCGACTTGATATGTTGCATCAATAGCGACGATATTCTTCAAACACTTGGTCGATGGTTTCAATCAGCAAAGTCCTCGATGAATTGGCGGTAGTAACCAGGGAGTTCGTGAAACGCTTTTATCTGTTGGAGGGGGAAAGGTTGGAATTGGATACTTGCTCATGGCTCCCTTGCCTTCTTAGGAAGGGGTTTGACTCCCTCCGGAGTGATAGGATATCCCAAGTAAATACGTTGCAGCCTCTTCGAAAAACACCGGTTCTCTCGGAAGTTGGCAATCCGCAATCTTTCGCGTCATTTTCAAATGTACATAGCAGCTCTCCTAGACAAGATAAAGAGTTGAAATTTGTGACATTTTAAAGCCATTTATATGGTTTAAAAAACGTTCAAATTCAAATCAAAATTTCAAATTTGAATTTCTCAAAAAAGCATACTTTCAAATAAATAGTAACAAAAGTAGCAAGGTTGTTGCCAATAAGTGTCATAAAACTTATGATGGAAGAGCATTAGGTTCATACCTTACAATTTATTGAAAAATGTCCGTTTTACTCGTGGATGAAATAACTAGCCAGTGCGCTTCTTCAACACTGATGTAAAGAAACCATGTAATTTTTAAATGTACTCATAACGGTCAAAGGCGAGGTCTGTCAGCGCTATCCCGCAGAGAACTCTGACAGGCGCGGCATGAAAACTTCCAATTCTTCATTAAAAAGTGTAAGTATTTCTGGACACCTCAATTTCCTGGCCGTCTGCCAGCACTAGACGGCGCATTAAACTTCGCATGCTGAGTTGGTTCGATTACTAAAAATTGAGGTGTCCAGAAATAGTTTCAATGTTTGAAAACCGCCTGCCAGCACTTTCCCAGCGAACTTCAGTATTTTTCCCGTTACTTAAGGACCCTGCTCTGCAGACGTCCTCAAATATCTCCAGTTTTTGATGATTTTGGTCGATTTCAAACAGCCGCAATTACTGAATCCAGCGAGCTGGCGGACTTGTGTTGAGGTAGGAATTCCTTACGAGCCACTACATTCTAAAAACGTCCTTTAAAATTGACACTAAGTCAGAGCTAGCGGTTTTATTCATAATTACGCGAGGCTCCTGATCAGCACCCGTACGAATATATTTCAATTTAATTTGAGTCGACATTCAAGTGGTATATATTGATTAGAGGGGAATCCATTCAACACCATTCTGGTATTGAAAATGATTTATAAATAAGACCATGCCTTATTATGAATTCGCACAGACCGGATGCGTAGAAAAGAGAAGAGCGCAATTTACAAGCTAATTCATTAGTTCGAAGACCTGTTCCCCGCAGGAGGCAGCTTCCTTATCAATTAGTCAAGTCACGCTTCACATCCGCCGTCCTTGTGATGGAAACCCCGTTTACACGTTGACCGGAAAACGTGGCACAACTGCCCGAATCGTGGTTCTACGGTTGACGAAAAGCTTCTCCTACGTCGAGGAAATTCTCCGGGTGTGTTTTAGTGAGGCGACTGTTCGAAAATAGATAAGTCACAGCAGAATTTCTTCGCAAAAACAGTGGATTTTTTACCCCGACGAGGAACTTTCAGAGACCTTGAGACGTGTTATCGATGGGAAGGTCGTCTTTTAAGGGCATTTTACGTTTTTCAACCCAGACAATCTATACCTGCACCCACCGCCCTAAGGCCACATACTGGTGACTTCAAAGTCAGGTTGGTCGAATACTCTCAAAATCCTAAAGGAAACGCAGTAAAACTCAATCCCTGCCTGATGAATGTGTCGTGTTTCGAAGTTGAAAATATTCCTCAGGTTGAAAAAGAGGTATTTTTGGATACGGGAAACCTTTTTAGGGGGCCTTGCAGTTCAGTTTGCCATCGCCCTCGTTGTCTCTATTTAGCACCGATTGTATGGAAGAACAATGACATTTTGCCTGAGTCAAGGGAGTTGTAATCTGAAAACAAATTGAGAATTCACATCAACATTTCGCCTTTCATCAGCGGTCGGTACTGTTACGCTGAATCAACCCACTCTCCAATCCGATGCCCATCCCTTATTCTTTGCTTCAAGGTGCTAGTACCTTTATGATACGCATAGAATAAAAATAATAGCAGCATGAATCATTGAAACTACTCAGTGTGAAAAGCGCAGTCTGCCAGCGCTCGCCCACCGACAAGTGCTGACAGACGGCGCACGATAACGTGCAATTTTCCATTCAAATGCCATCAGCTGTAAAGCACTGTCCCAGCGGACTTCTTACGTTACTTGCGGACCAAGTAGGTAGATTTCAGAGAACCGCCATTACTGAATCCTGCAGGTCCGATCTGGCAGATTCGGGTTCAGGTAGGTGTTCTCAGTGCACATTATGGTAATAGGTCATAAGGGGGAAAAACTTTTCTCGCCAAATTTGAACTCTCAACCCCATAAATGGTGCAGTTGCTAGAAAATGAGTTTGGCAAAGTTTTAGGTCGATCAAGAGTCCAAAATGGCGTCTCCTCGCATTTGAAGTTTGAAGGAACTGAAAATTTTTGGAAAATGTTCAGTTTTTCTTTTGTTACTCGGGTACGCTTTGGGCTAGAAACCTTTAGTTGGTCTCAATCTGTAGATAATTTAATTGCGAACAACCTTTATCCCGATACTATTTTCACCAAACCATTATTAACAGAATAACAAAATAAGGATTTGAGAGACGTATCATTGTAGCAATAGCATGTTATTCAGTTTTTCTTTTGCAACTCGAGTACCCTTTGGGCTAAAAACCTGTAATTGGTCTCATTCTGTCGATTATTTTATGGGGAACAACTTTTATTCAAACACATTTTTCGCTAAACCTAACAGAATCGAGGTTTCTATTAAGAATTTTGTGGGTCAGGTCGTGATCTTTTAAAGAAAATGTGACTTTACGCATACCCCAAAGAATGCCACGACAGACCATTGAATCGCACTCTAAACATTCCTCTACATTATTGGCATGGTTGCTATCTGGAAAGACGATGCTAGAATTGTATAAATAAGTAAGGATTTCATGAAATGTTTACGGTTACGGGTGAGGGGGGGGAGTATTTTTGACCAAAACTCACCGTAAATCCATAGCTATATTTGCCTATTCTGCATGCTCCAATTTATTATTTTTGAACATTCCCATCGAGCTATACATGACTTGCTATTGCAACAATGACACGTCTCTCAAATCCTTATATTGTTATTCTGATAATAATGGTTTAGTGAACGTAGTATTGAAATAAAAGTTGTTCGCAATTAAATTATCTACAGAATGAGACCTTTCAGAGGTTTCTAGCCCAAACGGTACTCGAGTTACACAAGAAAACTGAATATTTTTCCAAAACTTTGCAGTTCTTCAAACTTCAAATGCGATGAGATGCCATTTCTACTTGTCCGATTGACCTAAAACTTTGCCATTTGGGGGGTTGAGAGTGATCAAATTCGAACTTTGATTCTTTATTGCCACCCCACCCTACATTCTAAAATCGTCCTCTAAAATTGACATAATTCCAGAGCTGACTCCAGGACTTTCAGGCATTAGAAAAAATCATCGTGAATCAAGGAAACCAACTTGTTACAAATCACTGAGGGCGGAATTCATAGTCGACACTAAAGATAAGTGTCCACTAATACTTCGGAAAGTGAAGGGTTGCCCTCCACTTCGATCTCCGAATTCTAGTGTTCACTAACACTTCTATTAAAGTGAGATTGCGAACTCGGCTTAAGGGGGAAGTGGACGGGCCCTTAGTGTGATTCTGGGATAAGAGATGGCGTTACTGACGCATCAAAAGTTTTTGCAGTCTCATTTTGGAACCATCCAATTTATAACAGTTTGGGAAACGCAGTTTGCCTTCATACGCCCCTACAAGTTGCTGCATCAATTCATTTAATTTTTATACAAATTTAAAATTGGAAAATTTGAAAATTTTGAGGTTTAGAGGTTGAAATTTGGAAAAAGCCGGTGCAAGCCCCCTTCCCAATGTGACTGGATCGGTTTTGAGAGCATCATTTCAATGATTGAGTAAATATACAAGACGTAAAACGAAAAATGGTAATGTTGGTTTTGAAGGAAAATAGAATGACTGCAGACCCCAGTTCGGCTCTCAAGGTCACCACGCTCGCTTTCCTCGGTAGCCATTCTGTCAATCCGTTCTCTTGAACCACTCCTCTCTCCATCCGTCTCTCTCCGTGGAAACGATAACCCTACAATAGCATCAAATGGGCAAAGTCCTCGCGTATGTACACTAAGTCGCCCCCCACCCTTCGCGGTCTCGAACCTCCCATCTCCGATCTTCGGTAGGTTTGCTCATACATTCATTTCAGCTTGCATCGCTCGTACTAGCGCCTCATTTTTTCTACATTCGTTTATTATTATTATTATTCGTTTTCTACATTCTATTTTTCTATATTCGAGCCCGCGGTGCCATCGCGTCTGTGTTGAAATGTATCGTGTGTCCTCAAAAGGGAATGCTAGGTGCGAGGGCATAATTATAATGTGATACCTGTAATATGCCATTGTCTTGTAATAAATTTCTTCCTGTTCTTCACCCCGTTTTCCCTATTTTTCGCTATAACGCTAAAAGTTTGTCCGATTCACAATTTCTTTTTTCCATCTATAAGCTTTTTAAATTTACCATCAAACCTCATATATGACATTTTGATCAAGTCCCGTAATATGCTCATGCCAGTACGCTAAATACCGCGTACTATTGTAAAATCCAAGTTTTTTTGGTACATTTTTTGCCGTAATTCCGAAATTATTGGTCCGATCCTAAATTGCTTTTTCTCAAGCTGGATAAATTTACTATCAGACTTCATCTATGAGTGAAAAGCCCAAATATTAGATCCCAAAAAAATTATTGGCCGAGCTAGGGGAAACCAAACTTTTTGGGGCTATTTGTGGGAAATGATTGATTTCTCAGCAACTATTTGTAGTTTTTGGCTGAAAATTGGTTTCGGGGGGAACATTTATCAAGGAACACGAATATGGCCTCCAATTTGAGCTAAAACAAAAGGTTTCTAGATAACATCCAAAAACAACCGAAATTCGTCACCAAATATTCAAATCTTGGGGAAACTGGGGAACAATTTTTTTTAGGGGTATTTTGTTGGTTCAAAGTCGTCGAGAAGAATGCGCTGAAACCAGCAAAACAAACCGCTACTCCGTGCGACGATTCGTTTCGGAGCTACACGCCGTCAAAGTTAGGACTAATTTCCTCATTTGCCTAAAGTGACGTGTCCACTGACTTGACATTCCCCTCCCTGCTAGGGCCTCATGTGGGGTGCAAACTGGACATGCCAGGTTATTCTGAAGCCAAATTTTATGGGGAATCCGAAAATGACCATCTCGAAAGCGTAGGGTCAGTGGCTGATGAGCTATAACGAATAGAACGGGAAAAAGCACGGACGCAGGCGAATCCATAAGGGTCATGGGAAGGCGTTGTACTTCTTAACTATTTTTACTCAAAGCTAATTAAATTTGCTACAACATCTATCGGTTTAACGTCCTTCGTACAATACGTATTTTCAATGATTTTTAGGTCGGAAGTTGACCAAAACTTGAAATTTCACTTTTTTGAAAAATAAGCCATTTTTGAAAGGCTGTATCTCAGTAACTATTGACCCAACAGAGCTGCACTTGGTCTCATTGTGTAGCAAATCTTATCTCCTGTAAATAAGTCCGTAGTATCAATTCGCGAAAAACGCATCGTTTCAAAGTTATAGCGAAAAACCCAGAGTAAGGGCAACCATTTCGAGGTTTTTCGAGTGCTACGAAAGAAGCGCAAGGTTTTCATTCCTGCGAAATTAGATTTAGATTTCCCTAACAGTCCCGAACAACATACCAAAAAATCAGAACTAGCCGTGCATTTGCGATTTTAGGCCTCTTTTGTGTAAGATTTGACTGTTCTAATAACAGTCTCCTCTACCTCAAAGGTTCCATTGGAAATGTCTACAATGTTGGACGAATGGGAATAGATTCAGCTCACTCACCTTCATTACTGTCAGAAGTGCTCCCTGTCAAATCTCGGACTTATCACCTTTCCTATGAATGATTGACGCAGCAGATCCACTGTCTAAAAGGGGAGATGAAAGCTGCTATCACTGACTCTTATTTTTCGTTTTACGATCGTGCTATTCATCGCAGAATTTTGGTTCTTGGCAATTTGAAATCAGGAAATTCTCAAAAATGGGGCTGGAACCAAGTTTTTTTTTTTAAATTTAAAATTGTCCAAAATTCTTTTTCTAAAATTTGAATTTGAAATTTTTTTCAAATTTTTTTTTGATGCAGCATTTTGTTTAGGAAAAATATGAACATAACTTTTTTCAGATTGAAAATCGCTCATCCGGCTGTTGAAATATTTTGCATAAACTTTTGGTGTCTTCTCTCTCTCTCGCACACTTGTCGTCCACTTTCCCCTTAAGTGTACACTACGCTTTAGTTCGAGTACAGTCTCGGAAGGTTACCCGAAGGTTCATTGTCGTCGTTCCGTGCTAAAGAGAAGAATTGTTTGTGCGTTATTTTACTAAATTGGATTGATTAATTGATATGGATAAGAAGAGGCAAGTGTTTAGGGAAGATGAGAAGGCGAAGATGAGCAGTTGGTGTAGGAAAGAAAGGACGTTGTAGAAAGCAAGAAGAGCGATATGATCAGTGTGATGAAGAAGAAGGAAACATGGGCCTTGTAGATCCTTCCATATGGTTCTGGTTCTTCTTATTTTCACTGATAGAATATAATATAATAATAATTACTTAAGTATATCATATTGTAATATAATAATAATTATATCATATTATGATTTAAAAAAAATTGTTTGTTGTCCCCCAATAAATTTAATTATTTATTAAGCTTTTAGGATGGGACGAATCTAAAATTTGGGGTGGGGGCATGGGAATGGAGGTATTCGAGGTTTTGACGAAATGGTTGTGGGGGCACCTCTCGTTTAATTAGGGTTTTTTTTTTAAATCGCTGACTCGATTGAAATGATTGGAATTATCGTCATTCTCTGGTGTTGCAGGATCCAAAAGAACCTAAAAAGACGAAATTGACTCCAGGACACAGAGGAACGAGCAGTTCCTCCTGCAGGATGGCGAACTGCATCAATTAAAGAAGACCGAGCAGGAGCAGAAGGTTGCTATTGTAGAGCAGGAGAGAATGCTTGTCGAAATGAAAATTAAAAACGAATTGGAAATGTTCAAATTTAAAAAAAAACGCACCAAATTAATTGTTTGAGTTGGAGAAAAGAAAGAAGTAACTAGAAGTTAGAAAGTTGTTGAAAAACAAAAAGAAAGGTAAAAAGTAGACATTAAAGTGGTTAAAAGAAGAGTGAAAAGGAAATTTGTTTGTGTTTAAGAAAAGAAGCAAAGTAAAAATTAGTTTGTATATACGTTACATTGCCAAGTTCTTGGGTTAAATTTTAAAAAAATGTTGGTACTGCTACCTCCATTTTCCTATTTTCCTATTGTTTAATTTTCCTATTTTTTATATCTACATGTTTTTTGTTTTATACATTATACCTACCTTCTTCAAATACTAATGAATTCTTCATATTTTTTTCACCTGAAGGGAACCCTCAACTCCATTCTTATTTTGAAGGGAAAAGGGAGTAATCATGAAAAACATATTTTTTCATATTACAAAACATATTACGTTTTTTGGTTTATTATCCTCAATAATGAAATATTGTACTCGACCAGGACAAAACAATTTTAACTCCCACTTAAAATTTACGTCTCAAAATACGTAGAACGTGAAACTTTACCCAGTTAATGTGGTCCTAAATTATGAAATTCAGGTTACGAAATCGGACTAGCTCGAGGATGATCCTGGAAACTTTTCATAACCCAACGTCAATAGAATCCGGATTTAAATGCATTTTGAAAATGTCGTATCGTTTTCTGTACGAATTAGAGTATATTTCAGCTCAAAGAATTTTTAAGGCCATCCAGAGCTTTGTGAGACCACAATGAGCGCTCAAAGGTGGAACCGATAAAAAGTGGTCAACGTGAGCGTGAATCAAACGGCGCACAGTGTTTCGATTGTACAAGCTAGGTGGACAAAAGTCATGTTCAGAATTCGAAAATTTGGTATTGGAATGATGTAAACAATACTCCAAAACATTGCACTATAGTATTTGTTTATGTCTGAAACATCGAAATTGAATAAATCAGTTGAATTCCAGACATAGTTCTTGGGTTAAATTTTAAAAAAATGTTGGTACTGCTACCTCCATTTTCCTATTTTCCTATTGTTTAATTTTCCTATTTTTTATATCTACATGTTTTTTGTTTTATACATTATACCTACCTTCTTCAAATACTAATGAATTCTTCATATTTTTTTCACCTGAAGGGAACCCTCAACTCCATTCTTATTTTGAAGGGAAAAGGGAGTAATCATGAAAAACATCTGAAATTTAAATACGTTTTAATTATTAAAATAATGAGTGATGAATGCGTTCCTAATTCCGTTGCCAGTGGTATTATCAGCGTCGCTGACTATACTATATGATTTGGTACTTCAACGATCTGCAAGGGATCTTCTGCTTCATCGTCCCACAAATCGTGAACTCGCAGGCCGATGTTGTATAAAATCGCAAAGGCAGGAATGATTTGCAGCGTATTCCGTAATTTGGTTTGCAGTGGTTCTCCTCTAGGCGGACGCGACTAGCGCTACTGTCCAACACCCTCGAATCATGAGCAGACCCTGGCCACCTGCATACGAAGTAAAAGATTTCCTCGTTTGGGCCACATACGATCCGAGTGTTGATAGAAAAATATCCCTTCCTATTTCTGAACACCTCTGCATTTTCTCCTCCAGGGCTCATGATTGGAATATGAGTGCCATCGACTAACCCAGTGACGCCAGGAAACCCCCACTTACGATAAAATGTCAATCTTGTTTGGTCCAACTCGGCGGAAGTTGGGGGCATTCGAATGTACTGTCCAATTTTCAGGCAAAGCTTCTCCGATATATTTTTGATCACACGGTGGACTGTTGGCTGGCTGATAGAGAACAGATCTCCACAAACTGCCTGTGAACAAAGTAAACAAATTTTAGTGAATTCAGAAGGTTATAACAACTATTTTACAGAAAATCATGATTATGCTTTGGAGGATTTGCAGCAATCAAAACGTACCAGATAAATTGCAGTCATTGGTGAATTCGATCGATCCCCTAGTTGTACATAGAACAAAACCACATGAAAACATTAACCATATACCAACATCAAGAAATCCCAAGGATACATCAAACGAAGCAACTAGCTTACTTTCAGGATTTTGCAGCTATCAACACGTACCGTACCAGACACATTGTAGTTATTGGTGAATTACATCGATCCCCTAGTTGTACATACAACAAAACCACATGAAAACATAAATACTTTCAGGATTTTGCAGCTATCAACACGTACCAGACACATTGTAGTTATTGGTGAATTACATCGATCCCCTAGTTGTACATAGAACAAAACCACATGAAAACATTAACCACATACCAACATCCTGAAATCAAACGAGACAACTAGCTTACCTTACTAACTTTCTTGATTAGTTTGCATCGAAGAGAGGTAAAGAGGTAGTTCCACAAACCAACAAACAGTTGAAAAAGTCACTGGAGAGGGCTACTCACTTGGAAAGAAGAGGTCGCGTAAAACCGTAGTCACGAGCACTTGCATAGCTGGTGTCAGTGGAAGTCCTCTCTTACTAGAGAATTCAGTCACAGAGAAGATGACAGGCATGAGAACTTGCAAAACCGTCTCTTTTCGGAAACGGAATCGCCGGCGAAATCTTTCCTAAACCATTCAAATGGGTTCTGCCCATCTGGAATATACCGTTTTGGTGCCCTATTCAGCCGTTGCTCTTCGAATCGCTCGTAAAACTCGTCATCCCACTCATCGAAATCAAAAATTACACTATATTGAGAATTCATTTTGAGAACCGTCGTGGGAAACCTCAATAACAAAAGTTTTTGGTAACTTATCAGAAAAAATAGAGGGTTACTGCGCACTTTAGGGACCTGAAGAGGTCACTTTACATTTGGCAACTGAAAATCGTGGGTAACACTTCACTTACCGGTCAAGTTTGGTTTATGAATTCAGTAAAGTGTGCACAGACACTGCGGCTTCGGCCCTCGTGGGATTTTGGAAACATTCTAAACAAGTTTGATATTGGAACCGATATCCTTCGCGCTATCGCTTTTACCTTCACAAAATGTATCAAGTATACCAACTACTTTGCACATGCGTCAATGTTTACATTTTTTGGTTGAATATCCTATTATCCTACAACAGGGTTCGTGCCGATTTTCAATTTTCAATTTCCCTGACTTTTCCCTGATTTCCAGACCAAAAATTTCGATTTTTCCCTGACTTTTCACAACGTTTCAGGATCCTTTAAACAGTAACGTTTTGCATGAATCGAAAATTTTAGATGCGCAAATGAAGAAAAACAATATAAGGAACAAGTTTTTTTATTCATAAAAAAACGAAGTTTACTTAAAACAAAGTAAGAGATAGAATCACAAGATAAAACACATAAAAGTTTTGAGTACGTGGTTTACATAAACCATACCTTACAAAGGTAAAGGGGTTTTCGACGCGTATCATGGATTTTTCGCAATTCTGCACCCGATTTGAGAATTTTCCCTGACCAAAATCCAATATCCCTGACTTTTCCAAGACTTCCAGTGCCCATTTATATTTCCCTGACTTTTCCATGACTTCCCTGACTTCCCTGACCGGCACGAACCCTGTACAATGAAATAAACCAGTTTTTTGGTTTATTATCCTCAATAATGAAATATTGTACTCGACCAGGACAAAACAATTTTAACTCCCACTTAAAATTTACGTCTCAAAATACGTAGAACGTGAAACTTTACCCAGTTAATGTGGTCCTAAATTATGAAATTCAGGTTACGAAATCGGACTAGCTCGAGGATGATCCTGGAAACTTTTCATAACCCAACGTCAATAGAATCCGGATTTAAATGCATTTTGAAAATGTCGTATCGTTTTCTGTACGAATTAGAGTATATTTCAGCTCAAAGAATTTTTAAGGCCATCCAGAGCTTTGTGAGACCACAATGAGCGCTCAAAGGTGGAACCGATAAAAAGTGGTCAACGTGAGCGTGAATCAAACGGCGCACAGTGTTTCGATTGTACAAGCTAGGTGGACAAAAGTCATGTTCAGAATTCGAAAATTTGGTATTGGAATGATGTAAACAATACTCCAAAACATTGCACTATAGTATTTGTTTATGTCTGAAACATCGAAATTGAATAAATCAGTTGAATTCCAGACATCATTTCTTACACACAAATCGAAGTGTTCCTAATATTATATGAATTAATTGTTGAAGATGAATATTATTAATAGTGCTAAAAGGTAATTTTTGTCAATCAATCATTCTGACTGATAATCTAACAATATTTTTTTTTTTTTTTTTTTTTTCAAGATAAACGGATGATTTTTTCCTTGTTTTATAACTTTAAAGGGACAGTAATGACTCGTACCCTTTCGTACCCGAGCTAATTTTTCTATAGTACAGGGTGTCCCACGTAAGGGCGGACGTTCCGCCGGGGGTGAATTCTACAACTAATTTGTGACTAAAAATTCCCTATGACTCATATTTTTTACTCCACTTAAAACCCGAGTTTTTTCACATTAAAAATTCTTTTTCGTGTTTTCGACCTTACGTCATTAAAACGGACATAACCCCCTTACTTTTCAAGGCAATCTCAAGTCTAAGGATACCGTTGAATAGAGCATTAAATTTCCTAACTCTCTGGTGCCAAACAAAAATCTTTTGCTCAGGTTTACCGGGTGAAATCCAGCGTAAAATGAAAAATTGGTTAAAATTCCGGAAATTTCCAGTTTTTTCGAGCGCCTGTAAAACCTACCACTCCTACTTGAAAGTGTCGTACTGTAACTGCAAAAGTTGGCCAAAACGGTAAGCTTTTCAACGGTACACTCAAATTTGAAATTACATAGGAAAATGAGAGAGAAAATGTCGTTTCCCCGTCGGAAAACGTGGTTTTTTTTCACGCGTAATTGAGGGTTGAGGGGTGAAGGGAATTTTTTTTTCTCGCAAGGAGACAATATCTGCGCAAGTTTTGCGCAAGCTCTACATGGATTTGAAAGGCGATACACTTCTAAGCAACACAGACTGTTGATGTTAGAGCGAAGCGGGTGTTCCTCACTGGGAATGGCCTTTTTGGATTTGATAAGTCCAAGACCACTGTGAACAATGTTGTATCGTTTGCTGAGTTCATGTCTCTGACTCGACGACTAACAAAAACATGCTCATAGCAGCGTGTTCATACCAACAGTTGGATTGGGCGTCAGTGTCTCACCTATAATAGGTCAATAATTGATCTTTGTGATGGCAACTGCTTCAAGTGCTGAATGGTATTGGTCTATGGGCTATGATTTTGGTCTGTGGTTGGCGAGAAAAAAATTCCGTCGTGGGGTAGTCATTTATCCCCCCACAACCCTCAATTTCGCTGAAAAAAACACGCAACACACGTTTCCCCGCCGGAAAACGACATTTTCTCCCTTTGATCCAATGTAAATTCGAATTTGTGAATACACTTTCACATTCAAATCCACGTAGAAGATTGCGCAGAACTTGTCTCCTAGCGAGAAGAAAAATTCCCGTCGTGAGGTAGTCATTTATCACCCCACAACCCTCAATTTCGCGTGAAAAAAACCACGTTTTCCGACGGGGAAACGACATTTTCTCCCTTATTTCCCTATGTAAATTCAAATTTGAGTGTACCGTTGGAAAGCTGAGAGTTTTGGCCAACTTTTGCAGTTACAGTACGACACTTTATAGTAGGAGTGGTAGGTTTTACAGGCGTTCGAAAAAAATGGAAATTTCCGGGGTTTGACAAATTTTTCTTTTTACGCTGGGTTTTCACCCGGTAAACCTGAGCAAAAGATTTTTGTTTGGCACCAGAGAGATAGGGAATTTAATGCTCTTTTCAACGGTATCCTTAGATTTGGGATTGCCTTGAAAAGTAAGTTTATGTCCGTTTTAATGACGTAAGGTCGAAAACCCGAAAAAAAATTTAAATGTGAAAAAACTCGGGTTTTAAGTGGAGTAAAAAATATGAGTCATAGGGAATTTTTAGTCACAAATTAGTTGTAGAATTCACCCCCGGCGGGATGTCCGCCCTTACATGGGACACTCTGTATATTATTCTATGAAGTAGGCTACGCCTCCAAAATTTGTGATAAATGCGGAAATCAAAGCAACAAACAAGATTTATATGAATGAATCAATTTTATTTGGAAACTCCTGTTACGCATTAATCTTACAACCAAAAATTAGATTAATGTGTAACACGATAGTGAATATACGAGATTTTCTGAATAAAATTTATATGAATGAATATGAAGAACAGGTTTTTGTTTTCAGGTTTTCCACTTATTCTCTTTGATTAAATTTTTAATTTATAAAATTGTTTTATTCTATCATTCATGTTGTATTTGGTCGATACAGATGTAAAATGGACGAAAAATAATTTTGTCCAGCTAGATTCGTGGAACGACACACTGTGCAGGAACAGCTGATTCAAATATCACGTAGTGTAGTGATTTTCGTTGTTTACAGAAATAAGGAAATTTCAAATATTTACTAGCAGGTACTAGCAGGGATCTAAATTATTGCTCAGATACAAGTAGAAACCCCTGAATTATCAATTCGAATTACCTCGAAATTTATCTCAGATGTAAATGTAAATAAATTGTAGACCATCACTGAGCTAGTTACCGACTCCCCGTCCACCACCGTTCACAAAACACCACCTGGTCGCCTATTCGAAGAACGTTGGAGCTCATTCCTCCAATCATCTCGAATAGCTATGGGACTCACAAGGATATTGTGTACGAATCAGTGATCTGTACAGATGATAATAAACTGTCGAGGGAGATTTTGCAGAGTTTTTCTTCGTTTGAATTGATAATTGTCAATACTGTAGAGAAAACACTTGAACTCACGATCAAATTATTGTTCTGTCGTGACGTTTTTTTTCGAACTTTTTTTCTTTTTTCTAAACGAGTTTTATTATTGTAATGCGTGATCTTTTTCCTAGTTTGAGTTCCAAGCGTTAGCGAGTTTTTACGAACGGTGATCGACACATGGGAACCGGATATATTTCCTTTTTGGTTTATTATTTGGTGGTTGTGTTTCAGTCAAAAGATGAGTTTAGACAGTCGGGATCAAGCACACAGGGCCAGAGGGAAGAAGGTATGCGGGGGAGGGGGTCCGACGGTTGACAAATTTCGCCGCCAGGTTCGCATCGCTACGAGCCCTCCCCAGCATCGAAATCGAGTTTTCGTCATTTATTATTGTCTACGATGGGAAATTTACGAATTTCGAATGTGAGTTGAAGACGAGATGAGGTCAATGAGAAGTCGTACGAGTGATATTTCGAGGAACAACGACCGCCACGCAGTAGAATGGGAAGGATAATCATGCGTTACTGCTCAGAACGCCTAGGTGGCTCTCCGACCTAAAAAATGCTCGATAAAGTCAACTTCCCGAGAGAATCAGCACTAAAATATCGAATTGCTCTCATTTTGACGGGAGCAGTTGATTTGATGCAAACTGCAGGAGGTAAATAAATATGAAAATCGCAGATACACGGAGCCAGCGGCAGTCGTGGGTAATTAGTAATCAAATAGGCGATCATACTAATTGAGCTGGAAAATCGCTAGGGATTAAATTAAAGAATTGAAAGTGTGTGGTTGAGTTAAAACTGCGGTCAACAAACACATAAAACTTGGGACAAAATATCAATTTCCTTGAGGTCGCTACGGTCAGATTGGTCATTGTGGAGCGGAGAAATGACAACGAAAATACGTAATTCGCTGGAGAAAATAAATAACGGGTGATTTAACGTCTAAGAAGGAAATATGAGGTAAATAAGACGGTAGAGAACGACTGAAATAAATAATCAACCAGGACTGAGGGCGGCCATGGACGGTGATGAAGTCAACAAAAACACTTGATCCGAAGTGTGTTTCAAAGCGTTTTTGACGGTTCTGACGAGTGGCAAAGTGATATTCTACAATCGTACGAAGGTACAGGGTACTTACTGATGATGAATACCAGTTGTTGATGGTTAAATGTTGATAAATAGTAATATGCACAACACAAAACGGCGCGTCACAGAATAACCGACAACACCAAGAAAGGAGCAGGATAAACTGAACATGAACGCAGAAACAGAAAAACTTGGGCACAAGCCTTCGGAGGTCGGACAGTGTTGACGGTGGACGGAACGGGTGTCGTATGGATACTAGTAGAACCGTCGTCGGTGGACGTGGAGCGGATCACTTGGTGATTCGAAATGGCGAGGAGGCGAGTGAGGTCGATTGCAGAGCTACAAGCGTGAAAATTTGACCCTATCAGTAAGTTGATTCGCCATATCTACACGGAATGGGAGCTACTCAGGGATCAACCAACCCGCAGTAGAATCGTAGCTTTGTTAGGAGAACTGATATCGAAGAAACACTAGAATATCGAATGCATAGTTAGGGGCATGGGAAGGTATTATTGGAATTTGGAAACATGTCTTTTGTAAACACGAAAAACTTCATAGCAAGAGAATGTTCTAGGAAAACACTTTTGGGATTGAACGATTGAACAGGGAAAAGCGCGAAAGGGGAAGTAATTCTGAGAAGCTTTTAGAAGAAACAATTCTTCGTACGGGAAAGTTCGAGAACCTCATTCGCCCAGTATAAAAAGAACTTGGAGTGTATGCAAGATCACACGGATAAGGGCATAACGGTTATGTTCGAGAAACGTAAAAACGTAAAATAACGCTCGCTACATTAAAATAACTGTCGAAAAAACTAGTTTCTTTTCTTCTTAACGAAAAACGGGCGTTCAATATGTTGTTAGAAATGTAGTTACACAGAAAACGAATAACTGTCTTTTTCAACTGATAGGAAAAACGAAAACTTTGTCGACACGTTTGAAGATAGTTTGTTTTAAATTAGCAAGGAGATTGGTTTTAATGAGCGGGACTTGCAAAAAAAAGCTCCAAAAAAGTAGATGATAACATTTTTGGTTACATTTTTCTGTTTACTGTTCTTTGCATGTCATCAAGTTTTGGAGAACAATCATCAAATAGGTAGAAGTAGAAAGTAATAAAAAAACCGACCAAACATGAGAAAACACAGGTACTTATATATTTGAATGAGAACACAAAAACGAAGGACACAAATTTTTTAGTGGAACCTATGTGACTGTTTACGTAGGTACCTATATATTTATGTTTAGAGAAAAAAAACTATAGAAGAAATAGGATATCTTCAACATTATTTTATTTTCAGTCCTATCGCACAATCAGTTGAGATTATGTTTTCAACTTTTCAACAGTAATGCGGGAGTAATAGTAATATGAAACACGATAGTATAACACCAAGCGAGAACCAGTGATTAGGAAAAGTCTTCCAATGTTTGAGAGCAAAATTCGTTGTTTCCATTGAGGAACATGAGCATTTCAACTTTGGAGGAACTAAGGTTTGCTCTTTTTGATGTACCTAATAAAATTGCCTGATTTGGAAAAAAAAAACCTTTCGCAAGGTACGGAAGAAGCAACTATATTGCATTTAACACGATTCTTCTTCTTCCTCTTATTATTTGTGTTGTTCCCAGTTGATTATTTGATGATTCAATTCAAAGAACTACTTGTGCCGTTTTTTTTTTTTTTTTTTCAACTAGTTTTTTTTCAAACTGAGAAACGGTTATAACGTTTTGGTTTATTAATTTTTTTCCAAACTAGTTATTTCAAACTAGTTCCTCGTTTCTTGACCCATCCCTACACACGGACACGAGACACGACCAGTCGCACTACAAGATGGGCAAATTTACACAGATACCAAGCCGATTGCCTGATGTGTGGCTTAGTTACCATCGTAGAGCAGGAAAAAAAGGCAAACTTTTTTCTCCCTCTTTTACAATTATATATCACTTATTTAATAGTTTGATCTCATGGAGTTTGTGATTTCCCCCGAAAACGTTGTTTGTGTGTGTGAAAAATTTTATTTAATATAGTTTGTGTGTTTTCCTAACCCATTGTCGTTATTCCAGTATCTTCAGGGTGAACTACTTTGAAGGTACCTACTCTACTTTTTTGCGTTCAATTGGTTGAGCTTTTTTCCAGGGTCACTGTCACCACGCTAACCCCTTCTTGCATGTTTCACCTGATCAAAATTCTACATATGCAAAAATCTGTAGTAGCATTGATCCTACTTTTCCATTCCACTACCTCAGTAAGTTATAAGTTATAGTTAGAATGATGAAAAATTCCACTCAGTAGTTGAAGCACGTGTCAAGTGAATTATGTGGAAAAAACGATTGGTTAAAATACCTACCGAAGTGAACCTGAATAATTGAAAACTAAATTAAAAATAGAGAAATTCCCCAATTTCAAATAAATATTCAAGAATATCACATATGTACCATTCGCTTGGTCTCAAAAGAGCTTACCTTCAAATGATATGACACTGAAAATGCACGAACTTCATTGTCGCAGTCAGTTGTGTGATAATTGTAAGACCCTAGTGCGTGCCTCACATATAAAATACCTGGGTGTTTACATTGATAATTTTGGTTTATTATCTTCGATAATGAACCATTGGAATCGCCCAAAGAAAAAAATTTTTTAACCCCCCCCTCAAAATTTGTTGGTTTACGTTTCAAGATACGTAGATTCAGAAAATCGAATAAAAAAAAATCCGTCCGTCCGCCGTCCGTGGCACTTTGCCCAGTTAGCGTTGAGCTAAAATTACGAAATTTGGTTTCTGGGTTTGGACCAGCCCCAATGATGATCCTCGAAACTTTTCATAACCCTAGGTCAAGGGGAAGGGGTTCAAAACGAAATTTAAAATTTCGACGATTTCATATCTCAAAATATTCAACTGAACCGTGTAATTTTTAGTTCACTTTTGAATGACCTGAAAAATTACGAATCTTTTAAGACCAATTGGATTTTTGTGCGACCAGCCGTTCGTTCACAGTGAGCGCTCAAAGGTTTAGGAAAAACACTAATCTTTCGCGTCGAAAACGGCCGTTATGTGACCCAACCCTCAGACGCCCAGAATAAAACTACCTTTTGTCATCTTCCCGGTAAACTATAGTCTAGATTTACTCGGTTTCTCATCTGTAAAATTGTTTAAATAATACCTTTTTGTAATAATACAAATTAAATTTTGATGATGAGCTATTGACTTGAAATTTTAAAAATAGGTCAGAACTGGATCACAGAACTGGATTCACTCGGTTTCTTGTCTGTAAAATTGTTTAAATAATACCTATTTGTTTAAACAAATTAAAATTTAATTTTAAATCAAATCATCAAAATTTAATTTTGATGATGAGCTAGATACTTGAAATTTTAAATATAGGTCAGAAATGGATGACATTTCAATATTCACTCGGTTTGTATGACATGGTATGAGTATGGTATGGTATATTATTGTATGTATGATTTGGTATAATACAGTATGGTATGATAGGAAAGAAATTCGCATGGTATGGTATGAGTACGGTGAGAATATGGTATGGTGCCGATTTGCAATACAGTCTGGTATAGACAGAAGGGTGATCTGCACAAGGAAGATAATAAACCGTTGTGTCAAGAATTTGCAGAGTTTTTTGAAGTGGGAGCAGCACATACAATCTCTAATTGGGAAATTGAGAAAATGTATATAGGTACGTGTTTTCTTTGTTGAGAAGAATTGTATCATCTCTCATTATGAGACAGGTCTATTGTGCTCTCGTTCAGTCGATCCTGTTGTATGGTCTGCCAATATGGGGTGGTGCTTATTCAACAGTCATCAAAAGAGTGGAAGTTACTCAGAAAATGTTTATTCGTGCCATAGCCAAGGTGTCTTTGAAAATATGCCGAAAAACATCTCGATTGCTGGATTTCCTGTCGACCTAGCAATCAACTCCACCAGCCCATCCCATGCGAAAGCCTGCAGTAGGCTACAAAATGCAGCACACCTCATCATTTCCCGACTTGAACAATGGAAAATAAAGGTCAACGCAGCCAAGACAGAAAGCATAATTTTCACCTACAAAAGACACCTTCCCCCAAACATAACAATCCGCTCAAATCCCATCCACTTTTCTAAATCCATAAAATATCTCGGCCTCCACCTTGACAAACGTCTCACTTGGAATGAACATGTCAAACGTACAAACCAAACCGCTCGCCAAAAACTTGGCCTTTACTTTCATCTCTTCAAGTCCCACGCCCTATCCAAAGAAGCCAAACTCCCTTATGTACAAAGCCCTTATACGTTCCACCATCACCTACGCCTCCCCAATTTGGCACACTGCAGCTCCCTCCTCCATACACAAACTTCAAATCACACAAAACAAATGCATCCGCCTCTCGACCCACACCTCCCGACGTTGTAAAATAGAAACACTCCACACACTACATTCAATAGATACATTCGCCACCTTCATCACAAAGCTCACAAACCAATTCACAGACAAACTTCGTTCCCACCCTAACACACTCATCCGACACATGAACATCCTTCATAAACCCCAAGGTGGGTCTGAGTACCCATCCACTACTTCCCACTGCAGGGGATGTGAACCCCGACAATTACCGTGTATATAGAACTGTAAATAAAAGCGTAATATAGAATTGTAAATAATTAATGGTAATTTTATAAATCTGTAAATAGTAGTATTAAGGTCCACCGTCCTGTCAAGAGTTTTGCCTGCGAAATTTTCTCTTAAATGTATCATCCCTTCCACTAACCTCACTCTCATGGCTTTACCCTCCATCCCCCTCATTTTTAATAGACTTTTAGGGCCGTCAGGCCGGTATTGTATAAACTTAAGTCACTTTGTACTAACTACTTATTGTATGCTATATTCATGTCAATAAAGTTATTCTTGATTCTTGATTGATTCCAAGGTGGGATGGAGGGAGCGCACTGTGCCGCTCTTCACAAAATTTAAACTACTTACCGAGGCTTCGAGACCTATACAACAGGAGTGCTGTTCAACAGCTATTCAAGACAAAATTATATGCTTTTACCCAACAGGCTTTGCCAACACGCTTTTCACAGGGATACTTCTTGGAGACCCTGAAAGTGAAGAAGACAGCCGTGAGCAATTTTTTCACGTACCGGAGTGTTTTATTTTTTAATCATTTGCCAAAACAAAACAGGACTAGCCTACTCCGAATCTTGAAAGAATCTCCAAGTGAAGTGAAAATGGAACTTATAGGATATTTTATGAATGCTGTTTTGAGCGGTGTGCCAACAGACAGTTGAAGAAAATTTAAATAACAAAAGGAAATGATTGAAGTAAAGTTAAAATAAATATAAAACATAAAAAGAGAACGACAAAGCATTTATGGATGTTTCTGAGCGGTAAATGAGCGTTAGGGTAGCAACTAATTAATTATAATATATTATATTATTTATGTCGTCAGTTGTGATATGTTTATAAATAGGTATATATATTCATATAATTGGTATAATTGGAGCATTAATATTTATAAAAAGTGTGTCTATTATGGTAACCAATTACCTACATATTTTTCTGTAATTTCTGGATGGAAATAAATAAATAAATAAATATGTAAGAATGGCAATTATATGCAAAAATCTGCTCAATCGACCAAAATATGCAATTTAAATTTAAATTTAAACCACGCCAAACGATTTAGGTACCCTCAAAATGTAAAACATGGATGATACTGAAGACATGGTTGTTTGCATTTTGAAGACATATGCACAATAGTTGTAAGTTATAGATAAATGTGGCATATTTTTCCTGATTAATGGTAATAATTGGTAATTAGTGGTAATAAGGTTTTATGAGTGTGTGTGATTTAGTTTTTTTTTTTTTTTTCGAGGGTCGGTCAAATGAAAATTGATAAGGTTTTATAATTAACACAAAATTTGTGTTAATTTAATGGCATTGAGGGAATTAGAAAAACCTTATCGTAACAATATTACAAGTAACCATTAGGAAGACTATTGTAAGTACCTACCGATCTTTAGTCAGAGAGCACCACACCCGATGCATACCTATAATTACCCAATAAGTTTGGGATATTCTTATAAAATTTTTCACACATCACATTTGACATAAGACCAGTTATTTCTTCGAAAATCCGCTCATGTAGCCATGCTGCATGACTGGAACTTTTAATTCTACTCGCCCCAATGCCAAATGTAGGTAACTGAACTCATGTTATGCCAATAATCTGTTTTCGCCTGTTTTTAAAGGTAATTTGACAAAGGTCCTGCCTAGCCAACCTTTTTTTTCACACAAATACATTTTTAACGTAAACGCCTAAAGGAATGTTGAATCTTGATGGAATTCCTAGTGGACGTCCTTGAGGTGATGTTCTTCCTCCATGGAGTTCTCTCCAGTTGGCCTCGCGCCGCCACTACTTTTCATCCCCACTCCCGAATGCCGTCTGAAATGTGAAACCTCCTCCTGAAGGTTTTACGAGACATTTTCTGTTAGAGTTACCTTCTCCTCCCGAAACCACACGTGCGGCATCCTACGAGTTTCAATTTCATCGAGTCATAACAAACCCATTTCTGTTAACAGTATTTCGCGTGCGTTGGTAGTCAAGAGTTCGATATTGAAACTTTTCCTCTCCCCTGAACGATGGCTGAGCACCTGATCTGCGGCGGCTCTGGATATGTTCCTGATGACGGCCTCACCGGCCAACAACTTTTCCACAACGGAGACGGTCTGACTTACAAGTGAGTTGAGACATGAATTAGTCAATTATGCGAGGGATCATCGGCCGTAACATGACCGATAATCGATGACAGTTTTCCAAGGTTTTCCGGTGATCCGAACCGAACGAAATGACACGCCGTCATCGGCGTCCTATTATAGAACTAGAAATGTAGTGGGTAGCAAGCCCAAAGCCGGGTTGTTACATAACATTTCTAACCCTCGGATTTAATTCCCTGATGAACAGGAAAGTCCAAAACTTCAGTTGTTCAATGTTTATTATGATTACAGTAGATACTCGAATCTCTTCGTATATCTACGTGTATGTACACAAGCTACTGTGTTTCTTTTGTTATGATTGCTTTGAGCTCTATTGCGTTGAGGCCTGTGTAGCTATTTTATGAACAACAACTCCGAACCTAAATAGCTCAGCTGTTATGTAACACAAGCCCATTTTTAACCGAAGGTTGAGGGCTTAACACTTACATAACCAACCAGATTAAGATTCTTCTTTTTATTTCCTTTGGCCGTTATAGAGCTTCAAATCGCTACTCGTCGCTTCCTGTGTAGATCGATCTATTTCCTACTCGATTTAGGTACCTAAAAATTGATACCATTGCTTGGTTGTGAGCGGCAGGATTGGTGTACTCTACGTAGGTGGGAGTTATGGTAACACTTATAAAATGAATGGCTGATGGATAATTGCTGAGTTGGTGTTGGTACTTATGTACTACAGTATGCTCAGTATGTTTCAAGCAGGTTTGTACATTTTTAGCAAAATGTTTAGGTAGTTCAAGTGGATATAAGGGTGATAAACAGTTGAAATGGTGCCAATGAGTATGGAGAGGGTCCCAGCATTCCAACCATGGAGCATACCATCAATCACCAATCATTTTCTCGTTAGATTTCACTACTCGATGATGGTTTACACACTCTCTCGGTGCAGATTGATTACTGCCCGTACAGTCTACTTGATGCTTGGAATTTAAATTCTGTGAAAGATCACTAAGAGTTTCGCAAAACGATTACGAGTTGATAACTCAATCATCTATACAGATCTGCAAGGATTTGTTGTTGAACTGCTGGGGGTTATTTCCGAAGTAATTTTCTGCGTAGAATCTGAATCCAAGCTCAGAATTTTCCTATCACGTCTGAATTTTGAGATACTTGAGGTTATGTACACGAAAAATGGTACAGGTTAGATACAGGCTACATAAAATGTTTTTTTCTTCATCATCTAGTAAGTACTACTCTTTCCCCTTTAAAATGAGGCTTTGAATGATACTGTACGATGTTTCTTTCAGACATTATGGCGGTTTAAGGTGAGGAGGTGACACTAATAGCTTCTGCTGGGTTACATTTTTTATCATACAATTTTTAAACCATGTAAACATAATATGTTATATTATAGTTATATAACTATTATGTTATAATTATAGTTATATAACTATTATGTTATAATTATAGTTATATAACTATTATGTTATAATAATAGTTATATTATAACTAGGAGGTTTTCGAGGATACTAATTACGATATGGTTTGAATATTGTATGACAAAAAAGGGTTTGTTTAGCCCAGTATAAGTTTTTCATGTCGTCCATCACCTAAAAATCGCCATAATCGCCAGTATCATTCAAAGTCTCATTTTAAAGGGACATAGTAGTACTAGATGATGTAAGGTGTAGAAAAACTGTTGTCTAGTCTGTATCTAACCTCAAAAATAGACAAATCAGCAATTTTTCGTGCACATCACTTCAAGTATCTCAAAATTCTAGGACAATTCTGAGCTCGGATTCAGATTCTACACAGAAAATTACTTCTGAAATGACCTCCAACTGCTCAACAACAACCAGAACCCAATTATTTGCAAATCTGTGCTATTAATCTAATAGAAAGTTTGAAATATAGTGGGAACGAAGGCAAACAGGCGTCAGTAATGTCAGTTGCTCTCATATCCTCTTACTGTAAACCTCGATCCACCGAAGGATGAATACTCCTCCCCATCATAACAAAATTTCTTATTCCCTTCCCCATTGGCACGCGTACCAATTAGGTAAACTTCATTGATTTTCAAATGACGAACCAAAGGAACGTGCCTTTTCCAACAAAGTGTGCCATCTAGAATTTTCAACTGTCCTTGTCATGATTCTCCTTGGTTATGATTTACAAGGTTCCTCTGGCAATAGCACATTCATAATTCATACTAAAACAGAATTTCATCCATATTGAACTATATTCAACAATTTTCTTCTCCCATTTAATGGTTTACTTTTTCGTTTGCAGTGACTTCATTATACTACCAGGTTTTATTGACTTCACTGCCGAAGATGTTGTAAGTTTGCATATTTTCTGTTTGTACTTTGAGATACGTGTCTGTACCTACTGCGAAACGTTGCCTGAAATAACTCATTGAAAACATGTTGGAACATTATGTTGACAGTTTAACCTTTTTTATTCCAGGATCTCACATCTGCTCTCACTAAGACTATCACTCTCCAAGCACCTCTCGTGTCTTCTCCCATGGACACAGTTACTGAGTCGGAAATGGCGATTGCTATGGCGGTGAGTTTTCTACAATTATTATGATCAATATATTTTTATTTTCTAAAGTCGCACGTAGTGCAGTAGCAATCTTTCAAAAATAACAACAATAATTTAAAATTGTGAGAAAAAATACAATACATTCAAAACAGGCACAAAACGAATAAAAGTAAACTACTGGGATTGAGTTAATTTTCATCAGGAACTCCTCAAAATCGTACCGAGCCAATCTGGTGAGGTACCTGCTCATTTGGGACCTAAAAGTACCAAGCGGATCATTACGTATATTTGTGGGGAGGGCATTAAAAAATGTAATTCCCCACCAGGTGGTACCATTACGAGTAGCAGCCAGTCGATTGAACGGAAGACACGAGATTTTTTTTATTGCAAGTTAAGTAATGGTGAACAGGTGTGTGGAAAGACTCCACATTTGTCCTAACATAGCACAGGCATTCCAGGATGTAAGCAGCAGGGACTGTTAACATTTCTAGTTCCTTATATGCAGATCTGCAATCCTCCTGGTAAACAGCCACGACTCGCACAATCTTTCTTTGGCAAGAAAAAATCGTGTTGAGGCAACAGAATGCCCCCAACTAAGGATGGTATATACAGTCCCACTCTGAAAACAGGCATGAACGGCCACCAGGACGGCCGGCCTTGATAGCTTCTTGGACAGGCGCCTCCAAAGGAAGGTGTAGCTATTGAGACACCTCCAGAGATACGCACAGTGAGGCCCTCAGCCGAGCTTTGGGTCAAGAACGACACCAAGAAATTTGATGTCTTCTGGATTTTGTCGAAAGTTGAGACAAACCCCTCTTTCCAAACTTCATGACCCTGGTTTTGTCGGCATTACCTGAAAGCCTGTTCATAAACCAGCCGGTAACCGCACTGAGGGCAGCCACTTCAGAGTCACACAGCGAGGAGAGCGATGGGCTTTTTAAAATTAGTGAGGTGTCGTCAGCAAAAATAGTTGACTGCATTTCTAGACACAGTGGAAAATCATTTATGAAAATAAGGAACAATATTAGTCGCAAACTCAACATGCAAGGAGCGTGACAATTCATTGTTGTGTCGAACAGCCTGCGTTCAACCAGAGAAATTGCAATGCCAGAAAAATTATATTTGCGGAGCTTATCCTGAAGAAGTGGATGGGAGATGCAATCAAAGCACTTTGCGACATCCACAAAAGTTGCAGAAGATTATTCACCAGTCTTGAATGCAGTTGCCACAAAATCGGTTAATTTTTGAATGTCGTCGAAGGTGGATCTACCAAGGCGAAACACTAAAAAGCTTGTTATTATCCAAAAATTCATTTATATCAAACTTCAGGGCTTTTTCAAACACCTATGATAAAGCAGGGAGTTTGGATATGGGCCTGTGATTAGAGGCTATGATTTATATATTCTAAGTAATTTTCTTATTCTGATTATCGGATTTTGGGACAGAAAATAGGTTTAAAAAAAAAGGGTTTTGAGGGCGCTAATGAATATGAGTTGAACATCCGTCAACCTCATTTGTGTTCCCTTCAAGAATTTACTTGATTTAATGACGTTTTTTTTTTTTTTTTTTTGTGTGACGTCATTTAGGTTCGAACTAAATCACTCGCGACGAAATCGTGGAAACCCATGTTATGAAAAAAACAAGAGTATTTGAAAAAATCGTCTATTTCCACTGAAATATGAGTAAACTGTTAGACCAGTTTTGGTGATAAAACCGGTCTAACATGTATTCATATTTCGGTGGAAATAGACGATTTTTTCAAATAGGTAATCTTGTTTTTTTCTTCATTCATTACCACATAACTGTAGAAGCGTGGGTGAAGGTGATGGTAATATGGTTTCTTATATCAAATAATCATTTATAATAACTTTTGCAGTTATGCGGTGGTATTGGGATCATCCATCACAATTGCAGTCCTGAATACCAAGCTGCTGAAGTTATGAAGGTGAAGAAGTATAAGCATGGCTTCATTCGAGACCCCGTGGTACTTTCACCAACCCACAGAGTAAGTACTCCTTATTTAGTATTTCCCTAGGAATACTTCAATGTATGTCTGTTGAATAGCCGTTCACTTGGAGAGGTACAAGACAAAGGGAATCCTGAAATCTTTGGGCGATTTCTTGTCTGGATATGGGTCGTTGATTACACTGATTACACGTTGAACATGGTTCGGTCTCATTGTGTTGTCATAATTCCTGATCATTGTTAACATCCTGTATCCATGTCATGGAGCTCTTAACTATGAACCCCTCCATCCATGCCTTGGAGACTCCAGTGTGTTGGGTGAAACTAATGAACGGAAACTACTCAATCAGTAGACACATCTCAACTCCAATTCGTATGAGTTCAATATGATTTTCAGTTTCTATGCATTAAACACCGTATGCTAGACACACTCGTACTCTTCATAATATTGAAACTCCTATTGGTTGTTTCAAAGAATTTTGCCCATTAAGTATCTTTTTCTCGTAAACGGCATTTCTGCCAACTTCAAGACTAACTGAGGAGGGGTCTTTCAAAAGTGAACATGCCCACTTGGAGAAATTTCACCGGAGACCCGAAAAAGGCGCTATGGTCTTTCACTAACCATAAAAATTAAACTATTTGCATTGCTATCACCCTCCCCCCTCTAACTCTAACCCTCAATGTCGCTGGAAGAACAAATGTTTTGAACTTGTAGGGTTTTGTTGGAAACAACAGTCCAGTTACTGGACTTGTCAACTTTTGAGAAAAAAGTTAGAGGCTATTATTTCAAAAAACTTGAACGTGGAACATATATTTTATTAACAATTAAATTTAAATATGAAAACAATTGAATTTTTTCTTATAAAATAGTTACAAAAGGGAATGACAGTGATTTTTTTTATATTTTTCTGTTGAGAAGAACTCACCTGCAGAATAATTAAGACAGTGGTAAAGAATTATTTAAGGAAGTACGTATTTTTCTGGAGAGGTTTGAAGTCGTATTGAGCGGGAAGAGGGAAGCAATTTACGTCATCTACTTCCCAAGCCAATCAGAGAGCAGTACTTGGACCCGAAACTCACCTGGGAAGCACACGTTAAGTACCTTGTCAGCAAAGTAAGGATACAGATTCTCCAATTAAAACACCTTTTGGATAACCGTTCACCTCTCTCATTGACTACTAAAAGAATGCTATACCTAACACTCATCCGTCCAAATTGGCTCTACTCCTGTAAAATCTGGGGCTCTGCCGCGAAAACCCACATAAATAAGCTCCAGGTAACTCAGAACAGAGTGCTGCTCCTCTTAACGGGAGCTGAGTGGTTCTTCAGGAATACCACACTCCATAACGATTTGGACATCCCGATAGTGTAAACTGTAATTAGAGAACGGTATGCGAAAATGAATACAACTATGGTGAACCATGGCTAACCCCCTAGTCGCTGAAATCGCAGAGAATCCGCCCCCTCAACCGCACCTCAGCAGGCTGAAGAGGAAACTCCCACACGACATGCTATAATATATATGTATATTTCTGGTTAAGGGCAACCATTGGGTTGTACCTTTGCACACGTTCCGCGTGAATTGAGTTATCTCACTGTAATTCATATTAACACAACGGTAGTATTGTTTAAAATATTAAAGTTATATATTGTTTCTAGTGAACTGAAAAGAGTTCCAACGATGCTGGATTTGGGAGGAAAGGGGGACGAGTTATAAATAGAAGAATAGAAAATGGGTTTTCACCAAGAGGTCGACCCCTATGTCAGCGGTCACTTCAAACGTCTACCGCGACCGCTCGTGTGTTAACAAACATGCACAAAAAAAAAAAAAAAAACGCAATTTCAGTCAATGATGGACGTGTTCACTTTTGAAAGAGCCCTTTTCAACTGTGACCCACACCACCAAAGATCCCTTTCACAGGGTCATCCACAGCTCGGTGGAAGAAACTGGTTGCTGACGGACCTTGCCCATGTACATTAGGCGAGTTTTTCTGTCGACTAGAACTTTACTGATTGCGTTAGTGTGTACATGGCTTAATCAACTGCATACGTTATATCGCGTTTTCATGTATCATTCTTGTTGAGATCGACATTTTGAGGTCTATCTAATTTATTATACCAATGTTATCCATGCCGGTCCATGCTATCATCTCAAAACTTTCCTGTAAGTGAATAATATGGCTCTCTTATCAAAGACCTCACCCCATTATGTATTAAGCTAATTGTAACTTTGATTTATCGTGATGGTTCAATACTTACCCTTATCCAATTTTGATTAGCTTATAACCTTGGTTTTTTAAGTTATATAACTCGGCTCCCTTTAGACCTATCAACTTGAACATTTCAGGGCTTTTTTTATATTATCCAATCCAAGAAGACCCATACCAAATTTCAAGTTGATCGGCAGTGGCCAAAATTACACAACATTTCAGTTAGGGTAAATGTACCAGTGGCTGACATGTTAAGGAAAATTTTTCGAATTTCAAGGCTGGTCACTTTATTATTGGTCCAATCGATGCGATCTTGAATTTTTCTGGTAAAAGAATTTTTCAACTTGCTAACTAGCTCATTACATTTTACAAAATCCGCGAATTTCATAGGTTTTTTCAAAATTTTCGATCCAACTTTTTTGTACCATTAGCTGACACCCTCGGAGAGCGAATGCCCCAATAGGTGACACAGGTACACCCCAATAGGTGACAGGGGGACGCCCCATTAGCTGACATGAAGTGGGCAAAACTTGAAACATGGCTATAAGAGCGAATTTTTGAAGAAATAACAGGTTTTATGTAAAATCTCTCCATTGGAGAACATGATTGCCATGAAGAACCTCTCTAGTATCAACCACGTTTCTTCATCTTCAAAGTGCTCAAGATTAAGAACGGAATGGGATATCGTAATTCTGATTTCACAACCGTGATCTGCAAAAAAAAGAACCTTTAAAATGAGGTGTCACTTATGAGACTGTTTCATTTTGCAAAATTATGGGAAATACTCGTATTCGAGAAAAGAAAAAAAAAGGAGTGTAGCTGATGTTCTTGTAGCTGACATGTGCTGATCCAGTACCTGCCACCCCCTGTCAGGCACTGAAAAATGAAATCTGCGTCGAAAATCACGTTTATTGGCATACCCGGTGCAGCTCCCTAGAATGATAAAATAAGAAGTAGGAAGGTTTGAAGAAAACTGTCGGATGTACCAGTTTCTGACAGGGCCTGTCAACTACTGGATAAATGCCGATTTCATGTGAATCCTCCATGTGAATTGAAAAATCAAGGTTGCAACGCATGGAACACATATATCCTACACCCTGGTGTTGATAATAACACAAAACACGCAACAAACAACATCAATGAATAGCTAAGAAGAAAAACTTATTCCTGAGTCCTTGTCCAATATGGCAACACAGGTGGCACTACTCACTGACTGGAACGAACTAACGGAATAATTTGTGATGTTAGGCACTATTAACGCCCAAATTGAAACAGGCAAAGCCACCAAACGACAACGGAATGCCAACCGAAGCCGCTAATTTTTAAAACAGTGATTTTCGAGGGCTTATTATTTTAATTTTTCAATGAACCTGTCAGCAACTGGTACATTTACCCTATTTGTTTCTAAAAATTTCTTGGTTAAATCATTGGTTAGATAATTGGTTAAATCTTTCAAATGGTACTGGGTCATGATAATTTCAAGTCAATTCGTCGTGTTACCCAGGCTGTAAACTCGTCAAAGTGGACACTATTAGCCTAAAATTTGTCTTTTTGGTTCTAAAATTTTGCTTGGGTTGAGGTAATGGGTTAAATCTTTTAAAAGGCACGGTGTTTCGTGTTTCTTTGTATACTCCGTACCAGACTGGAGATTATGACATGGTGATGTTGATAAGCTAGTTGATTATAAAGTTTCTTTTCAATTTCTAAAATGGATTACTGTCTCTCTGGGAGGTTCTCCGTGTAATGTTCACCTTACTCATCTCTACTGTAAGAGTATCTGCTCGTGCCACTCAGTTAATTTTGGCCTCAGTTAGGGTTAGATAACAAGAAAATTCTTGAGGATCCATGTGTCCGTCATCTGCACTTCTGTTGTATCTTCCTGTTGATTTTTATCATCTCACTTGGTTTCCTATAAACAAAGTAGGCAATGATGAAATGCTGCTCACGAGTGAGGTTATGAGTTGCGTTGTTGTTGAAGTAGTGTTTCGTGTTTGTTGTTTAGGGGTTGTAACAAAAATGTGCTGAAGTAATTTTCATTTAGTTTGTTTCTTTTGCAAAGATAATAGTTAGTAGTAAATTATTGATGATATAGATTTGGTAATATTAGAATACCTAGCTACAGTTCAGAATAAATTGCTTTGGCTATCTTAGACATGTTGCATGACCAGTGATTTTTGTGGTTCACCTTTTCCGCTTGATTTTTTCATTCATAAATGGTCTTTGTTCCAGATATCAGATGTACTGGCCATCAAGAAGGAGAAAGGATTTTGTGGGATTCCCATCACGCACAATGGCAGGCTTGGGGGAAAGTTACTTGGCATAGTAACTTCCCGTGATATTGATTTTCTCGAAGTTGAACAATATAGAGACGTGAAGCTCGACAGTGTGAGTTATTATACTTTCTGACATGACATTTTATTAAATAGGGTGCCCCTGGAATGCCCTTTCCTGTGGGTTTTAAGAAAGTGGTAAGGGAAATCCCGCATCATTTCTGATTTCAGACTCGGGAATTGCATTAAATGAGGCGGTGTTTCTTTTTTGAACTTTAATGGGGAGTTTTTTTAATTTTTTTTTACATCAAGATTCGCCAATTTTTGTCCAGGGAGAAAAGTAGTTTTGTATGTTTAAAATGATTCAATATCTTTTCATGGCTAACCAAATCGCACCTCAAGAACAGGAGTGCGACAAGTCGAAAAATTCGATTTTAGAGTTATACCAATAGGCAGACAGGTCTTGACGTGCCCTACAAGATTATAATATATTCACCATTGTGTTCAGCATTAAAAAAAACTTTTAAAATGAGGTATCACTTGTCAGAATGTTTCATTTTGGTAATTTATGGGTAACTTTTCTTCCTAAAATCCCCCCCCCCCCCCCAGAGTGGCCCGATTCTACCCATTTATGAAATTAGCCTTTCAGATTAGCCAAGACGGATTTTTGTGTGCAAATTTGAACTTTTTATCTCAATTCTTTCGAGAGTTATTGTCTGGAGTGACACATACATAATTATATAAATTTATAATACTTGCCTGCGTTGCTGTTGTTGGAATAATGTTTTGCAAATTTACGAGTGGATACGTGCAAAAACGGTTAACAATCAGGGAAAATCATTGGCAATGAATATAAAAAATCCAAGATAGTAATGTAACCACTCAAAACTTTTTTTCAATTTATCCAACTTCTTAATTTTCAAGTCGCTAGTTGTTGATGGAGAAGGTAGCTAGAATTCCCTAGAAACAGTAGTCATAAGCCGCTTCTCTAAAAAAGTAAATTAACGACATTTTCAGCAATATTTGGGAGCCAAAACTTCAAATGCGTTTTCCCATTTAGGATTTCTGACTTGTCACACTCCTATTGAACATGGAAAATTTTCAATATTTTGTGTTATCGTTTCTGAAACCTCCTTGATGTAATAGTTTTAATTTGCAACCTTCCTAACTGGAGACAATTCTTGTGTGCAAAATTGCAAATACGTACATTACATTTGGGGTATTCAATCCAGCTGAATCTATCAGTCTCAAACTCGTTGTCCAAGTTACCAAAAAATCTTATTATACTTGTACCGTCTGAATTCAAGTATCATTAAATAAATAATGATCTGAAGTTCACAATGTCATGTTCTCCCATCCCTAGAACTGGTCTAAGACTGGTGAAGAACCTTTTTTGGATGGTGAACATTCATAATATAATATTATGAATATACATATTATGTTCTGAATTTTGCTATAATTTGTGTCTTTCAATCACGCCATGTTTCTGTATCTTGAATATTCAACCCAGAAGAAAAAGTTTCATATCATTATAGATTGAATGCCAAACAACCTCAATTACCCCTTTTTACATGAAACCTTTCAGATATGTGTCATGCAGCATGGCTTTGATGTTCTTTTTAGCTGTGGTATGTGCTAAATCTTGTTGTGCCTTGCTGCTCAAGTGATTTGCCCGTTAGCTATGTGCTTGGTACATTTTGACGTACTCTGCAGATTTTTGAATGACCTTTTTGTAGTGGGGTTTCATTAAGACTTAGTATTGTTAGGCGATTTTAATTATTTTTATTGTGTAATAGTTTACTGCAGTAATTGTGCTGTAGGTATTGATTTGAAGAATTATGCTTTATGCCTTGGTAAAAGGTACTTTTCTAGTGAGTTCTATTATAAATAGTTGAATTTAACGCAAATCGTTATCTTGCATAAGATTTACGGCTAATTATGGCAACTTCTTGCAGTTCCTGAGTTGATCAGTGTTTCCCTGTGGATAAGGAACTTGAGTCAAAGTTATTGACATTTTCATGTCTTTCATATGGCACATAACTCAAAAACCGTTACGAAAATTGTCCCAAATGAGTTTCTGACGATTTCCGCGTACAACCGAGTCGTTGCTAGGGGAATAGTACTTCGTCATTTGTCATCACCATTCGTTGGAAACCTCTCGACTTATAGAACTAGAATACATTCCTCTCACTTGGTTGTCGCCCTTCGAAAAGCTGAGATATGCGCATGACTTGATACGAAGTTTGTTTGCACACAACATTATGGTCGTTGGGTGTCCCAAATGAGCGGTGTGTCGCCTGGGTACATAATATGTACCAATATTATACGGGATAGTGACGACATGAAAATGTCTCAATGTGTTGCAGACTCGTATGCAAGCGTTTACATTTTTAATGTTAAGACGATCCGGAGCTTTGTACGACCGCCGTTCGTTCTGCACCGGATTAGTACAGGCCCCTGAGCTCCACCTGAAGTGCGGGCCATGGCCTCGCGGTTTGAGAGGTCCGTGAAAATTTGAAACATTAGGTGCAAAATGGTGGTTTTTAAGGGAAATCGCGCTAAATATTATACCTAAGTAGTACAAATAAAAATGAAGTAAGTTAGGCTGATTTGTGCCCAGATTATATTCATAATCCTTGTGAAAACAAATAATTATTCGTTTGAAATAAGTACTTTAAAAATCGATTATTTGCTTCCGATTAATTGAACATCGATTATTCAATACCGATTAATCGGTCACATCGATTACTAGCTTACAATTAATCATTTGATCTTATAATCGATTATTTGGTTCCGATGTTGCATCCCTAGTGTTATCCCACATCTGATGGTCTCACATTGTGTCTGCCTTTACAGGAGTTGTCCACTAACCAGCTATGCCCATAGAAGGAGATGTGCTGTATTATTCTATGCTATTTATAACTATTCATCACCAAACTTATGACTTCTCATAAATTACTTTGTCTCTGTTGAACAGGTAATGACGCCAGTTGACAACCTCGTTACTGCAGACAGCAATGTCACACTTGACGATGCCAATCATATGATTGAATTATCAAAAAAAGGAAAGCTCCCCATCATAAATGAAAATGGGGAGCTCATCTCCCTCATCGCTCGGACTGATCTTAAAAAGTCACGGGACTATCCCAAAGCGTCCAAAGATGAAAATAAACAACTATTGGTTGGAGCTGCTGTATCAACACGTCCGGAAGACAAAGAACGTCTCGAAATGCTAGCGGTTGCTGGAGTGGACGTTATAGTGCTGGTGAGAATGATCAAAATTGTTTTTCTGCAACCCAAATTGATAACTGTAGTTTGATTCTTGGACTCTTCTGTCGTTTACTCCATAGGTGATGATTTAGTTTCATTGTTGCTTATAGATACAATGACATAAAAATGAACTTGTGTTACCTCATCCATGAAACAAAGTAGAATAGAAATAGAATGCCTCATACAGAAATACAATTTGGTTGGATAGTGGCTGAGGATATAAGAACAGAAGGTTCCTGGGGCTGATATAGTTTCACTTAAGGCCAGAGGTGTCATTTAGAGGGAACCCTATGCCTAATATCGATACCCCCTATCTACAATCGCTTAGCGACTGTCCGGCTGGGGAAAACCGCTCACTTGCCACCCGGCTGCCAAGAACTGCTTACCGGCGGCCGCGCTCCCAAAACCCGCGCGTCTCGCGCGACGCTGCGGAAAACCGCTTAAATGGCTCGGAGCTAACTTTACAGGAGACTGAATTGAAAGTTTGAAGTCTTAAGACAATCTTAGGTTATGCCGATTTTCAAAACGTCGTAGAAAACTCACAACGCCATTTCGAGTTTTCATATTTTAACAGATGGAAGACACGATAATGCTTTATTGAAATAGGTAAAAAAGTCATTTTTGCCAAAATTGCCATTTAAGCGGTTTTCTGCAGCGTCGTGCGAGATGTGCGATTTTCGGGAGCGCAGCCGCAGTGAAGCGGTTCTTGGCAGCCGGATGGCAGGTGAGCGGTTTTCCCCAGCCGGACAGTCGCTAAGCGATTGTAGATAGGGGGTGTCGATTCCTCTTTTGAACTTGATTCAACACTTGACTTGAACACTACTTTTTACGTTATCCTGAGTGATTTATTTGTGTTGTCTAGGATTCATCCCAGGGAAATTCCATTTACCAAATTGAGATGATCAAACACCTGAAGACTAATTATCCCAAGCTGCAAATTATTGGAGGAAATGGTAAGTTGATCACGCTTGACCTTTACTCCTACAATTCTTTTGTTGGTGAATGTTTTTAAGGGCCTGCAGGGCCTGCCTGGGTCGGAAGGTTTTTGAAGGATATTTTAGGATGTGATTGACTGGCAATTTTGAAATGCGGGGGAGTTTTCCGCCACTATAGAAGTGCCAAGACATTCGAGAAAAAGAATTGAAATTTATTTGAGATCCTGCTCGCTCATTTTCCATGTTTTAACTGCGATATTTGCATTTTGCCGTCTATTAGCCTTCCAAAAATCTCTCTTGAAATGTATGAATTTCAAAAATTGGACTACGTAGGGGCAATTTCATACTAATACAGTGAATTTAGAAATTTATTTCAAAACTCTACAGTAAATCACAGCCCGAGATATCCTTCGACAACTTCCCGACCTAGGTCCTGCATGCCCTTAAGTTTAATTTGAGCATCTTTATGGCTCCAATTGAAAAAATAGAATATAAGCAGACCATCTCAATGCCTTGGTACTCATCCACATGACTGAACCTCATGATTAATTTATTTTGTACAGTGGTCACAGCAGCCCAGGCTAAAAATCTGATTGATGTTGGTGTTGATGGACTAAGAGTCGGAATGGGCAGTGGCTCAATATGCATCACCCAAGAGGTGATGGCAGTTGGGCGTCCTCAGGGTACAGCTGTTTACAGAGTTGCTGAGTACGCTCGGCGTTTTGGAGTTCCCGTCATTGCCGATGGAGGAATCCAGTCGATTGGCCACATCATCAAAGCCCTGTCCCTTGGAGCATCGACAGGTATGCAAAATTATTCTATCAAAGAATCTACCAATCACTCGAATCAAATTAGATATCACCAGCTTTGTTCAAGTTTCTTCCATTACAAACAGGAATCAAATTTTCAATGTCTTTCTGCTCAAGAATCAATTCTTCGTACCTTGATATTAGTACTGTGAGTCCGAAAAATTGGGGTTTGAGTTATCACTACAAACAGATAGATCACGACGAGCTCTACAAGAAAATAGGATCGTCACAGCCATATTTCAGCAGTCAACGCTAGGGAGCAGCAGTTATTGGAAAGGAAGTCGCTATTTTATAGGCAATGTTAGGAATTGCGTTTTCCCAAAAGTTGCTGTTCTTGACTTGTCACAGTACTATTCTCAAGGTGCGACTTGATATCGATATCAATCATGATAACTTCCAAATTAACTCTGAACTAACCCAAAGTGTAACATTTCAATGTACAATGATTCTCTCTGGTCCTTAAACAAGCCTCTGACGAAATTTCATTGACCTTTTGTCTCAAAATTATCCATTGCTTATTGACGTAAAATATACCTACCAAATGCTGTACTATTGTTTGTTTGAATGGATATTAATTGAGAAAAAAATGAATTCCCCAAAATAAATGTTATTATTATCATGAAGATCGTATATCTAGTTGGAAGAAGATACGGAAGTTGATTCTCTGATTTTATATTTGGAGGCACAATTAATAGTTGGAGGCTCACTTGTTGATTGATGGCGACATTTGGACAGGGGCCTCTGCGGATGACGTCGACGGCGTGTGGTAGAGCAGCAGCTAACTTTAATTGTGCCTGGCGGGATTTCTGACGAGATATTGAGAGTATGATGAGACTGAATTTTCCGATTTTTGAACTTGGAGGAAACTGTGATACAAGGAAAAACGAGTGCGAGCGGTGCGAAGATATGAAACTGATTGAGAAAACTTCACAGACTCTGGCCCCCTTGCTGTCCGAGCGCAGTATCTTTAATTGGAATAGAACCAAATACCCATAAATAATTTTTCTTTATAATTCTGAATTTTACCATAATACTGGGTGTCAAGTGGCCAGTCCAATTCTTCAAATTTTCAGAACATCAATTTGGAGTTTTTAAGTCTATTGAAAATTCTACGGTCGTTGTAAAAATCTATCTATTGGCGGCTCTCGTAGCTTTGCTCATCAGCTATGCGGTGTAACCTCAAAAATGGAAATTTCAAAAATTTAACTAGAAAATTTTTTAGTTTGAAAAAATAACTTAACTAATGAATGTAAATTCGTCTATGGTTCACTTGAACTATCTCATGGATATTCTTTATTTTATAAATTTGAACATGTAAAAGAATAAAATGGCGAATAAAGGTGTGATGAATGGTTTGCTGAATACCCCTGTAACCCGGGGAGGTTAGGCAATTACGCCCACCCAGAGAGATAGCCTGGTCTGCTTTCACAGACCTATCTCCAGAGCGGTCGAACCAAAAACAAGAGAAGCAAGGGAAAATCAGCAAACCATTACAAAGGTAGGAACTCAACTATTAGTCTTAGGCACTCTCGGAATCACTTGCGACTCGCAAGTTATCAAAACATGACTTATATTCGTTTGGGATGAAGGGGATTTAATCCTGCATGTGTTTCTTGTGGCAGTGACAGTCCTGCCTAGGGGGTACAGGTGTGGTGGAGGAATCCGAAGAATGATTGGTGGGGCGGCCCACTTGTTGAGCTTTCTTCAAGTTTATAGTTTGAAATTCACTTTTTATATTTCAATTCTATTTTCACAGAAGAATGGGAATGAAATGAAACCGGCCAAAATAATATTAATTATGCGAAACCGCGATAAAAAACAGTGGTGTGTTTTTATCGCGGTGTCGTATTTTTACTATTATTAATCTTAATACTATTTTGGCCGGTTTCGTTTCATTACCATAGTTACTATTGGAAGATAAAACAGCGTGTTCGCCATTCGCGTCGGTTTAGCTCAAGGTTGCTAGGTTACTAGATTTACACCACTTGGCACCAGTGGCGCTTGGAATTTTCAAAACTAGCACATGAGTCACCCTCTTCCCTGAAGCCTAATCTTCGAGTACTGAGGTAGAGGAATGATTCCTGGATCAAGTCCTGTTGAAAATGCAATTTCGCAAAAATTGGATTTACACCACTTGGCACCCAAGGGGCCCATATAATGATCATTCAATCGTGTTATTCTATGAAAAGGTGATTATAGGCAAATATTTTATTCCCTTACAAAACTTGAGGAGGGGTTTTAAATAGTTTTTACGCCCTTTTCTTATTGTACACATTCAACAATGCATTGTAATAGAGTAGGGAGAATGTTGAGTGAGCCCCTTCCAACATGTAGGCAGTCATATTTACACTGGAGTCAAATTGCTGGATACCATATAATCAGGCAATTATAATAGACAGTCCAGAATTATGGTTGCATAGCCGAAAATAATATAATCTTAATTACAGTTATGATGGGATCCCTGCTAGCTGGGACCAGTGAAGCCCCAGGAGAATATTTCTTCTCTGATGGAGTTCGATTGAAGAACTATCGCGGGATGGGCAGTTTGGAAGCCATGAATCGAGCAGATGCTCGTGGCGGCGCTATGGATCGTTACTTCCACAGGTGAGCACTACTTGTCCCTTTATTAAAATTTATATGACAGACAGAAAAGAGAACCTTGCCATTGAATGTGTGTGAAAATAAGGTTGTTATAGTCGAAAGACCTTTCTACGAGAAAGCATAAAGGCTTTATTCAGTATAACGTTGCATACAAATTCAAATGGGAATTTATGAGGGACGTATATGGTAGTTACAACGACAACAATAATAACACATGAGCGGAGGCTATAATAATCAACTCAAAGGTTATCTGGTTTAGCTGGGGGTATTGGATATGAGATTCACTGTTTTCTGTGGTTATGTAAACTCCCCAACTGCTGGAGTCACACATGCCGCAACCCGGTTTGGTTGTTGATATATGAAGAGTACCTACAGGTGAAGAATGATACATGTCCACAAAAGCTGATCTTGAGAAAAAACATTTTGAGGCAAGGGAATGATCAAGATTAAAAAAGACTTCAGATGTTTGCACGTATTATTATTTTTTTAAATCTTGATCATTCCCTTGCCTCAAAACGTGTTTAAACCTTACTAATGATTTTTCTCGAGATGAGCTTCTATGGACATGTATAATCCTTCCCCTGTACTCATCATATGACATTTTCCAGGTGAATAATGATGTGGGAGTTTGCATTGAAGGTTGCTGTTCACGCTGCCACCAGTGGTTTACAAAAAAAGTGAATTAGGCTGGTCCTCCACTGGAAGCGTTTTGACGCGACGAAGCGACAACGTTTACGTCCGTATTCGAGCGACTGATCCCATCGTGAGAAACTGTATTTGGAGTCCTCCAATGCACGCGTTTTGAGGCGTCAGTTTTGAGCGTTACGAAGCGACGAGCGTCGGATCCAATTCCGATGGGATCTGTCGCTAGTATGCGCGCGAAAAGCCCCCCGTGCTCACCCTTGCCCTTCTCTGAATATCTTTCCACGTCAACAAGTATCTCAAGTTCCTGTTCCCACATTCATCAGTTTCGGCGTATTTTATTATTATTATTGTTTGCTATAATATACCTTCGAAAAGGAAACATTATTTCATTTCGTGCCGGTTTTTCAAGCAGTTAACGTTTTCGTTGTTGTTTCACGTTTTCGGCGTCCTCGTTTTTTTCCAACAATGGACGTGGAAAAATTAATTGATGCAGTGAGGGATCGTAGGTCATTGCAGAACATGAGGGACCCTAGGTACCACCATCGAAACTTTGGGCAGTAGTAGCCCAACAAATGAATGAAGAAGTTATCATTTGATGAACGGTATAATAATGTACCTATATTGTAAATGAGGTATACCGTATAATGGTAATATGTAATAATATTACATTATACCGATCATCAAATTATGGTATAATGTTAACATCCGCAACAAGCTCAACAACGAAGAACCTCCTAAAAGCTCCTAAAAGTTTTGACAATTTAGTGAAGTTTTCTGTATTTTCTGTTCTTGCGTTTTCCCCAATCTCTTTTGAGACTCCCAAACTTTTGAAATAAAATGAAATAAACAGTTCGTGTCCTTATTGTTTGGAATTGCGATACTATATTTATTTTGTTTTTTATTTCACACCAAATTGGCGAGTACCGGCGTCTTGGCACAAATCTTCTCTAATTCAAATAGCTGCTTTCCAGCAAAAATATACCGGAAGCTTCCATCCCAAGTGGCAGACAACGCGCGACTAGTCACCTCCAATGGAGGACCCTCCGTCGCCTCCTAACGCTTGTCGTGTCGCTTCTAAACGCTTCCAATGGAAAAATCCTTGAAAAAATCCGAAAATTGTTTGCATACATTTTTGATGTTGCTTAATTTGAATATGACCTTTGTCTCAGCAAGCTCCTCGTCAAGGTCATCTGAAGGTCAAGTAGCCCAAAAAGGTTACTATTAGTCTAACGTAGTGTGGGGGTAACCCCACAGAACACCTGTTGAATTGGTTCTTGACTGGAGAGTTAGGACGGAGGGTTAGTGGAGAGGCTAAACACCCCCTCCCCCCCTTACTAAGCACATGGCTATGTTTGTCAACAAACACCATACCGATTGGGACAAGAAGCTGCCCCTGTACCTCCTCACTTATCGGACCGCACCACACCAGACCACAGAGTTTTCACCAGCACAACTCGTTTATGGCTGAGAACTATGCTTGTCCGAAACAATGGTGAGACCACCTGCTACCGCCCCAGTGCTGACGACCCCTTATGCCATCCAGCTCCGGGTCCATCTTGAACAGGTCAGGAAATTAACTTGGGAAGAGGCCAATCTAAAAACTCTGCAAATTCTTGACACAACGGTTCATTATCTTCTTTGTACAGATCACCCTTCTGTCTAGATCACTAGGTCTAAATGTCTAGATCCTAAATGTTAGATTAATTATTATTACCAATTATCACTAATTATTAACAATTTTATCAAGTACCTACTGAAAATTATTATAATTTATTGTTAGGTATTAATAATTCGTATTTATTAATAATAATTATTATTATTAATTATGATTAATTAATACGATATAATTCTGGGGTTTTTAATACTACGTCGGTAATAATTTTTCTATAAAAGAAGTACCTACCAACAAACATTCGAAATTACCTTCATTTCCGTAGCACGAAACGCACCTCAGAACAACAAACTCGACATCACTTAAGCCATATGATGTTACAAAGAGCTTGTTAGTATGAAAATGGACCTGTATTTCAACAGTTTGATCCACGGTCGTGTTGTGAGGCACAATCTTTGAGCCGTCATTGTGAACGAACGGCTGGTCGTACAAAGCTGCGGATGGTCTTAAAAAATTCTACGGAACAAACTCTATCTAAATATGTAATAAAAGACATACCGTTCTATATGAATTTTTCGAGTTTTGGAATTTTCAAAATTTTCAAAAACCCCTTGACCTAGGGTTATGAAAAGTTTCGTGGATCATTGTGGGGCTGGTCCAAACCCAGAAACCAAATTTCGTAATTTTAACTCAACGCTAACTGGGCAAAGTGCCTCGGACGGCGTACGGCGGACGGACGGATTTTTTTTATTCGATTTTCTGAATCTACGTATCTTGAAACGTAAACCAACAAATTTTGAGGGGGGGGTTAAAATTTTTTTTTCTTTGGGCGATTCCAATGGTTCATTATCGAAGATAATAAACCAAAATGAGAGCGCAAAAGGAAGCATTTAGCCGTAGAGCCCAACAACCCCCATTCCAGCAAGGGGACTGGGTATGGGTACACTTACCCATGAGGAAAAGGGGCCATTGCACCAAGTTGTTCCCACAGTGGACCGGACCATGGGTGGTGAAGGAGAGGAAGAATGACGTTCTTTACAAGGTACAACTGGGCCGAACCACACGCTTACACTGGGCCTACTACATGCCAATCGAATGGCACCAGCTGAAGTGAGACCCCAAATTGTTTCCCACAGAACACTTGTTGAATTGGTTGTTGACTAGAAAGTTGTTGTTAAGTAGAATTGTTCTTAAATAGATCGGCCTTGTTATTCCTGTGATTACGGGTTGTTTTATTACAAAACCAACCATCTTGGGGGAATCTCAGAAAAATGTGTACAATGTTTTTCAAATTATTCCGATCATTTCCTCCAATTTGACCTTGAGATGACCTTGTATACATAAAAAAAGTCGTATTTAGAATCAGCTAACTCAAAGACCTTTGTACACATTATTTCATATTTTTTCTAACATCAAATGATTGAAAAACATCTTGAAACGTTTTACATTTCCTCCAATTTGACCTTCAAATGACCTTGAACCTGACCCGATGAAGGTCAACTGACCTCAGCTACAGAACCAGAGAGCCCAAAAACATTAAGACATATGGGTTGCATACACTTTCTTTTTGTAAACCTGATGTAAACCTGATTGGTAAACCTTTTTGTAATTAAAGAAATCTTTGGCGATTTCTTGGTGATGTCATTCCATTAGTCGTTTCGATCAATACAAGTATCAAATTGGCTAAGGGTCTCTATGTTTCAAGTAGTTACGGACTAGTATGTTGTTCATAAACGAGATTATTCCTTGTTTTTAGCGAGCTCGACTCAATAAAGGTCGCCCAAGGGGTCAGTGGAAACATTGTTGACCGTGGCTCCGTACTGCGGTTCCTTCCCTATGTTCAAACAGGAATTCGCCACGGCTGTCAGGATATTGGCGCAAAAAGTCTTAGTGCCTTACGGTAAGTTCTAAAAAAAAATCCACAGTCATGCAGCATGGCTATAAGAGCGAATTTTCGAAGAAATAATTGGTTTTATGTAAAATGTCTCCATTAAAGAACATGATGACGGTGAAGTCAGAATTGCGATATCTAATTCCGTCATCAGATTAGAGCAGACTTAACATTAAGATCATTTCAAGTAACAACCACGTTTCTTCATCTTCAAAGTGCTCCAGTTTGAGAACGGAGTGTAATATCGCAATTCTGATTGCCCCTCCCCCCTAAAACTCCCCAAGACCCCCCCTTAGAGTGGCCCGTTTCTGCCCATCTACGAACTTAGCCTTTCGATTGCCAAGATAGATTTGTTGTGCGAATTTGAACTTTTTATCGTCTGGCATTTTGGCAGTGGATTCAGGATGGTCTAAAACGGATTTAGGTATGAACATTTTTCGAAAATTCGAGTTTTAAAAATTTTGGACCGGGAACAATAGCTACATTTTCTTCGAAAATTCGCTAAAACCATCATTCTAGTCATATAATAATAAATAAACTCAATAATAATAAATAAGTTGTAATAATAAGTGGTCTCAACAATAATAAAACTAAATAATAAGTGACAATAAAATTAATCATAAAACTAGTTGATTGGAAGCGAGAAAACTGAAGCCAAAATAATCAATAAAGAACAAAATTAAACGTGAAATATCTACATGTGAATATAGTGATTTGAAGAGTCGACTTGAAATTTAAAAAAACATTTTGACAGTTTACGCAGTGAAAATTTAAAAAGAATATCCACAGTCATGCAGCATGGCTACAGGAGCGAACTTTCGAAGAAATAACTGGGTTCTCTGTCAAATTTACTGGTTTTATAACAAATGTTGTATCCATTTTTTGCTGAGTAACACCTCAGTTTATAGATTATTCAACGCTGAACACGATGGTGAAGTCAGAATTTCGATATCTTATTCCGTTATCATATTAGAGCAAATGATGATCTACAATCCTAGCTTTTAAATAGCCAAGTCAGATTTTGAACTTTTTATCTTAATTCTATCGAGAGTTATCGTCTGGAATGACACATAAAGTAGGGGAAAAAGTATTTGCACGTCCAGCTTTTTCTTGATATTGCCGTTGTAGAGCAACGTGGCGTATCTCAAAATTTCCAATTTCACAGGAGAGACAAAAAAAAAGAGATGTTATGCCATGTTATCAACCAGTTTTAGATACGCCAGGATACTTCATTGACGCTTTGACCGCTTTCTGTTGGAGTAATATTATAACTGATATTTTCATTGGATCCAGCGCGAAAATTTGAATGTAGAAGGCTCAAAACCTCAAAACGGGAAAAAATTGAGTTAAGCCATGTTGCTCCTACAACGACGGTATGAAGATTTGAAAACGAAATAACACCTCAGTTTATAGATTTCCCATCGCTGAACACGATGGTGAAGTAAGAATAATTACAAGAAGTAAGAATAAAACGGAATGAGATGCAGATATCGCAATTATTGCGATATCTGCATCTCATTCCGTTATCGGATTAGAGGAGATGAACCATGTAACTACCACGTTTCTTCATCTTCAAAGTGCTCCAGTTTGTGAACGGAGTATCATATCGCAATTCTGGTTTCACAATCGTGTTCAGCTTGAAAAAACCTTAAAAATGAGAGGGCCGATTCTGCCCATCTACGAACTATTGCCAGAATCTTTCGATTGCCAGAACGGATGTTTTATGCAAATTTGAACTTTTTATCTCAATTCTGTCGAGACTCTGGAATGACACATACATAGATATATATATACAGGGTGTTCGCCACTTGGTTAAAAAGAAAAATGATATGGTACTCGTATTTTTGTGGGTGCCTACTGTTTTTCCGCATTCAGAAATCGCAAAGTAGACGATACCATTTGAAAGCTGATTAAATTTGCAAGTTTTCCTGAGATTTGATAGCTTCTAGCACGTTTTTTAGAAATGCAGTTAACGTACACGTATTTTCAAAAATTTAATTTTTTTTAAACTGTCACTGCTTGAACTGCAATTGCGGTCCTTAGGAGTTTGTTTTTGATTGCGAATGTGCATTAGGCGTTCATAGGAAATAACGCTGAATCCGAAAATGTGGTCAAAAGTATAAAAAAGTTGTTTCAAAAGACACCATTAATATAATATATTAATGCTTTAAACGTTTTTCGACTGAGAACAATTGCTTCCTTTTCTTCGAAAATTCTCTAAAAGACAATTTTATCGTGGAAATGGTTTTAAATACATAACGTCTCCAGTGTTGTGTTAGAGACTCCACTTTTGGACCAGGAAAAACCTAATCAGTTATTGAAGAAACCCTATGAAACACCGCTCTGCCAAAAAACCTTAACTTATTGCAATACCTTATGTACCTACTGATTATATGTAATAAGCTGATTGCAAAAATATGAGGAAACGAAGCCTCCAATATTTGTCATTGAGTCTGACAAAGGAGAGAAATTACCTACAAATTCGTCATTACTTTTTCAGGGCGATGATGTATTCAGGTGAGCTGAAATTCGAAAGAAGAACCCATTCTGCCCAATCCGAAGGCAATGTCCACGGACTTTTCTCGTATGAGAAACGGCTCTTCTAAGTTCACATTAAATCATATAACTTTTATATGATTACTACTTGTTTTGTTCAGTCCTACATTTTTATTTTGTTTTTCATTATCTGTATATGGGCCATTCTGGTGGATGCCCATTTATACTTTTTGACTTATCCTGTTTTCATCCTAAATCAATATAAGAGGCTATAAACATTTTTTTTTCAAGATGCACCCAGTGTTTTCTTATTGATGTGCAGTAAAAGATCTAGTTTTTTTTATTATTATGGACATTGAACTTTTACAGCCTCTTTATTAGCTTTTATAGCATCATGTGATACTTGATGTTTATTGGGACTGAAGACTTCACTTTATTTTCGAGGTACCAATGCATGTTTAACAGGAGAAAAAAAGAAAGAAATTCGATCAAACCCATGGGTCAATTAGGTTCACTAATACCTCCTTTTCTACCACTTCTCTGCCCCAACAGTGATAGAGGCCTGTTTTCCATTATTCATATTTCTTGGAGTTTGCTAATCCTTTACTAACTTATATAATCGAGATGCTGATTCAGGTGCTGACTTACACAGATGCTGCATGTCAGCTTCTCTTGAGTGACTTGATATGGAAAGGCTACTCCTACTTCTGTGCCATGTTTCGATGGGCCAACTTGATGAGTAAAACTCCTATAGTAAAAGAATTGGTGGCTGAGTTGGAACCAAATTGACCCAAGCCAAGGTTTTCTTCAGGGTTGATTCTATTCAATTCATATTGTTCTCTAAACCTAATAGCTCTGATGTTATTATGAATACCTGAATGGAAGTTATTATTTGTGTTTTATAAAGGAGTAACCTACTTCAATTCATATTGTTCTCTAAACCTAATAGCTCTGATGTTATTATGAATACCTGAATGGAAGTTATTATTTGTGTTTTATAAAGGAGTAACCTACTTCAATTCATATTGTTCTCTAAACCTGAGCTCTGATGTTATTATGAATACCTGAATGGAAGTTATTATTTGTGTTTTATAAAGGAGTAACCTACTTCAATTCATATTGTTCTCTAAACCTAATAGCTCTGATGTTATTATGAATACCTGAATGGAAGTTATTATTTGTGTTTTATAAAGGAGTAACCTAGTTTCTGTGATACTCACCCAATGTTAAGGACACTTACATTATTTCAACCAATAAATAACTTTCAATAAATTACCTGTTTAAGAGTATAATTTGTACCTACTTGTATATGATACTGGGTATTTTCACTGCAAAATGTGTGATTTTGAACTTGTACAAACAACCTTTGGAAGAGCTACTTTTGTAAAATTAGCGATTTTATTACCGATTAGCGATTAGCGATTTGATGGACCCATCTCTTGAATGAAACTCAATGATGCCCTATCATAAGAAGGGAAGAAACTTGAAGAAGTTGACTGGGGATCATGTTGATTCAACTGATGAATTATTCTTTCTTGAAAATATTAGTCATTACTACCACTTCCCATCTTGATGATCGTAAATGTCTGATCATCAGTACTAGTATATCGGTGTAACGCTCAACTTCCATGGGATTGAACACCGCTTCAATCACGAACTCTCCTGCCATTTCAATCTCTGAAGGTACATTTATCGTCATCGTGGTTTTCATACAAGTATGATTACATGTTTGAGTGCATTGACGAAAAATACGAATTGTTGACAGTTAGAGACTAGTACCTCATACACGGGACTAGTCACTAGGCACATGTTATGCATCATGTGTGCAGTTATGTTTCAATGATCCATCTCTGACCAAGGCGGTTGATTGAGCTTGGCAATGCCGTAATAAGTATTATATTAACAATGCATTGTAACTATTCTGCACAATACATTAAAAAATGTAAAAATACAATGGAGGATAACAATATTACTTGAAACTCTCAGAGAAATCCCAATAAAAATTGATATTTGCGATTACAAAAATCGATTCAAGTATATTGAGAAAAGGAGACTACGGATACCTTTATAGAAAAGGTACTGTGACATTGATTATCTGTTCAAAAATTGTCGAAATACAACACATGTGGAAGGTGCATTCAACCTTATTTTAAATCATGACTTGATAGTGGTTGTGGAAATTTGTTGACCGTGTGGTATAATGTGCCATTGAAATGATAGTTTTCTATCATACTCCTAATTGTCAGTTGGCATACTAAATGAGTGGTTCAAACCCATCTAAGTCAAAAATCATGTGAATTTTGTCATTAGAGTTTCAAAAGATATGTTTCTACTCCTAATTACAATCGTCCATTTGAGTATAAAGTTAGAGCAAGCATAGGCGTTAGTTTAGAAAAATTTGCTATTTGCTTAGTTTTTATGGAACAATCCGAATTAGCCTACATTTTCCAACTTCAAAGCCAAGTGAGGATTAGTTGTCCAGTTCGTTTTAAGCGTTGGAAGTCTATCCCTTGAATCCATCGATCATTGTGTTGAACTATCTGCTACTGAATTTTGTGGCTTCAATCACCACATCCGCAGAAAAAAAAACCCTAAGAAATAAGAGCTAAGTTAAACAATTTAGGAGTCTGGCAAACTTAGTGGTCTCATTCATATTAAGAATTGAACTGATCATGTTAAATGTGGTAGTGCATTGGGGACCAACTTCTTATCCAGACTGAACCACACTTGAAATGACTCGTTCTCCTTTCATATCAAAGGATTTACGTGCCTTCTACTGTTTGTCATCTCATTTTCTGCTCAACAAATACTGTCATTTTGAGCCTTTAATTAGTGAAAAAGTTAAAGAGTTCCCCTGTAGTCCGGGGAGGTTAGGCACCCGACGCAGAGGGATATCTGGCCTGCGTTCACAGAGCCAGATATGCCCACAGTGTTGGGGTCACAAACAGGGGAAGGAACAACTTAGCAAACCACACCTGGTATGCCAGGTTGTTGTTGATAGAAAAAAGGGGGACTGAAAGTAGTATGGAGTTTTAATCCAGGAATATCAACTGGAAAACTCCAAGGTATGGTTAACCTCCATCGTTATGTTCTCGTGCAATTTGCTTCTTGTGGTGAACTATGCTCCTACAAGCATGGATATTGGCGGAGGATAGAAAGTTGAAAATAGTCTTCTATGAATAATAGAGGCATGGCAATGAGAAAATTGAAGAATAGAGAGAGAAAGAGATTCAATATAAATGCCACTATATATGCTTATATGCAAATGGGTATGACCCCTAAATATGAGTCCCGTCTGGGGAAACTCCTGAAAGAGCTCGTTATAGCTCTTAAAAAAAAAAAAAAAAAAAAAAAAAAAAAAAAAAAAAAAAAAAAAAAAAAAAAAAAAAAAATGTGGAGGAGTTACCGAGCCAAAGCTAGCTCATACCTACCAACCACGCTCTGTTACTACGTAATGGAATGGTTTGCTGAATTTCCCCTGTAATTCGGGGAGGTTAGGCAATTACGCCCGACTTAGAGGGATATCTGGCCTGCGTTCACAGAGCCATATTATGCCCACAGTGGTGGGATCACAAACACAGGAAGGAACAACTTAGCAAACCATTACATATTGGAAACCAAAACTACCTAACTCTGATACGTGATGTTGTCAGCACAGATTTGGTGCGTTCAGTGGCTAATTTGAAATTATTGCAACGAAATTCAAATTAAAAAAATGTTTATTTTGAAATTAATTTATAACTGAATCACCACCGTAAAATAATAGTGGTGTACTTAGAATGTAAATGAGATGAAAAATTTCACTGAAACTGTAAATTGAACTTGAGGACAATTTGGCTTTGTGATACACTTCATTCTTCATTATTTTCTCCCCTCTTTTTCTGTTGTAGAGCAGCTATGGAAACTGATACGTGTTTTTCGAACGCCGAAATGATCTTAATTCTGATACCTACGTGGCATTGGATACCTTGACGAGAGGTCTGATACGAGGTTGGAAGCAGTACGTAAACAAACCAAACTGATAGGGGTTATTAGGAAACTGGCTATTTCTCCCATAAGCAATTTTTCTAGAGACTTGGCGACAGCACCATTCGATCGGGCGTTGAAAAATACTGTAGGGTACATTAAAAACGGAATTTGGCCAAAATTGATGAAACGTGGTATTAGAATGAGGGTATCGATATGAATCATAGCATGTTAAGAAGTAGGAGAGCGATATGGTCGTAATTAGGGACGCCTGATGTGTTAGTGGTGCAACGCATGGTGTTTGTAAGCATGCAATACGCCTTAGGAGAAAGAAGGTTATACATTTCCCTCATACCTCACTCTGGAACTTGAAACTGGTACTAAATTCGTTTATGGTGGTGGCAGGACCCGTTTTTGTTGGGAGAAATGAGGTTTGGAAGAAGGTGCCATGAGTGATCTAGTGATCTAAAATGGCTCTGCGGGGTTTCAGGGCGAAATGATAACTTGGAAATATAGTTCAGTGACAAATTGTGAGGGGGTGCTTGGATCAAATGAAAACCCAGGCGGTTCCCTCCCCTCCGATCTATTCTGCTACCTTTGACCCGAAAATACGTCATTGTGCGTTTATTAATTTTTGTTGTTCGGTTTTTTTGTATTTTTTAATAGCATTTCAATTTACATAATTATTATATTATCATGTGTATACATGAATATAATTACCTTAGATTGTAGTCTAAGAACATGTTGCACGGCTATTCTGCATGTGAAGAGCTCATCAGTCTCACACTATCCGTCCTTGTTTTATCTGTTTATTACCAACATTATCTGTTTATTACCAAAAATTTAAGTTCATTAGTTTTAAAGTCATCATTTCACTTGTTAGACGTTCTTGTTGAAAAATGATGGAACAAAACATTGACTTTAAAATCAAATGATCTGATACATTATAGAGAAACGATCTTGTAATGTCAATTTTTTGTTCTGTTCTAGTCGTGGTAATATACGTTTGAACTTGAAAAGATGCATATTGGTTATTGTAATTAATATTTTATTTGTATCAACGTAGATTTTAATTGCTGAGTGCCAATTTGATTGTTTGTTTAGCACTCAGTACATCGAATACCATGCATAGCAAAATTACTTTCACCCTTGTTTTGAATATATATAACGAAGCCACACTTTTTCATGTATCGTTCTCCTTTTACTTTCCATGGGAAATCAATCGTGGTGGAATGTATATTGAGTGAATGCCTATCATAATGCATGTTACGCAGGTCCTGTTCCGTACTGTGGTCGTTCTTTCTGTTTCTGAAAATATTTCCCTTCTGTTCTCAGCAGCTCCGAACGCTAACCCTTGAATAGAGATTGACTAAGAACCAAGGTTTGTTCTGAACAGTAGTATCTCTTTTTAGTTTAGGCGTGTAGTATTATAGTTATAAAACCTTTTCTCGTGTTATTCTATAGCAATGATTTTTGAAAGGTTGAAAAAGGTTGAAACTGGATCCGAGATTCATTATCGGCTTCAGGGCTCATGTTGAAGACCTGGGTGCAACTCAATAATAATATAACGTGAGCTGTTCTTCGTGATATAATATATTAAATATATTATATTATATCACGAAGAACAGCTCACAGGGCTGGTAGGCCGGGAAGAGCTGTATGCGGTTAAGCAACAGTCGTTCCAGGACTTTATCCAATACGCTCAGCAGCGAGATTAGCCTGTAAGAGTTTGCCATATATGCATCTACTGTTCCCAATATCTGTTATTGTATTCAAATTATATTTTTTGAGGTAATTATTTTTGTATTTAGCCACTGTCCATTCATCAGAATTGAGGTATTTTTGTACATGAAAGACAGCAGTCCTATTTCTCTGTGAAAATTACAACAACAACCTATAAACTGGAGAAAAAACTTGTTGATGTGAGCTACTGAGACAATCCTAATAGGTACTAAATGAAATGTTCAATAGCAATATCTGAAAACATTGGTTAACCTTATACATCTGATTGTTTTACGTTTATGATTATTATCTATTTTCGTTTCCATTGTGTTATGGTACTTGATCATGAATCATCCTAGTACTCCTCATGATTTCTGTTGAATGTTCGTGCAGTCTTTTGGATTAAAATGTTTTGTCTGAAGACAATCTCCAATTGCTGTGAAGAGACTTGCTATACGCTATTTACAAATTGACCCATCACTGATCAAATACATGGTAAACTACAAAAACCACTATTTTTTATATGCTGCTCAAAATGTGCCTCGCTCAGAAGACTATTTGTGGGTGAAAGAATATCGTGAATACCAATATATGGTTCACTTGTTTGTATTTATTTAATATCTATAAAATATATCTTTATGAAAGAAAAACAAGTGCATGGACGTATATTCTTATCACCTTGTTCTTATGGGCTCTAATAGACGGTAACCTCCCTGAAAGTGATCTGGTCGTTGTACGTTTGTCTACATGTTTTTGTAGATTCTGGAGTTCAATAGTTTTCCATCCTTCACTTGGGTTGATGCACTGCTAATCGGATTTTCTTGTGGAATTACAGATTCAATTCAAATAATCAATTTGAAGGGAGTCAGCAACTGACGGTAAAGTACAAGGTGTTAGATGATTGATTTGGTAGGTGTCAAATAAATGGGTGATTATTGAAACATGATTTGAGAACTTGATTATGAGGAGCGTAGTAAATTAATCAGGCAGTCATGGATGGGTGACAAAAGACCTCCACATGATATTAAAATTAGTACAAGGCCTTAATTTACATGTTGCTTGAGATTAGGTACGATCCAGTGATTACTTCGGAAACTATGGCGAGATTCACATCAGAGTGCAGTAAGCACTGAGTTTCGCACAAACCGTTATTGCAGTATTCTATTTTGTATTGTTTGTACTTTCTGTAAGTACATGGGTTTTGGCTGCTAACCCCATATCCCGCAAGCATACTGACATATTGGTCGAATTAACATAGTGTAGAGCAACCGTTTAGTGTGGAGTGGCAGAGCAGATTGGACGCTCATGAGAAACTTTAGTTGTGAATTGTATTTCGACATCTGTCGACCAGACCTCAACATGAGAGAGCGCCATTGGTTTAGAGCCTTCATTTTATTGCTGTCCAATTGGTCGAGTCCAACAGCGGAATCACAAGGGCAGAGGGCAGAAGTCCATAGTGGAGAAATGCAGTCAGGTAGTGCTCACGATCGGTTTCTGCGGTTAGTATCAAGAGAAATAGTGGGGTAGAACAAGAGGTTCCACTCCAATATGGCAAGAGTATGTAAAGCATATCTTGGCAATTTTCCACGAAAGGGCAACTCCATGGCCCTAGATTTTAGAAAACTTGGAGTTGAAATTGAGTTCTGCCAAAAATCAGGGATTAACCACACACAATACTCATTGAATCTCAATGAAAGTACAAAAACTTAAAGAAGAAAACCTATCGGCAGATAAGACACCCATGGCAGATTAAAGACTCTTGTGCCCAAATTGAAAAAAATGTTTGCCTATTCCTGTATCTATTCTTCTTTCCTGATGTAGACTGATGTGGAGTTTTCTTCGATGAAGTATGCAAGCTTTTTTGATTAGTAGTAGGAGAGGTGGGTGATTCTTCTTGACAACTGAACGAGCTGTGCAGACATTCAAGCAGAGGTTCGCAGCGTCATCTCATTCCCACTCGACCACTAAAAAGTCCCCTGTGATGATCCTACATAACGGGTCTGCATAGCTTCGACTGATTCCTTACCTAGCATCTTTGCCTACATTTCCAAGTTAATTTTTAATACGAGAATGGTTTTTGGGAACTGTATCGGGCCCCTTTCATCAAAGGACGCTTGCGATGACAAATTTCATTTCAGCTGTGTCAATATAGTGGAGACAAATTTCCGAAAAATGAGCCAAACCGCCAAGGGAAACTGGAGGTACCCTGGTTGCAAGGGTAGCCGGCCACCTTCATCCGAGGGGCCGAGCCAAGCTAAATTTACTGGAGGAAACTGGAGGTTTATTTATAAAGATCTTGAAGCTATGTTTTCTTAATAGGGAGATAGCATAACCAATCGTGTCATAAGCATTCGCTCCGAACTGAATGAACGTTTCGATCGTTTTGAGGAGCGTATTCAGGCTCTGGAGACTAATCATCTGTCCCTGAATACTGAGTTTCAGAAGCAGATTAGGGCTGAGGTTGAGGCTTTAAAGACTGATGGTGTTAGTGGGTCAAAAGATGTGACATTGCCTGTCCCCTTTGAGGAGGTTTTTTCCGAGTTAATGAGAGGCAGAGGAGGCGATCGAATATTATTTTCTCCGATGTCTTGGAGTTAACTGCCACCACCGTCTCCGCTAAAATTAAACACGACTCCGATTTTGTTGAGAGGGTCTTGTCAGAGTTCTCGGAGGGGTATAAGGAGAGTGTGACAAGTGCCTTCGTATTGGCAAGCCAGATCTAACCAGGGCCCGCCCGTTGTTGGTCGCCCTCAAAGATCCCACTGTGGCTTCTGCAATATTGACGGAACAAAAGCTAACCCACATAATATGTATATTATACCTTATAAGTTGTCTCAAGATCGTACCGGTAGGGAGCGCCACCGGCTGAAGGCTCTGAGTGATGAGTTGAGCGAGATTGATTGATTGTTTTATTTTACCACCAGGGGAGGTTAGGGCCTTGAGCCCCTCTCTTCCACCCCCCTGGCTACATAATTTAAAGATTCCTCTTACAATCATTTGTCATATATGTATCTACACATAAACATATTTACGATTAACGTAAACAATATAAAAAAATAAAATAAATAAACTCCTCCTTTTAACATAACATATATTAATACTTCTCCAATAATAACTTCTTTAAATTATTTCTAAATATCTCAGTTTTCAGTCCTAAATCAAACAAATGTACAAAATCATTAAAAATCTTCGTTTCTTGTACAACAAAGGACCGGTTTTATCGGGTAATTCGATGGATTGGGCCCTGAAGCAGCCTACCTTGTTTTCTAGTGCTTACGTTTGATAAGAAATCAAATTCTCTAAATAGATACCCCGGCCTCCGGAACTTCAGCACCTTGAACACCATCACGGCTATACTAAGCTTTTTCCGCTCTGTGATCTTCAGCCAGCCCAGCCGCATGTAGTACGATGTGACATGTTCATCCATTTTCAGTCTGAAAATGAACCGCACCATTGCATTCTGGGCTTTTTGTAGCTTAGTAAGGTCCTCGCTTTTGAGGTCACATAACGCTGCAGGCTCGTAGTCCAAAAAAGGGAGCACGAGAGACTGAATCAACCTTCCTCTCACCTGGACCGGGAACCCATCCATAGTTTACTACTTTTATCGAATCAGAATTGATATTCGGTTTGAGTAAGGTCTCACTGATGGCGATTACATCGAAAAGATCTCCCTTGAAGATCTCGTCAATTTCCTCTAAATCAGCCACCACCGACTCAGTATGGGCCAAATTGGCAAACCGTTGACGATACCCAATTTTCAAACTAATCAAATCATTCAGGGAACACATGTAGAAAAAGATAGAGGAAGGTAAAGGTGAGCAGAATATTACTATTAAGTATATGAGTGGTAATCCAAAAATTATCAACATAACACCCTCAACTAGTTCACCAAAAAAACGGAACACCGACAAGCAGCGAGGAACAACCCTGACAGTGTTTTACCAGAACGTCAGAGGCCTTAACACCAAATTATCGACCTTACGGTCCGTACTGCCACCCACAACATACGACTTAATTTTTCTCGCAGAGACTTGGTTAACTGATGATGTCAAGATCAATGAACTCGGCGTTATGAATCATGCTGTATGATGGTTGCATCGCTCAAGGGCTACTTCGCTGAAATTTTGTGGAGGCGGTGTCGTGGAGGCGGTCTCATCTTCTATCAACTCTCTTCAATGGAACATTCACATTGATAACGTCGAGCATGTATTTGTCGTCATCCCTGGTTGTAGACTTGTTGTTGAGTGTGTATACCTCCCCAATTATTCTTCCTCGGTCTACTTTGAGAATTTCAATTAATATCATTTACTTCAATTTAATTTCAATTAATTTCATTTAATTCAATTTAATTTCAATTAATTTGTTTCATATTTATATATATAAAAGTTTAAGATATTCTGTTTCATATAATAAGTGAAGATATGCTGTTTTATTCTATGATCATTACTCATTATAATTGGGCCTGTGCCCGTGTAAATAAATAAATGAATCTCTATACGAATCTCTACAAGACACTAATCTTGGTGCTGACGGTGGGTAGGCTACGATTCGCAGGACAGTCGCGCTCTAATACGAGAGGGTAGGCTGAATGGTTTGGCACTGGTCCGCCACTACAATGATTACCATGTACTTGCAGATTTCCCTGCAACGAAAACTCCCATTCAACTTGAAGGGTTGTTTTTCCTCCAAAGATTCACAGTTTCCAGTTTACATTTCAATGGACTTAGTTAATTTTATTCAGTCATAAATCATTCAAAATTGAATCAATTACGAACTGCAGGGCCTACAATGCTCTGGGTGGTCTTGACAAATTGTCTGAATCGAAATTGTCCAAGAACGTCCCGAGATAGGACATTTTGAAAATGTCAAACCCTATTTTTCACCCCTTCCTATTGACGAAGGGTTATGAAAAGTTTCAAAGATCATCCTCGGATTGGTCTCTCGCCCAAAACAACGTCACCCTTCAGCACCAAATCTACCGCCACCGTTGAGAAACAACGAACTACTCGTCCAATTTTGGTTGAAGTTTGCGTTGCGTACAAGGCTAGTATGCACCACGCTAGGCGTTATTCCCTTTTTTCCAAGCGTTGCACGAGCGTTAATTAGTTGTGAATAGAATATTCATACCTACTCTCCATTCTCCACCTATGAAATGGCGTTACAAATTGAGGGCGCCGAGAAGAACGCAAATTGGTCGATCTGCAAATTAGTAAGTTTTTTTCTCCATTTTTAAAGAAATTGTCCATTCAAAAATAATTGGTGCTCCTCGCGTGCTCTTTTGAAAAAAGGGGAGTGGGCGATGGGAGCTCTCATTTTCGCCCCCTCCTCAAGGGACCTCCGGCACGATTAACTGTGGTAGGCGATATGAAGGGGTTTGCCGAAGGGGTCCTTTTCATTCAAAGGTTGTAACGAATCATTAGGCCCACGCACCGCACGATTCAGGCGCTAAGCGGCCATTCAGCTCAACACGTGCCCACGACGCTTTTACCACCTTTGGGAATACTAATTATGTTTTTTAAATCTTCCCATACCATCTTGCCATCGAGTGCGGCAAATGTTTGACAAAGTATTTATCGCAGGAATTAATGTAGAAAACATCACAGATGTTATTCAGGGTATCAGAGACATGTGGGGTTCAACGAAAATCAGTCGCTAGGTGTCTAAATCGTGCCGACAGGCAAAGGTGAAATTCGGAGAGCGATGAACATTTTAGGACGAGGATTCATAATGTCGCTCGTGGAACCTTCCGAGGGAAACCTCGAAGGGGCCACTGGCAGACAAAATTAGAACATTCTGAAGTTTTTACAAGGTTAGCCCCGAGGGAGCTCAGCCTAGACGGAAGGTTTTCACCCCCTTGAGGGCTTTGATCGCTCATGCCAAAGAGACTGCGGAGAGCTCGCCTTTTGTTTTCGTCTAATTCAGCCCCCTTTGTGCCATGCAAGCTTTTCCTCCTTCCACCTGCCGTCCCAAAATATCTCTTCAGCCATTATCCTTCTTGAACGAATTTCTTTTGAGCCGTTTTGTGCTCGAGTGTCTCTAATGTTGTACTGACAACCCTAGCGCCAGTGGACTCCCAACAAACCAGCACAGGTAAGGTAGGAAACCAGGTGATACACTGGAAGTGTGATCGGTTAGTAGTTACAATTAGGGATGGCATAAACGAATTGGAACATCGACGAATCAATGTTTTTAAAACATCGAAATCAAATCATCGATGTCAACACAAAGATGAGTGTAAAACACGAATAGAAACCTATTTTTTTCCTCATTAAATCTTGTTATCATAAACATAAGATTAAGGTGCAAACCATTTTCCAAAAAATTGAATCTCATTGGCCGAAAAGATTGAAATATTCAAATTAAATTATTAAGTCTACGAAGTTTGTAGGTATTAGGCATTCGAATCACCAGCTTGTCGGTAACTTGCCTAATAATAGTCTACCCATTTAACCAAAAACAATTACAGGGCGACCTAATCACCATTTTAATAAATTATGAGTGAAATAATTATAATTTCTTCATAATTTATTTGTAGTCCTCACTGTGAACGAACGGATGGTCTTAAAGAATTCTCTGGATCAAAATTTATCCAAATTTTTCAAAAGTCCCGATTCCGATGGTTCATTTTAGAAAAATATGTACTTGGTGGAAACTCCTCAACACATCATTTGCCGTTTTTTACAACCCATCGATCATATGGGACAGTGTTATCACAACCGTTGAGCCGTTTGAGACTTGAGTGGGTAATAGATGTGCTTGCCCGTCTTATGGAAATCTTTCTTTCTTGAGGTTCTGTGCGGACGTTCGGCGCATTGTTTTTGAAGAATATCACGAAACCCAACTAGTTGATTCAGAAAAGGCGACCCCTACAATGCACGTTCCGACGGTCAAGCCAGCAAGACGGAAAAGTGTTGCGTACGGCATTCCAGATGGAGTTGGGCGCTCTCCCTCTCACAATGTGGAATGTCGATTCCAATACGGTATCAATACTCATTGGTATCGATACTCACCACTCGATTTGGATGTTAGCACCTACACGTTCTTCCGTTATGAAGGATAAGCTGGTTAAATTGGTACAATTGGTAACCAACTTTTACAGAAAGGTTACAAATCAGAAGGAGAAGTGCCTTAAGTTATATAAATTCCGAAACAATTTCATATCTCTGACGGAAAAGTGCTTTCGCTTAGGTCTATTCTTTCGTTAGGCAGAAAAACATAGACAAGGCATACGCCCTTTCAGAATCGACTTATCGGGGAACTGATTATAATTATGGAAGAGAAAACAAGTTTTTTGACCAAGTGTAAAAACTCAAAACGCAAATTCTTGAAACAGCGGTTTATTATCTTCTTAATAATCTTCTTAATATTAATTAACTCGATATCTGAAAGCCATGTGCTGTTTGGAACAGTATGAACATTGACCTGACAGGCTGCCGATTCACCCTCATTTTGACGACTTTCGATCTGCTACTTTGAGCCCTCATAAAAAAATTGTAAAAAGTCTTGAAAATTAAAAAAAATTAAACTCTTTAATATTTGAATATATAAAATGTGAACTAAAAACTACCGTTCCATTTGAATATTTCAAAATTTCAAAATTCATTTTAAACCCCTTCCCGTTAACCTAGGGTTATGAAAAGTTTCAAGGATCATTGTGGGGTTAGTCCGAACTCATAAACCAAATTTCGTAGAAGAATAATATTATAGCCCAAAAATGCAGTGGCCGACAAAGTTTCTTATATACAAGGGTTATATTATATAGAGATCCGACTGTATTAGCAATTTATGTATTATGTTGTTTCATGACAACTGAAAAACCAGCCAATTCTCTAGAGTGGGATAGATCAGAATCTTTAAGAGTTTAATGAATCCATATCTGTCCTGACCAATTGCGTACGATGGCTTCAATATGTTTAGAACACGTATTTTCTCTTCCGTTTTGGGACATCCATAGATTCATGTCATCTTCCAGGCAACATTAAAATTCGACTACGAAGTAAATATCAAAACATTTTGTTAATAACTATTAAGAAAAAAATCAGGATGAGTTCGAGGATAACAAATTTTCATAACGAAACATGCGAAAAAATGAATTTACGGGTGTGAAAAATCACGGAGAATTGGAGGGTCTGCTTGTAGGACCTTCAGAATTTTGACGCGTGGACCTTGGGAGACTCGAATACGTAGTTATACAGGGTGCTTAGTGTAACTACATAACAAACTCAGAGAATCTATTTTTCAGGTAATTTGCAACAAAAAATACCTCGTAGAGTTTTTTTCTTGCTCTACTAAAAATCCGACTTGTTTCACTTTTAAGATTTTTTTGCCTTCTCGATCTTGTCTCTGTAAAACGGACCTAACTCCTTCAAATTATTATCTGAAATAAAATCTGAGGATACCGTTGGAAAGAGCGTTAAATTTCCTATCTCTTTGATACGAAATTCGATTTTATTAATCGGTCCTAACTGGTAAAAAATTGCTAAATTTGAAAATTTGAAGATTTTCTTAAAATCACCGTTTTTTCTTTAGTTCTTCGCTTTGTTATTACGGAAGTCATTCGGCGGGCACTCCTTAGGAAAAACTTGCTCAGAATCTCAGCTTTCTAACGGTATACCTAATTAGTTTTTTATTTTTTAAGGGGAACTATTTGAGAAAATTGAGTTTGTATTTCTACGAAATATAAATAGCGACACCGAAATCAATGAGACACTTGAGCTTGAATTTGGGAAATTAATCCATCTATGTTTGGATGAATACCGCCGATACAAAGACGTGCAGAATTTTCCATATTATCATCAGTCAGCCTTGTACGATGTTTAGATTTATCAATATTCAATCAATATTTTTGTGAATTTTGAAGCTAGTTTTTTACCATCGAGAGGCACGAGAATACGAATCGACCGATACCAATGACTCGAAAACTCTTCTTTTTTTTAGAAATGCCACGATCGAACTTAACCGACGATAAAACAATTTTTCAACATTTTTCAACAATTTTGAAGTCTCTATAATATTTGTTTGTTTTTTTTTTTCGTCGAAAATTCGTGATAAACAACACTGCCGATGGAATCCTAATTCGTAATCAAGCGTGTGCATGTCAAATCACTGGGTTTCATAATAAAATCAATTATGGGGATTGATTACTACGAGTAAGCGCAGTGGCGTTTCGTTTATTTACCGTCGATCGGTGATTTGTCACAGCGCGGCCACAATCGAGCCGTTTCCCACAGGCCACCACCATCGGATGGGCGTTACCCGTTGGAAAACGAGCTAATTATCTCTGACAGGTGGCAATGAATTGACCGTATAAAGCTTCATTATCCCATTTGCAAAGGTACATCGAACGTAATTGGTGCCCGTAGTTAGCTGGGTGTATCCTTGGCGCTCAGCTCGAGCCCACAAAGAGGTGGTTTGACGAGGGCCCCCCCGGGGGGGTCCTGCCAATTGCAGCCCTCACCGATCACTATGAACCTTTCACAGTTCATTATCTCCGGCCCTTTATGGTCGAGACGGGCGATCGGCCGTTATCATTGGGGCCCCCTCGATCTCCATGTTCTAGTTATGTTTCTGACGATATACGCGTATAACATCAGCCGTCAGCCTCTCGAACTCCGTCGGCCGACCCCCAAATCGGTGCTTAACACACAAAGCGAAACCAATGCCGGTTTCAATTCGATGCAAGTTCAGTCTTCATGGAATTCCATAGGATTATTGTGTAATTTCAGTGGGATCAAATTTCTGATAGTATAATACGTTTGATTGGTTAATTGTTCATTGGGTCGTTGAAAATAGTGCAAATGGTCCAATGACAAAACCCCAGAAGACAGATTTAACGATTCGCTACGTATCTGGCACTCCCAAAATCGTTCATGTCTCGTCGCGTTCAACTGGCACTCGCCGTTCAAAAAACGGGGAACATCCTGTTCCTTGTCCTTAGCAGTATTGGAATTACGGGACCAGAACTACTTATACTCGTACCATCGGCCCCTGCTCCGTCTGCCACTAGGGATGGCAAAAAAATTAAAACATCGATGTATAGATGTATCGATGCATCGACAGGCCGGCATCGATGCTCCAAAAACATCGGACCCCAACAACATCGATGTATCGATGTTTTTCAATCAATTTTTTATTTTATTTCTATTCTTTTTTTTCATGCAAGACGGAAAGAAAAAATTATAAGCTCTGATTAAGAACAATACTTTTATTTTCAGTTTTATTTTATTTGTTACCTTTTAATTCAGTTTCAAGAAAAAAAAATCGTATACCTAACGTGAACGTACGGGGTAGGAAAGGGAATCGAAGCCAGAAACGAGAAGGAGAAACGAATGCGAAACCATGCGATGCCGTGACAATATGTCATATTATGTGATGGGAAGGGAAGGTTATTATAAGGCTACAGCGTCAGGACAAGAAAAGAGAAGAAAAGAAGAAGGTTATTATAAGGGACGTCACGAGACTTCCGATACATGGGAGATATCCGTATCGATACTATTCGGAAGAAATATTGGAAGTATCGATACTTTTCAGCCAACACGCCTCGATATTTTCATTTAAAGGAAATAAAAATTCAGAAATAATATTCCTAGGTATGTGAGAAAAACGTTAGAATAAAACATTCAGCAGCCTATGGCAAAAAATTGAAAACATCGATGGAAAAACATCAATGTATGATTGCCATCCCTATCTGCCACGTTTTGCGAACGAGTTTGCACCAGCAAACGACTTCGATTTCCTCGCCTCGCCTCTCTCAGCCCTGAAATCTGTGATCCGACTCAAGCAGAAACAATTACCTACCTAATTATTCACTTTCATAATTAAGTATCATAATAATATGTGCTATTTTTGACCCTGCGTGGCAACTGTTTTTCTAGCAATTAATTACTCTCAATATTTTACCTCAATATGTAGGTAATTGGTAGATCTCTACCGTGTGTAATTTATATAAATAAATAAACGTCATAACTTCAATTTGACTTTGTATAATTTCATCATATTCGTTTGTCTTACGGAAAATCTTAATTTAGAATGGAAAATTAACAAAAATTTGAAAATTTACTGCTCTACTATTTTGTTGCTGTATTAGGCGCTCGGAAAAACAATTTTGTAACTCAAATCATCTTGTTTTCAGGTAAATTTATATTGAATTTAGACCCCATAAATGTTGTCTTTACACATGATGAACCAATTCGAGCCGTGAAACGCTGCTAATTCTTCGGGTTATAAGAACGGTTGATTATTTTCCGTATAGATCACCCTCATGTACTTTATAGATCCCCCTTATTCACAATACCCTTGTAAGTTCCATAAATCTACAAAAAATGGAGTATGGAGGGGATGTAAAGTCTGTTTGTTCGGGAGGCTGAAGGTCCTACAGTTCAGTCGAAATATGCGTGGGCTTGTGCTGGGTTCAATTTACAGGCGACTGTTCTGCAATACAGAAGGAAGATGGCCACAAAAGTTTACCATGCCCGGTCCATTTTCAATTGTTAATTGTTTTTCAATTCTGCTCAGTCCCTACGTATGGGCCGTCATGAAAAATCCTCATTATTATGAGATCTGATTTTTCAAAATATTCCTAATTCATTTCAAAATTTTGGAAAATTTTCAAAATAACTCAGACATTTTTTCCGGACCAATTTTTCCCCTGGCAAAAAAAGGCATACACTCCCGATTTTAAATATTTAACCCACTATCTCAACCCAATAGAATGTTAGGAACGAAAAACTGAAATTTAGGCTAAATTTGGCTACTTTTGACGGGTCCACAGCGGATCAACTTGAAATTTGGTGTGGATCTTTTTTCTGTGGATAATAGAAATCCCTGAAAGTTTCAAGTCGCTAGGTCTAAAGGGAGCCAAGTTAAGTATATATCCCCCCAAAAAACTGAATGCAAAGAAAAGAAATGCAGCAACGTTATTCAAACTATTAAACCACTTTATTATCAAAAATATGAACTAGTTCGATAATTAATTTTCGTCAACACCGAAATTTAGGTTCACTTCAGTACCTTTCAAATTTTCAGTCATTAGGCTGGTGCTTGTATTGAATTTTCTTCTTCGATTTTCAATTCGAAGCGAATCGCAAATTTTCAATTCGAAGCGAGCAGTTCGCGCTCACCAGCAGTGAAGATCGGTTCTCTTTCACTTTGATTCCAGTACGAGTAACACAACACATGGAAACAACTGGAGCCGAAAACGAATACGTACCTACTAGCCGGAAAAACAGATACGGAAAGCTGGGCTTCTCGTTCCCGCATTCATCAAAACAGCGGACACCCGCAATATAACCTCGTTATCACCTTATCGAACTAACGAATAATCAGACCCCTGCCTTCACAATCAGAGTTCAAACCGCGGATTATCAGCTGCTTGAACTTGGTTGTCATAGATCTTAGTTCAATGTGAACGCCGATCCTAGAACCTCGTTCAACTTGGTGAAACCCAAAAGTTTTCGATCTGACATCAATCGGTTACGTTGAACTAGGGTTCCAATAAACCGAGTTTATGGCTTAATGGTGAAACCGGCCCTTAGTTGGAAGGAAAACAGCGATTTTTACACGGAGTGTTTTTTGGGGGGTTATGGGAGACATAATCGACCGTTTGTGGAAAAGATGCAGCGTTTTCTCCTTTCGGCTTCAGATTGTTCTGCTTCTTCCAGCTCTTTGACGGTTGTCGCTAGAAACGAACGGTATTTACAGCGGTGGCGGAGTGGGGGTGCTATATTTTTAGCCCTCCGCCCTTTCAACTGTGAAGCAGGTGCGGTTGGCCTTTAAAATAATTATAATATACCATCCCCCCCCCCCCGCACATCGCCTATCCCCCCCCCCCTCTCTCCACCATTGCCCCCTCTCCACTTTGGGTCCAGCGCTTTAAACTTTACATCCCTCTCGACGTTGAGGATGATACCGTTTGTGGTAGTGAATACCCCCGTCCTCTGACGCCATCTCCCCCCCCCACCCCGACCCGGTCTACCACCTCCTCAACCCTTTGCACATTCGGTTTTGAGCCTAACATTAGCGGTGAAGCGAAGAACCCCAACATCAAAGTGGGAAACCTATCGGAAATATTGATCACCGGCCCATGTTGCTCCGTGTAGCAGAAACAACAAAGATCTCTTCTGGTAAAATTATATTACCTACCGCCCCCTTAACATTCAACTAATCTTAACATCTGCAACGAGGCTCGCGTAAACTCATCACTTCCACGTTCGGCCTATCGGCGACTGATGAGGATCCGATTTGAACATGGTCGCGAGTTTGTGACACTTTTCGGGACGTCCCACAGTGTTCGCCAAACACTGTTCGGAAACCCGATTTTATGGGAGTGAAATTGTCTGAATACGGATTCTTATAGGAAATCTTACGCCTGTTGTACCAAACAATGATGTGCCCGATCTGGACTAGAGTACTTATTTTTCCGGATAGATAAAATTGTGGAAATATTTCCGATAGATTGGAAAAATTGGAAAGATTGCCGTTTTTTACAGAAATTGAACATGAGGAGCTCAAAAAAAATATTTAACGGACTGTTATGATCATATGAACTGGTCTCGGAGAGATATTTTGAGGACGTAGGATAATAAAGTACATAAAATATCATTTTAGAGCAAAAAGCATTGCAAATTTATTAAAAACCGAGCGTCGTGCGCGGTGGTAGCGCGAGAACCGTAGAAGGGGAGTAGTGTTGCAAGATGGCCCTCTCCCCTTTTCCCACAGTCAGTGTTGAAAAATCCCTTTCCACACCAAAATATCCCACAAACGCGAAAAATGGTATTTAGACCCCCCGTTTCACGTTTTTCAATTAAAATCGATGGGAAAATGGCTATCCGCGACCCGCGTCGTGTTTGCGTTCGATCCCTTTGCCAAAAACTCTGCAAATTCTTGACGCAACGGTTCATTTTTTTTGTTTTTTTGTTTGTTAAATGCATTTATTAATTAGAATATCACATGAAGCCAATTTTCATAATTACAATAAATGATAACTTGTACAAAATAAAACATCTTCTCTTAGATTAAATGCTTCTCCCCTCTTTGTGGTGATAGACCTCGTGCTGAGGGGAGGAGTATCTCCATCCTGTATTCCTGCTTCGATGGTATTATTATGTTATTAATAATTAATTTTTGCATTTAAAATATTATTTATTAAATGTTGTAGACAATTTGTAGGGTTAATTCTTCATAATGTCATGAATTGATTCCATAATAGCTTGTTTAGGTGTAACTTAAATTTACTGGCAGTTTCCATATTTTTAATTTCGTTTGGCAGTGCTCTGAACATTTTAACTCCTTTGTATACATATTGGTTCTGACCTACCGTAGTTAATTTGAGAGGAAGTTCTAAGTTTATATCGTTACTAAATCTTGTTCTTCCGTGTTCAACTCTGTCTATTTTCTTTTCACTCCATTCTTTGTAGACTTTAGTAACTGTTTGATAGGTTATCAGATTTTGTACCGTCATAACTTTAAATAGTTCGAAGAGTTTCACAGTCGAAAAAGTTCTAGGTTTCTTTAGCAATATCTTGATAAGAAGTTTTTGACAAATAAACACCATTTCCATTAGACTCTTTGAACAGCTTCCCCATCCTATTATCCCGTATATCAGTACAGATTGAATTAGTGAAAAATAGAAACCCCTTAAATATTTTAGTGATAGAAATCCTCGGACCTTTTTATAAATAGCAATTAGCTTTCTTAATCTATTTGGGCCACAATAGATCTTAGGAGGTCGAGGGGCTTTACTTATCAAAACCTATTTGGGGAGTATCCTACGTAGGTAGCACCAGAAAGTTGTCAGTTAAGCGGGCGACCATCTACTACTGAGATGTAGTACGGATCGCTATTGAGTAATGCGCGTCCTAACGTGTTTATTATCGTTTCAATAGGGAAGATTAGCGAGTAAACGAACCTGAGTTGTCGTGTGTACGTATCTGGGTGTACTTTCACTACAACACCGATCCCGTTCTCTCATTTTCATTTTTACCCTTTTGAGTCCCATAAAATCAGTTGTCCCTTCAGTTGTCCCTTCAGCTCCAAAACGGGGCCCTCTTACGTTCACTTCAAATAAATCACTGAGTGTAGAAAAGGGACAAGTCCATATGTTGGTCAATATCGGTTTTTCCAGAAAAAGTGTTCTTCTCGTGTCAATACACCTCTAGTGTGAAAAACTGCAAATTCTTGACACAACGGTTTATTATCTTCTTTGTACAGATCACCCTTCTGTCTAGATTACTGAATGATAGATTAATTATTATTATGAATTATCATTGATTAATAATTAATATAATTATTATAGATTGATAATAATTATTATCAAGTAGTGTAAATTATTTTCAGGTAATTATAATTAATAATGGTTTACAAGTGCTGTTCGAATCAGCTGAGATAGTATGAAAATTGACCCGACAATTTGCCTCACGATTCACTCTCATGTTTTTTTTCTTCTTTATTTATAGACTGTGTATTACATATTTCATGAATACATATCGCCAGTTAAATTATTGTATTGAATAATGTTATAATTGAATAATATATAAAATGGATAATAGATAAAAGGAAAATTCAAAGATTTTATAAATGAATCCCCGCTTCTCTCATACATTTCTGTCTTTTTTTTTAGATCCTCTGTTGTTCCTTTCTTCAGTATGTGTTTGAGTCCAATATCATGTTGACGGCTTTCGATCTGCCCCAACTTTGAGCCCTCATTGTGAACAAACGGGTGGTCGTACAAAGCTGCGGATGGTCTTAAAAAATTCTAAAAAATAAACTCTAACTAGGTAAATCTGAACTAAAAACTATGCTGTGTCATCTGAATGTGTTGAGTTTTGAAATATTCCAAATTTCAAAATTCGTTTTGAACCCCTTCCCCTTCCGTGGAATCAACAAAAACCAGGAACAATGACGATGGGATACAATACACAGTTACTCGTATTTAAATTTCAACAACGTTTACAGGGCAACCGATCGCTAACTGTGAATTCTAGTGGTTAAAACTGTGGAAAATTTTCGATTATGTAGAAAACTGCAGGAATGAGTTATTCGCCACTACAAGAACTCGCTCATTAATTCATGGTACACGACTGGAGCTTCAATGTGCGATGGTTCCTCCGATTGTTATTTGAACTACCGCCGATCAGTGAATGGGATTCTTGCTGTGCTCGTAGTCGTTCTGCGAATGAAGCTCCAAGTGATCTCGAAAAATCAGTTAAACGCAGGACTCACCGCGAAAACAGGTTACAGCGCGGGCGGTGCGGGGGCGAAAAAAAAAGAAAATGGGAAAGAAAAAAAATAAGACAAAAAAGAAAAAGATTAAAGGGAAGCATCCTACGCAGGAGCGGCGCGGGGTGGAAGGGTGGAAGGTTTGGAGCTGCGGGAGGTTATATGAAGGTGAGGAGGGTTATAAAAGTGTCTGTTGGAGAGACTTTCTTTTGGATCAGTGACTTTGTCAAACAAGCGGAAAATGAATTTTCATCCAAAGTTAATTTACGGCCCCGGGACCTTCCTCCAGGAGAAGGAGCGTACAAAGAGGGTGAAGTCTAATATGGAATCAATCATTGGAGGCTGGAATTAGAGCAGCCTTGCGAGCCTGCGATAAGAACGTCATGCTTTTACCCCCCTCCACCTCGCTCATCGCCGAGCCCTCGACCGCCCCTCGTCGCCGGTCGACTCTTTCAAACGTTATTTATTCCCTTCCAAGGCTACAGATTTCGTTATATCGGTGGTGGGGTTTAAGGCCTAACCGCAAAGGGTTAGGTATAGGGCAGGCAGCTCTTCCCCATATCGCTCACTTCTTGAACGACTCAGCTCCGTGTTGAGCGTGAAAATCTCGAAAACCCCTTGAAACATTCCTCCCGCAATTTTCCTCCCCTGCAACTTCTAATCGACACTTCATAATCCTAATGTATGCGAAGGATATTATCCATCTGTGTTGTGCCATAACCGCACAGCGTAATGCGTAATATGACAGGAATCTTTACTAGTAGTTGAAGGAAAAATCGTGGTGAGGGCTTTCCAAAAACGCTGCTAACGGTTTAACATCAACGGTTTATTATTTCCTGAATCTATAGGTATACTTCTATACCATTTCCATGTACAATTTAGATTTTTCAAAATAAAATCCTAGGTGTTTAGCAGCCGCTGTCAAAATTTTCTAAAACCGACTAAAAACTAAGTACAGAAACTCAGACGGATTATCTGGAATAACACCAGTTCCTGGAAATGACAAACGCCGTCAATTTTGTGGTTGCTAATACATATTTGTAAAAAATAGACTAAATAACGTTTCCGTTTCAAGTTTTTAGCGAATTTTCGGAGAAAATGAACCTATCGTTCTCGGTCCAAAATGTTTGAAACTCGAATTTCCGAAAACTTTGTATACCAAAATCAGACCATCCAGACGATAACTCTCGATAGAATTGAGATAAAAAGTTCAAATTTGCACAAGAAGTCCGCCCTGGCAATCGAAAGGCTAAGTTCGGAGATGGGCAGAATCGGGCCATTCTAATGGGGGATTTTGGGGATTATTAGGAAGAAAAAATTACCCAGAGTAATGTGTAACATGAGAGTGAATTTCCAGAGGTTTCTGAATAAAATGTATTCATAAAATCCTGCAATTCACTATCGTGTTACACATCAATCTAGCAATAAAAAAATTAACATGACTGCAAATTTTTTATTTAACAGCACCAACAGTTTTATCTAAATCCAAAATGTGCAGTCATGTTAATTTTTTAGTGCTAGATTAATGTGTAACACGATAGTGGATTTACGAGATTTTCTGAATAAAATTTAGTATATGAATGAATCTTGACGGTCTTATCAAGATGCGAACATGTGTCACACATATAATTACTTATACAGCATTTCCACACAAATTTAGACGTTTTAAAGAAGTTCTTCTACAGAGATGCTTTCTATTTTAAAACACAGTCCCGAATAAGTAGGAGAATAGCGATGGGCGGACTCTTGCATTCTACGGTCTGTCTAATGATGACAAATAATTAAAATTATGGTTAGTATTCGATTGGGAAAAATATGAATTTGTATGATAGAAAACTAATTGAAGCAGTGATTGGATTCATTGAAGGCTGAATCCCCCTTACTATCTGGAATCTTTTTCGTGTTCCTTAATTCTTTCCCTAAAATTCCAGATTGGCCACAATGGTCGAGTCCTCATGGAACTTTTAACAAAATATAATTGAATATACGTATACCGTTATCATCTACTTATACGTATAACTACAGTGCTACTGGAGAATTTGGACGAATGAGTGAGAATTCAATCTTTTTGGTAGGGCTGGGTATGGGTTGGGAAAACATCGATTTTTTTTTTTTTAAATTATTATTAACTTTATTGTTTGAAAAATCAACATTACAGTTATGATAATAGCTGAATATAGTAGATTATGTATCTATTTAACATGAAACATGCATAAATGCATGCATCGATGTTATTAATAATATTTTACTGCAAACATCGATGATTTTTCCAAAAATACTTTACCTACTGTGGCCTGCCTAAGTACATATACCTACCTAGCTGTCAATTTTTGAGGTATTGGTTTATTATCTTCGATGATTTTGTTCTTATTTACAAAATTAAACATGAAAAATTTATTCATTTCCGTTGAAAAAAGACAAAAAATGGAACAAATTAACAAAAAATTATTATTCGATACCTATCCCTACTTTTTGTTGTATCTTTCAGTACGTCGTGGGAATTTCCAGGTCCTGTACAGCTCTTTCGGCGCTCCCTTTTTCCTTCATCTCCGCTTAACGCCATCTTAACCTTGTTGTGTTCGTCTATTCACGAGGTGAATATTTTGGATCAACGCCGATAAATCCGTTTGTGTCGACTAAAACCTCCTCCACCACCACCAAGATGAGGGCGATCGCCTCAAATCTTCCTCAAACGGTTTTTGTCTTCCGCTTGTGATGTTTCGGATTGAAAACCGAAAGCGAAACCTCCCCATTGATTTCAAAGGGGGGGCGTTGCGGATCATTACGGCATTTTGATGGGGTTAAAGAGGAGATGGAAGGGCCAAAGTGTAAAGTAGACGTTAGCGCTGAAGCATAACGGAAAGACGCGCGACGAGTTGAGCGACGTTCAAAGGATCCGTTGTGTCGGGATTAGATAGGACACACACACATTACACATGTAAATATATATATGTATATGTATAGATAGATATATATATATCTACCCATCTACCTACCTACGACATATGTGTAGTCCGTGGTTCCCGCAGGTTAATTCCTCTTTTGAAGCCGCCAACTCAAGCGAAACCGTCCAAGCTCGGACTTCACAAAGGCCCTCTGTAGGGAAAAAATACTGTTTTTCCCCCTCTTCCTCGTCTCTACACCCGCCCCTCGCTGGATTCCCTTAACCCCTTGTGCCCAACCCTTCGACCGCACCCCAACTCCCGAGGCTTAGCGATATTTATTTCGATTTTTATACACGGTTTATACTTTCATTGCGGGATTTCAGGGGATAATCCTCATCGGATACGCCCTCTGACGCTTCAGCTCAATCTCCGTCCCCTGACTTCTGACGAGAATCAGTGCGAAGAACATGATTCCTGCGGATTCGTCAATTCCAAATGACGAACGTGACGCCTTTATTTCTTCCAAAACTCTCATTTGTCCTGATTTTGAAAGAAAACGGATTCGCAAGTTAGAAACCATAACGAAAATCAAAAGTACTTATTGTGCACCACTCGATAAAAGATTTGTAATAATAAATATATCAACACGCACTAAGGAAACTATACGAAGAGTCGTTTTATACGGTTTATTTGAACTATTCAATTCAATTTTTTCAATTTATATTTTACTTGCATACTAAACAACTATTGCAATGAGTTGCGAAAAGGACACAGTTCTTCTGGAAATACATAATACATAATAATGAATAATAATACAAAATAAATAATACATAATACTGAATCATAATTTCTTCTGTGTAAATGAATGGAAAGTTCTTAAATGTATTCTAAATAACCTTATTAAATTAATCCTTACTAACTATTATTGGTAATTAATGTAAAAATAATAATGCAAATCAAAGATGAAGAAAGAAGAGTAAAACAAAAAAAAAGAAATTTCACAAACAAGTGACCTCTATTCATTCAAAGAAAAGCCTCTCAGTTTAAGTAATGGGGTATAGTAATGGAAAATTTCCATGAATTTTTCAATATTGTCATCCCATGTTAACAACAGCACTAGCGTAGCCTTCACATTCTCTATTGGGATCATGTCACTTTCTCTATAGCTTGGAATGTAATCCGCCAGGTAAAACGATCTGTAGGTCTCACAAAAAATGGGGAAAGAATATCGTCGAAACCTAATCAAACTATTCCTATAAAAATCCTTTTATGAAAAATTAGGGTAGGTGTGTCAATATTATTTTACGCTATATTCATGAAATGATCCACTTTTTCCGAAATTTTTCGGTCGTGTCCAAAGGTCGTGGTCACCTACGAGTATATTAACCATATCCGTGTCGGATTCGATGGGGTTGGGGGAATTATGTCCGAAATGCTCGATTTTCAAGATAGTGAAACCACGCGAATTTCCAAAAGGTCCTAACTAAGATTGAGTTCGAACATGGACGCCTTTGGCTGTAGGGGTTTGATTAGAAAAAAGGCGAAAAGCAAAATCGCTCAAAAATATTGATTTGGCCATGTATAACATTAGCGTAGCCAGGGGAGTGGGGGGTGGGTGGACTTCCCCGAAATATTAAGACATAATAAAAAATATGGACAAATAATTTAGTACATCGATTTAGTACCTCTACTACTTCTGTTTAGTACTTTATTTGGCATACATTTTCCCGGGTAGGTACCACCGGACCACCCTTTTTCGGACGCCCCTCCCCCTTTCCCCCGCGAGCGAAATTGCTGGTTGGGTCATTTTCATATTAGGTTATTTGACAATTTGATGTAGAGGAATGCAGGTGTATCGTTAAAAAGTACCCAGCATATCCTCAAGAAAAAATATTTCAATGTAAAGTTTGAAAACGTCATAAGTGTTACTGTCCCAAGGGGGTGGGTGTGAATTTCATCACCATCTGAAATGAAGCACTCACAGATGAAAAAATTTGAAGCACGAGGGATTTCACTTTTTTATGACGCTGTTTCGAATTATGAAGGTTTTTTTAGTGATCTCTAATACTTTAAATGTAAAGCAGAAAAACACGAGTGTCCCACTGTTTGATGAAAATATATAATCACGAGTGTTACCATCAGTTCTGGGCAATACTGTTCATTGAAAGAGCCAGGTTATGTTTGTTTGTACTACCAGCTATCAGAGCACGTGCAGCCTTCGCCCAGGAAAAAGCTGGCAGGCCATTTCATCATTTTTTATCGAAAAAAATGGTAACAAAAATTATGTCACAAAAATTATTCATCGTTGAATTGAACATGCGAGTGCTAAGTGCAAAAGACGTAGTTTAGGGACATTTATTTTTGGGTGGCTCCTCATATCTGTCCAGCAATTCGTTAGGTTAAGATTAACCTTTTTGTGTAAAAACATCATGAGTGTTACCGTCATGAGTGTTAGCATTATGAAGGTCGTGGGAGAACGGAATCCCCAGGATGGATGAAGATGATGAAGCTGATATAGACTACACACAGATGTTGGGAGTGCTGCCTGATCCCAAAATTGTAATCAAATGAAACAGAGTTTTTTAAAATATATTCCCAGGGTCGGTTATGTACTCTGTACTTATGTACTCTGATGAGACTAAATTTGATATAAATAACTAAGGAGATTTGTAAAGTGTACATACCTATATAATTAGTCATATGAACACATATTACCCACTTTTATTAAAAAACGTTCCCAATTCAAGAATTATTTTCTTTGATCTACTGCACCTGTCACGAGTGTTACCGTGTATAGGTCCCCATAACAGTTTTTGGGTACAATAAATAAATTTAAATCAATTTGCGACAGGTTGCTCTGTTATTTTCAATTTAGTTTAGAAATGCTTAGTTTGCTGTATGTTTTCAGAGCACGAAGACGTGTACCATGCCGCATTTTGCTCCATTCAGGATCTTTTTGTACGGTAACACTCGTGACAAAACTTCCTTTTGAGTTCAAACGTTCAAAATTGATAAAGAGAAAATAATACTGGAAAAACTGACCACTGATGCTCAAATTGGCTATTCTGAACATTTCATAGTAACATTCCATATCAAATTTTATTTAAAAAGTTGCTTTATTTTTTCCCCCAACTCGCAGGGTCTAGAATAGCCAAATGGTCAAATTGTATGAGAATGACCCGGTTACGGTACTGATGTACAAGCAGGAGTTAAATAAAGATTCAGCTATTGTATGCAATAGAAAACATTAAATCGCGGTTAAGAACTTTTTGTTTTGTTAATAAATAGTATAGTGAAATGGAACTTGAGTGAGGGTGGCTGTCTTAATACCCAGGCCCTCTTAATACAAATACTGTTAGATTGTTCAGTTATTGATACAGTTTGTAAGATATATTAATTTATTAGTTATCACAGGAGTTGAGATCTATTCGTTTCAGTCCAACAGGTCGACCGTTCTCTTTCTTTTGAGGCGTCGGGGCTGGAGTAGCCTGTCCCATGAGTTGAGGAGGTTTCCAAAAGCTGAGGATTGGTGGGAAATTATGGTTTTGTGCATGCGATTCACCGTTGCATTTATGACTTCCTCCACTAACGGTACATCCAGATCTCTATGGATAACAGAATTCTTCACAAACCATGGAGCATTGGTAAGTAGACGAAGAGCTCTATTTTGCTGGGTTTGGACTCTTTTGATCTGCGTATTGCTGGCCAGCCCCCATATGGAACAGCCATACTGCCAGATTGGACGTATCATGGTTAAGTATAGGAGGCGTTTATTGTCCAACGATAATGGTAAAACTTGGCTGAGAAGGGGCTTGAGTAGATTAATGCGGGAGCGGAGTCTTTTCACTCGTTCAGTTATGTGAGAAATGTATGTGAGCCGTTGCTGGAGATGGACACTTGAGTAGCGTACCACTTCTGTTTCAGGGATAGTTTCGGTGTTGATGACGATTTGGCTGGTCTGGTAATTTCTTTTCAGGGTGAATGTGGTCACGCACGATTTTTCAGCGTTCTGTTAAAGAATAAACGCAATAGATACTGTTTTACTTCTTTTATTGGAGCTTAATAGATGAGAATACATTATTTCAAAAAGGTGAACATATAACTAAAGTAACGTTAACGTTACAGTAAAGATGGCGAGCTAGTTGTTGTCTAGTGTATACCTTTTTAATGTCCAACACGTTCATTACGACTCGCCACTGGTTAGTCAATTCTTGGATGTTATTGAGGTGGAGCTGAAGTTTTGTAGATGCGACTTGGCCCCGAATTCTGAAGAGGTTATTTCGGAAGAAAACTGCCGTTTCGTTAAATTCTAGGCCCTCCCTCATTTTAGAAAATGCGGTATGATGTTTGGTATATCGTAGTGTTTGAAGGAGGAGCGCTGTGGGGGGATTTCGATGGTGCTTACACTCGTTTGATACGGTTTTCATTCCGTTAGTTTCTCTTTCTTTTAATAAGGCGCAACGCAAGCGTTTTACCGAAGGGCACGAGAGGGTACGAAGTGCTTGAGAATATAAGTAAACATGGAATTGTTGTCTTTGTTCCGGAGCCACACAAAGGCCAGACCATGTCCGTTGACAATCGTTTTTCAAGGTAGCTTCTCAATAAGAAAAAAGGAACATGTTAAAAGGAGGTCACAATAATAGAATTGTTGCTTGCGGAGTGAGCTCAGAAAGAGGTTGAGAGAACAATATTGGAAGCAGTTTTATATTATCAATGGGACCTTTTTGACTCGAAGATGACAATGGGGGGTCAGAAGTGGTGCGGTGTCCAGGAGTCACGCCCAGCTCCTTTCCGCCTTTGTTGAACCCTAATCAAAACATCTGTCAATAAGGAATCGTACTCGACAATCGCTCTCCTTGCCCAGTTCTCATCAGCAGGGAACTTCCCTTAACAACCATCAAATTGCAGCTTCTATTGCAATAATTGCAGACTCAGTTCTCACGGGCGACCCCCAGAGAGAGTTTGTGTCTTTTTCTCCGCGTTTTGTCCGGGCGTTGCTCGGGGGTCGCCCACAGACGACAATCGGAAGGAGGGATAACATTTGTCTGGAGTCTTTGTTGATTTGATTGTACGACGATTTATGGTAACCGTGGTTCTACTTGAATGGGCGGATGGGGTGGTCCGCGACGGAAATAACAGCCCACAAAATCACGCCCAGGGGCGGTTCACTTGGGACGGTGAGTAGGTAACATTTCCCCGGTAATTACACGTAACAGACGACAGTCATAGCCGCTTATTTGCCTAAGAAACAAAGAACAGCGGCAAATTTACCACGCAATTGACGTCATTAACTACGTTATGAAACATAATATAAACACACAACAAGCGAAAAGCGATTTCATTAACAACTCATCAACAAATATTACAAGAAAACTCAATATTCCCTGTCTGGATTTCAAGTTATTCCTTGTACCATTGTTCGTAGTTCCGTATTTTCTTTGCAACACGAGCGGCTGACAAATAGTGCAATCAGCATAAATTGATCACGAATTATTTTTATTACTCAAGCAGACAATATTGAACTAATTATTAAATTTTTCTTCAAGCCCAATTACAAGAAGTGAAATGCGAGAGGTGATTGCCTTTATATCTTACACCGCATTATTGATGATTTAGCACTCATGTTAACGATTTTATTTCGGTTTTTACTTCTGAGTCCTCATTGTGAGCAAACGAATGGCTCCTGAAAAACTCCTCGGAACTAGGGGTAGGAAAAATGGGACGTTCTGATTCTACGTATCTTGATACGTAACCCACCAATTTTGAAGGGGAGGCCAAAGAATGTTACCTTTGCTAGATTTCAATGGAATTAATGTTGAAAATAATAAAACAAAAGTTGTGAACGTGAGTGTGAATCTGATGAGGGAACGTCAGCCCAATTTTCATACTTGGCAACAGCTGATTCAAACACCACAACTCGTAGTTTTGTGATATCGATTTTCTTGTTCTGAGATACTTTGCACGTAGAGCAGATAGGTATAAATATTAATGCCGACTAAGAAAAAAAATCTAGAAATTTAGAAAAAAAATCGTGCGCATATTTTTCGTGTTTTTTCGTGATGTCGGCGTAAAATTATTTAAAGAAATAAGCATTCTATGACTTTTAACGGCGTGATCCTGATCCATCATCCTGTTGGTAATCGGTAAGTTCCGGGATCTTGTCAGTTTACCATATCGATGGCATCACATGATAACCTCGTATCTTGGTTTTGGTTTTTTTAAACTTCTTATCTCATCGTCCCATGGTTCGAATTTCGGTGGAAAATGAATTTTCTGCCCCCTAGAGACCTTTAGGTTAATAAAATTACCCCAAAATTCGAACCACAGGACGATGAGATAAGAAAAAACTCTGCAAATTCTTGACACAACGGTTCATTATCTTCTTTGTACAGATCACCCTTCTGTCTAGATCACTAGGTCTAAATGTCTAGATCCTAAATGTTAGATTAATTATTATTGTCAATTATCACTGATTATTAACAATTTTATCAAGTACCTAGTGAAAATTATTATAATTTATTGTTAGGTATTAATAATTCGTATTTGTTATTAATAATAATTATTATTAATTATTACGATATAATTCTGGGGTTTTTAATACTACGTCGGTAATAATTTTTCTATAAAAGAAGTACCTACCAACAAACATTCGATATTACCTTCATTTCCGTGGCACGAAACGCACCTCAGAACAACAAACTCGACATCACTTAAGCCATATGATGTTCCAAAGAGCTTGTTAGTATGAAAATGGACCTGTATTTCAACAGTTTGATTCACGATCGTGTTGTGAGGCACAATCTTTGATCCGTCATTGTGAACGAACGGCTGGTCGTACAAAGCTGCGGATGGTCTTAAAAAATTCTACGGAACAAACTCTATCTAAATATGAAATAAAAAACATACCGTTTGATGGGAATTTTTCGAGATATGGAATTTTCAACATTTCAAAATTCGTTTTGAACCCCTTCCCCTTGACCTAGGGTTATGAAAAGTTTCGAGGATCATTGTGGGGGTGGTCCAAACCCAGAAAACAAATTTCGTAATTTTAACTCAACGCTAACTGGGCAAAGTGCCGCGGACGGCGGACGGCGGACGGCGTACGGCGGACGGCGTACGGCGTACGGCGGACGGACGGATTTTTTTTAATTCGATTTTCTGAATCTACGTATATTTTGAGGGGGGGTTAAAATTTTTTTTTCTTTGGGCGATTCCAATGGTTCATTATCGAAGATAATAAACCAAAACCAAGATACGAGGTTATTATGTGATGCCATCGATATGAAAACATTGTTATGGCCTCATTTCATTTCAGTTTCAGTTTAAGGCCTTACGTTCATTTGATTGACATGTAGAAGAAGTCTCAACAGAAACCCGACATGGGCCTTTTTAGGGCTTAGAATCCTAAACCAACGGCTTACCGATTACCGACATGATGATGGGTTATGATCATGCCATAGAGTGCTTATTTCTTTAAATTATCTAACGCCGGCATCACGTGAGAAAACATGAAAATTCTCAATTTGCTCACGTTTGCGCACGATGTTTTTTGAAAATCGTATTCTAGGGAACCGACAGAACACCCCTCAATTGGAATCCGACCGTAACCGCGCTTAATCACGCACTATTTTGACAGCTGTTTCCTATTTCACTGCTCAAGAGGTCTAAAAGAGTTACCAAAAATTTGAAATGAACGAATTAACATTATGAAAGCGAATTTTCCAGTCTTAGTACATTAGTATGAATGAGGTTCAGTCGTTGTTTTATACGAGTACATTATCTATCACACACAGCTCTCCCGAACGAAAACATTGAAACTCGAATTGTTGCAGAAATTCCTAAACCCCAAGTTTCATCAGACCTTCTCCTTCCTGTAAATGTCTAAATCAATTATTGCTCCGTGTTAACATACATGTGGACTAACACATCCACAAAAAATCAAGCAACAAGATGCGATTTACAATTTTCGAATTTCCGCCACGTTTTGACTACTTTGGCCCCACTGTGCGCCGTCCGCCGTCGACGGACCTTTGCCTAGTTAGCGTTGTGCTAAAATTACCGGTTCGGACCAACCCCACAATGGTCCTTGAAACTTTTCATAACCCTTGGTCAATGGGAAGGGATTCAAAACGAATTTTGAAATATTGAAAATGTTGAAAATTTTATATCTCGAAAAATTCAAATGAAACAGTATTGTTTTTAGTTTTCATTTGTTTATAATTTTGTTGACGTCAAATAAATATAACATACTTGTATTGATTTGTTAATAATTGAGTTGATCTGTTATGAAACATGGATAATAGAGAGTTTTCTTCTATAGAGATGGTGGTGAGTCGGCGAGATTCAACATGAAATATTGGCAGTCAACAAGCCATTAGACAGAGGGTTTCACATTTTTACAGCGGGCTTTTCTGACTTCTGCAATTTGGGAACAAGGGACTGACGAGGCCGGTGATGTAGTACAGAGTCCGGCACCATCTCGCGTTAGATGAGATTTTACTGTCCACATACGACACTAATGGGGGAATCCGACGTCGCGATTCACCGCTCTGTTGCCACTGGGGAAGCTGGCAGGACGATTATTCGAGCTGGTAATTCAAATTTCAGAGCTGCCGACGGACGACGCATGTGAGGTGGACAGAGTTATGACCCCCGCGCCACCGCCGCCACCGTCACCGCCGCCTCCATACGGTTCTGCTAAGATGGGCGGATTAGCGTTATGTCGGTCGTGAGGCTTGTGCTGTTCTGAGAGCGGAGGGTTGTGGTGTGGGGGGTGGCGGGGGCGGGAATCGAATTAAACTCGCCCCAACGGTCATGCCCTCACAGGTTCATACATGCCCTATTAGCAGCGGCCCCTTTGTCCCGGGCTCCTAATACCCTTTGGCAATGGTCGATACTCCCCATAAACCAGAGACCGCCAATCCTTGCTCGCTAACAATACCGACGCATCGCCTATTAAACGGTTAACCAACACAGGCTCAACAGATGTGACACAGCCACTCCAACAATTCCATAATAACCAGAGCCACCGACTCCAAGGAAAGCTTATCCGGGCTTTATCTCCCTCACTCTCTACCTCTCCCTCTCTCTCTCTCTCTCACTCTGTCACCCCCCCCCCCCCCTTGTCTAGCCAATTTTGTTGCCAAATACGAACTTTTCGAAACTTTGTACGGTATTTTCGCTTGACGGAGGATATTCATGGAGTCGTGGCCATCATAATGCATGAATGTTGTGCGTTCTCACCTAACTGCGATTTTCGTGGCCCAGGATCAGGGTTACCACTGACCACAAATTTCAGTTCCACTCCAATTAACATTATAATTCGAATGGTATATGAACCGTTCAACAATCTATTCTTTTCTGCATAAATCTCTAGGTAGCAAAAACATCAATGGTTTTTTAAGGCAAACGTCGGTGTGTACAAAAAATCGAAAGAAAAACATCAATGTCAATCCATATTCCTAGAAAAGAAATTACATAGCATTTCCTTGTCAAATTCAAGATTTTCCAAACCAAATTCAAGATTCTCTACTGTCATTAGCACAGATTGTGCCAATTACGTCAATGACATGAAGATGAAGCTTCCTGACGCTATAGCTGGCTGTGACTTTCATTCGCATTGTTTCTAAGCAGTGTTCTTCTGATAAACAAGATGTGTTGAATTAATTGATTGGGTTGGGTTACAGCCCTACATTTTTGTTTCTTTTCCACCAGGGAGAGCATCTCAATTATTCTTTTCTACTAAGTATATATGGTTAATTTCTCTGCTTTATTGTCACTTACCACATCTCAAATCATGGTAAAAACATTATGGCTCATTAAAATGTAAATAAATTGGTTTGAAAAAATCTTGAGTGTGGTTTGGAAAAATATTGAATTCATAATTGCGGTATCTCGAATTGCGAGAAAGTTCACATGTGAATTCTTCGGAATTTTATAAACCAATTTCAATAGCTTTTGATTCAGAGATTTTTTGAAGAGCTCGTAGAGCAAACGGTGGAAGTTTGGGCCAATTTTCTTACTGGGGAATAAGTCATTTAAGCAACTCTCTAATTAGGTAAAAGTACCTCGAAAACGTTGTGTTTGAGAAGTCTGTTTTTTAATGAAAAATGTACTAAAAAGGTTTTTCAAGAAAAAAGAGAACAAAATACTGCATTCATGGATTATAAACAACTTACCTGCGTACTCGCTCACATACTGCACCATGTTGCCGTCCTTAGTCACAATCTCATTTCATTAAAAACTGAAAAAATGGATAATTTAATTATCGGTATTATCCATATAATTCAACCAAGAGGAATCCCTCGAAGTATCCGCTTTCCGCCATCATCCGCTATAAAATTCATCCCCCTGTTTTGTCCTTGTTGAACCAATAATTGACCTTTTATGTGGTCGGTTGTTGCTGATAAGACAGCTCAACCCAGTATGATGCCAGGTTACAACGTGCAATTACCACGGCATTTCGCACCGGACGCTCTACCAGGTTGGTTAGCGAACGTTGCGAAGTGGATGTAAGACAAAGTGATATTTCAGGTCGTTTTCATCGAGTTGTTGTTGATTAGCTAATCAAATGCGTCTGATCAAGACCTACGAGATCCTTACATCTTTACGTCCTTAAGATCCTACATACCTTTATTTAAAAAAAAAAAAAAAAAAAAAACACAAAAATAGATTTCAGACTGGACGTCACTGGACGTTTTACTAAGGACGTTTATTATTATAATAAACGTCCAGTGACGTCCAGTCTGAAATCTATTTTTGTGTTTTTTGAAATCCGATAACTTACGAACTTGCAGTCCATGGGACGAAAATGAAAACAGTTAACACACAGAACAGTAACAGTTACTGTTGTTGTCGATTGTTGTTCGTCATTTTTCCTGGTGGGGCGGTGAGGGGAGGGCATAATGCGAAACTGCCACGAAAATAATTGATTACACCAACGCAAGTCACATCAGCAAAGCACAAACAAGCTCGAGTCAGCCGCACCAGATTAAATTCGTGAATTCGTTGGGAAACGAGGGAAGGCGAAACGGAATGGAGTTTGTATCAGAGGGGTCGAGATATTGGGGGAGACGAGCTTCCAAAGTTATAGTCGAGGGCGAGATGATATATTTCGAAACTTGTTATTCAGCCAATTTTAAATGGCTGCGAAAGGAGCCGGCGGGGATGCGAAAGCTGATTAACTGCACACTTTTCACTCGAAATAAGTTTAAACCTCTTGTCGCACTCGTTGGACATTAGTAGCCGCATATTTGTGAGTCTTGAGAGAGAACTGGTAGAAAACTGCCGCCAATTCTCTTAACTTTTCCGATTTAATTCCAGGTCGACCTCTTAATCATTGATTTAGGTACCTACATTACGAATAAAATAGTTACAAACAGTTTTTTCCATGATAATTATTTATTGTAACTTCAATTTCGTAAATATTGAAAACCAGTTAGTGGATTACAAGGCAACACCAACATCCACTGCACAATTGCACAAACATACTCTATGGTTCCATAAATGTACGTATTGAATGGAATAATGTGGTGAAATATTGTGAGTTCCAGATGATGGTGGAGAGGGGGTCGGTAACTGCCTAGTGATGGTGTTAGTTTATTAGTTTATACCTACTACTTGTACCTACGTCGGCAAAAATACGTTATATTCATGGCAGTTTTGCTTAGTCAGTTAGCGTTGTGCTAAAATTACGAAATTCGGTTTACGGGTTTGGTCCAACCCCACAATGATCCTCCTACCTTTTCATAACCCAAGTTCAAGGGGAAGGGGTTCAGAACGAATTTTGAAATTTTGAAAATGTCAAAATTCGAAAAATTTATGTAAAATGGTATAGTTTTCAGTCCAAATTTACATACTTTATTTTTTAGAATTTTTTAAGACCATCCGTAGGTTTGTACAACCAGACGTTCGTTCACAATGAGGGCTCAAAGTTGGGGCAGATCGAAAATCGTCTACATGAGAGTGAATTGTGAGGCAGCCTGTCGGGTCAATTTTCAAACTGGCTCATCTGATTTGAACAGCTCATGGTTTTCAAATATCGAGTTAATAAATAATATGTAATAATAATGATTAATAATGAAGCATAAAAACTATTAATAACCAACAATAAATATTAATAATTTACACTACTTGATAATAATGATTAATGATAATTCATAATAATAATTAATCTGTCATTAAGTGATCTACACAGAAGGGTGATCTGTACAAAGAAGATGATAAACCGTTGTTTCAAGAATTTGCAGAGTTTTGTACATCAGACAGTGTGACGAACAGTATGACGAACAGTAGGTGTGTTGCGGGTTAGCATTATCTATTTCCAATGCTGTGCGCAGTGTCCGACACACTGTCTGAGCAAAGGTGATGAATAGGGAAATTTCATCAAATGCCTTATCAAAACTTGTAAATATAGTTTATTTGTTAAAAAAAAAAAAAAAAAGAAAAAGACAGCAATGGGGCATTCTCTCTCATCACGGTAATTATTAGTAAATATTTCACATCATTATGGTTCACAATATTTCACCAAGAAGAAATGCATGAATAAAATAGAGCAACGGGGCCGCTCTCTCTCATCGAAATTATTGAAAATGAGCAAATCTCACAGATTAGATTGGTTCTCAATATTTCAACAATATGAAATATTATTCAACAGTAAAGCGCACAGGTACCTAGTGGACAGATACACTGTTACCTATTTCCTTAGACGTCTCTCCTAACATGAAAACTCCCTATAGGTATCCACTAAAACTAGACAGCCTTTTCGTAAAAGCGCAGGTAATGAACCGTTATCAAGAATTTGCTGTTTTTTCTGCAATCTTATCGTTGACAATATTTTCTTTGAAGTTACGGCTTCATCTGTGAAGTTGTGCTTGTGGTAGGTAACAGCCGTTTACCATGAAGCGCAGCTGCTAAACAAATTACTATTCCTTTTTTTGCAATTTTTACTTATTCCTTATTATTACGTATCTTATTACTGAGACAGAGTATTCGTGCCGTACTTTTTTCGATTGGAGTATTAATCGAAATTCTCATCACTCTGTATGGGTCCATGCATTGAACAAGCTTGTCGGCGGTAAGTTGTCGCCCTGTCAATGAGGATGTTTTTAATTTCATTCCATTTCATATAACAATCGTACAATAATGGAATTCAGCGATTGGTCGCTCTTCAATTTCTTAAGAACACGTTCAAATTGAACTCCCGGTTGAACCCGCCAATCAAACGAATCACTGAATAGGAAGAGAAATGAAGAGAAAAAAAAGGAAGAAAATATGACACGAACAAACGGAATGGTTTCTACGACAGAGGAGGTAGGATGTGAAATGGTACAGCCCTCCAGCCCCTGATGGGCCCCTAACTTGGCCCCCGAAGTTGTTGACTTGTTTCATAAACTCTTCCCGCTTGGATACACCTTGCCTCTGTCTTGAACTGTAATCAGATTAATTTTAAATTTCACGACAAGGCATACGCTTCGCTTGGCTCACTCCCTCGTGGGGCAGAACATTTAATTTTCAACTCCTTCTCTCTCTGCCTGCCACCTCCTATAACACCATCTTTAATCACTTCTAATTTCATTATACGACTCCTCGTTGTACGTCTTCAAACTTTACTTTTATTGCAATTTATATCGTTCGTTAAATTTTAATTTCCCTTTCGAGAGTCCGTTTCCACGGAAAGTACCTACTTTGAGGTGCTCTCACGTGTTCACCTGATTCATTCCGGATTTTGAACGTTAGATTTTTTGGAAAAAGGGTCCAATTTACGTTCCATTGCCGTCTACGGTGTAATTAGCGTGAATCTACTTACCGTGGATCCAATTTGATTGTACTCGTAAAACTAGTGTAAGATGGGATAATATTGATACTTTAAAAGTACCGTAAAATGGGCAAAACTTTTGTTAAAAAAAAACCAAACGCGACCGAATCCCACTACATTTGGCTTCGTTATAAGAAATACCTAAAATCACTGTTATCATCCCTAACTTAAACTTCAGCGATCTTCATATTTCAATAACTCCGCCAATATTTTTTTTTTTTTTTAGAGATCTGTCCTTTGGTTTCTGGCCCTCTACCAAGGTGACAATTGGCAAAAAAAAAAATGCATGGAAATCCAAGGGGTTCATGGTATCAGGTTGCTTTTCCTAAATATTCTTACTCTTTACAACAGTGGTGAAACGAGCACAGGACCTTTTGTTGTAAGCAGTGAACAATGGCGGGATTTAAATGCAGCGAAAAAAAAAAAAAAATAAAATAAAATAAATAATAATAATAATAATAAATAAAAAGCTTCCAGAAGAAGAAACTAAACAGAACAGATGTGAAGAAAGGATTCTTGTACGTATTTAGTACATCAAATGTTGAGGGGGTTGAAAACAATTTCGGATTTGTCAACTACGTTTCATCTTATGACATCGCGTGTGAAATATGAACATTTCGGTTGGATTCGCTGTTTTGAATTTTTTTTTTCAATATTTGTTCACCACCCCCCTCCCCCCCCGCTTCGCTTCGTCCTTCCGCCACCGCTCTACCGTAGAATCAACGGCCCTTCTTGACTAAACATGAAACGATACGAAAAGAGGGTTGAAAACTCTTCTCCGTCCACTCGTACACGCTCGAGCGCCCTCAGCAGCAGCCCCTCGCGCTCAAAGCTCTCGGACGCTCAGGCTCCCTACGCCCCGAGAGAAGGGAAAAGTGACAGAGAGAGAGAGAAAAACTAAAAAAACCCGAGGGCTATCTCAGTCGGTTTTCGGGAGGTCAGTGGTGTCCGCCCATCTGTAAACTCTTTGTCAAAGCTAACGCACCCACCAATTATCACTGAATTCGTAGGATATTGTCCCCGTGTTATTTTTACACGGATTAACTCCTCTGGTAGCGGGTTTTGCGGTCGTCCCTGATAGCAAGAATTTATTGTGCCGTTCTGAATTTCGTTGGTCGGATGAAAAAAAAATCGCTTTTCCCCGCCCGCCGCGCTCCTCTTCTGCTCCCTACAACGCTCTTTCCATCCGTTGACGTTTCTGATTCAAAAGTTGTGCGTGTCGTGACGTCGGGTGTGTGTGTTACCGCTTTTTTTGTCTCCGTATCTGGTCATAATTATTCTCGTTTTTCGTCACTCTCCTCAGATAACCGCCAGAGGTCTCGAGGAAATATGGAGCCCCTACAGTCAGCAGAATGCTTTATTTACTGTCTGGTTTTTCGGTCACGAGCTGCCACCGAAAAAAAATCAGTGTTTTTTTGGCGCCTGCTTTTTTTCATTCCGTTCAGTTCAACCCTCGCGAAAATTCAGATTAGAGGAAATAACAGTTGGGTGACTTCCAGCTTGTCTTCACTCCCTCCGCGGTTTCGGTTCGTAATGTCTAATTATCAACCTACGTATGACCGGCCAGAGGCTTCTTCCCGCTAACCGGATTTTCCGTTTCGCTACAGGCGGAACATTAATTAATCAAATCGATAAGTACAGAAAGAAAACCCTGCTCATTTTATCACAACGATTTATAATCTCTCTACGTGACACGAAATAATTGTAGTAATTGGTAACACTCTCAGTTTGGCCTCTTGAAAATTTCAGGATGACCTAATAGCAATTTATTTATATTAATTATGGATTAACTTGTACAGCCACAAGGTCTTCAGCACCTTTTCCGTCACCTTATCCCATTTTCCGACAAAGCTAACTGGGCTTCATGTCGCCTGTGAGGCCTGTGAGCAATTTTTTCAACTGCCTAACATCGCTTTCCTGGAATGCCTTTGTAAACGAGTTGTGGCTAGGGTGTATTTATTTGCATCATCACCCCGAATGATGTCCTAAATATTTTCGAGGAATTTAGCGCCTAGATTGGCTACCAGTTGGTTGAACTCTGAGACCTCTGACCTTATTCGCTCAATCTTGAATTGCGACTCAATTTGGTAAAACCAAACCTCAGGTTTTTCGATCCAGAAAGGGGAAACTTCAGACGTACAGCACGAACTTCCTGATGTCCTGTGGATTTGGATGACATTCCCGGTTTGACATCCGGACTTTCCGTGTCAATTTCCTCAGAAAATACCATACCTGCCGGCGAAAATCTTCGGGGGGAAGAACATATCCCCCCAAAAAACACTCCGTGTAAAAATCACCCCGCCTCGCAAATATCATTCTTCAGAGGCCGGAAAAAGTTATGATATCCACTTTCCCCGCCCGCCCTTTTCCTCATTAAGGAGCTAAGTATAATGAAAAGCTTAACCACTTCACAAGCACCGTACCCCTTTCGAAATCTCCCCTTGGCGCTATTGCGAGACGTTTTTATTACTTCCACAAGCAACTAATACTTGTATAAAACGTTAACCACCATCAAGTATTAGTTGCTTGTGGAAGTAATAAAAACGTCTCGCAATAGCGCCAAGGGGAGATTTCGAAAGGGGTACGGTGCTTGTGAAGTGGTTAAGCTTTTCATTATACTTAGCTCCTTAATGAGGAAAAGGGCGGGCGGGGAAAGTGGATATCATAACTTTTTCCGGCCTCTGAAGAATGATATTTGCGAGGCGGGGTGATTTTTACACGGAGTGTTTTTTGGGGGGATATCACATCTTTTTGTTGTTGAAGTGGGTCACTTTATAAAGAAGGTCTATGCAAAATTTCAAGTCGATTGGTCCGGTTACCCAGGCTGTAGACTCGTCAAAGTTGCCAAAATTAGCCAAAATTTCATTTTTTTGTTTCTAAAAGTTTTTGGGTTGAGATAATGGGTTAAACCTTTCAAAAGGCACTGTCTGATGTTGAAACGAAGCTCTGTGCAAAATTTCAAGTCAATCCGTGAAGGTGGAAATGCCTAACTGATTAAGGAGAAGAAGAACAGGTAAGGGTGAAAAACCGGGTTTTTGAAGTTATATAACTCGGCTCCCTTTAAAGATATCGACTTGAATCTTTCAAAAGGCACTTGCTACACTTGAAACGAAGCTCCGTGCAAAATTTCAAGTCAATCGGCGAAGGTGGAGAGGCTGTAGCCTTGACCGACTGAAAAAAGTAGAAAAACATGGTAATTGGTTTTTGAAGTTATATAACTCGGCTCCCTTCAGACCTAGCGACTTGAAACTTTCAGGTCTTTCTATTATCCACACCAAAAAGATCCATACCAAATTTCAAGTTGATCGGTCTACTAGGAGCCAAGATATGGCCATAATTAGCCTAAATTACCCTAAATTTCAGTTTTTTTGTCCCTAATTTTTTTTTGGGTTGAGATAATTGCTTATTTCGTTCAAATGGCACTGAGCCATGCTATAAAGAAGGTATGTAAAAAAATTCAAGTCGATTGGTCCTTTTACCCAGGCTGTAGACTCGTCAAAGTGGACAGAATTTTCCTAAGGTTTCTGTTCTTTTGTTTCTAAAACTTTTTTGGATTGAGATAATGGGTCAAATCTTATATAAGGCTCTGTCTCAAGGTTAAATGAAGCTCTGTGCAAAATTTCAAGTCAACCGGTCAACGTGGAGAGGCTCCAGCCTTGCCTGTCTGAACAAGGAGAAGGAGAAGAAGGAGAAGAACAATCTAAGGCCGAAAAACCGGGTTTTTGAAGTTATGTAGCTCGGCTCCCTTTAGACCTATTGATTTGAAACTTTCAGGGCTTTCTAATATACACTCAAAGAAGACCCACACCAAATTTCAAGTTGATCGGTCAAATAGGAGCCGAGATATGGATACCTCGAAAACGCGTTTCGTGACGTCCGGTAAACATGGACTCGGCATCGTTCGTTTTCTCAACTTCTTTGCTTGGCGGGGCGGAACGCTACCGCGTTCCTAGATGTCATCAGCGATTGAACACAAGAAGTCGCTTCAACATTATTCCCACCGTTCGTCGCGCCAAGCACATCTCCGCCCGGCTAGCGCCCGAAGCTATCAAAACAATCGACGACTGGCAATCGGGGTTCATTTGTGCAGTTTTAATCCAACTAGGCGCAAGGACCGCCACGTCACCGTCCTTGACGAGTTGTTGGAACAGAACTTCCGACAAGAGACGGGACCAGGACTAGCCCCCTGGCAGTTTTGGATGAAGGTTTTGGAAAACAAGGTACCTACATGACGTATTTTAGAATAAACTAGTTATAAGTATTTTGCTTGTTTTCCACGTTTTCCAACCTCAGGCTCCATAGGGCAAATACCTACATTAAATGTCACCACAAGACTTTCAAAACTCTATATGACAGTGATAATGGAGCTTGTGTAAATGGAGCTATTCGCTGTCCTCGAAAACAACTGGGTTTTCTAACGTCGAGATAAGAATAGAATCTGATTCTTATTACCCTATTCTTATCTTGATCGGTTAACCAGTTTAAAAAACGAGAGGCCGAGAAACGAGGGCAGGGATCCGTCCCTTTATAATATAAATAAAGTCAGAGATCCCTCTGCAACGATTTTCCACTGGAGTAGAAAAAGAAGGGGGATCGGGAAAACGGTGGTTCTATTAGTAGTAGAAACTAGTCTTCCTCAATCAAGGCGGCCGTGATCGTAGGCAGCATACAGAGGCAACCCGACGGAGGAGGCACCAGGTGAGGGAAAGACAAGAAAAAGATGACGTCATTCGAGCGGAAACCTCCGGTAATGAGGCAACGGGAAGAAGAGCAAGAAGGGTCGGGATATCTAAAGGAGAAGGCGAAGACGAAGAAGAGGAAGAAGCAGAAGGGTTGGGATATTCTCTGGATATTCACTGCACGTGGAATCTGAAAGAATTCACCTGAAGTAACCAACTCGCTCCCTTCTCCGACTCTGACCAAAACCATCGCCGTCGGTCCCGTCTCGCCGTGAGTCGACATCGGGGTCGGCCGACCAATGCTAACGCTCATTGAGTTTGAGAACCGATTCAGCATTTTAAAATCTTGGGAGAAATGAATACATCCGAGAGACAGATACGAAACGTCCTGCCGCGCCGTGGGACGAACAGGGTTCGTTCATATATGAAATTTGGCGCTGATTTCAAATATACTCCATATTCAATCAATAGCTACTAGAGCTGAATGAAATGAAATTTATTGACAGTTGAAAATTTAAAAAATTCTTCTTACATTCAACATATTGGTGGCAGTAGCACCACCCGTGCTACCACCTAGAGTTGATAGACTACCCTATACAGTTAGCAACAAATTACAATAAACGACTGAATGATTGAATAATTATTATTATGAATTATCATTAATTATTAATAACAATTATTAGGTAGTGTAAATTATTATTAGTTAGTGTTAGTTATTAATCATCATTATTAATGGTTTTTAATTAGTCATTTTAGCACAACGCTAACTGGGCAAAGTGCCGCGGACAGACGCATGGTTTTTTTTAATTCGATTTTCCGAATCTACGTATCTTGAAAGCTAAATCTGCACATTTTAAAGGGGGGGGGGATTTTTTCTGGGGCGATTCCAATGGTTCGATAACTATCGAAGATATCGCCGTCGGTCCCAAAAGATTGTAAGAACTCCTCTCCCATCTTTTCTCAATTAGAATGACTACGGCACCCCACTGTAGAATAATTCTTATCCTTTTGCCTAATTGCCTCACAGGATTTAGCAGTATAATGAAAGCTAAAGAATATTCGTAAATCTCCTCTGCAATCACTGGCTAGTCAATAACTTTTCGATAATGTAGGTATATCTTTCCTTGTCTTATTAACGAAGAAAAAACAAGCTTTTTATAAGAAGATCTAACGAAATCTACAGGAAATCTCACCTCCATAGTTAGGAAATCTCATCCCTGCAGAAGTTTCATCTCTTATTCTATTCACTAAAGTAAGGATAACATAAAAAGGACTCAGGGTGTTAAATATAAAATCTTGATACAACTATACCTAATCATGAAATATTTTGTATCCATTTTTTGCCGAGTAACACCTCAGTTTGTAGATGTTTCAACTCTGAACACGATAGTGAAGTCAAAATTGCGATATCACATACCGTTTTCAGATTAGAGCAGATGAACCGTGAAGAACATCTCAAGTAACAACCATGTTTCTTGTATAAGGCTTTAATTTTTGTTTCCTGTTAAATTGTGAAGATGTATAATTTACTTTAATTTATTTCATGGTACCTATGTGGCTGTATGTTTTGAACATTGCCAAATAAAAAAATTTAAAAAAAAACCATGTTTCTTCATGTTCAAAGCGCTCCAGTTAGAGGACAGATTAAAAATGAGGTGTCACTTGTCGACATTTCATTTTTGGAATTCATGGGAACCTAATTTTTTTCCCCTTAAAATTCCCCAAAACCCCCCTTAGATAGGCCCGATTCTGTCCATCTATGAACTTATAAGTTCTATAGCCTTTCGATTGCGAAGCTGGATTTCTTGCGCAAATTTGAACTTTTTCTGAAAATTCAAAATTCAAATTTTCTCAACAGTTTTTAATTAAAACAAAATAACTTACATGAATTTGATAAAAAATATCTTCAACGTCAATGAAAACGGCTTTTAAAAACGGTTTTATGGGTGATCTCTCCAAACTCCCCAAAACCCCCACAGATAAAATTTATCTAATACCTTTAATATACCTTTATATTTATATCTAGGGACGCGGGAGCGTCCCGCCCGCCAAGAAAACCGAAGCCCAGAAAACCGAAGCGACTGAGACACTGATTACGCGACGGAACAAGTAGGGGTTTTCACCCTATCGCAGCTCGGTCCCCTGAGTGTCTTGAGAGTTGATTTTTTGTACACCAACTCTCCAGGGGCACGTGAGGACGTAAACCAAATTTCAGCTCTCGGGAACATCAGGTGTCGGGCGTATAACAGTTTTAAAACCACTATTTTTCACGTTTTTCGTGTTCTTCTTCTTCTTGTTGTTCATTGACGGGGCTACAGCCCAGCAGACAAGTCGGATCGAGCTGAAATTTTGCACACACGTTTGTTATGCTCCAGGGGAGTGCCTTTTGAACAAGCCTGAATTGAAGCATTACATCATTACAGTTGTACCACCGCTGATTACTCGTGACCACCAGTAATACTTATGTTAGCTTGTTCATCTGGCAAAAAGCTCCCGCCAACAGCATTGAAAGAAGCGTAAAGCTGCCTGCTGGTGTAACAGAGGAAACATATTAGGTGAAACCGAGGGTGACTAAGGGTGAGAGGGGGTTGTGGGAAGGAGACAGGGAACAGGAAAACATTGACGGTGGAGGTTAGGGGTAGGAGGATCAGGTTTCTATATGCACACTCAACAGCGAGGTGCGAAGCACCGAGCATCCTATATATATGGCTGGCGGGCAAAATGGATATCATTCCTTTTTGCGGCTGAGGATTTTGGCGGGCCAGTTTTTACAACGGAGTTGTTTTTGGGGGTTTATAATACCTTTATATTTAATACCTTTATAAAATATCATTTTTTGGGGCTCTTTTGGCTGTGAATCCAGGCTGGTCTGAAACGGATTTTGGTTTACACATTTTTCGGAAATTGGAGTTTCAAACATTTTGGACCAAACACGATAGCGTCTTCGAAAATTCGCTAAAAACAAAAATTGGCTGCAACAAATGCTTGGAGTTTTTCGAATCAATCGGACATTGTGGGACTCAACTGATTTTTGAAAGAGTCTTTTTCTGACTCAAATTACCATTTTGTACAACCTTCAGTGAATTTGTGAATCGGGTTTGGCTTCTTTTTTTTCTACAGTTTCTTAGCCCTTAATACAACAATACAATTGCGTAGCGCAGATAATCCTCAAAATATTAGGTTTATTGTCATCAGTACATGATTGACAACACCTTAGCAACACCTTGGATAAGAAAAAAAGAGAAAAATTCCGAACCAAACAACATAGGCAAGTACGCAAACTCAATTTTCTTGACATTTTACTTTTGTTACTTAGCACCTTCATCCACTTGTGTCTTCAATTGTGTTCAAACAATAAATGAATTTGAATTTGGACTCCGAGTCCAGAAAATCAAGTGAGTACCAAGTTCCAAGCAAATAATTATAAGGTAGTTGAAGGTTTTTCAGAGCTTTAAAGGGGCTTGGCACCACCGTGCGTCGGTTCTAGTATTACGGATTTTCGTGATTTAATGCCCGTTGCTCCTGGCATTTACCTTCTCTCTGGAGAGGGAAAAAGAAGGAAAACGACGACGGGCTCTGCGGGGTCGAACTTACGTTCTTCCGGGAGGTGGCGGCGGGGACGGCCGAAACTTTGAAAAAGACGAGGACGGAGAGTAACTTAGCCAAGTCATTGCCGGCCCCCGCGAAGGACTTGGGAGAACATTAATACTCGGAGATAGTGCCCCAAACTTTCTGCATATTTTCCCCACAATATTCATGAGCTTCAAGTTGGCCACGGAGGAGAAGGGCCCCTGCTCAAGATGGGAGGGATTTTTATAACATAGCTCATTTAAAATACCTCCCTTCGAGCGTCTTCCCGCTTCCCCCGTCATAATTGGAATAATTTTCACAAACTTTCGCTATAATCGGGCTCGTTCTTTCGGATCCCATTTTCGTGATTAGAATCGCAGAAGGAGATTGATAGAGCTCGTGCTCACCCACCGCGTATAATGCAGAAATGAATAATACCCAAGATAATGAAGTACTTAGTTCTACTCGTACATCAAAAACGTAAGTCTCGTTATTATTATCAGTGTTATTAATTAGATTTGCAGCCAGGACACATTAGTTAATGTTATTTTAAGATTACTACTTCCTAAATATTATTGAATTACAAGGATGGATCATATCTTCCTCCAATCGAGACTAGTATTGGTAGCGTATAATGCACTCAGAGCAGTAATCGATACAGAAAATTAATGAACCGTCGTGGAAAAATTTGCAGATTTTTTGCTTTATTCATTCTTCAGATTCTACGTATGATGAAATGGAAATACCACACAACTTGGGGCAAAATGGGAGGCATTGCACCTCATTCACAGTGGAACGCCCGGGTGGTCCAACCATTCCACGACGGTTCATTAATTTTCTGTATCGATCACTGCTCTGAGTACATTATACGCTACCAATACTAGTCTCGATTAGTAGGTACTCTTACATGATATACCTACTACCTGTAATAGTCTCTAGTAGTACCAATGTGGTGAATTCTATATGGTAATAATATAAAATGGTAAATGGAAACCCGAAAAAACATGCGGAGTTATTAATGAAATACTTGAACGAAAATTTAACAAACAAACGAACGTTATTCGAGATGTGATTATTGAAGGGGTAAATAGTAATGCACATGGGGATCCCAAATAATATATTATGTAGCTAATGCCTTTAATAAGTACTTCGTCCGTAGTAGACATCCTTTTCACTACATTAAGACCGAATTTTGTACTTGGATAGTTCAGTTGATAAGGAAAATGATTCTGATTTTAAAGGGATGCAAAATTTAAGAGCGGTTTCTAGGTATGAAAGGATGCAGCTATAATGGAAAAACGGAGTGGTCCTGGTCCTGGTGACGTTGGAATTACCGTCGTTTTGCTTAAACGATTAGGTCAACACATTTTTAAGCCTCTCGAGTTTCTTGTTAATTTCAGCCTTATCCGTGGTTTTCCCCCTGATATTGTCTCAAGAGTCCTGTCCATCCTACTTCATTAGTCAGCAAAGTTGTAATGATTTTTTAAATGGAATTTTATCTTCTCCCCAACCCAATTTGGTTTCACTTAGTCCCAAGATGCTATCGCTTATCAGACTTCTACAATCATCCCTGAAATGGAAGCGAACAATAAGGTCCCGGTGGTACATTTGGATTTATCCTATTCCTTCAACTATATCTGCCATGCTAAACTGATCAATAACCTTTCTAATTTATTTATTTATTTATTTATTTATTTAGTTGTACATTTCACAATTGTATAGGTATATATAAACAAAACATACTATATTACAACTTATTGCTAGGCTAAAGGCAATGCCTGAACTACCTAGCAAGAATTGCTGTCAAACATTAACATTACTAATAAAAAATAAAATACTACTTCTGTACAACTTGTTATTGAAACAACGCACTAATATAATATGTGTGATGCCTACAGAATACATTGATATTTCCTATGTATAAATACTATTTACAGCCTCCTCGCATTTATCTAACCCAAGTTTGATCAACCAATCACAAATTGTATTCCTATAAACAGGTCGAGAAAAGGATGTTGGGGATTTCAAATCTGTAGTGAGGGTCTTGTGAAGGATATACAGTATATATTGGGGGCTTCTAGTTGTAAGTGAGAGAGTTGGTTTGGGGTTAATTACATTACCTTCAAGTCTAAAACGAGTGGGATACACATAGCTTTGGCTGCTCAGGATACTTGGGGTCTTGTAGTACAACAATAAAAGGGATTTTAAAAAAAGCTGACGAGGACTAAAGACCTTAAAGTCATTATAAAGCTGAGAGCTTGGGTAACGGTTCGGTTTTTTAAGAATAACTTTTATGATCGATTTTTGAAGGACATTAATTTTTTGAAGAGTCGTATGGTAGCATCCACCCCATATCGCCACTCCATATTGCAAAATAGATTGAACAAGGGCTATATATAACATAATTGCGGCGTTATGGAAAATGCGTTAGCACAGGTTTGTTGTTATCCAATCGTACATATACGATTGAGGTCCTTGGAGCGCCCAAGAACTATTCTCTAGAGAACTATTCTCGCACTCTCACCTCTCTGCTTTTTATCATATGGTGGTTTGTCGATTATTAAATCTTGGTTGGATGGGAATAACTTAACTCAACTTTCATGCTGTACTTCTGTAATGCTACAACTCAACCAACCAATGACAAACTGTTTTGGTCATGGATTGTGTGTTGGTATTTTATGTCCTTCAATTGATAGAATGTTCACCTTAAGCTGTTAACAGGTCGATTGAGAAACCTCATTTATATCTTCACTAGGCTCAAGCATTATGCTTCAAGCAAACTCATTGTTGTCAGGGATATTTGCACTCAACAATACGGGATTCTAGCTTGGTGTGGTGCATCCCAAAAAGTATTATCCCCGATTTCTAACACCCCCAAAATCGATTATGAGAATAATGGAAATCCATTATTCAAGAAATGAAAATTATCTCCGTCAGCTATACAATTAGTTCTCTATAATTTAGATAATTATGGTCCAACATTAACGTCATGTCACATGATATACCAAGGAATATTGGATGGTGCTATACATTTTCCATGTCTCAGAGTTACTACGTTTTTATTAGTATTAAGTACTTCTATAAAAGTTCCCAAAATAATTTAAACTGCAAAAAATCAGCAAAATTTCAAGATTGGGTCCTTGATTGAAAATGAAATTTTTTAAAAGATGTCTTCCAAGTTTTCATTTTATTTTATATCTTTCAACTGTAGTAAAAATATATAGGAAAACTTTAATTTGGTATTTAGTTTTCTGTTTGTTTTGTACTAATTCTTATACTATTGTTAATTTATACGTCAGTGATTTCTTCTTCTCTATTTGTCTCTCTGCAGGGTTTGCCATACAGGGGAAGTAGGTATATTTCCTTAATACACATGTACCTAAAATGAAAAATTAATTTAACGTTTGCATCAATAATTGAACACACTTATTATCATCTTTCTAGTTTGTTATGGGAAAAGTATTGAAAAAAACGTGCTTCTAGTAGTACCTACTATATGTTGAATTTTATATGGTACCAATAATTGTCTTTAATTGTACTGCTATAGGGCATAGTCAGTTCCTTTGAGTTGATGGTCATCTCAACGGGACGGATCTAGTAGGGCGACCATTAGTATAATATATCTACTACTATGTATATCAATACCAATTTCTTCCTGTACCAATATATTTTGTATTATATGCTCCAAGTGTCCTGTTGTGGTAGACGTTGTCTGGCTTTTAGTTCGTCATCCCGAACGCCGTCCACCTACATCAGAAGAAGATGATTGAATATTCCTCGAGGCTTCCTGAGGAGAAAGTCCTATTAGGGGTTAACCGCGTCTAATAGCCTTTAAGAATGACATTAGGTGAAGCGATTAGCATGTAAATCAAGACGGCGAGACTGGTTTGGATGACGAAAATGTAATCAAAAGGATAACATCTCTTTGTCAATCCCGAGTGGTAAGAGATTGTATTATCATATAAATGATTATCCTCCCTGGACGGCGTTCCCTTTTCCTTTCAACCTCCTCAAATTTCTCACCTAACTCGTCGTATGAATAAAATAGAGATGTCAACTCACCCCTAGACTAGTGTGGGCTTGTGTGGGGGCGGCGGTGGAGGCGGTGCTCTGATCTGCCTCAATACATCTGGTAACCCTATAAATGAGATTGATCGCATTATGATTTGAAGGAGGGAATGACAAGTTATGACGAACCGTGTTTGGGTTCAAATAGTATTGATATCAGAATATATTTCAGTATTATCTCGGAATAGTAATGAGCAGTGTATTTTCTTCTATTCATAACAAACGGGCAGTGGATATGATTTGGTCGTTAAAACGTTGTAACAAATCGATCCACGGGCTTGAAACACATGTTCCCCACCTTTTGACACTGCTCATCGGGAAGGTATTCAAGAAGGTGAGAATTCGGTGCCGTGAGCATTCAATCCCCTCTCCCCTTCTGCTGTGCTCCTTGGAGCAGCACATGGTTCAAGGAGAAGATTCCCACAACCAGCCCCTCAGCAGGACCTCCTTCCCCAGCGGACAAGTGGTCACCTCAGGTCAGGCGCCGCGGCTGCCTCTACGACTACTTCCATCACCAGCCTCCTCAGGGTGTTTATCTTCACTGTCACGGCGACAGGATTGATGATATCACTGATGACACCAATCTGATCCTCCAGCCCCTCTGGGACGGTGAAATCAACGTTTTCAGGGTGGTGGCACTGGTGGCTGGGCGGGAATGGTACCACCCCACAGCCTCCTCCAGCCCTTCTCGGAATCATCTGAGAATAGTGAGGAGCCCTCGCCAAAAGCTTCTGCTCCGGCCATCATCCGCATAATAGCTGGGCTCCCCGGGACGGGACGGGCTTCTTTGGGGGAGGCTCCAGCTCCGGCAGAGGTGGGAAGTCCACCGATCGGGAGGGAGCGGCCGGGCGGGGTGCGACCAGGGCGCAGCCTGGCGGGAGGTCGATATGGTGGAGATGATCAACGCCTCCATCCGCTCCAAACGCTCCTCCACTGCCGCCAAGCGCCTATCCTGATCCTGGAACACCGCCCCAGAGTCTGGGGCCCTGACCCTGTGGCCATCAACCTTCCTCCCCATATCCTTCCTCATTGCCGCCACCTGACGGCGAACATTGGCTGAGGTAGTGGCTCTTCAGCCTCACAGCCCGGGATGCCATTGCCGGCACACCTCGACTATTACCGGACTCTAAATAGGCATCTAGCTGGCCCCTCAGCTCAGCGAGCTCCTCCCTCACGGCCGACTGCACTTCGTCACCCACATTGACCGGAAGCATACTGCTAACCTCAATCGCCTGGGGGGCTACCCCGCTACTTGGCAAGATGTCAGAGGCACCAGGACCAGTGGGGATGATTCGCAACTACCACCTCCTCGCCAGACCAGACACCAGTCTTTTCACGATCTCCGACAACCTGGGAACCACACACGAGTGCTTGCCACCGCCGATGCCCCTGAGACGGTTATCAACGGAGGATGCCATCCCTCACCAGTTGCCCGCCCAGGTGAGTAGATAGAAATTGACAGTACGGCATCTTTTAGCCCTTCAAGGGCTCGAAAAGGGCTGAAATTGGGGAGGTGATAGATAAGGTCCTTCTTTGTCTGAGTAGCCAAAGTTTGGAGACGGTCCGATAATTAGGAAGCCCTAGGAAGGCCATTTTCGCCGATTTAAAGGGCCTAAAACGAACGTTCTCAACTCGATCCGATTCTTGCATTCCCATATACTGGAGGCATAGCGGCCATATTCCGTTCATATTTTAAGGGCTCTCCACCATTCCCCACCCTTCCACTCATTACCTATGCGCCCTACGAACTTGAATTTCATCCGCGATCTATTCCCTTAACTCTCCCTATCATATCCCCCACTCCACTTTTCTTAAATACCCTTCCTTCCCTATTACACTCAATTTCTCATACTTTAAAGCCCTTCCTAGGGCTTCCAAATTATCGGACCGTCTCCAAACTTCGGCTACACAGACAAAGAAGGACCTTATCTACCACCTCCCCAAATTTCAGCCCTTGTCGAGCCCTTGAAGGGCTAAAAGTTGCCGTACTGTCAATTTCTATCTACTCAGGTGGCAGCGTTCCTTTTTTTAGGGCGAGTTCCCCTAGGTGGATTCGCCTCAAGAGAGGTTAATGAGGTCCACCTCCCCATTATCCGTCCTTCAATGCTGTAGGCTCACTTAGGCAACTTAAGGCAACTGGTAAGAGTGAGGGGCCTGGGTCCGCATGTTTGCCACACGTGTGGTGTCCGTGGACACCCACAGTACGGGAAGTTGAAATTTTGTATGAATATTACGTTACCTAATACGCTTTTTGTAGTTTTGAATAAATAAATAAATGAATTTGGATTTATGGTTCCACAACCATAAACCATTGAAATATATTTTTTCACAAACCTGCATTAATTATAAAATGTCTTGGCAATCGAAAGACTAAGTTCGTGGAATGAGATAACGCAAATCTGACTTCACCATCGTGTTCAGTGTTGAAAAACCTATAAACGGAGTTGTTACTTGGCAAAAAATGGTGCCATGCTGCATGATTATGGAGGTTTTTTTTTCTCGAAATATTGCTTATTCAAAATGTTCAATCGATGGTCAAGCACGTGTTGTTTGGAAAGGAAAGAGTGTTACATTGTTGAGGGGACTACCATAAGAGTGAGTGGAAGGGTCAAGAACTACAAGGAAGGCCCTTGTATGCAGTCTAGTTAAAATTATCTTGTATTTTAATTAATTTTGTAAAAGAGTGAACGGGCGTGGAAGGGAGTTGGGGTTGAGCGGAGGGAGGTAGTGCTGGTGACAGGGCGCAAGAATATTCCAACGTCTAATTTAGGGAAGGGGAAAAGAGTATTTTAATATAAGTTATATTAGTAAAGAGGACGCGTTCACGGCTGGCTAAGCGGCTCACGGTTGAACTAACATCACACGTGCCATCTCTTGTGGCAGTGATGGGTGGGGGCGGGTATGATGGGGCGGTAGTGTAGTAGAAGTGCAGGGGGCTTACAGGAGTTTCGATGGGGACCGGTGGAGCGGGAGTGTCGCGAGTTTCTCTCGAACCAATAACCTTTTATCAACACCTACTGTCACAGCGTACACTTCGTATGACTACTTCACTTTTAGTTTTGTTCTGGTACCGGATTTTTTCGTCGAATACTCAGAATCGAAAGGCGTATCGGTACCGCGATTTTATCGAAACGAAGTGTTCGTCACTCAAATGTCGGAAAATGAGCTCTTTAACGACCGGCAGTATCGATGGAATTTTCATTCTTGTGATTGTGCTACAACTATCAATGATACAACTATTCATAATACCACACCACTATTTAGTTACTGATACTATCTACTGACATATAAAACTTTCCCTTTTAACGGTACCTGAGTGTTTCTCCGAAAATGTGTATTTTTCAAATAAATTGTAAATGTAATTTTCTCCGAAATTTAAAATGCGACTAAAATGCATCAAAATTTGACTGTGTAGTTGACGGATGATAAACTACATATACGCCAAGGGTCGATTACACGAGGCGAGTCTACTAGTTACTGGCCGGCTAATTAGAAGCTGGCGAGACAGCGAGTGCGCTAGTTGAGGATTACGCGTAGCTTATCACCCGGAACGGATTTAAATGAATCTCCAGTTGCTAAATAACGTAATGCTATTTTCAGTTTGGTGGCTACAGGGATTACCATCCTCAGTACCGTGTCCTTTTTGTAATTCTTGTAATTAGCATGAATAGTAATTGCAATGAAGTAATTTTTACTTCATGATTTTTGACTTCTTGATTTTCGCCCACCTACCGCCGTTGAGTTTTCACGTCCACGGCAGCCGTATCATTAGATGATTTTTCTTCCGTTAAAGTTGAACAGTCATGCACCATGGCTATAAGAGCGAATTTTTGAAGAAATAACTGGTTTTATGTACAATGTCTCCATTTTACGGGGTTTAAAATGAATATTGACTCGATTTTTGCCGAGTAACACCTCAGTTTATAGATTTTTCAACGCTGAACACGATGGTCAAGTCAGAATTGCGATATCACATTCCGCTATCAGATTAGAGCAGATGAAACGTGAAGTACATCTCAGGTAACAACCAGTTTTCTTCACCTTCAAAGTGCTCCAGTTTGAGAACGAAGCAAACTGGCCGCAATTCTGACTTCACCGTCGTGTTCAACCTACAAAACCCCTAAAATAAGGTGATTACGTACTTCGTTCATGTTCGCCATAACACAATCTTTCGCCTTACAAATTGTGACCAATTGACTCAATTATACTTTCATTGACCTGCGTACAGTGACTTATTAAAACCCGGCATCACGCTGGTACGCGTCTTTTAGGGCTCGGAATTATAAGGAGTGGGTAAAACAGGAAATTTTGGAAAACGGTCCGATTTGGAAAAGAGCGGACCTTTCTGATAACTGGAAGGTTAAGTTAACTCTAACTAAATGAGCCGCAGATGAGACGGCTGACTAACCCGTAGAAAACCTCGTCTGTTCGGAATTCCAACAATCGGTCTGAACATCCCAACGGGCCTCTGGGAACGACTGAGGGGCGGCGGATCGGCGGAGAAAACAGGGTTTTCTCGGAATCTGAGATATCCAGAACTCCAAAACCTTCGGTTCCATTCGAGGGATCGACGGATTGGATTGAACGCGAGCTTGTCCCCAATGGGGCCTTTCGGGGAGTCAAGAAATAAGATGATGAAATAGTTTAGAAATAGTTATTTCAAGTTACTATGAAATTGTTAAATGTGGGAAAAGATTTTTTTTGTGGTCTATCTCATACATTTCTGTTAGGATACAAATATGTATATATATTTTTTGTTCTTTTCTTCTCATTGGTAGTTTAAAACAGATACATACCTAACTTTGAAGTCATGAAATTAGCTTCCCCTGTCAAGTTGCTAAAAGAGGCCTTGGCGAACTTGAACAACGACAGAGGAGCCGAGGCCGAAATCGGTTACCATCGAGTTGAAAAAGTTTGATATTTATTTTCAAATATGTCCTAAAGGTCAAGTAAAAAAATGTACGTCTGCCACTCCTAAGCCGAAGCTTAAAGAAATTACGTCAATTTAAACTTTCAGAAACTGACCACTTTTTTAGTTATTCGTTGATGGCTTGAACTGCATTTTTCTCGTTCGTTACCCTCTGTCGACTTGAATTTCTCTCATCTGCCACCCCCACGTTGCTGTCCAAAGCGGGCAGACGAAATTCAAATTCGGCCAATTTGGGTCATTTTTTGTATTTACTAGTAGACGAACAGAAGTTGAAGGAGTAAATTCTACTTGCCATCGACAACAGCGCACATTTTGCTAGACAATTCGTTAAATTTTGACTTATTAGTTGACGTTTAAAACTTTCATTATATAATTGCGCATCACTAGTAAGTAGAAAAACTCTGCAAATTCTTGACACAACGGTTCATTATCTTCTTTGTACAGATCACCCTTCTGTCTAGATCATTAGGTCTAAATGTCTAGATTGTTAGATTAATTATTATTATGAATTATCACTAATTATTAATAATTTTTTCACGTACCTAGCGAAAATTATAATAATTTATTGTTAGGTATTAATAATTTGTATTTATTATTGATAATTATTATTATTAATTTTGATTAATTAATACGATATAATTCTGGGGTTTTTAATACTACGTCGGTAATAATTTTTCTATAAAAGAAGTACCTACCAACAAACATTCGAAATTACCTTCATTTCCGTAGCACGAAACGTAACTCAGAACAAAAAACTCGACATCACTAAAACCATATGATGTTCCAAACAGCTCGTTAGTATGATAATTGACCTGTATTTCAACCGTTTGATTCACGATCATGTTGACAGGCTCAAGTTTTGAGCCGTCATTGTGAACGAACGGCTGGCCGTACAAAGCTGTGGATGGTCTTGAAAAATTCGACGGAACCAACTCTATCTAAACATGAAATAAAAAACATACCGTTTGATGGGAATTTTCGATGTTTTGAAATTTTCAAAATTTCAAAATTCGTTTTGAACCCCTTCCCCTTGACCTAGGGTTATGAAAAGTTTCGAGGACCATTGTGGGGTTGGTCGGAACCCATAAAAAAATTTCGTAATTTTAACTCAACGCTAACTGGGCAAAGTGTCCCTCGTGGTTGCGTACTCGTACTCGTACTCGTACGAAAGCTGTACCCACTTTATGGTTGCTTTGAATCACGAATCCAATGGCTATGACTGGCATGTCTGAAGCCAAATCATCTAAGAAGAAGAATTCAAATAAACACCTCGATTGAAGTCTATTTTGTCTCCTTAATTCACCTCATCCATGGGCCTCTCAGATAATATGACGTCGCAACACAAGCGACCAACTACGTCAAAAGATATGACGTCAAACAGGTGCCGCCAAGAACACCTCACTGGATATGACGTACATGGACCGGCAGGGGGTGGATGACGTGAGACAAGTGGCTGGTAAGAACACCTTACTAGATATGACATACGAGGACCGGCAGGGGGTGGATGACGTCAGACAAGTGGCTGGTAAGAACACCTCACAGGATATCACGTACGTGGACCGGCAGGGAGTGGATGACGTCAGACAAGTGGTCGGCTAGAACGCCTCACAGGATATGACGTACGTGGACCGGCAGGGGGTGGATGACGTCAGACAAGTGGCCGGCAAGATCACCTCACAGGATATGACGTACGCGGACCGGCAGGGGGGGGGATGACGTCAGACAAGTGGCCGTCAAGAACACCTCACAGGATATGACGCACGTGGAACGGTAGGGGGTGGATGACGTCAGACAAGTGGCCGGCAAGAACACCTCACAGGATATGACGCACGTGGAACGGCAGGGGGTGGATGACGTCAGACAAGTGACCGGCAAGAACCCCTCACAGGATATGATGACGTACGTGGACCGGCAGGGGATGGATGACGTCAGACAAGTGGCCGGCAAGAACATCTCACAGGATATGACGTACGTGAACCGGCAGGGGGTGGATGACGTCAGATAAATGGCCGGCAAGAACACCTCACAGGATATGATGACGTACGTGGACCGGCAGGAATGGATGACGTACGTTGACCGGCAGGAATGGATGACGTCAGAGGGGTCAAGGGGAGCCAAATATTTTAAACCTCCAAATCTTCCTGACTAATATTAATAAGCATTATGTAAATACGGATCGTAATCCTCAATCTACTTGTACTCTCAACAGTTCCATTATATAAAATATCAAATTACCGTCGAGTTAAGTATTTTTTAACAATTCCTATTTCCATCCTAAAAAATTGTTTCTTCATACAAAAGTTGCTTAACTCAACACTTCATTCGTTAAATATATTTAAAAATAAAATAATAAAAATAAAAATTTCGTAATTTTAACTCAACGCTAACTGGGCAAAGTGCCGCGGACGGCGTACGGACGGATTTTTTTTTATTATTCGATTTTCTGAATCTACGTATCTTGAAACGTAAACCAACAAATTTTGAGGGGGGGGGGGGGGGTTAAACTTTTTTTTCTTTGGGCGATTCCAATGGTTCATTATCGAAGATAATAAACCAAAAAGCATTGTCTGCTATTCATTACCTGAGGCCTTAGCTCAGCAGACCGTATTAAAAAGTGGCAAATTTTGTGCAAAAATCGGCATGGACGAGTTGAAACCTGAAATTTGGTCACTAGATTCTTATTATATCCCTGACGACAAAAGTCCACGTCTGTCATGTTGAAACCGCGGCACTTTAGTGTCAGACGAAATTTAAAATGCGACTAAAATGCATCAAAATTTGACTGTGTAATTGACGGATGATAAACTACATCTACGCCAAGGTTCGATTACACGAGGCGAGTCTACTAGTTACTGGCCAGCTAATTAGAAGCTGGCGAGTCAGCGAGTGCGCTAGTTGAGGATTACGCGTAGCTTATCACCCCGGAACGGATTTAAATGAATCTCCAGTTGCTAAATAACGTAATGCTATTTTCAGTTTCTTGGGATTACCATCCTCACTACCGTGTCCTTTTTTCATCATTCCGAGTAAATCCATACCCAGTAAATCATCGAACTGTGCACCGGTGATTCTTAACAAGTTTCCATATGCTGTAGTATCTTCGTTTTTCAGCTCTTTTAATAGTATACTTGATGCACCATAACTTACCCTTCTTCGTATACACAGTTTCACCCGTACACTTCTTCGACGACGTTTGGTTGTCTCGTTTTCTCTTCGTATTAACTCGTTTTTTATGACCTTTGACAAAACTTGCCCACTTGCCGCTTTTGGTTTATTAACTTCGATAGTAATAAACCTTTGTAATCGACCAAGAAAAGAAATTACCCTCCTTACGTTTACGTTTCCAGGTACGTAGATTCCAAAAATCAAATTAAAAAAAAAAAAAAAAAAAAAAAAAAAAAAAAAAAAAATCGGTCCGTCCGCGGCACTTTGCCTAGTTAGCGTTGAGCTAAAATTACACAATGTTTTTACAGGTTCGGACCAATCGCACAATGATCCTTGAAACTTTTCATAACATTCGGTCAACGGGAAGGGGTTCAAAACGAATTTAGAAATTTTGAAAATTTCAAAAATCGAAAAATTCATGTAGAACGGTATAGTTTTTATCAGTTCACATTTACATAGAGTTCATTTTTTTTTTAGAATTTTTAAAGACCATCCGCAGCTTTGAACTACTGCTCAATGTAAACCGCTGCAGAGTTTTTAACTAGCAACTCCCTTTACACACGGCGGTTTAGTTTAGTGGCGAGTAAAGCAGCCCGGTCTTCAACTTTCCCCGAGCTTCTTTACTAGCTGGATAGTTTGATAGAGTAGGATTACACGGAGCTAGTTTACTATCAACTAGCAAAGTAAACTCGCCTCGTGAAATCGACCCTTCACACTTCGCCTTGTTGTTAAACCCTATTTGCTCCTCTAATTTGAACTGACCAATTTTCGCTCACCATAAACAATGTACTTTGGATTTTTTTCCGTATACACGGAACACTCAATTTCGGAAGCATTTTCGTATTCGGTTCGCTTTACATTGAAGTCATTGCGATCGCGTATTTTGAATGATGCGGCGGACCTGTGTTAACGCCGCTCACTAAAACCAGATGTCTCTCCGATACAATCCTGCCTTCTCATGTTTCTCGTGTTTCATAAAAATGAACATGACGGTCTCGAGTCGTGCCCATAAGGCTCTTTTTGAGCTCCCCAACCGTTGCCGACAAGTGAACGGGTGGCGAAGTTATTGAGATGTAACTAGCGATAAGATTGCGTTAGGGCACGCGGCGGGTATCGGCCAGATGATACTGTGTCACGTGACGTGACAAGCGGCAAGTGCTGATGGTGATGGTGATGGCGATGGACGAAGAGGGTGGTGGCCATTGTCATTATGATCGTCGACAATGGCCTGAAAACGACCGTCTCTAAACACGGAAATATTACGGGGAATCGGCGCAATGCATCAAATCATTGCTGACAGAGAAAAAACAGAAGAAGAATTGACATGTGAGATAATTTCCTGAAGACAAACGAAGTTAAAAACAAATGTCAGTGGGTGAAGTTCCGTTTTTGAAGTGAAATCCATGTTTTCGCTCGTTCGTACACAAAACACTGCCGCGGACAATTCGATCTGCACGGCCGAAAGTTCCTTCTCTATTTATTTTCTGGTTTAAGGACACCGATTTTTCCTCCAAAAATAATCGATTCGTTGGTAGATATTTCTTGTTATCAAACAGCCAAATGACATTTTACAAGTAAATTATAGGCCGGTGTAGAGTATCATTTGGTCAACTTCCAGTTCATTCTCTTTGGCTTATTTGGCTGGCGGGGTATTTGGGGGGGGGGGGGGTTAGGAGGTATTGGATAGACTGGGTATTGGGTAGAAGACGGACTGATTTTTCTCAAACTACGTATCTCAAATTTTCAAATTTTCAAAGGTGTTTTTTCTTCTTCTTGGTTGATTCCAATGGATCATTATCGAAGACCAAAAGAATATGAAGCTGAAGAAGAGAAGAAAGAATATTGTGCGTTCGTTCACGAAGGTCCTCATTTGGTCCTCCCCCAGTCGGTGACTACTTCAGTAATGGTCTGGTCAATCTCCCTACTAAATTCTGGGTCGACCTAATCACTACTAAAAATTATACTCCGGCGGGGTATTTGGGGGTTACAGGAGGTTTCGCGAAATAAAAATCTTTGTTCCAAGCTTTCGCCTATACTAAGCCATCTACAGGGCTATAAGAAAAACGGAAACCTGCTGTGAGGGTTGACCAACGTTTAACAATGCTGACGTTAAATGCAAATATAAGGATTTACTGACGTCGGCTAGAGTTTGTGCATTGTTAGAGTTCGTACATGACTAGAGTGTTCCCCCGTCCTGGTCTCTGCTGTCAGTACCGCTCGCCGGGTTTAAAAATGATGATGAGCGGACCTGATAGCAGTAAATCCTTATATTTGCGTTTATTTAGAATTTAACGTCACCATTGTTAATGACGAAGCCCTGAAGATGGCTTAGTTAGCCGAAAGCTTAGAACAAAGATTCCTCCTACAACCCCCAAATACCCCGCCGGAGTATAATTTGTAATAGTGATTAGGTCGACCCGGAAGTTAGTGGGGAGATGGAAGTAGTCACCGTCCACCCACCACTGAGAGAGGACCAAATAGGGGACCTTCGTGAACGAACGCACAATATTCCAGCTTCTCTTCTTCAGCTTCATATTCTTTTGGTATTCGATAATGATCCATTGGAATCGACCAAGAAGAAAACAAATAGTAACACTCCTGAAAATTTGAGAGTATTCGTTTTTAGATACCTACGTAGATTCAGAAAATCAATCCGCTCTCTATCCGCGCGACTTTGCCCAATTAGAAATGTCCTAAAATTATTTTAAATCTAGGGACGCGGGAGCGTCCCGCCCGCCAACAAAACCGAAGCCCAAAAAACCGAAGCGACTGAGACACTGATTACGCGACGGAACAAGTTCGGGTTTTCACCCTATCGTAGCGCGGCTCCCTGAGTGTCTCGAGAGTTGATTTTTTGTACACCAACTCTCCAGGGGCACGTGAGGACGTAAACCAAATTTCAGCTCTCGGGAACATCAGGTGTCGGGGGTATAACAATTTTAAAACCACTATTTTTCACGTTTTTCGTGTTCTTCTTCTTCTTCTCGTCGTTGTTGTTGTTGTTGTTGTTGTTCATTGACGGGGCTACAGCCCAGCAGACAAATCGGATCGAGCTGAAATTTTGCACACACGTTTGTTATGCTCCAAGGGAGTGCCTTTTGAACATTTTTTCTCCCTCCCCCCATTTCCCTCCCAATTAGGGGGGAAATAGTGTTTTTTAGGAATTTCAAATGGTCATAACTCCTTCAAAATTGAAGCTTTTTCAGATTTTCTTTTTTAGTTGTGTTCAGCTTTTCAAACTGTTTAATTTGAGATCAAAAAATGCTTCCTAAGATGATAAATAAAGGAGTTATGGTGATTTTTCTATTTTCAACAACAACTGCCGCAAATATTGATGAAAATTGGTGCGGTTGGTCTTAAAATGTCCGCTAGGTTGTCTAGAATATGCTCAATAATTTTGAACTAAATCTCAATCGATTTGACTAATCCACAGCCAAAAATACGTGAATAAATTCCACATCTACTGATTTGGCTAATTTCCGAAAACATCAAAGTTGAACGGTGGTCAGAAAAATTGTCGTAGAGTGGCGCCTGTTTAAGGATCGATAGGAAATTTTATGGGCTTTCGAATGAGGGTAGCGCACTTTGTCACTTTTCCCAACGGTTCTCGAGTTATTCGCGATTGTTGGTGTAAAAACGTGCGTTTTACCAGTTGCAAACTTTCTCTTTCCTCTTTCTCTTCGACACCAATAATTACAATTATTGTAATGATTCTCAACAACAAAAATTTGCACAATCCCCAAGAAAAAATGCAACCAATTTTCAAAAAATTTCTAATTCAAATTTATTCAAATGTCTAATTCTTTCTATTTTTTTAAATTTAATAATAAGAATAATTGTATTAAATTTTAATAATTGTTTTAAATTGTTGATTTTTTTAATTAATCGAAAATTTTAAAACTACTATTTAACCAATTCGCAAAAATTTTAAAACTACTTATTTTTCAAACACATTTCAGATAAACAATAATTTCCAAAAAATAATTATTCTTGTCACAAAAAGAAGAAACAAAAAGGCGTACTAATTTTTTATTAAATTTTGACTAGAATAAAACTTCATTTAGGAAAAAATTTACTAGTTACCTCGTAGGTACTTTTGTTAAATTGTACCGTATTGTATAAGTACCACTCGAAAACTAGCCATGCAAAAAGATGTGATATCCCCCCAAAAACAACTCCGTTGTAAAATCTGGCCCGCCAAAAAACGTCAGCCGCAAAAAGGAATGATATCCATTTTGCCCGCCAGCCACATATATATAGGATGCTCGGTGCTTCGCACCTCGCTGTTGAGTGTGCATATAGAAACCTGATCCTCCTACCCCTAACCTCCACCGTCAATGTTTTCCTGTTCCCTGTCTCCTTCCCACAACCCCCTCTCACCCTTAGTTCCCCTCGGTTTCACCTAATATGTTTCCTCTGTTACACCGGCAGGGAGCTTTACGCTTCTTTCAATGCTGTTGGCGGGAGCTTTTTGCAAGGCTTCTGAGAATTATAATATATTATGATATTATATGTATTACCGGTGGTCACGATTAATCAGTGGTGGTACACCTATAATGAAGTAATGCTTCAATTATATTATAAATATATTTTAGAAATATATTATAATTATTTATAAATATAAATATATTAATTTAATTATAATTATAATTAATTTAATTATAATTATATTCTATAATTATATTATAGTTCTTAGACGCCTTGCTTTTGCAATGTCAGGCAGCCTGAAATGGCTCATTACTTTACTTTTGTACCAGCACCAAGTACTCATCATCACCACTACTATCTGTATATCTAATTCTCAGAAGCCTTGCAAAAAGCTCCCGCCAACAGCATTGAAAGAAGCGTAAAGCTCCCTGCCGGTGTAACAGAGGAAACATATTAGGTGAAACCGAGGGGAACTAAGGGTGAGAGGGGGTTGTGGGAAGGAGACAGGGAACAGGAAAACATTGACGGTGGAGGTTAGGGGTAGGAGGATCAGGTTTCTATATGCACACTCAACAGCGAGGTGCGAAGCACCGAGCATCCTATATATATGTGGCTGGCGGGCAAAATGGATATCATTCCTTTTTGCGGCTGACGTTTTTTGGCGGGCCAGTTTTTACAACGGAGTTGTTTTTGGGGGGATTCAGGATACGGGCTCGGACCTACCCGAGGATGATCCTTGAAACTTTTCATAACCCTACGTCAATAGGAAGGGGAACAAAACAGGGTTTAAAAATTTGAAAACGTCACATCTCGATATTTTCAAATCGACCGGTATAGTTTTCTGTATAAATTTGAATAGAGTCCAGTTCAGAGAATTTATTAAGACCCCCCAGAGCTTTGTACAACCAGCCGTTCGTTCACAATGACCGCTCAAAAGTAGACAAATGTTCAACAAATGTTCAAACTGGGGAACAGCTGATTTATGCAAGTCAAGGTTTTGTGATATCGAGTTTCTTGTTCTGAGATAGATACTTCTCGTGACTATAAAATGATTTAATTTCGAATTTCCTGTGGTGGGTACCAGTAGAAACCCCTGAGTTGTATAAATTCGAATCAATTATAAATATCTTATTGGCTGTATAGTTCTTTGTTTTATAATGTATACACATAAATAATAGACCATCACTGAGCTAGTGACCGACACCTCCATATCATTCGGAGATAACCATCTGGTCACCTATTTGAACAATATTTTAGCGCATAACTCCAGTTGTTTCGTATAGTTAATGGTTACTATATACAGAACAGTAAACGGAAGGGAGATTCGTACAATAGGGGATAAATTTGCTGAGTTTTTTCAACGAATTAGCGCTACGTAATCAGTTTGTATCAGGTATGTACTGATCCAGTAATTGTCTCTCCCATCAGATTTACATCGAAAGCATTTCTTTTGGGACCACCAGCCCTCCCGATTCCCAGATACGCCAATGCGGTGCAGTGCACGGGTTATCCAACAAGCGTCAAGTATATCAGCCATTACCTTCACTGACTCCAAGCCGTTGAACCCTGAGGGACCTCGTTCTCTGGAGCCTTCGCCCACAGCTAATCCGAGGGCCCAATAATGAAGTGTGAGTATTGTGTATTGATCCCATCTCACTGGACTGGGATGGAGGGGGGGGGGGGGGGTCCCGTGTGAATCATCTCTCAGACTCAAAGAAGCGGTATAATGCTCTCGCCCTCTCCCTACAGCTTGGACCCACTCAAGTGAAGGTAACAGCTGATGTCACCCAAGCCACCCTTTCTACTTAGCCCAAGCACTGATTCTCTCTCCTTTCTCCTTCCTTCGAAATTATAATGCCACATCGTTTCTTTTCCCTTCATCGCCCGTTTTCCTAGTTGCAGGACGCGCTTCGGAAGGCCGTGATTCCAAGTGAGAAGGAGGAAGAGGTCCTCATTGTTTTCCATTCTAGGGCAGGAATAGTAAGACAGAGGCAAGGTAAAAACAAATTAAAATAAACTCGCACAAATCCGTTCTATCCCGTTTTTAATCAAATACGAGAGGGGAAATCCTTTGAAGTCCCGTAACTACACGGAATAATTTGAGTAATGCGGTGAAACCTTAAAGGTATTCGTGGTTTTTCTAACTATGTATAGCTTGTTGAATAGAACTCGTCGTAATCTGTGGGAATCATGTTAAATTCTGTTATGCTCAACCTCTGTAAATAGCACCAGACATGGCGGAACCAACTCACGACGGCCTTGACAAGTACCTAATGCACGGTATTTCTGGCAAATCTAACAACAGTAACAATCCACAGGAACAACAACAATATCTATCTTGCAGTAATTTCTATTGATTCGCTGTAAGTACTCACGAAAAAAAGGTACTTGCGATCACTTGAAAGATACTAGGTGTTACAGTTGTAATGGATTTCCGTCCGGTTTTCGACCGTAGTATCTATATGGTGTGAGATATTTGGTTTCGAGGTTCGGTCAATGAGAACAATTTAGGTGTTACATCTATATCTATACTATATAATAAATTCGTGTCTGTCTGTTTGCCTGTTTGTCTCATCATCAGTTGAGAACGGCTGAACGTAGAAAGTTGCGGGTGGTACCATTTGACGCAGAATTTTTCTGGGAAGGGCTTTATGAAAAATCCGCGATTAAATCTGTCCATCCGTTGAAACGCTATGAATGAAATACTACTAAAAAACGTGTTATGAGGACGTTTATGCTTATAACTTTTGAACGGTTGAACGTAAATCCGATTGTAAGTAGTCTCTGGATTCAGCTCGACGAGTACTTTCAAGTGGTACTTCAATCAGGATGTTGGAGGGAGTGGGCGGGGTGCAGGTTGCGAGAGGGCGGGGGGTCTACAGGCATTCAAACTTGACCAGTTGGAGTGCAACTTTGGGAATTTGTTGTGTGAACATTGAGGAATGTTTCTGAACAGGTAGGGTGGGTAAATAGTATAGGGGGGGGGGGGGGGGGGTTGAAGGCTGTGAGGGTATGGGGATGGGGGGTATTACCGGGATTTCAAAACTACTTGACCGATCTGAATGAAACTTTGGGAATATGTTGAGTGAACATTGGGGAAGGTTTCTGAACAATTTAGGAGGGGGGGGGGTACAGGTTGTGTGTGTGGGGGGGGGGGGTTACCGGCAATCCAAAAACTTCTTGACGAATTGGAGTGAAACTTTGAAATTGTGTTGTGTGAACATTGGGGAAGGTTTCTGACCAGGTTGGGAGAGTCCTTAGTAAGTTGTGTGTGTGTGTGTGGGGGGGGGGGGGTGTTTCAGGGATTTCAAAACTACTAAAATGTTGATAACCAATTATTACTCAAACCATAATTTTCACTTGGGACGCACCCTTGAACCGTGGCTTACGGTAGCAAACAACCACTTTTTGTCAATCCTGAGGTAGTATCTGTTATGAGTGGTAATGTCTGTTCTGTTATGAGTGGTAATGTCTGTTCTACCGTTACGAAGCGCGGGTACACAGCTAGTTTAGAATTATATGAAGCGACCCTAATTTGAGCAGGTTATATTGTGAAGTAAATATCCAACATATTCCTCGTGGAACAAAATAATATATACCTACTGTAAAAGGAATAAAATTTACCTTAAAATAAGAAAATTAAAGTTTATATCTTCTAAAAAATAATGAAAATTTCCTTGTGAAACCCTAGGAGCTCCCACCTGGATGCGATCCTGGATGCTTGAACAGGGGTCGCAGTAGGCACAACCCTACTGATAGAATTTTGCGAATGACGAAAGGATAAAACTGTATAAATATAATTCATTGACAAAGGGTTCACGCTGGATTTATGAACACACACACTTTTTGACATGGAAAAAGTACTTGAATAACAATTTGGTCAAACAGAAAAAATACCTTTTAAAACAACACTTCACATTTCATTTATTTCCAAAATGTGGCGAGGCCGTTGCAGCCTCGGATTGAGAGGTTGGATGAAGCCTTCATTTGCTAGATGGTTGTAATGCTCAGCAATGTGAATGACAAATCATCGCATTGAAGCTTCACGGCATTCCCGCGGAGTTTCGAGCTTGAAGTCGTGATTATACATATAGTTGAATTCCCGACGAAGGGTCGAGCATGTATAATTTTCTTCTGTATTAATCGATTTTGTTGCTGTTCCAATCGTCGAAACTGCGAGGAGGAACATGCACCCCATAAGCATAAGCATAAAACATAAGTCCAGAGAGGCTTGATGAAAACTTTGTATATTATTATTTTATTTTCAATTGGCAGGTCTTTATTATCCAGCAGATATTTCATATGGGATTTTCTAAGGGTAAATCGCTGCAAAAGATCAGAAATGTGTCCAGCAAAGGTCAGCTTTCTGTCCATGGACTGCAGTGTGACCCCCAAATATTTGTGCGATTCTACTGACGGACTTGTTTCCCCCCTAAAAGTGAGAGACATGAACTTATTGTGAACACGAGGAATCACATGAAACTAGCTCGGATGAGCACATAACAATAGAATCAGCTGTTGGCTGTGCGCCATTCTGCATTCAAAACAGACATTAACAGGGTCTCGATTAAACGTTAGCAGACCTCAAACTCTGCTATCCTCAACATATCGTATCGTCGAGAAGACTCGATGTTTTGACGATCATTTTAGAAATTTAGGCGGCATCTTTTAACTACGCTTCAAAATTTCTGTGGATACAATGACCTGACTCTGCTGCTACGTAAACGATTACTCAAATTAATGCATTCTGTTTTTCCAGAGTGCAGCAATGTGCCGGTACGTTGCAAAATGCTCATCAACTACGGGACGTCAGGAGAAGCGTAGTTAAAAGATGCCGCCTTTGTTTTCAGCAAGGAGGAGGGCATTTTGAAAACTTATTGTGAAACCCTATTAGCCAATAAATGAAATACCAAAAAATGAGTTTTTTCCTAATTGGGGAGGCATGAGAGTGTTACCATTCGATTCAGCGTAAAAGTGTGAATGAATTGCGATATCGAACTAATTTTTATGGAGCAAGTCTGCTTTTGGTGGAAAACGTTGATTTTCACCTAAAACCCCACGTTTTTCAGGACTCAAACGTCATTTTCTCCGCCAAATTCCACTGAGAAAAGTTTTTTTCTTATACCGTTGGAAAGCTGAGATTATGGGCTAGTTTTTCTTAATGAGTGCCCCCCGAACGACCTCCGTAATAACAAAGCAAACTACTAAAGAAAAACCGGTAATTTTAAGAAAATCTTCAAATTTTTAAATTTCGCCATTTTTACCAGTTAGGCTAGACTAAAAAAATCAAATTTTGTACCGAAGAGATAGAAAATTTAACGCTCTTTCCAACGGTATCCTCAGATTTTAATTACATAATAATTTAAGGGATTTAGGTCCGTTTTACAGCGACAAGGTCGAGAAGACGAAAAAAATCTTAAAAGTGAAAAAAGTCGGATTTTTAGTTGAGTAAGAAACAAACTCTACGAGGCATTTTTTGTTGCAAATTACCTGTAGAATCGATTCCCTGAGTTTGTCACATAGTTACACTAGACACCCTGTATAAATGTACAGCGGTGTAAAAAATGAATAAAAATTTGTACTGGGGTCATATTCGGGAAATTTCAATATAAATCTCTCGCAGGCGTTTAGTGCATATTACAACGTCTGTATTAATTATTCTGACATGCAGCCCTTCAAACATTCGTCACCTCCATTATCCGCCTCAATACCCACATTTCTTACATAACAGACTGGGGATGAAAACCCGCAAAATGCAGCGTTAGGACCCGCAACGAGTTGTCCGGCCGTTGCGTACCGTAATGATTATAGTTTTCCCTTGTCCAAATCCCACTCAAAAACACCCAACCGACTCCTTTTGACTCCTTTGTCATCCAAAGTCTAAACATTATTTAATTATCATATCCCCCTACGGAGAAATAAAGTCGACAAACGGGGCCGCGAGACAATGCCAAGCCGTCATAATAGGTTTCTTACCTCCTATTCCCAGAGTACCATTTGACTCCAACAAAAGTCGTCCCCCGCTCTTCACGATGATGCTATATTTTTTTCTTCTTCTCTTTCGTCGCAGCTTCTTTTTTTTCACGCTTGCGAGCCCCTCAAGGGCATAAATCCCCCGCTTTTATGTGTCCTATCGCTGCCCCTTGAGGACAGGACCACTATTTACCTACCAACTATTTCCCTCGGACGCATCGTCCAGAATTGATGTCCTTCTACGGGCTCAATATGTTTTTACTCCTCCCCCCTGCCACTTTTTCGAGTCCTTTCACGGCCTTTCCTCGTCCCTGTATGGGATCTTCAAGTCAATAGGCCTCAAAACCATTGATTGTTGGACACGTTTTTTTTCCTCTTTCCTATTTCTGTCGGGGGGCCCTCGAGTGCCACCCAACCTACGGTACTATCAAGAGTTTATTAATGCACTTTGTGCAGAATGAGTAAGAGGGGCCTCGGCCTGACACACCCCCTGTCCATTCAGACCGCATTCAGACCTTTTCGGTCCATTTCGTGATCCTTCTTTATTTTCGTGGTTTCTCCCACTAACCTTGAAAAGGCCGTTTGGATCGTTGTAACTTGGGGAAAATTATAATTGAACTCGAGGCCCCAGGGATCTTATACGTTTCTAAAGGTCCTAAACGCGAGTGTAACTCGCTACCTCGATATAAACCACCAAAAATGCTGCACATTTTTTGCACGTCGGTTTATCATTATACGTATAGATTGCCTTGCTTTCCAGGGCCGGTAACTAGCTCAGCAACGGTGTCACGTCTATATTTAAAATAAATTCCAGACCGGCCTGAACATATCATGAGTTAAATACTTCGTACTCATGATCAAATGAGGAGTTTACTTTCAAAAGGGAAGTAAAAAAAAAGAAAAACGTTTTACGGCATTTGTATAAATAATTGGTTTTTCTGGGTTAGTAAATTATTCTGGTCCTAAACCACTTAGGTACCAAATTACCAGACGTTTGGATTCTGGTAATAGTTTCTATAGAAAGTTATGGTCATTACCTTTTTGGTGTAAAATTTGGATAAGTTCCTTTTGGTGAAAAACGGGGTGACAAAAAATACATTATAGACAAGTAAAATAGAACAAATTTATCTATCACAAAGCAAAATAAAATCACAATAAAAACAGTCATTCTACAAAAAAAGGTCACACAATACCGTACGTAGGTGGTCGCTTCCTCGAGCCAACATTCAACTAACTAACAGTTCCTTTCATCGCAAAAATCCGAAATCAGACAACAACAGATAAATACTAGAAACAACTAAAATAGAATGAACAAAACGACCGAACTGACCGATGCACTGGCTTGATAACAACATGGCGCACAGCCGCTAACGACCGTGCACAAGGGTCATGGTACGCGCCACCTGTTGAAGGAGATAAATATAGAATGTGGATAACATACTTGGAAAGCGGTAGCCTGCTAGACTACATTCAAAATATTTGGAGGCCACTTCATTAATGGATAGATCAATCTTTTTGATATGAAAAAAAATGTCCAGCTGCTATCTGCTGCAAGATAATATCTTGCAGAACATATAGAACATATTATGTTCTACATCGGTAAATGAACTGCCCGAAAATAGGGACTAGATATACGCCCTTTTGGTGGCAAAGTCAATGTTCACACTTACTTTTGAATGTGATAGAAACCTTTTTGGGATGAAATAGTTGTACAGGTCGATAGGTCTCATCCCGAAGATACAAAAAACGCAAAAACACGTATAATTTTCAAAAGTGGATATATGCCATTTTGAAAGTAAACTCCTCAAATATTCACAAAAGCAAGTGTTGTTTGAGTCAGCTACTGAAATTGTTTACAGTCAACAACTGTAAACCTTGCTGTTAACGCTTCTCCACGGGAATCGGTCAGGAGATCTACTATTTTGGAAAACGTCCAAGATGATGAGGGTGCGTGTGAAGACCGTGTGTTGGAATGGAAAACTGCTTCTGATGATGATTTGGTTTCTAATGAATCTAATGCTTTAGACAATACGATTTGTGAAACTACCGATAGGCTGAGCGTAGCATCTCCTCTAAGATTAGCTGTGTCCTCTGAGCCAGCTTGCAATGGTGATTATGTGTTGGTGGATGAAGCAGAATCTGCTACAGAATCTTCCTCCGGAGCAGTTGAACAAGATGTACATTTTATACCTCACGGGAGAAAGTTATACTTCATGAGGCGTTCGTAAGCAAAATAGAAAGTGGAATGAGTGCCGTCTGAGCGAGAAGAATCCAGCACAGAAACATGTGGTTTCTCCGTTGGATAGTGATGAAGAGAAAATAAATGATGCTGCTTCCGAACAAATTGAAATTCCTCAAGAACAGAAAGCGTCAAAGGAGCCTCAAGAAGAAAGCGGCCCTGAAATTTATGAAAATGATAAAACTTCTGTTGCAGACATTTAAGAGGATGCCAGTGAGGCCCGCCGCAAATTGAACACAGCACAGGCCCAGCCCACGCTCAACCCACTCCCAACCCACGACCATCGGCTGGCCCGGGTACCGCATATTGAACTCAGTAGTGTGCATCCACGTTCCTCGATGTCTAGTACCACAGCGAGGGAACTTCAACTGGATTTGGATTCAGAGTCAGAGACTGAGGAAGTTACTAGTTTATGTTCGTCGATTAAAAGAAAGAAAAGTCAAAGAAATTGTTATTTAGCTGGGAGAAGCGCCTTTGGAGAGTTCAAAGTGTATTCGGAAGTTCCTGACAATGTTTTCAAGGATAGTTTTCGGCTTACTCGGGAGTAGTTTGGAGAAGTACATGAGCTAATAAAGAGTGACATCACTGGAAGGGAATGCAAGTTCAGCACCCATTTTCTCCCAGAGCTCAGCTTTCATTTTAGATCCCTTCATATAGAACTGGTTGGTCCCAGACAAGTTAGATCAACTTTTCAAGTTCCATTCTTTCCACACTGAACAAAAATACGGAAACCCACAGACCCACATAAACTGTGCGATGACGAGAAACCTGGCCACGCGTGGGAAGCAACTGAATGGAATAGCCTTGGGCTGGGTTTAATATGCGGTACCTGATGAAAAACTGTGATTCGCATAATCCCCCATGCGTGGGCTGGGCATGTGCTGGGTTCAATTTGCGGCAGTCCTGAATGTCCAGTGAAAGGTCCAGTTAGGAAGTGGTTAGGCTTGCCACATGATGTTCCCAGCTCGTATGCGCTTGCCTCCGAAGGCGGCTTTGTCGTGTCAGCAGCGCGGCGAAGGCGTTTGCTTGCCTCAAGGCCTTTTGTGGCACAGGCCGATTTTGGAAGCAGGCAGGTGGAATGGAGTTCCCGGGTTCTACCCATTCCACCAATATGACTTACCTTCAGCTGACGGTCAACTCGTGGCTCAATTTGCAGACGATGTCGCCATACTGTCCAAACACACCCAATACGAGCAAGCTCATCAGAGACTTCAAGACACAGCAAACTCGATAACTGAATGGGCAAGCAAATGGCGCATCAAGATATGTGCTCCAAAATCTGCCATTGTCACGTTTACCTACCGGCGCAACTTTACCTCCCAGCCCATCTCCATGGGTGACTCGCCAATCGATGAGCGATCAACAATGAAATACCTAGGGCTCACCTTAGACCGCCGCTTGACGTGTAGTGACCACATAAAATCCCTAACTGGCAGGATAAGACAGCGAATCAGGCAGCTATACCCACTCTTAAAGAGCCGCGAGTTGCGGCAGTCTGGGCCAGGGGTATTCCTGCAAAGGGGTACCGTTCGTATCACGCCACCCACATTGGTAGCACTTGTCTCGTTGCGGGGGACAGCTGTGTCACAGCCCGTAGGGCTTGTGGTGTCAGCTTTCCTACTTTAATAATAAATTAAATTAAATTCCAACTTCAATAATTAAATAAATTCAATACCTAAATGAATAAATTCAGCCAATTTACAATTTTTAGGAATCGTCCAGTTTGTATTATTGATATGTTGGTAAATATAAATGTATTTTACCTGTTTACAAAACAAAACAAAAACTTCAAAGTTTCCTGGCTTCTGATTGTGAGGAAACAGTACCTGTTTGATTCCGTTGTCTGCCGTTTGGACCTGCATCTTCGGTCAAGTGTTAAACTTCAAACTAGAACTTCGATTAACCGGGGGCTGATTAACTGGGAAAAGGATTAACCGTGGGTCGATCCGGTCGACTTTTTTTTTTAATAAGACAGGAGTTTCATGACAATGTTTCATGACAAGTTCTGGCACTGCTTGAGGCGACAGGCTGGGTCCGGCGCCAGAAACTGGACGTCCAAAGCAGAGGAGCAGTCGTGTACACGGATAGCAAGGTGGCTCTGGCAATGATGGCTGATCCGAGGAATCATCTGCAGAACATTGAGGAGATCCGTGGGTTGATAAGATACCTAAGAGAGGCTGGGTGGAATATCCGACTGGAGTGGACGCGGGCACATGTTGGCACGGCGGGAAACGAGGAAGCTGATCGCCTGGCCAAGGAGGCGGCATCCGACTCGGACGTACCGGTAACAATAAGTAGGACGTCAAAGGGCCGTCTCAAAAGCATGCTCAGTGCCGAGAGCGTCGACCACTGGGAGCAGGCTTGGCAGGCGACCGACGACGGAAACCACACAAGAAGTATATTCCCGACAATTGCTGATCGGATGCGGACTTCGTTCCCCTTTTCCTGGCGGATGACGATGCTGCTCTCTGGGCATGGAGGACTGAGGGCGTATCTGCATCGATTTCACTTGGCCGAGACGGATTTATGTTCTTGTGGTTCGGGTGACGTCTAGGACTGGAGCCATGTCCTGTATGATTGCTCGCGCTTCGTCGTCCCTTGCGCTCGACTAGAGCAGACATGTATTCTGCAGGGGAATGAGTGGCCGTGTGATGTTATTGTGTTGCTCCAAAGGTACAAGAGAGACTTGTGTTTATTTTTAGAATTGATAAACTTTGATTTATTATAATTGTATACTAATTAATTTTGTTTATTTATAAGACACCAATTTTATTTTATTTTTTCTGAAGTATTATGTTTAGATAGTTTACTCAAGCTTGTCATTTGCCTGTAATCATTAATGGAAGCAGGCAGCTGTAATTTTTGTCAATAAAAAAAAAAAAAAAGACAGGAGTTTTTTGGTTGTATTTATGTTTTGGTTACAGTAACGTAATGTACTTTTAACTCTTGATTGTGACAAATTAGTTTAACGTACTAAGGTATCTAATATAAACGAAAATACTCGCAGTACAGAAACTATTAAAACATGGTTTTTGTCACCAAATTATACATTTCAGCCTCTTGCCCCCCCCCCACCCCCGATACCATTACCCCTCTTATGCACGTATCTACTGTAATGCACGTTCGGATTTGGTTCGTAGGTTAATGAGAAATTTAGCGGATCTTGCAGGACTCAAACTGGACCCAGAAACGTCCGGATCTTCACAACTCAGACAGCGGCTTGTGACGGGTTCTCGATCCATGAAATTCTCCATCAACGATCGCGCTCCCAACAAACACCCGAAAGGCCGACACTCGAGAGGAATCAGTTCAGGAACAAGTGAGTCAATAAAAACCGGGTTTAGATTTATGAGTAATAGCCCGAACCCTTGACCGACAGCTGAGAGATGTTTAATCTAGATCCCCCAACCCATGCAAAAGCTACAAGTGTGCTCTGATGGAAGGATAAAGGCTTGGGCCTCTTATATAAACAAATCCGAGGGTGATTATTTGAGTCGGACCCTCCGTCCGGATGATGGTTATCGCCCCGTTCTGCCTCTTGTTCCTATTCTCCGTGGGGTCGAATCGTTATTTGTTCCCTCAAGATAACTCACAACGAGATAGAGAGAGAGAGACTGAGAGACAGAGAGAGTTTAATAACCTTGCAACCGTTATCTATCCCCAACGTTATGGCAGAGGAATGAAATCGTCTTTAGACTGTATTTATTTTTTAATGAAAATTCACGCAGGAAGTTTACAGCTCCTCACAAGGGTGCTCGCTGCTTGTATCTGTTTGATTGTAAATGTTATTGCTTATTAGCATATTACTCTTTCGCTAGAATGAATGAATTCATCTCAGATTTAATAGCTACCTCTGCCCTTTTGCTGAAGCTCCAAAAATATGGACGGAAGTCCAACTTTTTTTTCTTTTTTAATAATTTTTTATTGGCTTCAAATACAGGTTTATACAGCCGTAATATGTATGAATCAGCAATTAATATAAGTCAATTAAATATATGGGCAGGTAATTCAAGATTGTTATGTTTTAAAAGTAAAATTAACAACTGGTCGATCAAATTATAATATTAGCTTTTTCTATGAAATTAAATAAAATTGTGTATGTCTCTATATTCTGTGTGGCCAGGATCGTGTCCAGATTAAATGGGCTGGGGACGTTGCGATGGAGTTCTTGCAGCATAGGTGCTCTGTCAGCATTGTGTGCGAGGCACTCTAGGATCAAATGCTGAGGTGTTTCGTCTCATCCATTGCAATTTCGGCAGAGGGAGAGTCGGTGTTCCCTATTGAAAATTGGAAAGTCCAACTTGAAATCGTCGACCTTCCGTTGAACTTCCAATGGACGAGGGAAGACTGTGATAAGGGAGATGAGGTGAAGTGAAGTCCTGATGGACTGGATGGAAGTTCTGAATTCTGATTGGGTTGAAATAAATAAGTAGTATTTGATTCTTCGAGTTAACCACATTGTTTTTCTCAATTTCTCATAAGGCCTTACATTAACATCACTGCTATCCCCTTACGAACCCGAGAATCCGACCTGGGACCCACTGTGGTACCGAGCGACTTCGTAGGAACGCACCAGACCAGAGTGGACCTACTCTAATTTGAGAGCCAAATTTTGAAAATAGGACCGAATTTTGATTTTCGCGGTATTTTTCACAGCGGTTCATTATTCTTTCGATCGCCCTGCTGTCAAGACCATTCTGTGTACGATATCGTCGCATAACTATAGAAAGTTATAGGAGTAATGCTCTAAAATATTGTTCAAATAGGTGACCAGGTGGTCATATCACAGCTGAAGGGGGAGCAACTATATCTCGTCTTCAATTTCGTCTGTCACCGAGTGCATTTTGAATTATTACCACCGGAATGTTCATATTGTTGATTTGTATCCATGGTATGAACACTGTAACCACCATAATTTTTTAAACGAAGTTACACAGAAGTAAAAAGCATCAAGTGCACTTGGAGGAAAAAATGCAGAGGTAAAACTCAAGTGTATTGGGGTTTTTTGGCACTCCTGAAAAACTACAAAAATTCACTTGGTGACTAATAAATTTTATTAGTATAAATCATGCATGAAATATTTATATAAATAATAAGTTATCTATATACAAACCATTTGTATGTATATAATTCAGGGGTTATTCTTGTATCTACCAACGTCGGCAATCATTTATAACGAGAAGTAGGGTAGAGTCTTGTACCTAGGGACATTTTTTTTTAAATATGAAATTTACCCACCGAAAAACGTGATTATGGCCAGATTTCGCGTACACATTGTTAGGACAACTCATTGGCTCCACATCCATGTCGTTATATTTTTAGGAACTCATAATGCTGGGTAACAGCAAATTTAAACAAAAATTGAATATGTCCCTAGGTACAATACCTGCATATACCTAGGGACACTATGAATTGAACCTGGGACACCCTATCAGAGATAAGTAGACTTTTATTTTCACGGAAAAAAATATATTTTCAACACAAAATAATCGTATATAGTGGGTAACAGGGTTCAACATAATGTGATATTATCGCATTATTCATTTTCTACCTCCGATTCGGTACGAACGCTTTCCTTACTCCGAGGCATCTGAAATGAATGATTGAACGCATTTTTGTTAGAAAGCCCAGCAAAGAAATTAGATAATGAACTAGAGCTGATAAAATGGGTTCTTGCAGGACATCAGCCATTTCTATCCCTAGGTACGATCCGGGTTTTGCCCCTACGTACAAGATTTCCGATGTTTGGTAAAACTACTCGCAGGAACTCAATTCCAGATCAAAGAAAAACCATAGCACGAATTGTTTGGGAGGAACCTAACCATGATATACAATGCAAAACAAATTCAATATTTTACTTACTGGTATGGGATACGTCGCCAAAAGTTTTGATAATGCGAATGTTCACCAGTTAGTATCAGCGGTGGGCTCTTATGAACGGTAATGAGGTTCTCGACATATTATCGTCTTGGCTCAAACTTCACAATATGGCGGACAACAAAATGTTTGAGCCGCTTGTTTTACCCCAGATGGGGTTTGTCCCTAAGCACAAGCGTCCCTAGGTACGACTCTACCCTACTTACCAACAAAAATGTGAAGTTATCTTCATTTCGTAGATCTACTACAAAAAGTATCTCACAGAAAATCGATATCATAAAACCAGCTGTTCTCGATATCATAAATATAACTCGATATGAATCAGCTGTTCTCAAGTATAAAAAATGGGCTAATGTTCCACCGCTTGATTTGCTCTAACAAAATTATAATTTTGTATCTCAAAATTGAAATCTGAACGAAACACATCACCGTTCCATTTATAATTTCCATGACATACCGTTTTGCAAATTTCATACCCTATTCTATACCCCTTCCTATTATAGGGTTATGAAGAGTTTCAAGGATTCTAATTTTCAGGGGGAGGGGTAAAAAGAAAATTATTTTCTCCGGTTGACTCCAATGGTTCATTTTTGAACATGATAAATTGTTCATGTTCATTTGTTTAAATACATGATGTATTACTTTTCTCTTACTTTTCTCTTACTTATTACTTTTCTCCTTTCTTTTCTTCTATTGTAGTTTTCTACGCATGAATCTGAATTATTCACAACGTAATCAGGTCCTGTTGATTTAATTATATGTATTCGACCATGTTCTGATGCGTGGGCCTACACTGACACTTTACTGCCCATCCACTGCACTGATGTTTTTGCACCAGTTCGGCGTTAAGCTCCTCTCTACAGTCGATTCGGTGTCTGACGAGTCCGTACTCTCCGCTGATTGTCATTCGGCTTCGTATGCCGCGACGTTTTGGCGATAATGAGCCCGAGCTCAACAAACAATCGTCCTGAGGCGGAAGGTGGCGTTGAATCTTGATAATTGCTCTTTGGAGGGTTGAAAGTGACTTCTGGATCCTCGAACTTCGGGGTCCAGAAGGAACCTCGACGGGAGGGCGGAGTCAGTGAAGATAAGAGCGAGAGGCAACAAAGGCGACGAACAAGCAAACTCCTCTGTTCGCCATCCGACCCCTTATGAACCATTACCGCGTATCTCTTCTACACTTAGGGCGGAATTCATAGTCCTGCCTAAAGTAAAGAAATATCTAAACTTCCGAAAGTAAAGAAATATCTAAAGGAAATGCTTAGTCTGATTTCTAATTCATAGTCGTTGACTTCCGGAAGTCAAGAAAAATCTTTACTTTAGCAAAAAAAAAACTTAACTTTCGTAAGTTAAGAAAAATCTTTGCTAAAGTCATAATTTTTCTAAATACTCTTGTTGAACCTGAAGTTGGCAGCTCCGACGGTGGGTAACCAGCCAGAAGGTTGCAATTGTGTTTATATTTTGTACGTGATTTTATAGGTTTGTGACATTGAAAAGAGTTCAATTTGGACAGTTCAAACTTATTATCCCCTTAGGAACTGTCTAATAGTGATTGTGGGGTCGTCGAACTGTACTCAAGAGATGAAATCATGGGTTTTCCCAAATCCTTCAGCCCCGAGCATTACCAGTCTTCAAATCGTCGTCACCTCGATTTCAAACCGTTTGTTATTCCTGATTTTAAACATATTTGGCTTTCTCGACCCTGGTTTTAAAATATAGGGGAGAAGTGGAAAACAAAAAGGGCGATGCCGTGTCTGTGATGAAAAAAAGAAGGCATGGGAAAAGATAGCCGAAGAGTTCAACTGCTCGACAGGACAACGCTGCCAAGTAAGTTCAGCATTCATCATCTTTTTATTATAATTTAGGTGATAATAATGATTAACAGGACGTTTCCATTTGTTTTTCGACCGGTCACGTCGAGGCGAAATTGCTTGGTTAAGATGTTTTCCTCATATTAGAAAGAAAGTTCCTCGATCGATTTTCACAACCGTCCCGTCACGATATAATGAAATAGCGTAAAATTAATCATTATCATTATGATCTTTATGATAATGATTATTATCTTCACCTCAATGATAATTATCATTATGATCTGACTGTAGAACCGTAGGTCTACCGTTTGTTGTTAATGTTGTACCTAGTGGTCTTTCGTCGAATATGATACATTTATCTTCCATTTATTCTAGTAATGTTTCAATAAAACGAAAGGGTAGGGTTTTGAGCCTGTAAAGTTGTGGTTGGTTCTATGCCGACAAGTCTAACGTTATGGATAAAAATAAGAACTGTCACTTTTCTTCTATATCATGCGTAAAGCGTCCGAAGATAAGAAAAAAATCATTAAAAAATCGTGATTTCCTGGACATTTTTCATTAAATAACCTGGAAGGAAGCATTCTAGACCCCAATATGGGGGTATATTCGGATTCGTTGTTCAATTTTCTATAGAAGACACATTTTTTGGGAATGTTTTGAGTTCTTTGGAAGGCTACATATTTTTTGAATTTTGGTCATATTTGAATAAGATATTCCAAACATCACAATCATATCAAACATCACAATCATATTCGACGAAAGACCACTAGGTACAACATTAACAACAAACGGTAGACCTACGGTTCTACACTCAGATCATAATGATAATTATCATTGAGGTGAAGATAATAATCATTATCATAAAGATCATAATGATATGGCGAAGATCATAATGGCGAATTTTGGAAGAAATATCTGGGTTTATGTAACATGTGATGTTACATAAACCCAGATATTTCTTCTAAAATTCGCCTGTTTAGCGTCATTCCTAAAATTTTGGACCCATTGCAAATTCGATTCAATTCACTCTCTCATTCATTCACATTATAGATTTAAAAAAAAAAATTAGTGTACTTTTAAACAAAAAATAACATAGTTCTCAGTGGTAATTTAATAAACTGTTGCAGGAAAGAAATCCAGCATGGATGACTTCGAGGTTCGCATCAAACAAAACCAACAATTCATGGAGCATGAGTGAAGGCGGAAGAACTGAAAAATGAGCTCTTCCAAAATCAAATCCGCCATGAAGAGGAACTTTGTCAATCAGGAAAAAAAAAAAAAAATACTCATAAAAAAATAAATAGGTTAGAGAAGGAATCAGAAATGTAATTACTTAACTGAAAACTGTAATTATACCTTGTTATTATACCATATAACTATACTTTATTACTATATTACCAGCATTATACTTCATTACAAACTTCATAATATGTGAAGCATATAATATATTATTATTATTATGCAAGTAAGTATATATAAGTAAGTATATAAGTAAGCAAGTATGCAAGTAAGCATATTATGTGGGATGTAGAGGATCTCGAGGTTCGGTCACAATTAAAGACGTGTTTTCCTACGTTTCGACTATTTATTCAGTCATTTACAAGGGCTACGACAGAAAAGATAGCACAATCCGGACTTAATAAAACTATTGGCTTAATTTGTATGGATGGGTACATGTAGCTAATATGCTAGGCGATTTTGTGTTCTTACTTACAGAGTGCAGGCTTCTTCCAAGTCGGCAAAATGCACCATTTACATAGCTCACTTAGGTTTAGGAGAATTACTAGTTAGGCCAACTAAAGCTGTGGAATTTGGATGTTTCGTGAGAGTATCAACACTATTTTTGTGAGGATTCAGTCTCAACTTGAGGTGGGAGTGGCCTATGAATGTTTTCCCACATTGACAAGGCATTTGGTATAGCAAATCTGATTTCATTGATGACACAAAAATAGTTGGATATGAAAGCAATAAATTTAAGAGGGAGATCAGGGAGATGATATTGATAGAACGAACCAAAGAATCAGTAGTTAATAAGAGATCAGATGTAAAGAATTTGAGCAAAGTATACAGTAATGTCATTCATACTAGTTTTAAGAAAAATCCTATGAGAACCAGTGTAAACCCTTCACCCAGTCATTAGTATACCTACCTACATATCTACAAACAGTACCTTTCTGCCCAACCCCCGCTAGTTTCATGTACCTACCGTTAGGCCATATATACCGTTATCCTCCAAATATCAGTGTAGTCTTTAGTTGTATAGTGGAATCCAGAGGCACATGTGCTCTGTAAGTACGAACACAAAATCGCCTAGCATATCAGCTACATGTACCCATCCATACAAATTAAGCCAATAGTTTTATTAAGTCCGGATTGTGCTATCTTTTCTGTCGTAGCCCTTGTAAATGACTGAATAAATAGTCGAATCGTTGGGAAACACGTCTTTAATTGTGACCGAACCTCGAGATCCTCTACATCCCACATATATATATCGGAATATGGTCGATAACCTTCTCCACACAAGTAAGTATATTATATACTTGTAGGTTCCTAGTTATACCAGTTGAATTATAATAAACCAAGCGTTACATTGTGTTCTTGTTTTGAATTGCATCAACTCAATTTGTTCTGTATTTGAAAATTGGGCACCTACTTAATGAATCATACAAGTTATTCACAAAAGTTTATTTACAAGAATTTTTCAAAATTTTTCTCTTTAAAAACTAAATAATGTATCTTACATTATTCTCAAAATGTAGGGCTAGCATGAGGGAAACAATCATAACCCAACATGAATATTTTTTCTCGGCATATGAAGATATGGCATAAAACCACAACCCTACCAGAACTTGTGTAAGGGAAAGCCTCTGTTATTTGGCGACCATGGATAATGATAGGTAATGATCAATCACGGTATCCTTCCGAAAACGGAATCTTCCCCTGAATTGCTCGTCGTCCAACATTTCCATAGGGTTCTGTGCATCCCGTATGTACCTATAATAGATCAAAATATTTCACTTCGTTGTATCTGCCTCATTAAAAATACCTACATATATTTGAACTTTCTATAAGTATAAAAAAGAAACACACACAAAAGCATGGAAAACAATTGATTGTTTTCCAATGAAGGTTGGAAAACAATTGAAAAAAAACCACTTCGCCAGGTGTTTACCTACCTTCGGGGCCTTCGAACTATCGTAATACGATCATCCTGGTCGTCGAACTCATCCCACTCATCATACTCGAAAATGTGTTGATACTCCATAATGAAATGAAAATGCGAAATGAAATGAAAGTAACAAACGAATGTAACAACGGAGATCTCCGTATCTATACTAATCACGATGACTTCAGTTAAGGAAATGCTTAAGGTAGGTTCCGAGCTACCTCTGATTTCGGTGCGAAAATGGGGCTGAAAGTAAAGTAACGACTTGACTTTCGGTCTATGAATACGGCCAAAGGAAATGCTTAAGCATTTGCTAAAGCATTTCCTTAGTGACTGACTATGAATTAGCTCAAGTCGCCGTTTCTCCTCACATCGTCACTTAAGCATTTCCTTTCAACTTAGTGAGGACTATGAATTCCGCCCTTAGTTCTACCAGCTATATGAATGACCCCCTTCAATACCCTCCTGTCCCCCTTTATCATCTTTATCACCCCCGCCACGTTAACATGTCCATTATTAATTGTGCGAAGTGAGCAAATTGTTTCTCACTCCCTTCAACTGTGTGCTTTCAAAATACTTATACTGATGACGTTCATGTCGGAGTCAACCATTGAACTCGACACCGCCACTATTCACTTCAATTCCATTTTAATATATTGTTATTGGCATCAAGAAACTTATACAAAAGAAAAAAGTAAAAAGAAACCTTCCACCCACGAAGGGTTCAACATACATGTACAAATAAATAATATTTAATAAATTGATGCCCACCGGAAAATAAGTCCTAAACGGACTTGTGCTATCTGAGGAGTCGCTAAGTCTGGCACAGCCAAACCACAAATGTGCGATAAAGACAAAGAGAAAAGACTTGGTCCAATAAGGACCAGAAAGCCAAACAAAATTATCGAAAACAAACAAAGAGATGAAAAGTGATAAAGCATAAATCAGAAACTACAAACTCTCCGTGAAATTAGAATTTAAAATTGTCTTAAAACTGGAATATTTATTTTTAAAAAACGTATTAATCGTAAAGCGACAACATGACCATTTCTCCTATAAAACTCGGTTTTAACCTTAGGCAGTAAGGCACGAGAGTTCATGTATTGCGTGTATTCGAGAAAATTGATTGATGCCCCTCACAAATACCAGTGTGAAAAAGAGTGAAAAATGAAAATTTGCCGAATATTTTCTACTTTAAAATGTATATAAAGTAGAGCAGATGAAAATCTTAAGACCTTACCAGAATAATCCTAAACAGCTGATTTAGCATAAATTGAACTTTATTTACATATGACTTACAGGCTCCACCCCATAACATAATAACATATTTGATACCTAATACAGTTGGCAAGGCCATAACAAATTGTTTCCAATTGCTCCCTGGATATAAATTTTCTGCCTTCTTTAAAAACATAAAAACAAATTCCGCGATCGAGCCAGCAAAGAGTCGATGTGAGACTTGTAAGTCAAATGGTCATCAATTACAAAATCCAGATATTTGCATTGATCAGTGAAAGGTAATGGAACACTACCACAATTGATAACATGATTGCTAATACAAGAAACATTTCAACGAAACCTTCTCAACAGTACTGGGAAAAAACTCTTATTACCTACTGAGAAACGGACTACCCAAGTCTGATCAATATTTAAAGTCATAATATAATGATTCCTATCAGTCCAGTCTTTTATTTAAGCGTTAATCGTGTCAATAAGGCTTAAGTAGTCTTTGCCCCAAAACTCCAAAGTAGTATCATCTTTAAAAGCCATAGAATTACCACTAATATTCATACTCAATAAATCATTAATATAGAGCCGATACAGAATCGGTCCTAGTACAGAGTCCTGAGGTACGCCCATATTATGCAGTTACACCGTCATCACCAACTCGATTAACCACCAACTCTTGTTACCTGAGGACGATCAGCCAAAAAGGACGAGATCAGCCCCGGAGGCAATTCAAATTTCAAACGTCTGTAAGCCTAACTGAATTAACCGGCAGATTCAGCCTATAGGCTTACAACCGTTTGAAAAAACTGTATATTCCCGAAATTTTCGAGACTTTCCTATTCGGGCTCATTTTTCTGCACCTGCAGAATGAACATCTGAAGAATCTGAACATCTGCATCTTCTCCAAGTTTCATTCAATTTTCATTTGGCACTAGGGAGATAAGGAATTTAACGCTCTTATCAGCAGTATAATCACATTTGAATTTTGAGTGAAAAATTAGGGACTTATGGCCATTTTAGTGACTTGAGGTCAAAAAGACGAAAAAATCTTGAAAAGTCGGATTTTAACCGGTATTGATTCTACAACTAATTTCTGACGCAAAGTGTTATATTATAACACTTTGCGTCAGAAATTAGTATTAGAATCGATCCCTGATTGGTGGTACGACCTTAACGCTTACATACACCCTGTATAGGTATTTTTGGTGCCTTTTGGCAGTAAAACTCAGGATGTTCTGAAACGGATTTTCGTATAAAATGTTTTTGGGAATTCGAGTTTTACTAATTTTGGACCGAGAACAATAGCTTCCTTTCTTCGAAAATTCGCAAAAGAAAATTAAACGTCCCATTTAAAAATGTCATATATCTTTCAGGACCCCCTTCAAATAATAATAATTCATTTACCTATTTGTATAGGTAAATTAATTATTATTAGTTGCCAAACTGAAGAGAGCATCACTGAGCTAGTTACTAACCACCCCCACTAGGAGAAACCATCTAATTACCTTCACGAACGAACACACAATATCCAAGCTCATGACTCCAACTTGTTACCTCTCATAAGGATGTTGTATACAGAATTGTGATCTAGACAGAAGAGCGATCTGTACAGCAAATAATGAACCGTTGTGGAAAAAATGTTCTTAGTTTTTTTTTTCTCGGTGGATCCCTACGGTTCATTATTAAGAATAATAAACGAAAAGGGCGACAAGCGGGCCGAGAGGTGGACAACAACAACAACACATAAACTGTTTGTCTGTGAGTCACTTGAGACACCGGAGTGGGATCGCCCCCTCTAGTGCCCAGTTGCCCGGAGGATGAATGGCCCACCAGATTACTTAGGTCCTATAAATGTCATGCTGTTAGCTCAATGACCCATAGCTCCCTTCCGCATGCTCTATTTGCTAGCCACACCTAATTCCTCCATCTGAGACGTTTCCTTCCCGGAGTCGTCCTCGTACGATGTTTTCTTTTTTACCGGCCACGAGGCGTTTCGTCTACCGCCAAATTTTGGGTTTGTAAAAAAAGAAAACGTGACAATAGAAGAGTGGCAATTTTATCTGTTATCGTAATCTCGCCTGAACAATTTATTAGACACTCAATACTTTGATTTTAATGGTGGTGGGAGGGGGGGACGTTGAAAAGTTTTTCATGGGCTATTTCAATGGTTCAATTGAAAATTACAAATCAATTCAGAAAGTCTGGGATGCAATACTGTAATACTGTAATATTACAATACTGTAATATAAATTATTTATAGGAAATATTTAATATTTCCTAAATAATAGGTGGTTCGGTGGGTACCCAAATAGCAATATAGGGTGGTCCTTAACTAGTGGGTATGAATTTTAATTCTTTATAGTGGGGGATTTTGAAAAAAGGCAAAAACACATGTTTCCTATTTTGGTTTATTATCTTCGATAATGAACCATTGGAATCGCCCAAAGAAAAAAAAAATTTAACCCCCCCTCAAAATTTGTTGGTGTACGTTTCAAAATACGTAGATTCAGAAAATCGAATAAAAAAAATCCGTCCGTCCGCCGTACGCCGTACGCCGTACGCCGTCCGCCGTCCGCGCCACTTTGCCCAGTTAGCGTTGAGTTAAAATTACGAAATATGGTTTCTGGGTTTGGACCAGCCCCACAATGATCCTCGAAACTTTTCATAACCCTAGGTCAAGGGGAAGGGGTTCAAAACGAATTTTGAAATTTTGAAAATTCCAAAACCCCAAAAATTTCATATAGAACGGTTCACAATGACGGCTCAAAGATTGTGCCTCACAACACGATCGTGAATCAAACTGTTGAAATACAGGTCCATTTTCATACTAACAAGCTCTTTGGAACATCATATGGCTTAAGTGATGTCGAGTTTATTGTTCTGAGGTGCGTTTCGTGCTACGGAAATGGAGGTAATTTCGAATGTTTGTTGGTAGGTACTTCTTTTATAGAAAAATTATTACCGACGTAGTATTAAAAACCCCAGAATTATATCGTATTAATTAATCATAATTAATAATAATTATTATTAATAATAAATACGAATTATTAATACCTAACAATAAATTATAATAATTTTCACTAGGTACTTGATAAAATTGTTAATAATTAGTGATAATTGATAATAATAATTAATCTAACATTTAGGATCTAGACATTTAGACCCAGTGATCTAGACAGAAGGGTGATCTGTACAAAGAAGATAATGAACCGTTGTGTCAAGAATTTGCAGAGTTTTTTATCCTATATTCAACTGCGCTGTTTTCAATGTTTTCCGACTGGGCCTAATTGGCCCAATGCACACCATGGGAATCCCCTTTTTTATTTTAGATTTGGATTCTACGTAAAATGACAGGAAAATTTGACTCCTCAACCGATTTTTTTTGGTCGCCTACTTTGGGGAAATCGGATAGAAACACGACTACTTTGGGGAAATAAAAAGAACTGCTTTGGGGAAGCGCTCCGGTAGAAACGCGACTAGTTTGGGGAAATGGAAAAAAAGGGCTGAAAAGGTTGGATTGAAGGGTTTATAATCACAATCATCGTTATCACGATGGATAACTTGTCACGTTAAGTATTATCATTTATTTATTTATGTTACAACTGTATTACAACATCTAGCAACGTTTTTCTAATACATTAGAGCGTTTTTGTGGTACCATATAGATCACTACCTACATCCACTACACATCACTCCACACTAGTGAGTCATGACAAGGTCCAATGGTTTGGTCCTCTTCAGTCTCCGTATGTCTCCGCTGTTGTCCAGTAGATTCAGCACTTCGACGTTTGGATGTTTGTGGAGCTCTCGTGCTCCATCGCAAGTTTTTTTATAGTTTCACCAACAGTCTCCATCTGTAGGTCGCGATGGAGATCAGCTGTTCGTACGTACCAAGGTGCCTCGACAATACACCGCAGAACTTTGTTTTGAAACGTTTGTATAAGTTGTATATTACTTTTCTTTGTGCAACCCCACAGTTGGCACCCGTAAGTCCATATTGGTTTGATTACTTGCTGGTATAGAAGCAACTTATTGTGTGTTGATAGTTCAGAGTGTTTCCCTATCAACCAATACATTTTTCTGAATCTTAAGTGATAACGTTAAGTGATACATTATCAGTCATAGCGCTTATGAACTCCATCCAGGTAACTCAAAACATTTCTGTCCTCGAGGTACTGGTTCCACAGTTCATCCAATGCTTTTAACATTTCACGAGTCGACTTTTTCAGGGGGTTACTGGTGGCTCCGTTCTTGATACTCGTGTTCTTCACATCCGACTCAGCTTGGATTCACCGAGATGACGAGATGTGTATTGGGATGTGGCGTATAAAATTGTTTGTTGAAATCGTTGTGGAATGATTCCACTGCATTGGTTGTACGTAAGCTTGAGTCTGGTGGGGATGCAGCCCACATGTGGGGCGGGAAAGAGCACTGATCCTCTACACAGTTCGTCAAAACGTAATAAGAAAAGCTCTACGCCTCCAATGGGGCCTCCTCCATCAGCGTTCTAAATGCGTTATAATATAAGTATAATATACTTGTTCAGGCGGTAGGAAGCTCAACGCCCCAAAGTAGTCGTCCTCTTTTTTATGGTCGCACACAACCCACGCTATGAGCCTGCCAAGATTGGGCCTAAATTCAGATTTTGTGTACATAACCCCAACTGTGGCACATGAAATTTCAATATTTTTTTTTTTCTTTCTGAATGACATGGTGCTATCCGTTTCTCGATCTGACGGATTGATTTTAGTCTAACGGCAGCTAAAAAATGGTACCTATGCATTGTGGCAAATTAATCACAATTTTTCGAATTTTACCAAATCTAATATCCAATTCTAATAAATCTCCCTGAGTTGCTCGAAGACAAGTGCACGATGGTTGCCCAGCTCACAACACTCTGGCAGTTCGTCGCCAGCTCGATGAGCAGTTTGTCACGAGGTGGATCGGCAATTGAAAGAATTAAAATTCATATCCACTACTTAAGGACCACCCTGTATATCAAAACCTAAAAATGCCCAAATGCGTATCTATTTCGGAAGGCAAAATTGTCATCTTCAGATCTGCAGACAGGAACCACGGGTATTGTAAACACAGTACAAATCTTATTTATTACAGATTGAGGTTTGAGGGTTATTTCAATAATGCGCTCAAACCGGTCATGCTGCAAGTCTGAAACGTTTTTCTCATTCCGAGCCTTAATGAAAGCACAAATAGGAGTGCGGGGGCGGCGTGGGGGCAGTGTGGAGGCTGCGATGGGGGAAGTTGAGAGATGAACTGAGCTCATCTTGGAGGCTCCTCGGCGGGGGATCCATGAAAAAGAGAGAAAAAAAAAAACAAAACAAAAAAAAAGATGATGATGAATGTAAAATGTGCGAGGGGGCGATGGTGAGGAGGCTCGCTGCTGCTGCTGCTATGAAACTTTTAATTTCGGCCGATAACGGCGGCTCAAAGGAGCTTCTGAAGGTTTGGAATGAGGGGAAGGGGCGTGGAGTGACGGGAGTAGGGGAAGGGGGATTCCCATATGCAGGATCAGAATACCCTGTGGCGAAGGGCCAAGGGGGATGTAACGAGTAAACAATAGGTACCGAAGGATCCAAGTTCTGATTACTAGTGCGTGGGACGCAAATACGACAAAATCTCAAACCGCCTGGAAATATGTCGAATTTCGTGATCCAAAAACAGTCGTTAAACACCCCAAAACAGTCGTTAAACCCCAAATTTATCTAAAAACCACTTTGAGGTTGTCCAAAGTGTCTATTAACACAAACGATATACCCTTCAATTTATTGCAACCGTCGATTTTGTCAGGCATCCGATCGCCCTCGTATGGAGGACGTCAGTTTCTCCGGCTGCAGTCGTTATGTATTTAAACTTCGTTTATTTATATGGCGATTGGAGCCAGAGGGCCGTTTGGACGGGTTGGATCAGGGGCAGGCCTGAGCTGGATGGGGCTAGAGCAGTCTCGTTGGTTGCTCTAATGAGGAAGGTTTGTCCGAGTCGGTTTTTACAGATATTCGTTCTCCACATGGTTCTAGATGACTTAGATCTTAAAAAGTCTTAACATTTTTCAGGAAAGCAATTTCTAAGTTCTGCCAGCCCTCAAAAATCGAAAAATGCTTCAATATTATTTATTCTCCACTAGTTAAGTTCAGTAACTAGCTGTGCTTGATTTATGTGAAGGTTTTCAATTTTCGCTTATAAATTGGAACAAATTTTCTCTATTTTTCAAGCAGATTCCTGACATACTAGTATGTGATTTTGCCATCTTCCAAATTTCTCCGTTTATTAGGTATTTTTGCCGATTACCTCAATCACTCATTGCTGCAATTTGTAATTTTTTGGATGGGTAGTAGGTTAAAACAGATAATAAGAATATTATTGGGTAATAAAAAAGCAATTTAAAAATCAGAGTGTTAAAGTGTGTGTGTCAAAATCGTCACTCAAGTTCTGATACGGCCCAATCCACATTTTTGCTAAAATGAGTTTTGATAATAATAATAAGTAAGTACAGTAAGCAACCATTTCAGGTTGAATTTTCGTCCAACTGCCGTTTTTGGCGTCGCGGACGTCATCGGCTGTCCACCAAGGTGGATCAGAATTTAATAATAATAACAATAATAAAATAATAATGATACAACAATAAAAATTAATAATAATAAAATCACATTTTCTGGTTCAAAAATGAGAACATGTGGATGCTGTATGGAGGCTGTATCAGAACTTGCGTGACGAATATTTGTTCATTTGCCATTGGGAAGGAAAAAAAGTAGTATTCAACTGCAAAAGAAGAAGGCAAAAAAAATAAATTATTGTAATATCGAAGTTTTGAATTGTGTAGGATTAAGAGAAGTCAATCTCCCGGTACGAAATGTCATCTATACTATATAATAAACCTTCCTTGTTGACCGACCATCAGACAGGTCGTCGAACTATGGTGCTTCCCCTACGATTGGTAGCGTCAAAAGATGACAATAAAAAACAACTGACATAATAAAGCAACTCTGCCATCTTCTGATTTTCACTTTCTGGACATATCATAAATGGCCAACGCTTTTTCCAGGTTTACAAGCAATGTTCAGACGCTCGATCGTTGTAGAAATGTATTAGATGCTATAATAAACTGGAGGGAGTGGAAATACCGATTTTGAAAAAAAAAAGAAAAAAAGTGACATATCACACTTTGCCATCTTTTAGTTTCAATCTGATCAGTTCGTGTTGTGGCCTATTTCAGTTTCTATTTTCGATGTTGGTGAGTTTTCATTTCTTTCAAGTTATAGAAAATGGTAGGTCGGATTCTCTTTCATTTGTTTTATTTCTCCCAAGATCTCTTTTTCATTTCTATTTCACCCCCGTTTATATATCTTTTTCAGTTTACATTCCCCAAGTTTTCAAGGCAAGGTTGGACCTTGCCTTTGACTGCACGTCTTAAATTTAAATGCCTTAAAATATAAAATAATGAACTAAAAAACTGTTCGTACGCCTGATGCAAACCCCCCCCCCCCCCTTAGAGACAAAAATCGGTAATATTGTAGTAGTTGTCCGGGCGAAGTCCAGCGCTATTGCCCAATGGCCACTGACAGAATACACTAAGGCCGAGTTTGAAGACGGACGTCTTTGGCGTGCAAAAAGTGTTTTATCAAAAAGCAAAATCGCTCAAAGACATCTGTTTGGCCATGTACAACAGTGGCGTACCTTGGCGTACCTCAGTTATTGTCAGTGATGAATAGGGAATTTCCTTAACGCTCTATATGCATTAGAAAAAATGAATTCCTTAAAAAACTTAGGTTAGGTTACTTTATGAACCTCATGAACCCCTCGAAATCAAAGTCTAGATCCGCCCCAGTTTCAAATTAACTGATAACGATGAAAGGGCTATTGGGCGTCACAAAGAGGTGACACGTTTTGGCATTCAGTTTGATCCCTGAACGAAATATTTCAAACACCTTCCCCAGCCAAACAAGATGATCCCCGAAGCTTGTTGTGTCCAACAGTACGTCAATCAGATACAAACTTTTTCATAAATAAATTATTACATTGCCAGAACAGACTTAAACTGATGAGACCATTGAGCTAGTTACCGACTACCATCCTTCAGTTGGAGATGACTAGGAAATATTTCACAAAGATTTTTACTATTTCTTAACGAACGTGAAAACCTCCTTTACAGGAGTTTCCTTACGTATATAGAATTCGAGTCCCGAAATTCGAATTTATTTTGTTATCTCACATACACCTGACTGACACAAGCCAATCTCGTACCAGATCGGGAGAAGTCGCACTTCCTCGTTGATTTCCAAACATTTGCCTTTTGGAGTGATCACATAACTTTCGTGTTACTCTCCACATTGTGAATAAGTCGTAAATAAGCGCTACCTTGTGAAAATACATAATAATCCGAACCAAACGCCTCGGCTCAAAACTCGACCGTTACTCCCCCCCCCCCACCACTGGGAGTGATAAAAGATTTCATGGAAGGGGAAAAGCTGAAATATTTTCACGCCATCCTAATCCAATTTTCTGTCTAAGCAGTTCCCAAGAGGGGAAACATTAGCGTTGTCGAGAGCAGACTTCCCAAGGCACCGCTCGTGTCTCCAAACTCGCTCTTTTGTTCAATAATTAGTTTTAGAAAAGGCTTTTCTCCGCTTTATATAATTCTTACTGAGTTAAGGCATAATGTAATGGGCGACCTCAGCCCAGCTGGTGGTCATTGTCTGACACGCGATTCCTCTCGTTGCACCCTAAGCGAGCGGATAATTACTGTAGCTGTACATAATATTACAGTAATGAATATAATCAACGATTGAAACGCACCAGGGTCATTCTACCATTGAGCCTAAGTGATCAATAATGAATGAATTAATGGATTTTATTTCCATGAATGTATAAAATTTACATAAATAAACGAAAAATCAGAAATTAAAAGAATAAATTAATCTGCACTTGAATACTGGAAATCACCCCAAGCCTTGGAACTATGTTTCGTGTTGCGTGGAGGAGTCAATAATAAATTAGTCGTGTAAGATAAGACAGTATTTGATATGATAAAGAATAAAATAAACAAAATTCAAATTAATTTCAACAAATTAGATGGTCTTTCGTACAGTCAAAATAACATGGATGTGTTTGAAATAAAACCAATTTCAACATCTGTAAATACTGGTGAACAATTTTTCTAAGTTCGAGGGTCTCACGGCAACTTCCCACATCGTCATTGCGGGCGACGATCTGCAGAGCCAAAAAACCATCTGACAATGACTATGTTTACTGAGTAATTCAGAAAAATAAATCGAGAGATTTAGTGTTACCTAACTTAGGTACCTACCTTATACGTAGTTAGATCGATCCGTCGGGGGGAAGACCTCCTCTACTTCTTCACCTCCACCGCCCCCACTGAATTCAGTGTCCGGGCCTTCAGGCTTGGGTCCGTCTTTACATAAATAACCTCCCGAACAGTCGAATTCGAACGTGACTCCTGAACTCCAAAAGCAGAAGAAAATACCTTGGTTATTCCTTGGTTTTTTAGAAGAAAAAAAAAGTTATTGAAAACCCAATTTGTTTGAAAAATGGAAACTTCATTATAGCCTCTACCTTCCTACTAAATACCTACTGGTTTCCAGGAATTTAGTTAAATATTTTATTGATTAATTTCCTATTTGTTTCCCACCAGCGTATTATAATTTATTGTAAGAAAAATTGAAACTTCATTATAGCCTGCTGAGGAGACTGCGAGTGGGAGAAATACAGTGGAACGATTCAAGAACGGATCCGGATCGGATACGGATACCTCTGGTCTGGGGGGAAAACCTGACTCGGGAACGGGATCGATACTGGATTGTAACGGAACGTTACGTTCCGATCCATGAAACCGATGGAACGGTCCATCACAAGTCAGAAGTGACTACATAATAAGTCATAAGAGAGCTACATCCTATTTCGAGTGTAATTCATTTCAAATGTCTTCAAACATTAGAAAAATTAAAACTTCATTCCGTTCTGAGCCAATCAGACGGCACCTTTCACTTTTGAACCGCATGCAAATTTATATCCCCCCAAAAAACACTCCGTGTAAAAATCACCCCGCCGCGCAAATATCATTCTTCAGAGGCCGGAAAAAGTTATGATATCCACTTTCCCCGCCCGCCTTTTTCCTCATTAAGGAGCTAAGTATAATGAAAAGCTTAACCACTTCACAAGCACCGTACCCCTTTCGAAATCTCCCCTTGGCGCTATTGCGAGACGTTTTTATTACTTCCACAAGCAACTAATACTTGATGGTGGTGGTTAGGGGAAGGAGGAAGGTTTGTAGGTAGTAAAAGTAATAACAATACTACAAACTTTTTATACAAGTATTAGTTGCTTAGAAAAACATGGTAATTGGTTTTTGAAGTTATATAACTCAGCTCCCTTCAGACCTAGCGGCTTGAAACTTTCAGGGCTTTCTATTATCCACACCAAAAAGATCCATACCAAATTTCAAGTTTGTCGGTCAACTAGGAGCCGAGATATGGCCAAAATTAGCTAGCCTAAATTACCCTAAATTTTAGTTTTTTGTCCCTAATTTTTTTTTTGGGTAGGGATAATGGGTTATTTCGTTCAAATGGCACTAAGCCATGCTATAAAGAAGGTATGTAAAAAAATTCAAGTCGATTGGTCCTTTTATCCAGGCTGTAGACTCGTCAAAGTGGACAGAATTTGCCTGAAGTTTCTGTTTTTTTGTTTCTAAAACTTTTTTGGGTTGAGATAATGGGTTAAATCTTATATAAGGCTCTGTCTCAAGGTTAAATGAAGCTCTGTGCAAAATTTCAAGTCAATCGGTGAACGTGGAGAGGCTCCAGCCTTGCCTGTCTGAACAAGGAGAAGGAGAAGAAGAAGAACAACCTAAGGCCGAAAAACCGGGTTTTTGAAGTTATGTAACTCGGCTCCCTTTAACCTAGGGACTTGAAACTTTCAGGGCTTTCTAATATCTATTCCAAGAAGACCCATACTAATTTTCAAGTTGATCGGTCAAATAGGAGCCGAGATATGGATACCTCGAAAACGCGTTTCGTGACGTCCGGTAAACATACACTCGGCACCGTTCGTTTTCTCAACTTCTTTGCTTGGCGGGGCGGAACGCTACCGCGTTCCTAGATCCACTCACTCCATCTTCACAGTGTTGTACTGATGATGGTGGATCCAGCCAAAGTCTACGGTGTATTATGGACAAAATCCTTTTTGTGGAAATGGATTTTTTCCTCTTCGAACCTCGTCTTTTATTTCTAAATAAAACCTTTACACGAATGTTAATGAAAGATTTAAAATCTACGTGGAAAAGTAGAGGTAAGAAAACTTTTGGACGTTTTATTTAGCTTTTATTTAGATTTTCTTACCTCCATAAACTGACTCACTGTGTGTCCCATCGGAACCCCTTGTTCGCCCATTGTCCGACGGTGATCTTTATAATGCGAAGGCGCGGGATTTTATGTATTTTCCACGTGTCGTCGCTCAAAACACGAACGACTGAAGGCCCCGAAGGCTTCACAATCGTCGAAACAGCCTTCAAACAAAGTTTGGAAACGGAATGCTCGCTGGGAATGTTCGACGCCGACCGACAAGGCTTGCGGCCCGGTTAAACCGAACGGTATTATCCCCTTGAATAGCTCAAAAAGGAAGGTGGTGCCCGGTATAGTCGGTGCCCCTCACTCGGATAATGCTTCAACTGCCCCTCCCTTGCCCTCTTTGTCAGCGACTTGTTGTTGAGATGGGCCGACATGGCACCTCAGAGTACAGCTTTTACTGGATCAACCCCTGAAAATCCTGTGCCTCCCAAATATTTCTCCCGTTTGTCGGCGAAAAAAATAAAGAGAGAGAGAAAAAAAAACACTTTTTCCCAACTTCTTCACACAAGAAGAGAGAAAAAAAGGGTTACAGGCCGGTGCGCTCTTTCATTTCCTTTTTTCACATCCCGAACAAATCCGCTTGTACAAGTTGAACCGAATTTCGGTTTAGGGGTGCACCGCGGTAACTCCTACAACATCACTACGATCGTCGGATCATGCGAAGAAGAAGAAGGAGAAAAAAAACACTGAATTCGATGTTTGGGTTGAGACCGCGATCTCTTAAGCTGATTTTTTCGAAAGAGGAGGACCGATCTAAGACGTGTGAAAATCCTTTAACAACACCGTCAACGGCTCCCGACGAAATACTTTTCTCCGAGTGTAATTTCCACCTGTGGGCGGACCTGATGGACACACGGGCGAATGAGTCGTCATCAACCCTGACGATTGACGGCTGAACGGTTTGCCAGGAGGCAGCTCTTCCACTCGGCTTGACATGTGAACATCGTCAATTCCACCAGTTTTTTTTCGGAGGTCGGCCTTGATGAAATCGGTCACTTTTGAAATTATTGTGCAAACACAGGACCCATCAATAAACAAAACGAAGATGACAACGAAGAATTGACGACTGATAACAGTCGATATGAGTGAAGTAGCATCGGACCAAATATTTGAACAAATTTTCGTCGAGAGTTCAAGAAATATTGAATTGTTACCTATTATCCGTTCGATAGCAACAACCTGTGGCCGTAGTTTGTACCTAGTAGGGATGGGTATCGGTTAGAAAAACATAGATGTTTACATATCGATGTTTTTGTTTTTACTGGAATCATCCATGTCTAAAAAACATCGTATAAAAACATCGATGATTTGAAACATTGTATAAAAAATATATTTGATATTAATTATCAAATAGGTATTTAAAAAAAATCAAATATGAAAAATGTACCAATTTAGGTTTAAAAAACACACCAATTTACGAAGCTTATCAGGGATTTTCATCAGCCACTTTTTGGTATCGGTAAAACTAAACTTTGCCTAAACTTTGGTTTCATTCCTACTATCTCATTTCGAGTCAACCATGACTGACATTATATTATAACCTAAACATTGCAGCTGCTAGAACAATAAAAGACAAAAGGGCCACGTGAAATAAGAAATCAAGAAGTATGTTGGTAAGTAAAGTTCCTATCAAGGCGCTGAAATGATGCAATTACATACTGAAGCGTAAAATAGCTTTTTAATTGTAGCTTTTTTGGGAGAAAGGTAAAAACATCGATGCTCTAAAACATCAAGTATTCGATACCCATCCCTAGTAGGTATGTTTAGGTATATAAGGTGCATTGCAACGTAAAACCTACATTTGAAGGAGCGTTTAAGAAAAAAAATTCCAAGTCGATTATAAAATAATGAATAACTCAATAAAAACTTGAATAAAATAGGTATAATAGACCTTCTTCAATGGAGAAAAAAATACCGAATGCTTCAACTGGCTTTAAAATAAAATATAGTAGGAACTTGAGAGTAGGTAACTTGAAAATTGCGGTAAGTGTTGGACTAGGGTGCGTTACAGCAAGGAAACGGGGGTTCGGAAAATCTAGGAACGCGGTAGCTTTTCGCCCCACCAAGCAACCACTTGAGAAAACCAAACGGTACCAGTGTTTACCGAACGGCACGAAATGCGTTTTTCAGGTATCTAACAAATTTTAGAAAAAAAAAAATACCAGAACGTTTAGACTAATTTTGGCCATTTTGACTATCTACACCCTGGGTAACTGGACCAATCGATTTGAAATTTTGCACAGACTTTCTTTATAACATGATCCAGCGCCTCATCAGCAAACCTGCAGCAGCACGTAACCAGGATGCAGGACTGGAACCGTAAATGGCGAACTGCCATGAATCCTCAAAAATCAAACACGGTAACATTTACGTTCAAGAGGAACTATCAACTCGCACCTGTCAGACTTGACAACGTATTAGTCCCACAAACCGAGGCAGTCAATACCTTGGTATCAAACTAGACAAAAGACTAACGTTTAGGGATCACATCAGTGACTTGGTCAAAAGATTACGCAGTCGTATCAACTACCTGAAACAGTTGATTGGACATAGCTCTCCACTCACCATGTGCAAACAAGAGACTGATATACAACGTAATGATCAGGCCAATATGGCAGTACGGTTGCTCAACATGGGGATCTGCATGTGCTACACAAATAGAAAGAGTACAGGTACAGCAAAACAGCGCATTACTTCTTATCACAAATGCGGACTGGTTTGTACGGAATTCAGTCATCCATCGAGACGTAAACATCCCTGAAGTGAAAGATGTAATCTCGTCTACTTTCCAACGGCAAAATACCTAACACTCTCGCAACACACCATAACCCTGCGTTCGATGGGTTCACAGCAGACCTTCTTGGTAGTCCCTAAGAAACGAAATATTCCATCCATTTATATTTATTATACCTACCTTCATTATTACAATCCACCAACTGTGATATATATATCAATCCACCATAGAGGATATATTATATTCTCTAATCGTTCAGCTATGTACATTATCCTAAGCTAATATTAAGTTAATTCACTGTGATACAAATAATAATTAATACCTAAGAACGACTGCCGATGGGCAACAACCTTCACCCACGTACCATTGTACTGAATTACGGAGAAAATAGCATGAAATTAACACAACTGTAAAGTAAATTGTTACTAAAAGTTGAATAAAATTGAAAAAAATGACCCAGTGCCGTTATAAAAATGCTTAAGAAACAAAAAATGTTGTAATTTTGGTGATACCTGTTCGACAGAATGCTACTAGCTAAATTTGCCAATAGTTGTATTCATTTTTACTTCATAAACTTGTGTGCACCCAGTTAATAACAAATAAAACAATTAATATCTATTGAATATGGAGGAATTTTCAAAGACTCAGTGCTTGAATTAATAATAACCCAATTGGAATTACCCATGTTGTGCACAACAAGCGCTTTTCATACTGTGGTTATTACCAAAAATGTATGGAGCCAAAAATAAAATAGGTACCAAAAAAAGAGATACCTAGTATTTGAATGTATTAGAATCGACAGACAAGTACAATAATCGTTAGTGTGTCCGCACTGGACAAGAGAACGGTCGAGAAATTTTCAAACGGGGTTTCCTAAGAATGCAGATTTCGGACACAGCAGTACAGTTCGCAGCGTGATTTATTCCCACCTTTAACATTTGAGGAAACCGTTTTCACGGGGTCCGGAGCTCTTGGAGTGTTTGGTTATGATTATACGGTTGGAAATGGATCAAAGGGAGGAAGGAGGAGATGAAACGAGGAAGTGACTTTCAAAACATGCGGAAACCAAATACGAGAGGGAACCATATTATGGGATAGCGAGATCAACTACGGACCCCCTTCCGCTGGGAGGATTCAGAAGACGAGCTGGTAGGAAGTTGGAGCAACAAGTTAATTGCGACGCCCTCCCGCCAGGAGCGAGTACTCGTTCATTGACAGAGCGTTGCGGGGGGGCCGTCGTATAGAACTAGTGTAATTCGGACGGCAAAAAGGGGGGCCCCCAGGGGTTTCACAGGGGCCCCTCTGGTCGACTTTACCTTCCAATTAGGACCACGCAGAGACCTACAGAAGACATCAGGTAACGATCGAGAGATCTCCTTCAGGCCCGTCGTATTGGTCCTCAGGGGCCAGTCTTTGTCCGCCCAAACTCACACGGGGCGCCCCTTTGATTTCTCTTCTTCCTTGTTTACATCCATCAACTGTATATAACTACCGTATCAACTGGAGTCAGGGCGGAAGGCTGTTCGCACGCGTGTGAACCACTTGAACAAACTTTCGAAGCCTCTCCTCCTCTCAACGGCCAATACAAACAATAATGAAGCACTTTCTGTCGGTTCTCAAGCGATTCGCCCAAAGGATTATCCGCTTGCTCCATTTAAAGACCGAACGTTTCACCACAAGTAGTTAAAGCAGAGTTAACTCAAGAGTCAGTTGAACCGTCAATGACCCTTACGCGATCAAGCTTTTGCCCGTTGTAGTGGCGGACCAATCAAAACCGTCCGTTCAAATTGTGGCGTCCGTTCCAAATAGCCTGATTTAAGCGTAGGGTCGTGGAAGTGAATAGCAGAAGTTGAATAACTGCTGATGACCAGAATTTGATGGAATGAAACGAGCTCACTTCATTGTTTGATAAGGGAAACGGGAGGTAGATTTAGTGTTGGCTGTGTTGTCGGTATACAGCCTACTTATGAAAACTGTCTGTACACCTTCCTCAAAACTACAGCCATTCATGATGAATTAATTATAATGTTCTTCGATTTGTCTCAACTTCAGTATTAATCTCCTCAACTGGAATTTGTTAAATGGCGGCAATGCAACGCTTTATTAAACATCCACAGTCATGCAACATGGATATAAAAGCGAATTTTCGAAGAAATAACCGGTTTTATGTACAATGTCTCCATTTTACTGGATTTATAACAAATTTTAAGTACTAAACTCCTCAGTTTATAGAATTTTGAACGCTGAACACGATGGTGAAGTTAGAATTGCGATATCGTAGTCCGTTGTCAGATTAGAGCAGATGAAACGTGAAAAACATCTCAAGTAACACCGCCGTTACTTCTTCACCTTCAAAGTGCTGCAGTTTGAGAAAGGGATAAGATATCGTAAGTGACTTCACCATTGTGTTCAGCGTAAAAAACCCTTTAAAATGAGGTGTCACTTGTCAGACTGTTTCATTTTGGGAATTTATGGGTAATTTTCCCCCATTAAAACTCCCCAAACCCCCTCCCCCCTTAAAGTGACCCGATTCTGCCCATCTACGAACTTAATCTTTCGATTGCCAAGACAGTTTTTTGTGGAAATTTGGACTCTTTATCTCAATTCTATAGAGAGTTATCGTCTGGGATGACACATACATCCTTGCTCGTTCAATCGAAAATGCGCATGAAAAAGGAATGTCTGAATTTTGATGTTTTCAATTATGGCTGAGAAACAATGACGACAACTGGCGGTGTTAGAACAGGTATATTCGTTCCAGTTCTGTGGTTATTGTGTAAAATTAATCGTAAGTTTGGGGGTGCGCCATTCTCCACTTTACCCTTCGGGACACTCAAAGTTTCCTCTTCACACTTTGTCACAGGAGAACGAATGAGGAAAAATGTCACCGTTGTGAGCCATGTGTTTCATGTAGGAACTCATCGAGTTTCCAGTCTGGTGGCCACCACTCGAGAGTTCCAAGCATCATTAACCACCAAATCTTTTACAAAAGGAATAATTTCAAACACCTATTGCCTCGCGTTCTTTGCGGATTTCACGGCTCGTTAGGGAGTCGGTGGAGCAGCATCGAGTGGCGGTGGCGCTCTGTTTGGGGAAGTGACGTCACATCAATTCCAGCCACGGGAGACCGCGATGGACGTAACGAACTGGTTCCAATGAAACCTGCGATCCTGCGGTTTGTTGATCGGAGAAAAACGTCTGCGCTTCACAATGAAGGATTGACGAGTGGAGGTCGCCTTTTCTCAATAACCACAGTGTCGGAGCATGGACGCGAGGAGTCTCTTCCGGCCATGGAGCACTAAGAAGTCTTACAGCTATAGGTCCTGGTTATGAGATAGTGCTAAGTCTGAAGAACTAGCACCTGCTCTCTAGCGATGGTTGCATGATCTACAAGCTTACCTCACCCAATGCCAGTGTGCAGGTGGAGAAGCTGCTATTATCACCTGTTATCTATTCATTATGGCGGACACGTTTATTTCTCGTTTTCAAATTTTTTTAAATGTTTATTCCTCGAAATTTTATCTCAGTAGGTAAGAGATTTTGAAGCAAGCTATTTCTCGAAAATGTTCAGCATTTATCTGAAAGCCTCTGGTTTTGATCGTTCTTTTTGAATTTCCCTTTATTCTGAAAGTTAGGGAGTAGTAGATTCATGAGAGCACGGCGACTTTTAGCCCTTTAAGGGTTCAATAAGTAGCGGTAGTCACGCTTGTTCTTGATATGAAACAGTAGCCGGTGCCTGTTATGAGATATGCCTCATATCAGGAGTACCGGTGTGAGCTGTATCTCATACCAGGAACACGGTTCACACTTTGATGTTTTGTTGTTACAGCTAATTCTAGGTATAATTTTGATGGAAAAACATGAACATGGATCTCTTCAGGATCCATTTGGGCGTGCCACAAATCTGGGTAGATTCAGATGGATGGTTTTACTGGAGTTCTTCCAGTTCCTCCATGGGGCCCCTTAAAATGTGCTATTCACAAGAGATCGAAACATGGCTAAGGAACCACCCTAATAAGGTTGTCACGATGATTAATCTTTGTGAAATAGTGGAAAATGCCTACAACAAAGCTGTTAAGTACCTCATATAACCGGGCCGCTTCCCCTATAAGTAGAAGATGTCTCTACGAGGACGTCTTCTTACCAGTAAAAGTAAGTAAGTAAAGTAAGCAACCATTTCAGGTTGAATTTTCGTCCGACTGCCGTTTTTGGCGTCGCGGACGTCATCGGCTGTCCACCTAGGTGGATCAGAATTGTTCCGATGATTTCGCTTAAAGCTACTCATTGCCTCGCCCCCTTGAGTTGGGAGGGGATTGCCGTACAGAGGCGTGATAAAATCACTTGGACGATAGACCCACTTACCAGCGGTCTCCCATCCAAGTAACAACCACGCCCGACGATGCCTAACTTCCGTGATCTCACGGGAACGGGTTTGTTGCAACGCCTACCCCGTACTCTCTTACCATAGACTCAGAAGACGTCTTCCATATGACTAAAAGACGTCTTCCCTCCATAGAATTCAAGGACGTCTTCTTATCATAGACTCACAAGATGTCTTCATTCCATATACCTCGTTAAAGTTTTCTTGTAATCGACCAAAATGACGTCGTCTGACCGTGAATCTAAAAATTGGGTTGAAAATAAGGAAATGCGAGACTGGGACAACTGTTAGCAGTTTTAGACTCAAAAGACTAAAAGGACTGCCTTACCAATGCTCTTGGACTTCAAGCCTGTACCTCTAAACCTCTGCGCCAGAATACTGGTGACCACCGTCCTCATGAGCCTTCATATTCCTGATCTGATCCTATTGGAGTTTCACCAGTCTTCCTCCGCTGGTATACTTTGTATATTGGTTATGAGTTGCACTGCCGTATAACGGGGGACATTTCATTTGTCTCGAATCTGTCTGGAGCGTCATATGGGGTTGTGACGAAAACTGTGTGGAACCTCTAATTACAGTCAGTCTGTCTTCAAGCCTTCACGTTGAGTTAATTCAATATCGTACCAATCAACCACATGTCCCTTTGCAGCCAACCCGTACATTCGAAGCTCTTTTGAGTCAAACCATACTAGTTTATTAAAACTCAAATATTAGCTTTTTTATAACTTTAATTCCAAAAAAATAAAAAGAATAGATACACTTGCTAGAGTGAAAGACAATGATAGCATATTTACAAATAAAATTTGTACTTGACTAAAGGCGGAAGAGTCAGTCCCGCCTACAAAAGAGAAATACAACAAAGTGAAACTCGCACAGACAAAAATGTTATACAAATAAAGTTATTCTTTAATGAATGAAGTTGGATAAAAATGAAGTTATCTCTTCGATCTTCATAGAATTCAGTCAGAAAAACACCAAGTTTGACCTATTTTGTAATAAAAAATACCTAGATTTCGATCTACCTAATATATATATATTTTTTTAAATCAATCTCCAAAATTTGAGATATTTTATCATGTCGCAAAGATCAGGTACCGACTGGAATGATGGAATGATACGATGGGGTAAAAAATTAACTTACAAGTATCAGTTCGGAACTAGCGAAAGTCTTCTTTAGAAAACGCGCCTCGCCGGAAGACCCCTTCAGCTTTGCGCATTCCCCTTATTACACTTCGCTCCAAAAAGTTTATATTCACCTACAGATTGGTTTAATTGGTGTAATAACTCGTGTTCAAAAATGAAAAGTTTGTCAACAAAAAAATTGAAATCTGAGAACTTCGTAGGTGTTCGAGCGGAGGAAAATAAGCCCTTATCGGACAACGAGCCGCCCACACGAGAAATGATTAAATTCGATTCGCCTTAAACATCGCCGAACTGTAAGTAAACGACACTTATCACGCTTTAACTTCCCGCCGAGTTATACAACGAAGGCGCAAACTCGTTACTAACCTTTTTCACACTTCCACAGGAACTTGATAAAGCGTCAGTGCTCTTCATATCGAACGTTGAATTTTACATTCAATTCGAATCGAAGGATCGCAAGGCAAAGAATACGCAGATTCTCTTTATTGCAACTTAAAAATTATATCGCACACTAAGTGTGCGATAAGTGCTAAGTACGATCGTACTAAGTGTGAGATGAAGTCTTCATCTAGCAATATGTCATTTCGTAATAATAATTTCATATACCCCTTTCTACATCAGAATCATCAACTCGGAGTTTGATTTGCACTCCTAATAACGGCACTGCACAATTCGTGCCAGTTTGACAAGAGGTTATAATTCGAAATTTGTCAATTTTTGGATTTCCTTACATACGATTCTGTTTTGACGGGTTATCTGCTCGACCACAGCATTTTACAGGAATGAGAGAGTTTATTGCACGACGAACAACAATAAGTCTCCTACCGGATCCGAAATTATTTAATAATTTCTCAAGTAGCACATTAAACTGTGATACTTAGGCAGTACAAAGTATATTGTACTGCAATGAGAGAACTGAGGATAATGACGTACATTAACATTAACAGTAAACGTAAGAAGAGCGTTCGTATACCGACCTACTTTTCTCGCACTTTTCTTCACCCGACATCGAACTGTCTAAGTTTTCGACTCGAATCGCCGTTGATGGAACTGCACTTCGTCATCCTCGTATTCAAACTCCCGAACAAAAACTCAAAAACGATTAGAAAAATAATATAAAAGTAGGACAAACACCGATGATTTTTTTCTTGCGTTTATTCAGATAGGTAATATAACAGCTATTTACAATGATAAATCAGGTAACTATCTAGCTATTTAGTTGAAATTCAACACTTTTTGCGGTGAGAGCCCATCAACCTCTACCGCACATGCACTGCACGTCACCCATTGTCAGCACAGAAGGTCCAGGGGCTTGGTTTTCTTCAGGCGTCGAATATGTTGAGATTTGTCAAGTAGCTGGGTAGCAGCTGGATTTGGATATTTAAGAAGCCTGCGCTCATATCTCATATCTCATCAGTGACTGTCTCCACTTTGAGGTCTTTGTGGAGGTAATCATTCCTTGCATACCAAAGAGCGTTTACTATGCTCCTCAGAACCTTATTTGGAAATTTTTGTGTAATTTTGATATTCGTCTCAGCTGTGCAACTCCATAGCTAGATGCCATAGTTGTGAACGTCGTCCCATGAGCCAGTAGTTTCCTGAACTTGATGGATAGTTCTTCCTTTTTTTTCTTTACGTGCACTTTTCATTTTAACTAGGCATCCATGCCAAGGTATTTCGCTGAATTTGCATATGGTATGGTATTCCGATTTAGTACCAGAGGGATCGCTAATATCTTTTTATTCGTGAAGTTGACATGTGTTGATTTTGTTTCATAGAGTTTCATCCGCCACTACTTCGTTCATTCATTTACAGCAACGGTAGTCTCTTGGAGTTTTTCTGTCGATTCCTCTACTGAATCAGCAACAGCTAAAATCAGCAACAGTGGCTACGGTTGTTTCTCCTGTTATTGGCACATCCTGCGTAAACAGTAGATAGAGCAGGGGTCCTAAAACGCTTCCCTGCGGTAATTCGTTGATTTTTTTCGAGTTGTGAATATTCATCCTCAACTTTCATTCTGAAATACCTTCCCGAGAGGTAGGATTCGAGTATATGGCAATACTGCTGACGTATCATGCCTTGTAGTTTGTATACCAGCCCTTTATACCAAACTTTATCAAAGGCCTATGACACGTCGAGAAATACCGAGCTATAGCTTGTATACAAACTTTTCTATGCTCCAGGGCGTCTTCAATGACATCAGTTATCCTGTGCACTTGTTCTATGGTGGAGTGGTTGGCTCTGAATCCAAATTCATGGAGTGGTATCAGGTTTTTGTCTTGGATGATTTCATTGAGTCTTTTCTTGAGTAGCTTTTCAATTAGTTTTGAAAGGACTGGGAGCAGTAAAATAGGTCTATACGACCTGACATCGGTTGGCTCTTTCTCCGGTTATAAAATCATAATAACCTCTGCTATCTTCCATGAGAGGACATATTTGAACCGAAGAGCTGTATTTATCAGATACAAGAGCTTCCGCACCCCTTTTTCGGGCAGTTATTTAATTACTTGACCACCCTTAATAAGACCTTGGCGTTTTTTTTAAGCTTACACTTGATACAGTCAGAGAGCTCTTGGAACTTCACAGGTTTCATTACAATACTGTCCACTCTCTTATGTAGAATCAGTTCTTCTTCACTTGCTTGCTGTAGTAATGGATAGAACGTCTTGGAGAGATGCTGTGCGAATAACATAGCTTTCTCTTTAAAGAGGGCCAAATTTGCGCTTTTGGCCCAATTCCCATCATCTGTTCTAATGGGGGAAATCTAGTTATCTGCCATCTTTTGCCATGCTTTGCATTTCTTCCTCAGACGTTCTCGACCAGCAACCGGGTCGATAAATCCTTCTCTATTTGAAGTTAGTGTACTGGCAGGGGTACAGCGCCACGCTGCTTCTTGTATCAATTCGGCGAATTCTTCCACCTCTCCGTCCAATTGATCTGTTGTCCTCAGCGGCCTATTTAGCCGATAATAAAAATACTTGAGAACCATAACTGGAATGGAATCATTGTACTCAAGGACAGCCTACAAGAAAAAGATTTGTGCCTGATTGGTTTCGATACGGCCAATAACGTGTGAGGAGATCATCATGAACTTAGCACGGTTTTTACGATGTGGGCTCTACTAGTTTTTATATGATCTAAACCTATGGTTTTGGATGCTCAATATGTGCATGAACTCAGCAATTACCTCTGCTTAAAAAAATTTAGGTTTTGAGCGTTTTTTGGAGGTTTGTTTCACCGTATGACGGTTCAAACTCGTTCAGACCTCCAGATTAAATTCGATGTATTTACCATCGTCCTTTTGTGCTTTTGAATGCTCGACGAAACCGTCCATACTAGTAAATATATGGCGATAACGCTGAGGCAATCCGGAGACAAAGCGTAGATTGAAAAAAAGTGGATCTACCTTTTGACGTAATGTGAAGTTCCTCATTGTTAAAGTATAAATTTAAATCTAAAATTAGCTTGATTCCACATTTGTCAAAAGAAAAATAAATAATGGAAGACGATATGGACCTGAGGTTCGAGTTATTCAAATAAACGATGGTAGAAAATGCTGAATTAGCATCTCATTACCACAAAGGTGCTAATGGTGGTGATTTACGTAACGTGGCATTGCCCCAATACCCATAAACCGGGAATTAATCTGTGAATTGCCTTCAGTGCTTTGAAGCTGCTCGTCCAGAAGTGGTAGCTGAGAGTGGATCTGAGGCTGTACGTTGGTATATTGACAGTATTACCTCTTCATGTATTGAATTTGTTGCTAATAATATACCCATTAATTAGCATTAGACCTTTCAGATGTACCAAACTTGAAAATGTTCGGTAACAAGTGTAAATATGTATACTTGGACAGCAATCGTTGATTCGTTGCCTAAAATGCATTCGAATATTGCAAGTGTTGCATTCTGGGGGGGGGGGGGGAGCTCGATTTGTTGAAGACTATGCGTTATCATTGAGGTTACGGAAAAGATAGTAGACGCGTTGATTGATGCTGGGTATGTACATTAATAGGTACATTACTAGAGAGCATATTTTACCATTGTTTGCCCTAAGGTTAAATGTGACGAGGTGAACAATAGAGGATAGTGGGGTGGGGAGCGAAGGGATGGTTGAGAGTGTTGAGGGGGGGGGGAGGGACCCTTCTGGTCGGGGTTCTAGTAAAGGACTGGTTTAGGGGATGACGACCCCCCTCCACGAGCCTTCCGCGCGAATGAGCATCGGGATCGATGCCTCGGAGCTCTCTGATTGGCTGACGCTCGAGGTAGTGGGGGTAAATAAAGGCGGGGCCTAAGGGCACCTAAGCCCCGCCCACCACGCCTCTCTCCCGCCTCGCAAATGGTCACGGCCAGCTGACAACTGTTTTAGACTTTGAGCCGGCGAGGTCTCGTTGAACCCTTGTACGATACATCGCGATATGTGTTTTAGTGTGACATCCTAGCAACGGATACCACGTCTCGAATTATTCACTAGTAAGTACCTCTCAGTTTTTGGGTTTTTTTTTTCGGTTTCCTTCTAGTTTAATTTTTCGTTCGATCTGGAACACCAGTTTAGAATTTTCTTAGAGCTTCCCCGAAATTTTGAGTAGAACGTAAACAAAATTGATCTTTGTTTTAGTGGGTTATTGAGATGACAATATTATGAACACAGAGCGTCATGACATCTGTAACCCACAAATTAATGTATAGTAAAGTTTAGGAGCTCGAAAAAAATCATTTCTGGGGTTCCAGCTCCTTTCCTTTGTTTTTTTCTGTGTTTTTTAAAATAATATATATACGAGTATATATTTTTTTCTCTCTTCAAAAATTTATTTATTGCGGTGGGGGTGAAGTTAGGGGTTGGAAAAAAAGAGGTTGGAATAAAGCGGTAGTATAACTACAGTGGCACGGTGGTGGGGCGGGTGGCGGGAGTCGGCATAAATCACTCTAAGACCCCTGAGATTCCCTCGGAAGGAAGTAAACGTATATTTGTCTTTGGTTTGCCGCCTCTATAATTTACAAGGGGCTCGCAAATCATTTTAGCTTTTCCCGAGCTTTTCCGCCGCCCCTTCCCTTCCCGCTACCACCGCCCTCGCTCTCCAATCTCATTCCCTTCACGTCCCTTTCTCAACCCTTTCCACCGCCGTCATTATTATGTGTGAACAATAGGGAAGGTTATGGACCATGTGATAACGCCGGTCCTAAGGTTATAAACAACTTGCCCTCCCCCAAGATATTCCTTACTTTTCCCCCATTATGCGCTCTCTACCAATGAAACATTCCTTCTACTCTCATAAGCTCGTCACATCCGATTAGGTACAACAGAACTTGCTCGTTTTCATAGTTCAACACTTTTTTTTTTTTTAAACTTCAATTGTTGCAGCTCAATTTGATATTTTCACACGGGTTTACCCCGCTATTCACCACCATCGCCAACCTACTTCCTCCTACCGTTGATATATTAGTTACATGTAATATATTTGTATATATACATATATATTTTTTTAATTTCAATATTCTTCGTGCAATCATCGATTCTTAAAATTCTGATGAATTCCATGAAAATTGATTTAGACATTTTGTTCACAAACCAGTATACTCATTGTTTGCTTCATATTCCAATTGTTTCATTCTACAAACTATTAGGTATGACATATATTCATAACCTTGCACGAATTTACAAAAAATAATTACCCAAATTTCGAATTTGATCACATGCCACTACACAAACCGCTTAGCCAAATCGCTTCTCCTTAGCTTATTTTTCACTCAGCGTTAAATTCGTAGATGAGATAATTTGAGATCATTCACATTTTGTATTCTCCGTTGGAAACCAACTCTTTTGAATGGAGTTTTACTTCTGTACCGGTCATAATTTAATACGAGGGCTGTCTGTTACCGACGGTAGACAATGGAACAGGTAGCAATTTATTCGTAAGGCGGTAGAAGCGGTAGATGTAATTAATTGAGTTGCTTTATAAACATCTTCGTCATGAATATTGGGGTTGTCTGTTTCCCACGGCCGAAGATGTTTGCGGTTTCTCATTCATATCGATTTGAACCCAAATAGAATTCCGCACTTTGGCGTTTGATAATGAAAAACTAGTTAGTAAAAAATAATAATACAAATTGTACCACTGGAATTCTGAAACGCCGTCACCCCTACTTCTTTTATAATTAAAATATTATACGAATTTAAAGCTCACACTCTGGACACACTTGAAATGTGAAATTCGACATTTCCATATAAAATCGTGTTTTCCTATTCGAAACATATGATGTTGTTTGGATGCGGGAAACCACATTTTATTCAAATTGGGCTAAATACGTGCCATAAACCCAATAATTCAATGACTTGAATGCAATAAAATGCGGATTCTTACCAATACCGGCCAAGTGCAGGAAAAAACAAGTTTATTTAATATAGAAATCCTTCCAGTTTCTTATAGGATTCTTTGTAACCTTACTATGTATCATTCGCGTTGCAAGTTAACTTGAGGTTAAAATATACCGTAAGATTTCCGAAATTAGCGTTCTAAATGTTTCAATTTGGTTCTTCCTGGCCGAGATGAGCCCACCACAGTCGATTAAATACGGTGGTAGGTACATTAAGTAAACATGTGGCCATCAAGTTGAGATTAAAGAATTTTTTAAAGTAGAAGCCAAATTGCTACCACAACTTCTGTTGGCGCCGTTCAAGAAAATTTATTATTTCTATTTATTATTTAAATTATAGCAAACAATGAATACTAGGGCAGAATTCTTGTCGTAAATCAAATTCGAAAATATAACTACTGTAATCTGTTCCTTGAAATTCAACTCAGGCTTTGCATGGTTTGACAAAAAAAAAAAAAAAAAAAAAAAAAAAAATTGAACTTGTTTATCTAGTTCGATTGATTTCTACATTTGAAACCCACTCGTAATAACGATTGGAGGTTCCAAACCGAAGTAGGTACTCACTCGTCTTGATTTCTCGACCCTAAATGAATTGCAACGTGATTTGCTTATAATTCCAATGAACACCTACTTCCCCTTCAATTTGTGTCACCTCATAGCTCTAAACGATTTAAAAATTTATGAATAGCTGTATACATTAAATATATATTTACACAAAATTAACCGTAACATCTGAGTTGTACATAGAATGTTATTTTCTCCGGTTTGACTCTTGTTTCATACATGGCTGTATAGTTTCCTTTGCTAATGCCAATAAAGGGGAAAAAACACCTAGTTATAGTAGTAGACCATCACATCTTCTTATACCACAATTACGTATTTTGTTTGGAATCTCAACGACGTTCTCTCAGATTTTAGAAGTTGTTTGCTTGTCGACTTGTAGCAGTTTACCGAAGCTACATTTCATCCATCGCACCGCCGGGAGACGCGCCTAATTCCCCATAAGGTCAAAACCTCTAAAAATCAATTTGAAGCCGTTTGTTTTGGCAGTGCACTTTTTCTAAATTCAAATGTGAGTTTTAGTGTCATTCAAGTTTGTCATTTTATATTATAAGTAATTGAAATCGACCAAATCGGAAAACTTTCAAAGCCCTCTCAACAATTGTTGGTTTATGTTTCTAAATACGCCAAATTCTGTTATCAAATTTGAAAAAAAACACACACACTCAAACACTTGAAAATAAAATTGTAACTACAATAATTGGTATGCGGCAAGGATCCTTGAACATTTTCATACCCTCAAGTCAGTAGGAAGAGGTGGAAAATAAGAGTTGAAATTTTCAAAATGCTATAACTCGAAAACTTTTTAATGGTATAGTGAGTTGTATAGTTATCTATAGGACGTCGTTAAATAGATTTTGATTCAGAGCATTTCTTGAGATCACCTGAAGCGTTCGTTCATAATGAGGATTCGAACGTAGAACCGAAAACTCTGCAAATTCTTGACACAACGGTTCATTATCTTCTTTGTACAGATCACCCTTCTGTCTAGATCACTAGGTCTAAATGTCTAGATCCTAAATGTTAGATTAATTATTATTATCAATTATCACTAATTATTAACAATTTTATCAAGTACCTAGTGAAAATTATTATAATTTATTGTTAGGTATTAATAATTCGTATTTATTATTAATAATAATTATTATTAATTATGATATTATAATACGATATAATTCTGGGGTTTTTAATACTACGTCGGTAATAATTTTTCTATAAAAGAAGTACCTACCAACAAACATTCGAAATTACCTTCATTTCCGTAGCACGAAACGCACCTCAGAACAACAAACTCGACATCACTTAAGCCATATGATGTTCCAAAGAGCTTGTTAGTATGAAAATGGACCTGTATTTCAACAGTTTGATACAGGATCGTGTTGTGAGGCACAATCTTTGAGCCCTCATTGTGAACGAACGGCTGGTCGTACAAAGCTGCGGATGGTCTTAAAAAATTCTACGGAACAAACTCTATCTAAATATGAAATAAAAAACATACCGTTCTATATGAATTTTTCGAGATATGAGATTTTCAAATTTTCAAAATTCGTTTTGAACCCCTTCCCCTTGACCTAGGGTTATGAAAAGTTTCGAGGACCATTGTGGGGTTGGTCGAAACCCATAAAAAAAATTTCGTAATTTTAACTCAACGCTAACTGGGCAAAGTGGCGCGGACGGCGGACGGCGGACGGCGTACGGCGGACGGACGGATTTTTTGGTTTATTATCTTCGATAATGAACCATTGGAATCGCCCAAAGAAAAAAAAATTTTAACCCCCCCTCAAAATTTGTTGGTTTACGTTTCAAGACACGTAGATTCAGAAAATCGAATAAAAAAAAATCCGTCCGTCCGCCGTACGCCGTCCCCCGTCCGCCGTCCCCCGTCCGCCGTCCGCCGTCCGCCGTCCGTGGCACTTTGCCCAGTTAGCGTTGAGCTAAAATTACGAAATTTGGTTTCTGGGTTTGGACCAGCCCCACAATGATCCTCGAAACTTTTCATAACCCTAGGTCAAGGGGAAGGGGTTCAAAACGAAATTTAAAATTTCGACGATGTCATATCTCAAAATATTCAACTGAACCGTGTAATTTTTAGTTCACTTTTGAATGACCTGAAAAATTACCAATCATTTAAGACCAATTGGATTTTTGTGCGACCAGCCGTTCGTTCACAGTGAGCGCGCAAAGGTTTAGGAAAAACACTAAACTTTCGCGTCGAAAACGGCCGCTATGTGACCCAACCCCCAGACGCCCAGAATAAAACTACGTTTTTCATCTTCCCGGTAAACTACAGTCTAGAAATTTTAACCGTGAGTCGGGGATAGACCACATTGCAATATTCACTCGGTTTCTCATCTGTAAAATTGTTTAAATAATACCTTTTTGTAATAATACAAATTAAATTTTGATGATGAGCTGTTGACTTGAAATTTTAAAAATAGTTCAGAACTGGATCACAATGCAATATTCACTCGTTTTCTTGTCTGTAAAATTGTTTAAATAATACCTATTTGTTTAAACAAATTAAATTTTGATGATGAGCTAGATACTTGAAATTTTAAATATAGGTCAGAAATGGATGACATTTCAATATTCACTCGGTTTGTATGACATGGTATGAGTATGGTATATTATTGTATGTATGATTTGGTATAGTACAGTATGGTATGATAGGAAAGAAATTCGTATGGTATGGTATGAGTACGGTGAGAATATGGTATGGTGCCGATTTGCAACACAGTCTGGTATAGACAGAAGGGTGATCTGCACAAGGAAGATAATAAACCGTTGTGTCAAGAATTTGCAGAGTTTTTTTATTCGATTTTCTGAATCTACGTATCTTGAAACGTAAACCAACAAATTTTGAGGGGGGGTTAAAATTTTTTTTTCTTTGGGCGATTCCAATGGTTCATTATCGAAGATAATAAACCAAAAAACTCTGCAAATTCTTGACACAACGGTTCATTATCTTCTTTGTACAGATCACCCTTCTGTCTAGATCACTAGGTCTAAAGTCTAGATCCTAATTGTTAGATTAATTATTATTATCAATTTTATCAAGTACCTAGTGAAAATTTTATAATTTATTGTTAGGTATTAATAATTCGTATTTATTATTAATAATAATTATTATTAATTATGATTAATTAATACGATATAATTCTGGGGTTTTTAATACTACGCCGGTAATAATTTTTCTATAAAATAAGTACCTACCAACAAACATTCGAAATTACCTTCGATTCCGTAGCACGAAACGCACCTCAGAACAACAAACTCGACATCACTTAAGCCATATGATGTTCCAAAGAGCTTGTTAGTATGAAAATGGACCTGTATTTCAACAGTTTGAGTCAAGATCGTGTTGTGAGGCACAATCTTTGAGCCGTCATTGTGAAATAACGGCTGGTCGTACAAAGCTGCGGATGGTCTTAAAAAATTCTACGGAACAAACTCTATCTAAATATGAATCTATTTTCTATATATTCGGTATGTTCTATATGAATTTTTCGAGATATGGAATTTTCAAAATTTCAAAATTCGTTTTGAACCCCTTCCCCTTGACCTAGGGTTATGAAAAGTTTCGAGGACCATTGTGGGGCTGGTCCAAACCCAGAAACCAAATTTCGTAATTTTAGCTCAACGCTAACTGGGCAAAGTGGCGCGGACGGCGGACGGCGTACGGCGTACGGCGGACGGACGGATTTTTTTTTATTCGATTTTCTGAATCTACGTATCTTGAAACGTAAACCAACAAATTTTGAGGGGTGGTTAAAATTTTTTTTTCTTTGGGCGATTCCAATGGTTCATTATCGAAGATAATAAACCAACATCATCAAAACAATTTTAATACCAATCCCAAAATCAAACTAATATATACATAACTGCACCGCGACCTTTTGTAGTAACCAGGATGATTAATAATGAAGTACAGAACTATACATGTAAATTCATATTCAAGTTCTTCAATGATACCTATTCCTGAAGCACCCATTTATTTTAAATTTACTAACATCTTCCGAACCGCTTGTAACTGCCAGTTATAACTTTCAACAAATTAATTATTTGATTTGATCATCAAAGCCTTAAACACTCATCATAATTTCTTGTCTAATCAAAAATGCGCTTCTTTCTCGATGATTCACTATAAAAGTACAGTTGATCTCCAGTTAACCGGATCATATTTAGGAAACATTTCTAAAGTGAAATTAGTTGGAAGCAATGCGCGTTCAGAAGTCGCGCGTAGTAGAGAGTTACTATAGTACTAATTTCATAGTTTACAGTATTAAAACGGTGTTTTAAATCGCGCATCGGTGGCCAATTTGTTTTTTCCAGTCAATAAAACCTTTTGTGGGTGTTGTCCCTTTGAAATAATTTTTTTTTGAAGAACGGAACCAATTAGGATATTTAATTATCCACGTTTGTTGTGGTTTTGATTAATCCATATAATTGGAGTTCTACTGTACATGATTCTCATTGGCTGTCTAGTGGTCCAGGTGTGCGGGTCGGACGAAAAACAATAATATTGTATGAATAACACCATTTTTTTCTTTTCATTCGTTGTTTTTATAAATTTTAAAGGTACCTACATAACAACGGCTCATAGATAGGGCGCACGTCTTGTTGTAAACTAGAATCCGAAACCGAATCGCACGCAAAGAGCCATTTTGACGCAAAAATATCAAACAACGAACCTCTGAATATCAACACAATCTTAATATTAGTACGTTTACGTGTAGAAATTTGAACTTTACAAGTTACAATATCACGTTTTGTATCCATCGCATCAACTGCGCCGACGGGTTCCTTCGCCCCATTAATAAACTGCCGCATTCTAGTAACATGTAACTTTTCAATCTTTGACTCACGAGGAATGGAAGCTATAGAAACAAAGTTCCTGACTCTCACCATCATGTTATGACTACCAAATCGAGGACTCCAACACACTCTGTGTTGGCGAATTTTTCAACACGAAAAAGTCCAAATCACGGAATTCCGTTAGCAACAATATACCTAATTGAACTTGTTACTTTTGGTTTATTATCTTGATAACGAACCATTGAAATCGCCCAAGATTTTCACATCAACTCAAATACCATTTCAATTATGCTGCTAAAACGTTGCTGGTACATTCCTTGAATTCATCCTTTGACTTAAACTGATAAAAATACTTACAGAATTTTTCACCAAATCAAGTCCTTATTTCCGATGACATTGAAATGATATTGACTAAATTTTTGAAATTCGGCTAATAAACCAAATAGTATTCAATAAAAAACAATAAATCGTCGCTTAAGAGGCAACACCACATAACGACAATTAGGCCAAAATGGGATTAAAACCCTTCCACATTCTAATTTTCGCGGGGAAATAGCCTGGAAACATCAGATTTTAAATTACTCCAACAGAAAGCACTCTAATCGCATAACTGATACCACCACATGATTGCAATGATAAAACAACACCTCACAAGTGACACCCGAAAAGTGACTCCTGAAAATCAGCAAAATGTCGTCTATGTGGTGTTGCCTCTTAAGCGACGAAACATAAATAATCTCGCAAAATGATTTTTATCATACGAATGTTGGTCTGAGTACAAGTGATTGTCTTCTCTCATCGCCACTAATAATCGGAAATAGTTTTGTTTGAATTAGGTATGAGTTCTACTTGATGTTAATAGCACGAGATGGTGATTTTCAATGTGGATCAACAACGAAATGGTTAATTAAATTCACCAACAAAATGCTAAATTCAATTGGCTGAAAATTGAAATATTTACGAATATACCTATCGTTTAGAATGGAAGGGGAAAACTCACTTTTTTCAAACCCGTTAGGTATAGCGTTTTTTACAACTTCAGACGAAGAATTACATGTCCTGAAAGTTTCAGGACCAAAATCCAACTCTAACCGTTTCAAATACAGCGTTGAAGACCTTCTTATAGATATATAAACTATTTTGAATATAATAACCGGGTACAAATTCATTTAATTTCCGGCTAATAATTCGTCCGTCCAACGAATGAAATCGCGTGATAACGAAAAATTATAAATGGCTGTGAGCCCACTGAGAGCTCCGAAATCGTTTAGGTCTTTCCTATAAAATTTGACAATTTGGACTTATCCACTTTTGACTTAAAAGGCCTCAGGTATGAAAATATACGACACATTTTGGTGCCCAAGTTCATCTATGAGCTCGAGAATCCTCTTGATTTCTAACCACGAAATATACGGCGAGCTTAGAGATTAAAATGATTTCGAGTCAGAATTTAGAGTAGCAACTCGAAACAAGCATTAAATGTTGCATGTCTAACATGTGAATTTTTAGAGCGGCTCCGCTTCGCTACAATTCAGATTTAAAGCTTCTTAAAATCGTGGAATATGTTCCGTTCATAAACATTTCATGTTGCCAATTTTCGCCCCTCCGTGAATCAGTTAAAGTTGTATCGTAACAAGTATTTTTTTTTAATTTTCAGAAAAAAATAGGACAGAATTTCGACGTTTGCGCACAGGTGATTAATTGGAATTCGTGGCCCATGACGAAGGAACAGTATTATATCATGTGCCGCCAGGTTGACGACGTTTAAAAACCCATCCTTTTCCCTCCCTACTCAGTATATCATCTGATTGGGACGGATGATGGTTTTACAACGGTTTGGTAAAACTCAATCGGCCATGATAACCTGCCAGCGGTGTCCGCCCGCTGCCTCCAATCAGGCGAATACTCGTCAATCCCCACACTATTTTATCTCCCTCGAACAACGCCCTCACGTTTCGCGTACTGGTCGAGAGTCATCGCCCCTAACAACGGCGCTCTAAAGGTGATCATTTGAAAAACGATACGATATTCACGGTTTTTCGATTACCAACAGTTGATGTACAGTATGTCCGACCATTTCAGGCATTTCAAGCGTTTTTATGTACTGAAAATGTCAAATTAAATATGCGTTTTAGGGATCCCCACATCTCATCGTAGTTTGAACACGAGCAACTTTTTTTTTTTAGCATCTATGAATTGAGTGAATGTGAGTTTCCTTCTGCTCTATTTTCAGCTGAGGTTGATTGGTTTCGTAGACATCATTAGTAGACATCAAATGTAATGTTTGGAGGGCTCCATAAAACTCATAATGAGTTTTGCGCTGTAAATTCATTTCCTCATCAATTAGTATATTATTGTGTATAGTTACAATAATTGTAATTATTACATGATGAAATCTTTGTATTATATCGTTAGTAACACCATCTTACCACCTGGAAACGTTCGGGTTGGGCGGTTTTCAGCGTTTTCTCCGATATAACGACCGCTAAGTTAGAAACAATCGGGTTTTTCGCCTCAGTGTCAAGCAACGGCTCTGATAACGGTGATACGAGCTGTCACGCACGTTCAGAACCGATGAATCAGGTTGTTGGTTCGGTAGTATTTGTGTCTGATCGAAAAAAACTCCGGTGTACGTGGTTGGATGCTTTGGTGAAGATGCCAAGTTCCACCAGTGGATGAAGTGTATGTGTGCTGGAACGCGTTCCAGTCATACAGCGTGGCGCAATTAACGAATTTTCGAGGAATGTACCTACTCAAACTACAACGTATCACTTATTGGAATGAGCGTGCTCAGACTGGGCCGAAAATTAGCCTGAGTCAATAAGAATTGGTGCCAATAGGGTTTGAATTTTCCCAAACGTCATGTCTGGGAAAACACATTTTAGACGGAGTGGTACAGTTTTTCGTATAAATTTAAATATATTTGAATTCGGAGAATTTTCCAAGACCACCTGGAGCGTCTTACGAACGGCCGTTCATTCACTTGAAATCGTAACATGAGCGCGAATCAAAGTGGAACATCAGGCACCTTTTCATACTTGGGAACAACTGATTGAAACCACACATGGACACCGAGTTTACAAAAAGATCATTTCGAATATTTCTGTAGCGCAGAGCCAAAGGGTGGTAAGTGCAAAAAACTGAAATTTTACAGGAGAGCGAAAATAAAATAATACATGTCTTTTGGTTTATTATCTTCGATAATGAACCATTGGAATCGCCCAAAGAAATAATTTTTTTAACCCCCCTCAAAATTTGTTGGTTTACGTTTCAAGATACGTAGATTCAGAAAATCGAATTAAAAAAAATCCGTCCGTCCGCCGTACGTCGTCCACCGTCCGCCGTACGCCGTCCCCCGTACGCCGTACGCCGTCCGCCGTTCGTGGCACTTTGCCCAGTTAGCGTTGAGCTAAAATTACGAAATTTGGTTTCTGGGTTTGGACCAGCCCCACAATGATCCTCGAAACTTTTCATAACCCTAGGTCGAGGGGAAGGGGTTCAAAACGAACTTTGAAATTTCGACAATGTCATATCTCTAAACATTCTCATGAAACGGTGTAATTTTCAGTTCACTTTTGACTGACCTGACAAATTACGAATCTTTTAAGACCAATTGGATTTTTGTGCGACCAGCCGTTCGTTCACAGTGAGCGCGCAAAGGTTTAGGAAAAACACTAAACTTTCGCGTCGAAAACGGCCGTTATGTGACCCAACCCCCAGACGCCCAGAATAAAACTGCCTTTTTTCATCTTCCCGGTAAACTGCAGTCTAGAAATTTTAACCGTGAGTCGGGGATAGACCACATTGCAATATTCACCCGGTTTCTCATCTGTAAAATTGTTTAAATAATACCTATTTGTTTAAACAAATTAAATTTTGATGATGAGCTAGATACTTGAAATTTTAAAAATAGTTCAGAAATGGATCACAATGCAATATTCACTCGGTTTCTTGTCTCTAAAATTGTTTAAATTGTTTAAAATTGTTAAATAATACCTATTTGTTTAAACAAATTAAATTTTGATGATGAGCTTAGATACTTGAAATTTTAAATATAGGTCAGAAATGGATGACATTTCAATATTCACTCGGTTTGTATGACATGGTATGAGTATGGTATGGTATATTATTGTACCTATGTATGATTTGGTATAATACAGTATGGTATGATAGGAAAGAAATTCGTATGGTATGGTATGAGTACGGTGAGAATATGGTATGGTGCTGATTTGCAACACAGTCTGGTATAGACAGAAGGGTGATCTGCACAAGGAAGATGATAAACCGTTGTGTCAAGAATTTGCAGAGTTTTTCATTATTTCTTTCACTATTTCACCTTGAAAAGGTAAAAGTTAGGTGAATAATTGATGATATTAATTGGATTTCGTGAATGTGAAGACGGAATCGACTGGGTAAATAAAAGTGGCTTGCAAAAATTGGGATTCTCACAGGAATTTGGATAAAGACAAATTCGTTCACAATAACGTGATTAGCTAGTATTTTGGTCCATGGTATCGTTTTTTGTATCGTTGATTCAAACCTATTCACTTACAGTGTATTAAAAACTATGATACGACTACAGTGAAATCGAGCCTCGATATGTCACTTTTAGAGCTCAAATCGGTAGGTGTCCTGGTTCTAGACACGAGATACCCTCAAAAATTAGTATCACGTCCATTTTCCATGTATTCATGACCAACTGGCTCTCATTTGATAAGAACTTGCGACTTGTTGACCCCGACAATCTCTGTTGTAGTAATAAACATTTTCTGACATTATAGAACAAGGCCTATTGAGTCTTGAAGAAACCCAAAAATCCGAAGTTTGTGAGTCACGCATCTCAGGGCTGCAGATTGATTGCCGAGGTTGAGAGGTGAAAGTAAAAACCTCTGAATGATATAAATACAAATTAATCACGAATATATTATTATTCGGTCGGCCCGGAATTTTGATGGGAAACTGAAGAGGCCATTGCTGAGGTAGTTACCGACTTCCCCCTTTCATTAGGTGATGACCATCTGGTCATCTTCTTGTACGAAGATACAATATACTAATTCATTACTCCAAATTTTAAATAGTAAATTGACTCGGCGGCACCGACTGCGGTGTGATACTACAAGTACTAATCAGAGACTATGGAGGGATCGCGGTCGTATTGATAACATCGCAGAGAACCCACCGAGTGAACATGTCGGTTGATCGATCGGAGGAACGATACCCTACAAAAATGTTCGTTTAGTCGAATTCCGGTTTTGAGAAATATAACCGAATATGTCTGTTAATTGGTAGTTTCACTGTATTGATTTATCAATCAAATTCGCAGGCAAACCCCATAACAAGTTGCAAAACATCATGATATACCTGCAGGTATTGTAAGTGCACAGTGTACAGTATTAACAATCCACGGTTTAAACCGTCTGGCAATTGCTCATGTTTATAAACGCCCTGAATTACATAATGACGACTCTTAGTAGATGTAGTTCGAGTGGGAGGAGGATTAATTAATTAATTTATATTTATTTATACTACGGGTCGAACCCAATACAATATAGGGTAGATCAAGATAATAGAGCAAAAATAGATATGGAGGAGGAGGGATAGTCAGATCTTCAGGAGACGGAATCTTCTAGTCTTAGAATATGAAAATTGATCGGTTATGATGTCAGAACATTTGAAATAACTCATTAATAAGTTTTTTGTGAAGAGCCACTGTATTGTGAAGTTTTGGGATAATTTGAACTCTTTTTCAGTTTGTTTTTGGCGTATTTTCGGAATATAAGTATGTGAAGTACCGAAATTTAAAGGACGACGTTACAATCTAAACAACTTACATTTCGCAACTTACATTTTGGGTGGGTAGAAACATTGAAAAATGCATGGCAACACCCTACGAATCTGTTTAAAACTTGCCAAACCCTCATATAAACACATAAACTCCACGAAAAAACCTTATTTCGTAGTATTTTATAGTTTTGAAGTATTTGAATAACCTGGAAGATTGTACCCCAAACAAGGCCAAATCATTTGTAAGGTGAGATCAATAAAACCAAATCCAATTAACATAATAAATAGGTTTATCGTTGAACAACAATAAAAATGAATAACAAATTCCTTCAGCGAATTCACAAAGAAAGGAAGCTATTGTTCTCGGTCCAAAATTTTTAAAACTCGAATTCCCGAAAAACTTTCATACCAAAATCTGTTCCAGACCATCCGGAATCCACTGCCAAAATACACCAAAAATCATATATGTGTGTAGATATATATTTTTTACGTTTTTACTACCTATTTGAAGAAGAATCTCAAGTTCCAGATTTAGGTGACAATGTTGTTCAGGATACCACTTGTGGCCTTATAATATATTATGTCGTATATAGAAGTTTTCCTGTCACATTGACTTGTTTTAGCTATTCCTTTTTCAAGGACAGATACAGAAACTAGATTTAAAATGCTTCAAGAATAAGTTCAACTCGTTATGCCGCAACGACGATTTAACTAGTATATACCAATTAATGTTAACTGGAGTTACAGCGTATTCTGAAGGTAGTTGTATTACGTACAGCAGGTGGCCTTATTTGGCGCACCTATCGTAAACTAAGTTCACTATCCCAATTCCAAGTCTTGAGCCGCAATACGCTTATATCAGCAGACCGGTGTACAGAAAATTCTTAGGGCCTAGTCAGCCCTCGAAATTTCGAGTCGCAAGATTTGTTTGTAGAGTCGTTTCTTGTGGAAAAATCAAATGATTTGTGAGTTGTGACATCATGCCGTTAACAAATTAAGGGGCAGCGAAGCAACAGATACCAGAATAATGTTAATTATTTACAGTTCAACTTCTATCCCCCCTCCCCCACCCACGACCATGCCCAACAGCCTATACTTAAGGCTTGATATCGGCGGAAATGTCGGCTTCCAGACTGCGGTTTACAGGCGGCTCGTCAGAAAGGGATACATTTGTTTCACATTCAATAGGTACTACTATAAATCTTTGGATTTTGAATATTACGCTGTACTTAAGCGAGAACATATTCGAAGAGAACGTCGAATGAAATGAGGCAGAGCTCACCTCGTTGAGATCTCATAATGACGGAGCTTCATTCGTCCGTACGGCACAATGTCGTTTCGCTCAATTAATCTGCATGAGGGCGAACATGAGCCTTTATGATCTTTCGACCCTTTCGAACGACAATACCGCATCAAGCTTTGATCGCATCGCGAAGTGTTTACATCCATTTCCTTCAACGACTGTAATCGGCTGAAACGACGTAACTGAGAAACATCAAAACGTTGTTAAAGGGTTACATGTCGTAAGCCTTGTAACTCGAGTTGGTCACAAGGTCGAATTGTCTGTCTCAAACTCAACGTGCTTTTCCAACTCGTTCGTCAACAGTTCGTTCGCGAATATACGACAACCAAGAGTCAATTTGGGTATTTGAGGTGTCACACCGTTGGATTCGTATTTATACGATCTATTTGGTTACTCAAGAGAAACAGCTGGTGGAACAATGTCCCAAGAGTTATTTAGGAAAAACTTTTTCCTTAGGGAAAGTTCTTCTTCTTTTCACTTAAGAAAATCGTCTACGGTGTTTTCAGTTGTTATGAGTTTTCAACGTTGAAACCCATTCTGTCGAATTACGAGTTTTGCACACTTTTCTTCACACTTGGAATGATGATAAGCAAAAGCGGCTTGCTGAATAATGAATGTAAATATTACAACGTCTTGTTCTTATTATTTATTGAAAAAAAATAAAGGTACAGTTTTTCAATCTTAATAATTATCAGCTTAATTGCCAGCCGGTGATCAAGCCCGTATTGTTGACAATGAGTTCAATCAATAAGATCGTGAAACATATAATAAGTCTATTCAATTGTATGAAAACAGTAATAAATACAAATAAATGACCCTAGTAATGTGTAAGACGAAGATTTGTCGAAGGATTCGTCCTGCCTGATTACCAACGAGTGTTGTAAATTCCACAATACCGAATCAAAGTTAGATCCTGTTGTTATGATCCAGTTGCACACCATCCTCCTGTATCTAGAATTTGAGGTACCACTGGGAGATTTCTTTATAAATATAAACATGTTTGTTCGCTACATAAATAATATATAGCGGACCTATTATGCGACCTGTCCTTTGACACAATGTTAGGGTACTGGTGGTAAAAAATTATTATGCTCATCATAAACATTCGCCTAGTTGTGAATGCCTTAATAAAATCACAAGTGTTTTCATGGGAGTTTGTAGATGTAAATTCTCGCTAAATTTCATCCAGTCAGTTCGCATAGTTGTTCCTTTATGATTTTCTTTACTTTCAATAATTTAGGCTTAAGTACATTTCAAGGCAGTGGAAAGTGGCAGAATACACGACAAGAATTCATAACGTCCAGTGATTTTTTAAACAGAGAATGACTGTAGAAATCCCAGATTTCTGTTGTTGGAATTATGCGTTAGTCAGCCACAGTTCAGACAGTTTTTCATCGTTGGCGAGATCTCCAAATTGAGCAATTAGAGATTATTGAATGGAACTCGATGATTACAATGGGAAAAACAGTTGGAATTACACAAAGGTCCACCCAAGCAATGAAATCGTACCCCAACAAAATACGCTGCAAACTTTCCCACAACGTTTTATCATTTTCTATACAGAACTCCCTCACTGTTCTGTGTGCAATATCCTTGAAAGTCCCACAACTATACAAAATAATTACAGTAATGAGGTAAAATATTGTGTGTTCGTTTGAGAAAGTAACTAAACAAAAAATGGTCTTGTGATCTCGAGTTTGTATTTCTAGTAATTTCGAGTAGGCTCAAGTGATAACTCATGAATACCTAGAGCTTCTCCGACAAACACAAAATATTCCGCTACATTACTCAAAGCAATTAATTATCAAAGAGCCCTATGCGTATGCAAAGAATGAACTACTTCGGTAGTATTTCCAATGAAATATATCTATTTAAAATCTCGACAAATCGTTATAAATGTGGCACATGTCATGTGTATAGTTAGCTTATAACCTCCATCGAAAACATGAGGACGTACCGTTTTTTTTCTGCGAAGGGATGTCCCCAAAATATGAGTGTGTACCCTCCCATTGCCTTCTGATAGAACTTACTCACCTCCCCGAATAGATACGAAGGCCCTTCAGAGGTCCTTCACTCGATTTCTAGGTGTTGGGCGAACCAGAATTAATCCGATCTATTTTTTACAGATACCAATCTTGCCAATCTTGAAGGGCATGACAACCATAGCTCAACCCCCACCCGGCTCTCTATATCACACACACTGGGAGTCAACTGCAAGTACGATTTATTCACAATAAACCAAATGATCAAACTTGAATTTCCGACAGAAATAGTGGAATTTTAGCTATTACCTATATCTGTTGAAAAATTGAAATATATAGGTACCTACCTTATTTTAGTGGGATATAACTCAATTCAGTGGCCTCGTAGCTTCCAAACTGACCTAAATCTGGGATTCTCTTCCCATTACCGCTAACCAACTAACAAAAACAAATTTACGATTTTTAGCGAATTTCCGCACATTAAACCTCAAATTTAACTATTTCGAACTCCAAAGTTGACGTTCTTCATGCTCATCCTTCTTATTTAATTAGGAAAATTGCGCTACTCCGCTAAGCACACTCCTCAGTTTTTGGAAATAATTTCTAATATACATCTTATATTTCAACAGTGAATACTCAAAACCTCGTACGTTCCATTTGAGCCGACTAGTTCTGTGTTTAGGGTAGGATACAACCTGACGCACCGCCTCTTTCCAAGAGAAACGGCCAAGACTCAATAATATCAAACCTGAAATCTTGGAGCCCGAGGGAAACGATTTACGACTTTTCCTCGCCTCCTCAATAATTTGTGATCTGGATCTTACGAGGTTTTGTGTATTCGCTGTCGATTCCTATTATGGAGTAGTTTTATCAACCGTTGATACAGAGGAGTTTTATGGCTATTGAGGTTATGTCAGTGAAATACGATTTATTCCATCGTTATTTTCAAGGAATCTACAACAATATTAAATTATGACATTCTAAGATTCATTTTGTATTTTCAATAAAAGCCTTGAATCTGTGACCTATTTATTATCATTATTATTATTATCATTATTATTAGCACATTATGATCAACTGTTACACGAATTTCTCAACAAAATAGGCACATTTGGAGACGTTGTCACATGCGTGCATATATACGGTACTGACTTCATGTATGTAACAGTTAAACATTCATATTTTACCCCTCACATAATTTTCATGATAAATAGTAATAAATTTGATGGGTTGGATTAAAAATTCAAATTTGAACTTATAATGTCTTGATAATATTAAGATGGTATCGTATTATGATGTTGTAGATTCTTATACCACTGACCGAACGTCGATAACCGCAGTAATTCTCTACATACCTACATATATTTCTACTTGAGTAGTGTTATGAATCGTTGATAGAGAGAAGTTCTATGTACATTGAGTTTCGGTCATGAAATGACAGGTTATTCCAACGAGTCGACACTTTATTTCGTCATTATCAGGGAATCTATTCAGTAATAAAAATGTGCCTTTCTAAGTTTACGTTGAATAATATCACGAAATTTACTTTAGAATTCTAAATTGAATAGTATTAAAACCTAGTAGGAATATTCAAGGTTAAATAAATTGAATGTGACAGACGTAGGTAAGTTATATCTGACATTATATGGCAGTTGGATAAAATCTTCACTCACATCAGCTGGCAGGTTGAAAACACACACGTATTGGAGGTGACTTGTAGAGGTAGCAATTGCTGATTCCACCCACACTAGAATATTGCGGTTAAATGCAGTTCTTATTTCATGGCAGAACTTCAATAACCAAATAATTGCTATGTACAATATGCATTGGGTTACCGGGGTTCAAGCGCTGAAGGGTTTGTTGAACGACCATGTAAAGAAAGTATGAAACAAGTAAACTATACCTACACGAGTACATACTCGGAGTTGCAAAAAAATACATTATGACCCATTAAACTGCATATCTAGGAACGCGGTAGCGTTCCGCCCCGCCAAGCAAAGAAGTTGAGAAAACGATGCCGAGTGTATGTTTACCGGACGTCACGAAACGCGTTTTCGAGGTATCCATATCTCGGCTCCTAGTAGACCGATCAACTTGAAATTTGGTATGGATCTTTTTGGTGTGGATAATAGAAAGCCCTGAAAGTTTCAAGTCGCTAGGTCTAAAGGGAGCCGAGTTATATAACTTCAAAAACCAATTACCATGTTTTTCTACTTTTTTCAGTCGGTCAAGGCTACAGCCTCTCTACCTTCGCCGATTGACTTGAAATTTTGCACGGAGCTTCGTTTCAAGTGTAGCAAGTGCCTTTTGAAAGATTCAAGTCGATAGCTTTAAAGGGAGCCGAGTTATATAACTTCAAACACCCGGTTTTTCACCCTTACCTGTTCTTCTTCTCCTTAATCAGTTAGGCATTTCCACCTTCACGGATTGACTTGAAATTTTGCACAGAGCTTTGTTTCAACATCAGACAGTGCCTTTTGAAAGGTTTAACCCATTATCTCAACCCAAAAACATTTAGAAACAAAAAAACTGAAACTTAGGCTAATTTTGGCAACTTTGACGAGTCTACAGCCTGGGTAACCGGACCAATCGACTTGAAATTTTGCATAGACCTTCTTTATAAAATGACCCACTTCAACAACAAAAAGATGTGATATCCCCCCAAAAAACACTCCGTGTAAAAATCACCCCGCCTCGCAAATATCATTCTTCAGAGGCCGGAAAAAGTTATGATATCCACTTTCCCCGCCCGCCCTTTTCCTCATTAAGGAGCTAAGTATAATGAAAAGCTTAACCACTTCACAAGCACCGTACCCCTTTCGAAATCTCCCCTTGGGGCTATTGCGAGATGTTTTTATTACTTCCACAAGCAACTAATACTTGTATAAAACGTTAACCACCATCAAGTATTAGTTGCTTGTGGAAGTAATAAAAACGTCTCGCAATAGCGCCAAGGGGAGATTTCGAAAGGGGTACGGTGCTTGTGAAGTGGTTAAGCTTTTCATTATACTTAGCTCCTTAATGAGGAAAAGGGCGGGCGGGGAAAGTGGATATCATAACTTTTTCCAGCCTCTGAAGAATGATATTTGCGAGGCGGGGTGATTTTTACACGGAGTGTTTTTTGGGGTTTTGAAGATTACCGGATGAAATGTGTACCTAAATGGTGTGATTATATTTTCGAAAAAAGCGCAGAAAGTTGCATGTAACTTGTTCAAGAGAAGGCGCTGTCGATGTTTGGTTGGATGTTTGGGATTTTGGGTGGAAAATTCATTCCGAGAGTTCAAAACCGTCCTTGGCGATCCCACCATCAAAACATCAATTTCTACACTCTGAAGGACAAAACAGACAAGTAGTGTTCTCCATTTCGGCTTATTTCCAATAATGGAACATTGGAATCGGCCCACACAACAATTTTCACTAAAAACATCACCATGAGGTCATTTGAATCGTATTTGGAACGGATATGGTGTGAGTTATGACTGGTGACTAGTTTCCTGACGACCCAATCCTGCGCGTTGAAAAGATTTTTAAGAGAAAATTTCCAAGTCCCATCGAACGGATGACTTTAACTGTGAAATGCTCATTCCATCAGTCTGTTGGTTTGAAAAATCCTCGGTAAATCCTCGTGAGGGTCTCGTGATGACCTCGTCCGAGGCCGATCATATGAACCAGGACGTGTTTTCACCTGCAGTCAAATCGGTTTGACGTCGCCGTAAAGTTGCGGTCATCCCGGGGGATCCCAAAATCAGGACAAGAAAGAGAAGAAAGAAAACAGAAAAAAAAAACCGTGAAACCGACCATTCGAAACCAGAGCAGTGCGTTATCCCTCGGCGGAGAGCTCGACAGATATAACTGATAGGGACAGAAGGGGGACAGGACAGTCCTGTGACAAAAGTAACCGTCAAAAAATCCTTCGCGACGTCAACGCCAGAGGGTCCTTTTTCCCCACTCTCTCGCCCATTCGCCAGAGGTCACCCTCGCTGCAGTTGAAGCGTATGGCCGACACGACAGGCCTCAGGGGCATTGGGAGCAGACAGACATCCCCCTCTTTAGTTAGAGGTTTTCAAAATAAACATACAACATGTATTGTGTAAGGGGTCCTTCGGTTCTGGTAGCTTAAGGACATCAAGGGACCCCCTCGAGGATTTACCGATGATTTTTTAAACCAGCAGACTCTGATTGAATGAGAATTTCACGGCTAAACGGCATCCGTACGATGGAGGGACTTACAAATTCACTCTAAATCGTCCATCCAACGTACAGGATTGGGTCGTCAGATACCGACTCACCAGTCATAAACTCACATCACATCCGTATCAAATACGACTCAAATGTACTCTTTTGGTTTTACTACAATCTATCAACAAATTTTCAGATATTCATGATAATATTATTTATACCCATTATTAGTATGACCGTATAAACATAATTTGATTAGCCATTCACGAAATGTAGATATTAATACTTAAAATGTTCCTTTTATCGACTGTTGATTTATATTTGTATTCCATCTTTAACTACCTATATAATATATAGGTAGTTAAAGATGGAATACAAATGGTACCAAGGAGAATACAAATGGTACCATGGAGGATCATAATACAAATGGTACCATGTGACTTTCACGGGTATATTTTCAGTTACAGTCCTTTATGAAGTCCATTGTGATTGTTCAATTGGAACAATAGTAGGGTCTGCGAATATGCAAAATTACTCTTCAGTAAACCGCTTAATCCTCCACAATATTTTCATTATCCACCATACCTATTTATTATACGAGCTTTCGTCCAGGTTATAATGCGTGAGGAAGCTACAATGCCCATTCACTAGGCAGACGTTTTCCTAACACGTAGCTAAAATCGAATGCGTGTCTACTCATCTTTCTGACGATGGCTGATTTTTTCCTGAAATCGTTTTTAATGGTGAAAATTGATGTGAAATGAATCGAACACCACTTGGTTTCCAACATTACGAAGTCGATTCGTGAAGGTTTCGTCCACGCTACAGTTTGGAGGAACCGAAATTTCTCGTTTGTTTCGTGTCGTTACGTGGCTAGAGAATGCGAGAATCGAATTTGTTTTCAGGGTCGATTCCAATAGTTGATCACTCGCAACAATCAAAACTCGACCAATTCACCCGTACGGCCGAGGACGCCGTCAGGACGTGAATGGAGCTCGTTCAACCGTCAGGCTCGGGCCGCCAGACATGAGATGCTGCGAAAGCAAAGTGGCGGAAGCTGATCCGAAAACCACCTGCTTCGATTCTCTGACGTGAGCGGTCGAAAGGGGGATCTGTTTGGTTTGGAGGCTCGATTTTCGCGGTTATTAATCCTCGTCCAGCCTCGTCCATTGAGCTCACAGGATTCATTCAAAGTCGTTTCGGCCCATCGCAACCCGCCCACACGGAAATCCCTTGGCCAGCCCCAACATCCCGTCGCCATCAGCAACACCTTCCCGCACTTCATCGCTTTTATCCGTCGCTGTCTCCGACTCCCCTCACCTTCGCGTATATTTCCCTGCATTTTTCCACCGGTTTTAAAAATAAAAAATGAATGTATTTCACATTCCGAGACATAGGTACATAGGCACTTATTATGTATAATATAAGTAAAAAAACAAAAAAAAAAAACTGCCAAATAAAAATTAATATAACTTAAATTAAATAACTGCAAAATAAAAAAACAACTGCCAATAATATTATTTCTGTAAAAAATAAAACAAGTGGCCAAGAAATAACGGTCAGTTATTCCTAGGGTTAGGAATCTCAAAACACAACATTTGGTTGTGTGAACAATCGCCACCAAGAGATAAATTTAGGTACAACATGTACAAGTAGTTACCTATATATTAGTGGTAGTGTATACGTAGCTGTATGATAGGGCGAACAGTTACAAGGTAATTTAACATGAAGTATATCCATTTAACCATCCTGACTAGTATTAAATACTAGTTATATCATTATTATTATATACAAATGTTGTTATATCATTATTATTCTGTTGCTACATTTGACGCTGAATTTATCATTTTTTTTATGATAAATTACGGCTTTAATTTTTTATATAATTCTTCCGGAAGTTTACAAAGAGTTTTACACCGTTATATCGGTGTGATCTTTGTGCAAAAGAGGTTCCTGAAAACGACATTGAGTGTCAGAATCGAGCCCGAACGTGTAGGGGTAGTCTTTTCAATTTTTCCTTCAGTCATCTCTTTATTATACATGGATGGTCCACGTTCTGTAAATAAGTTCATCAATACTTGGTACTCCGAAACATTTAAATATCTCTTTCGTCGGAAAGAGTCGACTTTTTTTGAGCAGACGTTTTATTAACATTTTTGATTAAGGAAGACTACGTTTAGCCAAGACTTCGCCCCTCTATTCTTCATCCCTCTACCCCAACAGAAGATTCCGTACATCAACAAGGACTGTGCAAGCACAAAATACAACATTCTTGGTGACTTATTGGGGTTAGTCTAGTATTGAGAATTCCCTCCAAGACAATCGGTCATTCCCAAATATTTCAGAATAATTATCACAGTGCCCCTTTCACTCGTACCGACCCATACGTCCTCTATATCGGAGACAAAAACCGAGTAGAAAATTTCTACTCAGTTTTCTATTTCAGAATTTAATTCTGATTTTAGACGAAAAAACATTTTTCACGAAAAGTGCACACAGGTGAAAAAATAAAATAAAATTGCAGTTTTCAGGAAAAATATGTAAACATTACTAATTAATGTAATTATTACAGAGTAAATTAATCAAAGCACACCAAAAGAACATGAATAGCACCCCACAAAGGAGGAATCTTCCTTGAAAACTGAAAGTTTCAATCTTTAGTTATCGATATACTTCGTCCTGTAGAAGAATTGTTTTTGTATTCATATTCCATAATGTGCTATTTGGTGAACATCGTGTCCACACACGTTTTAATTGAAAAAGGAACACGTCGTTCGTTCATTGATGAACACGAATCTCACGAAGAACTGAAATTATTCTCGAGTGATATTTATTTTAGCCTTTTCACATTGATGAAATGAAAATTATTATTGTGTGGAGCTACCAATTATTTTAAATCATTTTACAGCCAATTGAAATTCTGTGTAAAATAGTAAAAAAAAAGCTCCAAATTCTTAGACAATGGTTGATTTCCTTCGAATATTCGAAATTCCTTTCTTTCCGCCGGCACAAAAACTATCTCAGAACAAGAAATTCAATGTGTCAAAATCATGTGCTGGTTGAATCAGCTGTTCCCCAGTGTAAACATTGACTCAACTTGCCGCCGTATGGTTCACGCTCATGTACTGAAACGAATTTTTAGCGGCTTTACGTTTGAGCCCTCTCTGGCAACGACATCGCAACAACACCCACACCGCAGGCTTTGCAGACGACCTGGCTATTTATTCCTCAAGCCCAAGTCCTGCAAAAGCTTCCAATCGGCTGCAGAACGCGACTCACCTGACAATTCGACACCTAGAAAAATGGAAAATTAAGATCAACACTACAAAGACAGAAACCATACTCTTCACATCCAAACGCAAAGTCCCCAACAGCATAACTATCAGAGGTACTAATATTCCCTACACAAACTCGGTCAAGTACCTGGGTGTCCACCTGGACAAACGACTGACCTTCATAACGACTGACCACATAAAAACAACAAACAAATTTCCCCTGGTCCCCAAATGGTCGATTCCAATGGTTCATTATCGAAGAAAAGAAACCAAAAGATGAAAAATGAACGTTTTTTTCTTTTTTTTTTCATTAAATTTATTTGGCATTAGATTTCTCCATACAGCCATGTAAGATGTATCTACACATAATTACAATATTATATTACAAGATGTTATTTCAGTCTATATACACTTCTTGGTTACATGTATTTACACTGCTACTAAATATTGTGGCCAATCTTATGGAAGTATTTCATTATTGTCAAATAGAGTTCGGGCCTAACCACTATGGATGTGAAATTGAAAGGGTACGGTTCAGGGATCTCATTAAACATCAATTTCCGCTGACCATAAAATTTTTTACATAAAAGAAGCACATGTTCTAAATTGTCCACTTCACCGCACTCATCACATAGATCCGTCTCCTCTTGATGTATTCTGTGGAGATATGCCTTACATATTCCGTGCCCAGTCCTTAGTCTTCCCATGCTAGAGTAGAATCCTTTTTCCTGGCCCGTGAATTCATTACGCCATGACTTCGCCGTTACCATTGGGAAGAGGAATTTATAGATTTTCCCCGCATGATAACTATTGTGATACTCTTGCCACCTTTTCATCATCACTTTCTTGAACTGGGAGTACAAATCTTTGTACGGGATGAGAACATTACTGTCTTCGTCACAGTGGCAGGCCATCTTCGCCGCCCGATCAACAATCTCATTACCTTTTACTCCAATGTGAGCTTTCACCCAAACAAATTTCACTGTAACTCCCAGGTTTCGGAGCTCGTAGAGTCGCTTCATCAGATGGATCCGTAGATAGGAGCATTTTGGGAACGCCCCTGGATTTTGTACGTTCTGCAGCACACTCTTCGAGTCAGAGACAACTATCACGGTTCGCGGTAATTCCTCCATCTGCCCTACGTAGTCTAGTGCCTTAACGATAGCAATCAATTCTGTTGTGAATACCGACGCTAAATCGTTGACTTTGTATGACTTAATTAAATTCACATTCCAGTCATACATTGCTTGGACGTTACTACCTGCTTAGAGTGTAACTAAGGTGTTGTGCTTCAGCATACTAATTATAAAATCAATGCAAATAATAATAATTAAATAAAAATGGGGATTAGAGACGTTTGAGACGAATGAGAATAGTCCCCACTATACAAACAGGGGGGTAGGGGGGGGGGGGGGCTCAGACCGCTCTCCCTACTTACCCTAATTGGGAGAAGGGAAAGCAGACGAAGGGGTATTAAAAATCCCGATTCTTCAGCAAAAATAGGTATCGTAATTTTCTCGGCCCTCAGACAGTCCAGTACACTCTCCTTCGACGTCACGATTTCAAAACCACACAGTGCTATAATCATTACTTCTGCCTTCACAATTCTTGTGAAAAGAACCTACCAGCGGTATGTCCATTTCAAGAATATAAACCTCAGAGAGATCAGGATATGGAGCACCTGTCAGGTTGCCTTTATCCAGCGACTGGCTCTGCATAGCGAATTTACTAAATTGACGCGCGTCGTATCAATGCTTCAGTTTGTAAAGGAACTTTAAGCGCGTCGTAACTGATGCCTTAGAAAATCCATCGCTATGTAACATAGTACGAGATTACCTGAGGGGCTATTCCTGAATAACGCGCCATAAAACTCGGTAGCGAATTGAACAAACAACCCCAACTTTCTCAAAACACGTAGGAGTCAGAACATGAGGGTTAATCTGTGAATTTTCAAGTTTTTTTTTTTTTTTTTTTAATTTGTTAAACGTAATATGCAATATAATATATTATATTCGTACCTACGCTATCTGTTCATCTGTAGATTAGCCCTGATATTGCGACAAATATATGAATTTGAACATTAGCGTTGTCGACCGTTGAAACCACGCGTTGGACCGCCGCAGGACCTCTGAACGTGCGAGCGCCAGGTGACGAGGCGCCCGGAAGCGCCTGCGGGCGCTCACTCGCTCGTCGAAGGCCCTTGTTAGCTCTTTGCGGTGTTGAAGGGCACAAATCCAAATATTGACTGAGGCCCGTCACGCCTTCTTTCCTCTGTGATGCCCAATTACGGTCCTGAAGAAGTTGAAGAAGAGAGAGAAAGAAAAAAAAGGAGAGAGGGAGTGAGAAGGGGCGCCGGCGAAACGCCCTTATTGGATTAACCCCCCGCCGCCGCTGCCGCCGCCGCCGCCACCATCACTCGGGTCCACCACTTGAATACCCGCTGAATAATTTGCTAAGGAATCACCTTTTCCTCTTCATTTTAACTTTTCTTACTCGACCCGAAGACTAAATGGAAATCATTTCCACAACTCGCCCGCCGCATGACCCAAAACTTCAAAACTGATAGCACCACGAGATCTACGTGCTTCAGACGGACGTATCTGTGTGGCTCAGTTTCTATTTACTCGAGTACTCACTTCAAGGGAAACGGGAAAACAAGTTCATGTCAAGTGAGCGAACTGTCGGAATAACGCATCGACTCAATTTTTTGCGAATTTTCGAAGCAAAGTAAGCTATCGTTCTCGGTCCAAAACGTTCAAGACTTGAATTTACGTAAATATATTATACCAAAATCCGTTTCAGACCACCCCGAATTCACTGCCAAAAGACACCAACTTCCCACATTGTTATTTTGGCGATTTTCAGCAGAGACAAAAAACCATCTGCCAATGACTATTTTTACTGATTAATTCATTAAAATAAATCGTGAGATTTAGTGTTACCTAACTTAGGTACCTAACTTATACTTAGTTAGATCGATCCGCCGCACAATGGTCCGGCGACCCTCCAGAACAGGAAAAATCAATAACTTGGCCAATTTTGATCGGAATTGGATGAAACTTGATGAGCCTCCTCCTTAGTTATTGCGCTTCAGTATGTAAACATGGATAAGCAATCCGAGAAGGCAATCGGTAGGCAACGCCATTTATTTTCTAGGAAGCTTTCGAATACGGTAAAGTAGCCTCGGAAAAGCGCAAATATAAGAATTTTTTTAAATAAATGGAAAATCAAGGTGTTATCACAAATACACGCGTATAATTATTGGAACTCACCAATACCACGGATAACGTCACAATATTTTTTCTGCCCAGAAGCACACGTTCAAATTTGCCGCGGTTATTGTGGCGGCCTCAGGGCCCCGACTAACCTCACTTTCAGTGCACCCTCGAGACATTTTTAAGGGTTTTTCCAAGGAGCGCAACTAAGCGCAGCGTCTGCTTTCAGAAATGTGTTACAGAAGTGTTAGTGGTCCTCGTGAACCATCTCCGACCCTTGGATAATGGTGGATACGGAAGAAATCTCAATAAACATATTCCAAAGTGGCGGTCACGAAGCCATCGTTCAAATATTATTTTTTCGGGCATCTTTCCTTTTTCAAAAGTACTTCTGTGTTTGATTGGAAAGGTGCGGTTTGCGGCGTTCTACTCCATTTTCAGTCTAATTTTACCAAATTTTTTCTACACCAAGTGGCAAACATCCTGTATATGTATATAATTGGTCTTCGAAATTAAAGCGAATGGTTTAACATTGTTTTTAGAAACGGGTGTAGCAGTATCCGCACGCTAAGAGACTGTCCACGTACTTCAGAGTTATCCCTGATGACATTCCCTGGCGAGTGCTGTGTGGTGATGATGGTTTAATTTCAATGGGGATCGTAACTGGTGGTTGAATCCATAGGATTCCCATAATCCTGTCCAGCGATTTACAAACAAGTCAAACCTCTGAAAATTCACCGAAAATCGTGGTTTAGTAGCTTTCAGATGGCGTTGGTCTCATTTTACGTGGAATTGATTTTACAACGTTTATTTCGAAGTGTTTTTCGGTTTGAATGGTTTGACCTTAACACAGAAACAAAAAACGTTGAAAAAAGTGGTGTTTTCCAAGACAAAAAGTGGTTAAGGTCCATTCAGGGGCCTTCAATACGTAGCATATTCGTAATAGTATGGAAATTCCTACAGCTGTCTCAAGTGTCTTTGTTCCGTATAATACAGTACGACGCCTAACAAACCTAATTACACAGGACCTGAAATCCTAGACTACGGTTCCCATTGCCTTCGACACACTCCTTTCAAGTTCTATGAACGACAATATAAAGAAATCCCGTGTCTTTCTTACACATCTTAGATCGAGTTGGACCGGTTTCCTCGATCTCACACCCTCCAACGACGTGTTTGTCGAGGCGATCGGGGTGATTATTGACACCGAAGGCTGTTTGTTGACATTGCGAGCTGTTTGTTTGCCAGTCAGCAAGCGGCTCTTGGAGACTTTTGGAGGCCCCTAAGCTTGTAACTAGATAATTGAAACAGGCATCGAATGACTACCCCTGGCTGTGGACTCCTCGCTACAATCTCCTAGGAAAATTACTCCCTAGTAAATAACAGAGTGAAATTACTGCCCTGATGTATGCGTATTCATAATCGAAATTTTGCCCATTTTCCAAAATTTAATATGTGAATATAGCGCATAAGTATCTAATGAGCGTATTCACTGGGCAAATGGACTAAGTAGTTACTTCGCTTGACGTCTTCACTGAGCTGGTTGTTCATGGCCGCCTTATATTGGCACTCCCAGTGGACATCCATCAATTTCGGATCAATAATCCATCAATCAATCAATCAATTTATTCCCCAATGTATACCTCAAGGGCGGGTTGTGGGGATCAAGGGGAAGTATAGTTAACTGTAATTTTTATGGGTCGCTTCGTCTTGATGTGTGGGGGATTTAGTCCTAGTCCAGCAGAGTGGGTGCAATAATCAATTCATTAAAAAAAGATGGTTTTCACTCTCAACCCTCGAGGCAAAGTTGAAGAAAGTGGTGATTTCGCAAATTGTCATCAAATTTCAAGTATATGACCGCCATGCCCAAGCAGCACAATTGGTCGGATTTCACGACTTGCTACCTAATCTGTAGTATATCCGACGTCGGAAATCTGTATGTCAAATATTAACGTCATCACGACGTCGGTACGACGAGAGATTCGTCGGAAATCTATAGTACAGATAGACGAGGTCGCTACGACGTCGGATATTTGTATTACAGGTTGACGAGGTGGCCACAACGTCGTATATCTGTACTATATAACGCTGAGGTCGCCGCGACGTCGGATATCTGTAGTAAAGATAGACGAGGTCGCCACAACGTCGGATATCTATAGTGAAATGGCGATGGCGATAACACGCAGGTGGGACGCTACAGGCGCTCATTCTGTTGTACCGTTTGGGAACTACGTTACTATATATTTCTGTACATGTTTTGTACATCAGCCGACGAGAGGTAGACCTGGTCAGATCCTCTACAGATTTGTTACACAATCGTGTAACAATATCGGAACATCCCTAGTTCGCCATCTTTTTCCATTTCCATTACAGGTTAGGTTGAGGTTAGATATTAATTTAAATAATTTTCCAATATATTTATTTCTGAAATTCAAATGTAATAATAACTCTGATAGTTACCAAGGAAATACAGCAGTTTAATAGTGAAACCAGCGAAATAATAAGTCGTCATAACATTTTCACAATAGTTACCAAATTGAAAAAAATATTTACAACGTCTCAAATTCGGAGGGCACTGGTTTTTGATAGATAGAATCGAGCATTTCACGTTAAATTTTTCTCCGCGGATGATATGAAGAGACATGAACTTACATACGGGAGTTGGTAGGTACCGTGTAATATTCACACGAAGTATTTCTCCATCCACCATCTTAATGATTTCCGTGGAGAGAGATAACCTTCCTCGTCGAAAGATGTCGGTTTTGTATCGAGTCAGTTGAGGTCGGGCGGCGACGTCGGTACAACCAAGAAATCATTCCCCACATTGGTCGGCATTTGGTCGGCATTTGGTCGTGGTGAGGTCGGCACGACGTCGTCGCCCGACCTGAGGTCGGGCGGCGACGTCGGTACAACCAAGAAATCATTCCCCACATTGGTCGGCATGTGGTCGTGGTGAGGTCGGTACGACGTCGTCGCCCGAAGTCAGGTCGGATTCCCCGACCTCTTACGACGTCGGACCGACGTCGTTGTGCTGCTTGGGTGTTGGAAATTTCCAAATCCAGCAAAGCCCCTTGGCAGAGCACTTCTCTCTAAATTACCATAGAGCCATAGAATTAATAGATTCGTATCTTTTACACCACCGCAATAGGGCCAGACGTGTTAATTTCATGCAATAGCAATTTTTGAAATTTTGCGACAAGCCCCTCAGCTATTCCTCAGCTTAGTCCATATTCAAATTATGACATCTGACGGCAAAGTTTCGTTTATGAATAAGTATACAGCTTCAGGTGAAATGGGCGAATTTTCTCGGGGTTGCGTATCGGTAGTTCAACTCTTATCTTTTGTATTAATTGAACGTAGGGCGGTTCATCAAACGCCAAGTTACACAGGCCACCACTATTGAACTAAACCTCGTCTTGACTGTTAGATCCCTTGATTACCTCCAACTTGAGTAGGAGTTCCCTCACGTTCAGATAATTCACGAATACTGGAACAACTGACGTATTTAAAGGCTGTGAGTAACGTAACTTATGGAGGAGCTGGACGTTTGGCAACGGAGGTCTGGCAACGAGGATTTACGTGAGCATGTTTAGACGATGTGATATTAAAACTCACACCTGTATTTCAGACGAAGATCCGCATTAGTCGAAGATTTATTTCATGTACGGATTCACTGAACATCTATACAGGGTGTCAGGGTTAAGGTCGTACCACCGGCCAGGGATCGATTCTACAACTCATTTCTGATGAAAAGCGCCCCATAACTTTTTTTTGTACCGCATTAAGTCCGACTTTTTTCACTTTCAAGATTTTTTGTGTGTTTTCGACCTTAAGTCACTAAAACGGCTATAAGTCCCTCATTTTTCAGTAAACATTCAAATGTGATTATACCGTTAGAAACAGCGTTAAATTCCGTAGTGCTTTTTAATGGAGATTCAGATGTTGAAAAATGAGCCAGAACAGTCGTCTCGAAAATCTCGGAAATTCAAACGTTTGAAAGCCTAACTGAATCTGCCGGTTAATTTCCCACTGAAAACCCCAAATGTTGGCCCTAAACCTCAGCATTCCGACAGTATGATCAAAAAATTGTTTACTTTAGACTCATGGTGTAAAATCCTCGTTCCCGTGCCAAAAACCGTGAATCTTTCAGCAAAAATCGACAAGTAAATTTTTCGCGAAAATCGACATTTTTACAGTAAAATGAGTCGTACTATGTGTCGCTGAGTCAAATGATGACACAAGACTTCTCGAATAAGCAGTCACTGATCTCTTCCCATTGTCCTTGTCGAAAAATTTAATTTCTGTTACTTCACATGTTCTTCACGGTTCATCATCTCTAATCTGATAACAGAATGAGATATCGCAATTCGGACTTCACCATCGAGTTCAGCGTTGAAAAATCTATAAACTGGGGTGTTCCTCGGGAAAAACTGGAGACAAGTTTGTTATAAAACCAGTAAAATGAAGACATATTTCATAGAACCATTCATTTTTCATGAGAATTTCCTCTTACAGCCACGCTGCATAACTGTGGATTTTTTTTTTGTCAAATCTATAAAAAAAAAAAGTATATTTTAACATTACTTGATGATTTCAGTTTTAAATAAAGGTTATTAAAGGTCAATTTCTGATGAATTATCGATCTACTTGCGGTGTCCAATAATAGGGAGGCTCAATGAGAATCCTTTGGAGAATCTTCCGATATCCTCAGCTTCGTAAGATTACCTTCAAATACTCAACTATTGTTGGAACTTCCGATCCATCCAATCGTTAATTCTTGAAGGCTGCTCAAATAGTTAATCAACAAAGAAATAGAATGAAAGGTAAAAGATTAAGTACATTTTCATTTTTGCACAGCTTGTCTAAAGAACACTGGTCTTAAATGGTTAAAGTGAAAGTAAAGAGTCTTTACATGTAGATTGAGGCTAGTCCTAAATAATATTTAGGAATAAAATAGATATTATGTATTTTTTCCTTTACCGGTTTGAAGTTTTCTGGTATGTACTCGTAATAAAATATTTCTATTAATTTGTCGTTTTTGTTTCACTTACAAATGTATAACTAATGTTAGTCATCTAACCACCATCCTTAGTAGTTCACTTGTAGCACTTAGTAGCTCTTTGAAGATGAAGAAACGTGGTTGTTACCTACTTGAGATGTTCTTCACGGTTCATCTACTCTAATCTGACATCTGAATGAGATGTCACAATTCTGACTTCACCATCGTGTTCAGCGTTGAAAAATCTATAAACTGAATTACTCGGCAAAAAGTTGACTCTTATAGCCATGCTGCACGACTGTGGATTTTTTAATCGTTATTTTTGATCATGTAAGCGACCTCGTTAAGATCCATTTGCCATCCGCCGATACGTTTCATATGTTTCAGGGATGCTTCAGGGACTCTCGCGAAGTGACCAGGGACTGATGGGGCCTCATCACCAGCCGTTGAGTCACCCGTTGGGGCACACGCCTTCGTGGGCGGCCTCGACGCCGCCGGACGATCTACCGCACAAGGGTAAGAAGCCAACTTGCGTCACTTTCCTTTCTTTTTTTTCCATAACCTCTAAACTAAAAACAATTTAACAAAATATTAAAGGAAAAAATCCGTTAACGAGCAGCGTCACGTGACCATCTTCTCCTTCACCAACCGTAGATTTGTGTTAACTTTGACGAAGCCTCCACTTGAAGGCTTTCGATGTTTTCACGTGCAAATGTGCGACTCAAAACTCTGAATTGAAAACTACATGTTGACCGGTCGCCAAATTCACATCTTTTGTCAGGTTTCCACCGCCTCGAGACCCTTTCAGAGAGGAAATGAGATGCAAAACTGGTTTCGACGCTTCCCTCTTTGATTCCAACGAAAACTCTTCTAGTGGTTCCGACTCCAAAATGAGTCGAGGCGTGTCTGGCCGTTCCTCACAACGGGCATCAGAGACGACAACGCCTAGAAAATATTACCCTTCAGCTTGGGTGTGGAATGTAAAGCATTTCGTCAGCTTGCGTACAAGTGAGACATTTTCATGTATCACAAGGTTTATGTTGACAGCAGGTACCTAAAATTCATTATCGCTTGTTCTTTCATCATCATCAGAAAAGAAATTGTTACGCTATGTCCTACGTGGACGGCGAGCTGAAGACGCTAAATTGTTGAGCTTCTCGCTTTAACGCGGAAAGGGTGTCCTAAGTGGCCGTTATTGAACGAACGACGAGACTCAAGCGAAATTTGCTTCTTTTGTTCTATGCCTATATATCCCGCAAAATATCCATTATACCTATGAAGATGTTATTTTCGAAATGGTTATTACCTAATAGCTCCGGAGCTAAGCCCTATCATGTCGCTTGAAAGAATCGACATAGCCGAAGAAATTCTGCAAATGAATTATATTGAGTTCAAGAGCAGTATGGGGAATATCACCCCCTTGTTCCCAAACTTCGGCAATAATATTATGCTGATCAATTTAAAGCCTACTTCCAAATGGAAGTTTCAACCTTTGATATCATCGTTGAAAAAATTGGAGGGGAATTCAGTCGAAATAAACTAAAGCAAGGAACCTGAACAAATGTAAACAAATGAAAGCAAGCTAGCAAAAAACAACAAAACAAACCAACGCGAATGACGAGCGAAATGTAACTCCATGGATGTATGAAGTGGGAAATTAGCAGAGTGAGATGCGTAAATTTTTCACATAAATCAAGAGCTTTCCAAAAAGAGGTGAACCCTTTTTGTGCATTGACAAATGGCGAAGATTAAGCAAAAGTCACCAGAAATGGTGTAGTGTCGTTTTAGTGTCGCTTTTCGAGTTTGTGTGCCAAAGTAAAAACATGAAAGTGTTGACAATCTCTTTCGGGTTTATCAAAATATTCCCTACGAAGACCATCGCGAGATGTTTAACATGAGGGTTACGTCAATTGTGTTGAGCGGTATATGAATCAACAAAAATAATCTAAACTGATCGCAGAAATCGAAATAAAGTCAACTGGAAAATTAATTTTTACAAACAACCTTCAATCGAACTCAAAATGTTTTGTTGAAAAGTCAGAAGATACAGATGTGTACAAACCCCAACGTATTATCATACAGAGATATTGATTAATTGATTGAATATTAATTTATTAGTTTGTATATAAACACGACCTTAGGGTTGTCTCTCTGACTTCTGGCCGAATATGAAGAAAGAATCATTTATTATAAAAAATTTGGAGGTACACTAATTGGCCCTACATCAGTCGTCTATACTTGAATTTCGAATAACTATGATTGGGTATTTATTTTTCCCTAATAACGGTTACTTGAGTTGGTTAGAACCTTCACTTTTTGTAATTGTAAAATCCCTCACCTGCTTTAACTCCAAGTTTACTTTCTTTCACGAGCTCTTGCAAGGACTTGACAGGCTCGAAGAGCGGGTTCTCAGGGGGATGCCAACGTCTCAAGACAACGACATTGCTATGAAGCCAATAGGGCCGATATGGCTAACTCAAACGGCCCTATTGGCTTTATAGCAATGTCGTTGTCTTGAGACGTTGCGTCACCTCTCTCCATCATCCGTACAGCTTCAGCAAGCTGAGGCACCAACAACCGGTTGACAACAAAACCAGGAGTGTCTTTGCAAGTGATGGCTGACTTTCCCACTGCTTCTCCCCAAGCCATAAGGGTCTGGTACGTTTCATCTGATGCGTCTTTAGTTCTTATAACCTTCAGGAGTTTCATAACTAACACTAGATGGAAAAAGTGGAGTCCGCTGAAACGGTCCTTCCGTTTGGTTAGACGCAATTTCAGTTACCAAAAGGGAAGAAGTTGTGGTAACAATGGTCGTGTGTTTCAACGATGGCTTCAACTACTGGATCTACCCCATTTTTACTCGAAGTAAACGGTCCATCTCATGTAAAATCTATTTTAACATAAAACATTCCCCTTTTGTGGGGAAAAATCTCATTTTTCCATGAGACTAAGCAGAAAAATTAACAGTCATGCAGCAAAATCTCAATGCGCTGAGGTTGTCAATTAACTTATGACAACCTTGAAAAAGAAGACATTTTTGGCTCATGCTCCAGAATCGTCCTCGAGGGGCCTCCAAATAAAACGTTGAGTTAGAACCAACCGAAATTAGTTGATTCCAAAGAATAATCGCGAATAATTGACCCTCTTCAAACAAGCTTTAAAAAGCCGCAGACCTCTGTCGCCGCTGGTTCACTGATTTTAATTGGGTTGAATTTGAATGACAATTTCGCGGATTCGAGCGTGAAGAAAAAAGTGTGTTTGTGCGAAGAGCGGCAGCGGAGGGCGTCGAATGCGTTCAAATATTCCGCATATTTACACTTTCAATTAGTTTGAATGGTTCAGTCTTTATATGAAAGGGCCGAGGGTGGGCGTTGGAAGGGGGCGATGGGGGAGGGTTAGATTAAATATGAAAAAGTAGTGGAGGGCCATAATAAGGGGGCTCGTCGTGGTGGGCTTAATTAATAGAAGACCCCCCTGAAACACCCCCCCCCCCTCCCCCGACGAGCGAAGGGTTAATGAATCTAAAGTTGAGAAAGGAACTGAAAATATCTTTTCAAACCGCCGCTCTTTTTGAAACGAATGAGTCAACGTTCGATAATTTGGTTGGGAAGAGGGCGGAGTGTGAATGTCCACTCAGTCACATTGTGATAAATTGGATCGTAAACAATAATTCCGAACGAGTGATTCCATTCAAAGGACGACTGGTTGTGTATTACAGAACGATAGGTACATACGAATTTATTTTCACACATACAACATATATATACATATATACACATATAATATGTATAATACGATGTTGAGTATAAAGGGAACGCCGCTACTTTGTCCGGTTGTGTTCAGAGCGGCGGCGAAGCGTTAAGTTTTAATTATTCCAAAAGGATTTGAGAGCGAATTAGTTCAAACAAGAAAGTGCCAACTCCCGAAAGCCCTCGGCGGTAAATAAGCTGTGTACCTTTAAATGCCCCCTTTGCCTTTGTCATTCAATTACCCGGACTTGAGTGATTCGATTTAGAGTTGAAATTGCTCGACTCGGTGTTCAATTAGAGGCTACAGGTGATGAGCCAAGACCCCTCCGAGCCCCTCGCAAGCCCATTCGTCATCGAAAGTCACACACAATCGAGTTACGGCGATTTCCAGGCGAAAAATGAAAACAAATGAAGAGAAAATTATGGAACAATTAAGTCGTGCGGGCGGACCTAATGAACGAATTTTTCATATAACACTCAATCTACACTTCAATTTACTGCATTATCCAATATTTTTGTTTCAATATTTTCAATATCCACCTAAATCACTGAACCGACTGTAGAAAACGAAATTTTAACCGAATTGGTGGTTCAATTTCAAAACTACGTCCGTCCGCGCCAATTTTAGAACGTTTAAAATTCGTTATGTGAACCAAGGTTGAGCCTAGAGTGGGGCTGCCATATATGTTCCAGGTAAATTGGGACAGTACGAGTATAAGCTAGAAATCGGTACAAGTACCGATTTCTAGCTTATACTCGTACTGTCCCAATTTACTGTCCCAATTTACTGTGTTTTTAACCGAAATTTTAACCGAATTGGTGGTTCAATTTCAAAACTACGTCCGTCCGCGCCAATTTTAGAACGTTTAAAATTCGTTATGTGAACCAAGGTTGAGCCTAGAGTGGGGCTGCCATATATGTTCCAGGTAAATTGGGACAGTACGAGTATAAGCTAGAAATCGGTACAAGTACCGATTTCTAGCTTATACTCGTACTGTCCCAATTTACTGTCCCAATTTGGGCTGTCCCTATAAGTTTATAGGGACAGCCCAAAAAAAAATCTGGCCGAAAATCGGGACGAGATGTACCTAATTAAACGAACACTTCAACAATATATTATATTTTTGAAAATAGGTAATGTATCTAATATCATAATATGGACTATCGAATAAAAGTAGGTATGTAAATAGGGAGATTTACATTATTATACTTCCTTTTCAATGGAATATTTGCACGTATTTATCTTTTCCACCGACTGAGCGAAGGACATGTCAGAGAGCCATTTAGGTGTCAAGCCATCTGTACGTGTGAGGTTTTTTCCAGTTTTCATCTTCGCCATACAAAATCGTTTGAAGATTCGACTTCTTCAAAAATTACGACAAGATCTGGACGGCAAAAAAATTAATCGGGAAACTTCAAAAATCGTGACGGGACGCCCGGGACACCTCGAAAATCGGGACGGATGGAAGCTCTAGCCTTGAGGCTTGCCGTTACTGTCAGTCAATACAAAGGGGTACAAAAATGTCGGTATTTAACACCGTTTGAAATATTCAAAACCTCTCAGCGGTACTTCTGTCGGATTTTTGAGACCTTCCGAAGCGTAGTTCGACAATGAGGACTCGAAACTAGAACCGAACAAAATTGTAAACATAAACTGGTGGAACGTCAGGACAATTTTAATACTAGGGAAAACCTTGAATCGATCACTGATTTCACTGAACGTACTTAATCGCGAGAATACCTTCACTCACTTCCACTGGTCATGAGGCTTCTTTCTCTTGAGACGTCTGACTAGGTCGTTACCGTCGAGCAGCTGGACAGCTTCTTCATTGATGTGTACTTGTAGCCGCTCGTGATGGGCTATGGCTTGAGCCTTGATGACTTCATTGACAGTTGGTATGCGAAGTTATTTGTAGCCGGACATATCTGGTCGTCCACACAACATCTCAGCACATTGTTTTGGAAACGTTGGATATTATCGCGGTTACTTTGAGCAGTGCAGCCCCACAACTGCACTCCGTAACTCCAAACAGGGTTGAGGACTTGATAGAACAGGAATAATTTGTTCCGGATCGACATTTTGGAGCGTCGGCCCATTAACCAGTACATTTTTCTAAACCTAAGGACAAGTTCTTCTTTTTTCTTCAATTTGGCATCCAGGGTCATGCCCAGGTGCTTAGCTTCTTGGCGTGCGGTATAGCCTTACCGTTGAGATGAAGTGGGAAATAGTTGAGCTTACGATTGGTAAAGTCGACATGTACTGATGTCACTTCATTCATCTTGATCCTTCATTTTGATATCCAGTCTTGGAGTTTCTTAATAGATCTTCTGAGCACAAACACATTGACTTGACAGAAAAATTGCGTGTTGACATCGCTGTCTAAAGTTTCCAGTTGTTATCCACGTGTCAAACGATGGTCGGTATTGATCGGCCTACACTTTCTAGGTCACTTCAAAAACTCGCTCAGCAGGTCATGCTGCACAACTTGTTTCTCAAGTTCGTCACGCTCCTCCACTCGATTTGACCGTATTTTCGTCGGTTCCTTAAATTCTTACCGACTCGAAAGAGTTTCCCCGTTTCCATATCTCACCAACCGTATGTGGGAAGTTTGCGGGGAAAAAGAGGAAGTTATTATTGTGTTTTGTTTTTTGTTTTTTTTTTGCCTCAGGGATAAAGTGAATTTTGGAGGAGAAGAAATACGTAAGAGGAGAAGACGAAGAAAAGGAAGAGCTGGACTCGTGCGAGCGGGACGTTATAAAATGTGCGGTATTAAAGAGGGAGGAGGAGGGAATTATTTAATGTAGGGAAGATAAAGAGTTATTTGTTGAGGTCGTAACTCGGACATTTTGTCATATTTTGGGCGAGCCGTCTTTATTTATAACGCAGTGGGTTTTTCTGTGGGCGTACGAGGGAATAAAAAGGTTGAGGGGGAGAGGAAAAGAAAGAAAAACCTAGAAAATGTAGCTAAGGAGCGAAAGAGAAGTTGCTGGAGTTCGTAATGGGAGCAGCAGCCCTTTCGATATATATATCTTCATCTCTCTCTCTCTCTATATATATATATATATCTGTGTATCTCTATCTATATACACACAGATATAGACCTAACACAGAGGGAGTGTTTGTCTGCGGCGGCCTAAAAGACACTTTGTTTGGATATAAATCAAAAACACCCGTAGACGCGGGCAGGAGGAGGACGCTCCTCTTCGGCAAATACATTTCGACGTCCTGACGTCGTAAACAATTTTCCCGAAAACGATTTATTTCGCTCCGCGTTGATTTTGGTGTGCAGGCAAAATAGGTCCTTCACCCACGAAGGTCCTGCGAAGACGTCCAAACTGGACGCTTGAGCACTCTGTCTCGACTGAACCTTATTTATTTCATTTTAATCTAATCTTTGATCGGCTATTTCCAGTAAATTTGGTTAAACATTTTCAATAGAAATCCAATATACTTAATAAGTTTCCTAATAATCAACCCATCTTAGATAATCAACATCTCTTGAATAATGAACCTCTTTTAGATTATCAACTCCAGCCCGAGTATGATCTATCGAAACTTTTCCTAACCCAAGGTCGATAAGAAGGGGATTAAAAGGACTTTTGGAATTTTGAAACCGTCAAATCTCAATAATTTCCAATACCTACAACGGAAATTTTATAAGACGACCAGCGCTTCTGGGTTTAACAAAAATATTCTACACTACAGTGATCTGTGGAAAAATGTGCAGGTTTTTTCGATATTGAAAACATTTGAGCAAATTTAATTAAAATGATCTTTCAAACACCGTGTATTTGAATAAGATAAACTAAAGTAAGATCACTACGTCAGGTCGAGCAGAGTGGGAAGGGTTACGAGGGATTAGGTATCTTCGCTTAGAAAGAAACATAGCCTGACCTACAATGTGGACAGAATGAAGTTCCTTTCTTATTCAAAATTTCGCGCTGGATAGAATTTTGAAAAATGGCCGCTATGAAATGTCAACACATATTTTTTCCCCTACCATATATACTCTTAGTTTATCAAGTTTATTCTAACTTTTACCTAGCATTTTTGCTCAGCGAAACCCTTGAATTCCTAATGTTCCCAATTACCACGTTGAGTTCTAAAAATTTGAGATTAAAAATTTTCATAACAACATTCATCATTTTGCAGTATTTTCAATATTAATATTTCGATTAGGTACCTGTGCAGGTAGGAAATTCTAAACATCATGATCATTTTACAATAATTTCGACAAGAAAATTTTAGGTGGAGAAAAAACTTCTGAAGCAACTCAACCGATCCCCCAACTTCTTTAGTGAACATCACCTAACCCTCACGATTTTCTCAATCGGAGCGCTAATTCACCTTAAATCATGGTAGGGTAGGTACTTCTGGGGAGCCTACAGTAAGCTAAAAGTAATCGTTTTAGTGTGCAATTACTAGCAGTTTTGGAATAGAACAGTAAAAGTTGTAATCGATTACTTTCACGAGCAGGTTCTTTTATGACCGCAGAAGTGATCGATTAGTCCATTGCAATCGATTAACGCCCAATTGTGGTTGAGCATAATTTCGATTATTGAATCGGCGACAAAAGCGACTGACCCTCGCGATAGTTCGGATTATAAAGTTACCTTCGACTTGGACACGCGAGGGGACACACAAATCATTGGAAGTTGATATTTGATAGTCCTACCCAACGCGGGAAAATATCAAATATCGCCGTCCGACGTTGTTTTTTCTCGAAACGTCAGCGACGATATTTGAGGGTTTTTGTCGGAAATGGCCGCTCGTTTTTCGACTTCGGAAAAACGTTGACGTCTCTTATTCAAACTTCCGGTATAAGAGCTCGATTATGTTCGACTACCCGTCACAATGATTTACAATACGAGGAACTCTTTCGTCCGATGCGCTAATTACGCTGGTCAATAAACGTAAACTTTTTGTAAGTAAAGTTGATCAAAATGGGTTTATTTGACATAATTTATCGTCTCAAATCAAAAAATGACAAGATTAAGACGTAAAGTTTACTCGTTGCAGGGTCGAGTGGTGGGGGAGACTGAACAAAAGTTGCATTTTTACCAGTTATAGGTATTTCTTTATTCAAAACATTTTATGTCCTCATCATTTGTCATGGTTTTTGGGGTGTAGCGGAAATGGAACTGCATTTGATATGAACCATTTAAGTTTTGCAAAAATTTTATTTTATATTTTATTCTTTTAGGCCAAATTCATGAAAATTCCGACAAATTCCAAAAATAGATTTTTTTGGAAGTCTGATTTTTTAAGACTGATTTTTTAAGACGATTTTTTACGACTGATTTTAGCCAAACTGAGCAGATTTTAATCACTTTTGTACTTTTTAGATAGACTCAGGGCTAAGACTGAGAATAATTTTTCCTGGTTAAGTTACCTTAAAAAGATTCAACTCTGAATTCCTGCGATCTAGAAACCTCCGCAAGCTTCATTAAAACTAGTGTACGAATTCATAATCGAAACTTTGCCTCGTTGCCACGCCTTTGGATCTAATAATAATTGAAGTCAGTAAACGGGAATCAATTACGGTGATCTAAAGATCGATAGATGATGTCACAATTTTTGGAATTGGAATTTAATGAAAATTAAGAATTTGCCCAGTTGCCACAGTGTGAAAAATCAAAAAAAAAAAAAAATTATTATCGAATCGGATTTGGAACTAGCATCTCTTGATAGATTTTCTCTTCATTAAAATGACTTGAGACGTTTTTTTCGTCTCCTGAAAAATTTCGATTTTTCAACTTACGGACTTTTACTATCGATTTACTATTTATTTTTACTATTTACTATCGATTTATTCTATTTCCCTTAATGATCTGTGAGACAGACGCTTTGACACATAACCTTATCAAATGAAGACGAGGATTTCGGCGGTGAATTAGGAGGAGAGGGAGGAGGACCCCCCCCCCCCCCCACAACAGGACACGTCGGACCCTCGTTAAAACGCGTAACGGACGACGGAGCGATGATGAGGTGACTGTGAGGGGGGAGGGGGGTGTTGTCCAGTCTTGAATGGAATTTTCTTTAAAAAGGTGACGAGGATGAGGAGGAGTGAAGGGGAAGGGGGAGGTAGATGAAGAAGGAAAAGGGCAACAATGGATCAGAGTCCACAATGACCTCCCCCCCACACGTCCCTTCCGGCACTACAACTCCCCCCCCCCTCCCACCCATCACCATAGATCGTTCCCTCTCGCCCCTCGCCAGGTAATGGGTCTGTGCTGTGAGGGGGAGGGGGGTGCGTTTTCCCTTCGTTGAATGCGGCACCTTTTTTCCACCCCCCTCCTCCCTCCTCTTTTTCTCTTCTTTTCGGTAACTCGCCTGCGCTTGTCTCCAACCATCCGTGAGGTGATGTGATTACATGCGTTGTCCACACCTCAGAGCGCAGGCTCCCGTGCGGCAGATGCACAGTCCTCATTGCGATAGCCTCCCCCTCCACCGCCTCCCACACCCTCACATCGCTGTCGGAAGCCCTCGCCCTCCTCTTGTGGTACCTGATGACGTTGAGGGGGTGCAGGGCCTCTCGAATGATGACGTCACTTCACGTCAAAACACAATCGTGTACATCCAGACATCGCTACCACAATCATTGACGGAAATATGATTTTAATCAAAATAACCAATTATTTGCACCCTAAATCACAGTGAATTAAACATTCCTCACTAAGTAGACAACAAATGACCGCACGACTTTATTACCGTTTTATGTCATAAAATATGCAGTAAAAACATCCGAAATATGTCCTTAAATATGCACTAACAAAATCAGAATTAGCCTTTTTATTACTCAAGTTTCATTGGTGACAAATAAAAAATGCAAACCAGAACCACTGAAAAAATAAGTATTTTATTCATTTAACTCAAAATATCCATTGAAAAATTGGCATGTATTCTCTCTAAGCTGTCCATTTCTTCTTTTTTACACTAAACAAACGTTTCATGGAATGATAAAAAAAAACACTCAAGTAGGATTAAATTTGATTAAAACACATAAAATTTTAAGACAAATAATGTTGACACAACCAATAAATGACTGATCTTTCGATGAAATAAATTGAAACAAAATTAAACTTCGAGAAAAAAATAAATTTAAACCCTTCTTGAAAAATAAATACCAACATGTATTTTAACTGTAGGTAGGTAAATAAATTTAATATCGTCCTTACGACCTTCGACTGTGGTTCATTTTCGTTTTCAGCCTTCATCTTCATCCCCTCCGGCTAAGAAATAGTTGTCACAGTGATCATCTTCAGGGTTTCAGCGGTTGCGTGCCTCCTCTTCCTATGAATGACGTAGGCGTCCCTTTCCCGCATCTACTCGTACGTAGGGAGGTACAATTGTAGGTATGTACCTTGTGAGTTAGGACGCTACCCACACCGCTTTTTCATTCTCTTAAGAAAACAATTCTGGAGGAAAATTGAGTTTTTTGGTTTGAATTGAAATTTATGCTCCTTAAACCATGTTGCATATTTTTCCTCAAAACGAGTGGCTGGCCATGTAGGTGGGCAAAATCTGCAATTGAATGCATTCATCTAGCCGATATGCTAATATCGAATATTTTACGCGCTAACCTATGCAAAATAAAATGGGTGTTTTTGGAAAAAGAAAGACGTGAAAAGGGCAGATCACTGGGTATTTCTGCGAAATTTGGCGATGGGAGAAAATATGCATTTGTATACAAATCCGCCCTCTAATTATCAAAAAATGAAGAAAAAGCGATCAAAGCGGTTCATAATTAATTCGCAAGACAACGTCTATCACACACGAAAACGTTCTTACCCTAATCAGCACTATAGTGCGTATACGCTCCTCGTGACTCGCTGAACTGGGGGTACGTACTGTTCTATCATATAATAATAATTCTTACACTATTATTATTACAAAACCTCATTCAAGTTAATTAGTTATTGATTATTTATATTATTTTGAAGCCAACTAAATTATTTTAGAATTCATTAATTAATTGTGTTAGCAATTCCATTGCACAAAGCTCTCAATGTTACGTCTCGCCCACCTATTGTTCTACTTAAGATGTCCGTGTCTTGTTGTATTCATTCAAACATACATATACCACGTGCTATCAAATTGAAAATTAATACAAATCCTGACATCCAACCAATTACAAGTTCATTTTCTTTCCTAATTCACGTTTTCGTGCAATGTTCCAGTAATATGAAAAATAACGTTGAAGCTCAATAACCAGACATTAAATACGCATTTGCTTCTATAACAGGGTAATTAGTTGTTAAACTTAATTCTTTACTATAGGGTGGAAAAATGTTCGATAATGTCGTAAATTGGGTGCGTTACTCGGAAAACTCGCACATTAATTCATGCTGCGTGAATAGACCTCTTTTTTTTCTTTTTTGTTTTCTTATTGATTATGATGGAAAGGGGCGATGAGAGGCGGCATTTCAGTGTTCACGGTCCCCTCATTGAAGAAGTGCCGCCTTTCAACGCCTCCGACGACGGCTAATTATAAGCGCGTAACCCCCCCCCCACCCTTTCCATTCATACCCCCCCCCCCCCTCCACCCATTCCACCACTTACGGCGATGGTATTAGCACTCTCTCTCCCCCCCGTCAACATCAACCTCATCTCCCTTTTTTCTCCCTTCGCTTGAATCTGATTTAATTCCTTCTTATGATTTAATCTTAATCAAATCGTCGAATGATATTCGACGGCGGTGCATAGATGTCTGTGAGTGGCAAAAGCCACCCATTTTCAACTTGATTGTTGATACAATTGGAATTTACAACTGATGTTTGTAGAAGTAAACTAGCATATCCCATGGCTCTATATCGCTCCTTTGCTGCAATAGTGACATATCTCAAAATTAGATGCTTCGGGGTAATTGAAAAAAAAAAACCATTTCAACGAATTTCACGTAGCCAGATTTTAAAGTTCGGAAATTCGAGCTTTGAAACTTCGCTTTGAACCTGAAGTTAGTCGAGAAATTCCACTTACATTGGGTGCATTAGAAGCACTGGCGACGGTCGCAGGTACACTGACATCCATAATTGATTTATTGATTTATTGGCACAATAATACAAAAAATAAAATAAAATACTTTATCAGCTAAATTTTATCAGCTAGGGATGGTCACACCATAGGGACAAGGTCACTATCACTAACAGCTAGTACGGACCTAACATGAGGTGGAAGGCGCTGTAGCCACAGGGATTTCATGACATCATCACCTACTCGATTCTGAGCTGAATCTTTCGTAGATCTTAGAAGTTGAGATGGGCGTTTATCACCTAACTCGACCGCAGTCAACAATTTTTGAAGCTTATGGTCTTCAGAATCGGCAAAAACGCTTATCAGTTTCGCCTCAAGGGCATGCAGGACCTAGGTCGGGAAGTTGTTGATGGATATCTCGGGCTGTGAGTTTTGAAATAAATTTCTAATTTCACTGTATTAGTAAGAAATTGCCCCGACGTTGTCCGATTTTTGAAATTCATAAAATACATTTTTTGAAATTGTGGCTAAATATTTTTATTGAAAAAAAAAAAACGAGACGAGGGTGCATTTTTGGAAGGCTAATAGAGCGCAGAATGCAAACATTGCAGTTTTTTTTTCCAAGTGCTTTATTGGCTTCGTAATTAAACATTCAGCCCTACTTAACCTTTAATTGTAATTGTATTAACATTTAATTTAAATTAATAATATGATATATAAACTATTGTTCACAGTACGTTATTGCTGTTAGTTTTACAACGATATGTTGACTGATGTTAAAAATTTAAATACAGCACTGGACACAATAATATTTCTGTAGTTTTGCACGAGAGTCGACATATTGCAGGGATTTTGGACGTGCTTCCATACTTCTGCGAATAGAGTTGCTCTTTCTTGCTCATACTTCGGGCATTCCTGAAAATGTGCTCCATTGTCTCTTCCTGGAGCTGGCAGTGGGGACAATATGGTGAGCTGGAGATGCCCTTGTTGTAGAGAGATAACTGTGTGTTACCGTGGCCGCTCCGAAATCTCGTTATGCTTCTATAAAAACTTTTGTTATGTACTTGTTTAATTCCACGGAACCAAGGGCACACTGCAGTTAAAACATGCAAAATGAGTGAGCAGAATCTCAAATAAATTTCGATGTTTTTCTCGATTTTTCGATAAATGTCTCGTAACACTTACTACATTAGTCAATGCCGTGTTACATTCATGTTCACTTGGTAATCAGCAGTCATCATGTTCGCACAATCAATTAGTCACCCATCGCTCTACCCACATAATCGCTTTACCATTTCAACAATTTCCCCCACATTCCCAAATAAACCAAAATCGTTCCAAGTTGTCCTCAACCTGGTCGGATTTGAATATAATTATTCACACCTCGCGATAGCAGAAGATCTTCCTTGACCCCTTCAAGTCCAAAATCTTCGGCCCGATTTTATATTGAAGCTATTTCGAACTTTGAACTTGATCTTTTTGTTAATCAATACAATCTGTTGGAAATGTTTGTATGCCATTCAAAAATGCCACGAAACAATGATGACACAAAATTGCATATAAGGACCACAAGACGTAATTCCTAATTCAATCGGAGTTGTAGGGGCAAGTCAGGGAAAGCGTAGCGGAATATTTCAAAGTTGAAATGGTTTTTTTTCGATTACCCCCAAGCATCTAATTTTGAGATATGACACTATTGCAGCAAAGGAGCGATATGTAATACATGGACTGACAGCGACACGAGTGACTCAATTTCATATTTTTTGGTAATGAACGACGACCATGAAAGTGTTTTGTGTCTCAAGTTAACAAAGACAAATCTGAAAGTCGTAGTTATGTTGCTGACTACATTGTTTACCCTCATTTTTTCATCATGTACAGCGCATCTGCCACTGAAGGAACGTACTTGTCGTTTTGTAACAAAATCTACCGTTTGGTTTAACAAAACTCGTATAATCAACAACAATCTATCTTTTTTAGATCAACAACCCAAACAATTCTAGAAATCCAGGTCAACAACTCCGAAACTAAACATGTGATGAATTTCCATCACACTACCCCCGTCTTCTTCACATCTGCGCGGGCCATGCGAATGTACGTGAATGTACTTTTTCGTTCTTCCGAGTTGTACTTGATAGAGGACGTCGCTCCGTGGACTTTTTGATTACGTGGATGTAGCACCTAAAGGTAACTACTTGGTGAACTGCCGATTTGAGTATCATACCTTCGATTGCATAGGAATGAAATTATAAACTTACCAGGAACCACAAATGCTTCGAAATAACCAAGCCAGAGGAGACTCCGAGAGGAAGTTGGGAAACACAAAAAACCGCCAAAGCACTGTCGCAATTTTCGTTATCACATATACCCGGTGATAAGAGTTACAACTTTTTTTTTCCTTTATTGGCTTCAGGCATAGCCTATACGGCCGCAATAACATAACAAATTACAATAACATAACAAATTAAATGATATAAGATAAGAATGATTAAATTACCTATACAAAATAAGAACAAAACATAAATGAATAGATATAATTAAGTAAAATGCACTATTTTTAGTTCATAACTTAATAGCACTGTCGCGAACAAAGTGTACCACTGCATCATATAATTCTGTTTTTTCTGATGCAAGAATCAAATTTAAATTGAACGGGCGAGGTAAGAACTCTCCAGCCCTCTCAAAAAATTCTCAGCGACGGTCCTGATGTAGTGGACACAACATCATCTTGTGCTCCGCATCCTCCTCTTCCAAGCAGAGTTCGCAGAGATCGGATTCGGATCTGCCGATACAAAGTAAATATGATTTTGTAAAGCAGTGTCCAGTCCGGAGACGAGCCAAAATTCTATAAAAAGCCTTTGACCGCACGGGCATTTTGGAGAACCACGGTTTGGGGATGGGGACAGGGAACATTCTTCTGTATCCAGAGCCAGCCTGATGTACGTCGTGAAACTTTTTCCACTTCTCTTTTAATTCATATCCAAACCATTTGTTGAGGTCTGAAGCAAGAAAGTCCTGAAGCGACCCTCGTGGGAGCAGTGAGCCTTGTTTCGCTAATTCGTCCACCACATTGTTAGTGACTATGTTGCTGTGGCCCCTCACCCAAATAAACTTTACCTGAATGCCAGCCCACCACAGGAGGTACGCTGAGCTCAAAATTTGCATTTCGATGTATACATAGTTTTTGGCAGGATTAGTCTCCTTAATTTTCCACAGTACAGTCACAACTTCATAAATCATCTCCTACATGCCTGAGCTGCCCTACTGATTTTTTCCAAAGCTCTAATTCTACTAGCAGAGCTGCTACTCAGCGATTAGTGCCGGAAAACAGCTGTGGCACAAAGTTGGCGCACTTGACGGTACTCGTGATTACAATTATTACGAAGTTTATATAGGTTTTTTTTTCTTTTTTTCAAGTTTTCGAGTGGGAAGGTCGGAGGAGAGAGAAAAGAAGACCAAAAAAAATTGTTTCGCGATGGTTTTCAATAAATGCGGCCCGTTGAAGGACCTTATTCACTTCGGACATCGATATTTCATGTTACAATGGAAGAAGCGATCGTTCCGAGGTCATTGGCAGCTGAGTTTTCGAAGGGAGACGTCTTTACCGGCACTCGAGTCGTCGGCAACAAGATCGATAATGTTGTAAACTGTATACGCGTAGTTGGTCACGGACAAAAGCCGAGATTCCCGAGGGCAGATGTTGCCTGTTTGGGAGGACAGGGTGAGAGAGTGAGAGAGAGAGAAGAAAAAAAAATTTGTATCCAGAGAAGGAGCCGGAGATAGATGAAAAGATCCATGTGAGCCACCTGTATGTTGGGTTTGTTCGAAAACCTCCCTATACCGTACCTGACAAACACGCTTAGGGCTTCGTCTATTGTAGAGGACGAGGGAGAGAGATCTCTTTGGAACAGTTTTCAAGAGCTACCTACTCCAACGTCTTGTCAAATATACAGCAGGTATACAACATCTCGGTCGCATTGTGAAGGGAAAATTATGAATAGGGAAGACGACTTCTTCTGAACAGTTCGCCGACAGCGCCGCCGTGATTCCCGAAGATGTCGTTTTGGGGGTTTTCCTTCGACCGAGAATACCTGCTCAATTCGGATAACGCGGCGGATAATTGGATGTTTGCTGAGGCGAGCGGACCTAATGGATGGAAATGAGCTTTGCCTCGGGGTCGCCTTTTCCCGCCCTGATGATGAGGATATTGACCTTCTCACGGCACCGTTCGGTCACTTCTCTTGCGCCAAACGGTCTCAGAAAGTTTTTATAATTTTATTATTACGTTTACTAATTTCGTTTATTTATTTTTTATTCTTCTCTCATTCAGAAATAAAATACACTTGGCATTTTTAGCGCCGCGGGAATTAGGTTTTTATGATATACTAGCTGTGTACCCGCGCTTCGCAACGGTAGAACAAACCAAACTGGTCAGAAACCTTCCCCAATGTTCACACAACACAATTTCAAAGTTTTACACCAATTCGTCAAGTAGTTTTTGGATTGCCGGTAACCCCCCCCCCCTCCTAAATTGTTCAGAAACCTTCCCCAATGTTCACTCAACATATTCCCGAAGTTTAATTCAGATCGGTCAAGTAGTTTTGAAATCCCGATAATACCCCCCCCCCCTCTCACAACCTGCACCCCGCCACCTCCCTCTAACATTCTGATTGAAGTACCACTTGAAAGTACTCGTCGAGCTGAATCCAGAGACTACTTACAATCGGATTTACGTTCAACCGTTCAAAAGATATCCTCATAGAAGTGATTATAACACGTTTTTTAGTAGTATTTCATTCATAGCGTTTCAACGGATGGACAGATTTAAACGCGGATTTTTCATAAACCTTCCCAGATAAATTCTGCGTCAAATGGTACCAGCCGCAACTTTCTACGTTCAGCCATGCTCAGTTGATGATGAGACAAACAGACAAACCGACAAACAGACAGACAGACACGATTTTATTATATAGTATAGATTACATACCTTTACGACTTCAGATTTGTGACTATATCGTAGTATTGAAAACCCGTAGGTAGGTTAGGTACAGGGGCGAAGAGGGGATAGGAGTGGGAAAGAGAATAGGCGGAAAGGATGTTTTCAGTGACGTCACCAGATTAGTTACGTTCAACCACAGGACTATGACATCATTCTTCGTATGGAAAATAAAAATTCTTGGACATATCGTCGGCTTACAGGAGAAACTACGGCCACAATCGCCTCCTCTCGAGTCGAACTCGACGGGCGTCCACTATCATAATGGTGCTGCTCGTCATGCACCGAAACACGTCCTTCCTCAAAACTTTTTCGCCACTTTCGGACCATTTGGACACTCATCACATTGTCACCATATGCTTGACAAAGTCTACGATGAATTTCAATCACGGCAACCCCCTCCTTGGTCAGGAATTTGATCACAACGCACTTCACAATCGGACGAAATCGCAAGGGGGGGCATCCATGTTTCTACGGAATAGGTTATCAACAAACCGACACAGTGGGCTGGAAATATTACAGGACTACCACTACATCCAAACAAAAAACTTGAGACCATCCGTAGGTTTCTACGACTTGTAGTTTTTTTAAAAGAAAATAGGGAAAATTACTTTTCCCTTGACCCTCGTAACTAAGTCAAAAAACACAGTTTCGAGAAATGTGAGTTGAAGTTCTTCTGATTTTAGAAGTTGGATTGCTTAGGCTCGGAAATAGCTAGAGAAACCTGATTTGAGCCAGTGGTCCTTCATGATGTTTTATTTCTACCTCGACATATCTGAATCATGTAAGATGTACTAAATGTAGTAAAATGACTATTTTTCTGAAAAATGCACCTGACTTAATGAATTTCTGCTGGATAAAATTTGATATAGCACGACTTTTATATCTCTTTGCCATTTTTGGATGTTTTCCCATTGAAATACCTCAGAATAACTCATTTTAACAATTATTATTAATTAAGTTATTTTAGCGAATTTTTGAAGAAAATGTAGCTATTTTAAATTACAATAAAATGCAATAATTTTGTATTTTGTATTTATCACATAGCCGGTTGAATGATCTTTATCGACATAGTTACTTTAATTTGTTGGTGGGTCTTCAAGCGAAGTTGTTATAATCTTAGTTACATAGCTTCTTAGCGCAGTATACATCTAAGTACTACACGAGGCCTGCGTGATGTTCAAAGTTACTCGAATATTAGGCCAATCATGTTTCATCAACCACCCGTTAATGTACAATTTCCAATTTCCCTTACAATTTCTGCAGTTTCGCAAACCAATGAGTGATAAATGTTGAGGCATTTCGTATGCGTGTTTCTGATAACGTTTCATATCTGAGATAGAATCATTGCTCCATGTGGTCTTTGATTTGACGACACAAACGATCCTATTGGACGAATCATTGTATTCAAGTGAAATTGGGGGCTTTCAGCAACAGTAATTTTGGTGAATAGACCACCAGCGGCCTCTGCCAGTTATCTGCCCTTAGCAAGTATGGTTCGTCAAAAATTTGCCGTACTTCCAGAACGCAGAAAGTCACTTAGTTAATTTCACCAGTATAAATTCGTCAAAAAATGCGCACCCATGAAACCATGTGGAGTATTTAAAACTACTTTGAGGTGGTGCATGAAGGGAACTTATGTACTTAGTTGAATATTCCCCGTATCGTATACTTACTTGGATTCGAATCAGACCGTACAAACTACATACTGATTGTATTTTCAATGTTCAAACGATCCACTCGCTGATTGGGTCTCGTGAAAGTTTCCGTTCAGTACCTACAATCGAATCGCTCTGTGAGCTTCGTTCCAACGACGGATCGGATGGGAAATCGCTGATATCCCGCGTTGGGAAAGTGCCAGGGACCGTCTGTGACAAGTCGTCTGTTCGTCTGTCATATCGAGGGCCGTCACATCGCCGTTTTGCCGTCCATCAACCGCACAACGGTCCGATGGAAATTGACATACGCCCGAAGGCCACTGCACGTACGTCATTGAAGGCGGTCCTGTTCCGACGCACGATTGGCTCGTTGCCCAACACGTAAACCTCCCAAAGGAGACTTGAACCGAACCATCGGAAATCAAAGGGAACATGATCGAGTGTAAATCAGAAGCAACAAACAGCCCGTCATATTGACTGAGGGTTATGACAAGGCTCCGGCTCAATTAAATGGGCAAGAGCCGCGGACGTACGGATTTGTCGGTTTATTATTCCTTTTATGAACCATTCGAGTAACAATCAACATTCCGAAGAAACAATAAATGCCGAGAAGAACCCATGCGCATGTGCCAAATACGCCCGTGGCTCCAAATACTATCCCATTTTTAGGGCTCAGATGAAATTTCATATGAAAAAGTATAGATTTTTGGTTCAAATTTTAATAAGTGTCGATTAAGACCGCACGGAGCGTCGTACAACTAGCCGATCGTTCAAAATGAGGAGGTGATAAGAAGTGAAAACCGAATTATATAAATACAAATGAATAATAAATAATCTATTGTTCATATAATAATTTCATCTAGTAACGTTCTAGAACGTAGAAAGGATATCGTAGGCAGAACAGTAATCTGTACAGACAACAGATAGATAGCGTTTTTGTAAATTTAGGGGATGTATCGGTTTAAAAAAATAAAGTAGCGTGTACAAGTTTTCCACATTGTACGTCCACTGAGTACTCAACTCCTTCAACATCCCTTCAGCTCAAGTGTTTCTTAAAGGGGGGGGGGGGAGTAGCATGACGTTTTATTCAACTATTATGTTTAATTAAATGTGATTGTTTCTTAATAAATACAATTTTTAACCAAATCCAAAACCATGCAGCATGGCTATAAGAGCAAATTTTCCAAGAAATAACTGGTTTAATGTAAAATGTGATGTTTGGAACATCTCATTCAAATATGGGCAATCTTGAACTTATGGGGTAGATAAAGGTATTCAAGTATGAAGCTATTTGGTTCCTTCTATCAGGCCTATGATGAATGTGGAAGAATTGAGAATTAATTTATCGTACTTGAAAAACAAAGAGTAGAACAACAAATAGCTCCATATTAATTGATTAGGTTGGTATATTAAGACATTTTTAACGTGGAACATGTGTTTACGTGTGTGATTGGGTTTGGAAGATCTAGGTCGTTCTGAATCTACTGATCCAGTAAACAACTGCCAGAATGTAGTTCCCCCTTCTTGTTGTCTGACCCTTGATTACCGGCCAATTATTATGTATAGCTCTCACAATAATTTTTATCATTCTAACTCTCATCTAAAATGTGCCCATTTCCACCCACTAAGTAAATGGCTAAAGTGGCCAATCATTGAGATTTTCCATCTTGATACCAATACAACTGACCAATCCTTTTTGGCAGCTCACCCCTCCACCTAAAACTTTCTGAAAATCCCAAAATTAAAACAGGACTAGTTTTACGCAAAGTAAAATTTGTGGTGGAGTCAAAAATATTTGGAATAACAGAAGAGAATTGGACCCGTAACAAATGTTGTCTCCATTTTTTGCTGAATAACACCTCAGTTTATACATTATAGATTTATAGAATTCAGGATGGTCTGGGGCGGATTTTGGATAAAATGTTTTCGGAAATTCGAGTTTTAAAAGTTTTCGACCGAGAACAACAGCTTCCTTTTCTTCGAAAATTCTCTAAAAAGTTGGGTTTGAATTGAGTGAGGGGTGGACGATCGTTTTTCGCGATTCCCCAAAATCCGTAGATCTGTGGCTTAGCGTCGTCCAATTCACTTCTCAGTGTTTGCGCCCCGTAACGAATTGTGTTTTCCTTCGAACGGGCGTTTCCGCCGACTGTCTCTCCACGGAAGCCGGCGAAAAAAACCCAAAAACAAACAACAAAAAAACCCGAAAGTGGTCGTTCGCCCGCTTCAAACAACCGGCAAACAAGCAAACAACCATCTGCGCCGCCGATCTCCTCGCGCTCTTAACAACCGTTCAATGGCGAACTTATTGGTAAAACACTCGAATAAGAAACTGTTTGCTGAAGCGCCAACTTCAACCCCAAGTTCGTCCCATTCAAACGTAGTGCCGAATACGGGTCGCTTTTGACCAGGTTAAGGAAAAATAGAGAGAAAAAAAGGGATCCTGCGAGGGGCCTCTTCAAAAGGACCTCCTCCTCCGGCGGTTTACAAGGTTTAATGAGGCCCAACACTACGGCTGACTCGGTCGTCAATCGAATTTGTAAAACTCACTTTCCGCAGGAGCGAATGAGTTGTTAGCCCAATGAAGACGTTTTCAGGTGATCATTTCAATACGCGGTCGTCAGCACATAGTGACAATTTCTCTGGTTGTGTGTGGGTGGAGAATGGGGATGACTTCAAGTACCTCAAGTTCGATGAGTCCGTCACTCCAATACTGGTTGCGAGCCCGCACAACAGCAATGACAAACGACGACAAATAACATTTTTTCCACATTCCAAAATTGGAGGAGCCACTTACTTCAATTTTAAGCAATGCCGTCGGCCGAACCCTGTTTGAATATTTCCCACGTCTACTTACTAATATCCACTCTGCATATCTTGAAGCCACAGACCATCTCTACGCCAGCTACCTGTAGGTACATACCGACCACGAAGACTAACAAACATTACCTACCTACAGAACTCTAGAGAAGACGACTTAACGACGCACTATCGCCATTTGAATGAATCAAACCCGAATTAATTAATCAGATTGACACAATCACAAGATTCAGTATGCGTACAAGGTGCCAATAGGTTGTCTGCCCCTTCTCGGACAGTAGTAAGTGTTGCCCCCTTGAGTATTCCAGTACCGTCACATTTTCACAATAAAACTCTTGATTACACGTCATTTGTGGTATACTGAAGTTGCTAGATGTTGTAATCAAGTTATGGAACCACAATCATATACTTTTGGCGCATCTGTGTACTTCAAGAACCTCTTGTCTCGTAGGTTATTTGACCAACCAAATTAAAACACCGTCTTTTGACCCAGAAAATGGTGGAGATTTTCACTCAAGAGTTATTTCAACCTGTGCTGTGGTGAATTAATATCACATTATTACACAGTCATAATTATAATACGAGTATTTATCGCAAATAGATACTACACATTGGCTTTGGGGTTCAACTGTGAAGATTCTTTTATTGGACCAGAGTGTTGTTGAGCGGTTTTTTAAACGCATTTGTGAAAATATTTGTGGAATATTTGTGGAACTTTCATATAATGAAGCGACCAAAACAGTAGTTTAACGTTAGAATAAAAACTCCCATTTTCTCCATCATAAAACTTAAGTAAGTTTAGGTGACGTATCGCTTCTAAGACCTATCGCTTTGTATATTTGTTTTTCTTGTAAATTAATTTTTTCCCCACGTTTAAATAAAACATTAAATTACGTTTGGAAAATGTCAACTCACATTGCAACCCCTTCCTACCGACTTGGGGTTATGACAAATTTCAAAGATCATCCTTGGGCTGGTTTGAGCCCTCAAACTGATTTTCAAAACTGTAGGACAATTCTAACTAGAGAAAGTGGGGCAGATGGCGGAAGAACGTGTATGTTTAATACGTGAAATACATAGGTATCGTAAACCCGCAAGTTTAAGGAGTGGGGGGCTTAAATTTTGTTGTTGGTCTAATTAAGCAGACAAAAAGTAAGAAAAGTCTAATGATTCGTCAGGAACTGAGGAGTGTTGGGATACGGATGTCCAAATGATAACTAAAGACAGAAACGAAGTACAGGTAAACAGTTTTTCACACCTAATTTGCACGCAATCAAACTGTAAATCTCCCTAAGGAACAGAACAATGCCGCGGTAATCAAAACACCGTTGACCCAAAGTGTATAAACGAGAGGGCGCTTTAATACCGTTTTACCACTTGAGCGCGTACTTGAGTCCTTCATAACATTCAATTTACCAGAGAGAGTGTGTCTCTGTGGATCTCAAACGACTTAGCTTCGATTATCACCTCCAGTATTTTTCGTACTTTGAAGTCCACTAACACAGTTGCCGTAGGATGTCTGGGATTTTTCCGAATGAATATTCACTTTTGAAATACCAGTACTGACTTCAACAGTTCTTACTGTTAAATTCTTACAATTCATAAACTTAAAAACGATTAAAATATTAATTAGTAGGTAAACTTGAAAATTTTATAATTATAAAGACAAGTTATTTTCTTATCGAGTTGTAAGTTCAGAAATGCATTCTATTCAAAAAAGAAATTTTAGATCGGACGAATAGATTCGGAGCTATAGCCAATAGAGACCGACAAACGTGTTTTTGCAGAGAAGTGCGACTTGAACGCGTGTGGTGACCAAACTGCCTCAGTGAATTTAATGTTATCAGGAGTGCATCGACGTAAAAATTGATGTTCTTTAATTCATCTCTAAGCGCTTATGTACCAAAAATCACTCGTTTCCGAGTTACAACCGAAAAATTGATAAAAGTGTGAAATTTTCGTGGTTTTTCATCTCTCCCGTCTTGAAGGCGAAAACTCATATTCATTAATTCTAGGGCCAATTGAAGAGATTGAAACATTTTCCAGCTTTCCGGAAATTATTTCTTATTGGAGCCGTTCATTCAGTGGGCCATATCACGAAATAGCGGTTTTTTTGTTTCGTCCTTTAAACTTACCCCCACTTTTGTCGGGCTCTTTCGGCTATAGCTCCGAATCTATTTGTCCGATCTAAAATTTCTTTTTTCATCTGAAAGGTGGTTAGTTTTACTTTTAGACCTCATATATGAAATGGTAATCAAGTCCCTTGCCAGCACGCTAAAAACCCGTATTGCTGTGAAATACAAGTTGTTTTTTGGACATTTTTGTCTATAACTCCGAAACTATTTGTCTGATCCCAAATGTATTCTTTCCATCTCAAAGTTCATTAAATTTACTATCAGATCTCATATATGAAATTTCGAATAAATCCCCGTAAAGACCCAAGCCAGCACGCTAAATGTGTATATTTTGACATAATATGACGATTTCTACATGCTTAGTGGGCTGGCATGGGCATTTTCCGGGATTGGATCGAAATTTCACATATCAGATCTGATGGTGGAAAAAGTGTAAAAATTTATAGCCCTGTAATTGAATAATACAATTTTTTATTGCAAAATTCAGGGTTATATTTGAACCGCCCTTGTATTTTTTATTATTAATTTTTTTCTCATCCTACCTGTCCCGAGTCTTCTACTTTTTCTTCACGGACTGATTTCGAGCAGTTTACCTCCCAAAGTCGGCCTAAGAGGTTAAGTGTCTGTCGCTGCGGTAAAACTAGATATCCATCCTCGTTTTTTTCAATATATTTTTTTTTCTCTCTCATTCTCCTTTTTCTTTCCTCTCTTCGCTCTTCTCTGTCGAGGCGGGCGGACTCGTGAAGGGACGTTTGACGCGCGGGTGGTGACGTGTAAAACGATATTGGCCGCACTAAGAACTCCCATGTCATCGGCAAAATGTATCGAGTTACCGGCATTAGGGCGGTGGGACACGCCGCACACGTGACAAAACGCGCCTGCTCCGAGGTCGGTACCTGCCGGCAATCTTATCGCTTCGACACCAAACGAGGCTGTCAAATAGAGAAGTTCTATAACAGTCAACTCAGTCAACAACGGTTTCATTATTATCTGTACACATAACTGTTGTGTATACAACATCCTCAACAGCCGTAGTAGGTACAAGGTAGAACTGTAGGTTTTTTTCTATTTTTTCTATTTCTGCTTTTTCCTATTTTTTTGCTGAAAATAACATCACAATCTACTTTGCAGAACTAATAAATGATTTTTATCTCTTAAATGTACATAGGATTAGATAAGATGTTGGAAGGCTTGCTATAAGTACAGCACCCCGACCTAATTAGATCTATTGTGCCCTTAAATGTACATAGTAGAATCTACTCGTAATATTAGCAGATATCCATATGAATCAGTGTTGTCCAACTAGCAGCCCGCGGTGCTATTAGTTGTGGGCCACACTTATGGCCCGCGTAAGGTTTTACTAAAAGCATATATTTTCTTTAAATGGTGCCATTGTGAAAAAACATTTATATTTTATGATATATCACTGTTTCTACATCACAAGAACACATACGAGATTTTTATGCCGCACGTTATTTTTTGTTATTATCTACTTAATAAACAAAATTATTATATGGCGCGCAACCATATCAAAGGTTTCAATGTAGTTTTGGCCCTTGATGCCTTGCAAGTTGTACACCCCTGTTATGAATCAACAAATGATCAAACATCCAAATAAATTTTTTTGGAGGATTAAATTTCGAAATACCTACGTGAAATCAGGATGGTCTCTTCAACTGCAGACACATGTACAAGTCATGGAGATAATCGGGAAAGTGGGCACAAAGGGATCATACTGGCAATTAAAAATAAATGCTGATGTGTAATCATCATAATTAGCGAATTTTTGAAGAAATGGAAATTATTGCTCTCGGTCCAAAATGTTTAAAACTCGAATGTCCGGAAAATTGTTATACCAAAATCCGTTTCAGACCATCCTGGATTCACTACCAAAAGCCACCAACAATCATATTTATTTATTTGTCATTCCAGACGATGACTCTCGATAGAATTAAGATTAAAAGTTCGAATTTGAACAGGTTAGGGTCGTAGAATCAAGCCACTCTAAGGGGGGCTTTGGTGAGTGTTACGGGGGGGGGGGGGTTATCCATAAATTCCAAAAATGAACCAGATAGAATTAAGATAAAACGTTCAAATTTGCACAAAGAATCTGTCTTAGCAATCAAAAGGCAAAGTTCGTAGATGGGCAGAATTGGGCCACCCTAAGTGGGGTTTAGGGGGATTTTAAAGGGGGAGAAATTACCCATAAATTTCAGAAATGAAGTAGCATGCGACACCTCATTTTGAAGGGTTTTTTTCCGCTGTACACGATTGTGAAGTCAGAATTGTGATATCTTATACCGCCTTGCCTTGTAACAAAATATGGTCACCATCGTGTTAAGAGTTGAAAAATCTATAACCTGAGGTGTTAAGTGGGAAAAATGGAGACAAAATTCGTTAAAAAATCAGTAAAATGGAGTAATTTTACATAAAACCAGTTATTTCTTTGAAAATTTGCTCTTATAGCTTGACTGTGGATTTTTTGTATGTATAATATGACTCATGAAAACTGTCAGGTTCAGCATACGTCAGAATTTAGCCAAATGCTGTTGGAAATTGAAAAACCCAATCGTCCTTAATGTTGTCCTAAATGCGGTTTGACAGCGTTTTTTCAACGGCTAAAATGTATTCGTTGCCAACGTGACGTCGCGTGACTGACGAATCTGGTCCTCGAAACGTTCGAGCGTCCTCGTCGTCGATTCGCCTTCCAAAACCACTCGCCCAATATTGGGAGTCATCGTAATATCGTTTCCGAAGGCAATTGGATAACCGGAAAAGAAACCCCGAAAACGAATGAGAGGGAAAGGCCTGAAACGAGGGGGCGCCCCCTCCGGAGAAATACCGACTCGAGAGTCTGAAAAATGTCGAGTGAAAAGCCTCTTAAAAACGGCTTAAAGAGGAACCCTCCTCGTCCTTCTACTGCCTACTGCCTCCGCCTTGAAGACGACGGTAGGTCCGGAGGTATCGAGGCGGCAGGGTTTCCATAGTAGTTGAAGGAGGTTGAAGGGAAAAAAAAGGAACAGTAATCCCCTCTCCTCATCCTTCCAGCAGCCTTTTTCCTTGAGACAAGAATAAGGTCCTTCTGCCGGCAAAGGCGGATGCTGTAGGTACAACCTAACAAACCTCCCCGAAAAACACGACAAGACACGACGACAAAAGGAAACAAGAAAAAAGCCATATTTCGCGTACGTACTCCTCATCCGTAAACAGGACAATGAGGTTCCTGCAGAGAAAAACCTCAGCCTAAATTGCAGTTTACTCCTAATAAATGGCTCGATGCTTCGAATAAATAGTTATTTATTCATTGAAATAATACTTGATAAGCAAAGACAAGTTCGTGGGGCGAAACGCCAAAAAAACGACAAAAACACTCTTTTTCTCGAAATGAATAGTTTTATTTGATTCAGGTTGGGAAAATTAATCAGGATTGAAATTATAATAATACTAGCTGTGTACCCGCGCTTCGCAACGGTAGAACAGAAACCCCCTTTATTCACTTCTCTGCTTCCAATTACCCCCTTTTCACTCCAATTCGTTGAGTAGTTTTTGGATTGCCGGTAGACCCCCCCCTCTCACCCCCCACACACAACCTGTACCCCCCCCCCCCTCCTAAATTGGTCAGAAACCTTCCCCAATGTTCACTCAACATATTCCCGAAGTTTCATTCAGATCGGTCAAGTAGTTTTGAAATTCCGGAAACACCCCCACACAACTTACTAAGGACTCTCCCTACCTGGTCAGAAACCTTCCCCAATGTTCACACAACACAATTTCAAAGTTTCACTCCAATTCGTCAAGTAGTTTTTGGATTGCCGGTAACCCCCCCCCCCCCTCCACAACACACACAACCTGTACCCCCCTCCTAAATTGGTCAGAAACCTTCCCCAATGTTCACTCAACATATTCCCCAAGTTTCATCCCGGTTGATATCCCGGTAATACCCCTTCCCCCTACCCTAACTGCCTTTAACCCTTCCCCCTCCCATACTATTTACCCACCCAACCTGTTTAGAAACATTCCTCAATATTCACACAACAAATTCCCAAAGTTGCACTCCAACTGGTCAAGCAGTTTTGAATGCCTGTAGACCCCCCCCCCCTCTCACAACCTGCACCCCGCCCCCTCCCACTAACATAAGTACCACTTGAAAGTACTCGTCGAGCTGAATCCAGAGACTACTTACAATCGGATTTACGTTCAACCGTTCAAAAGTTATAAGCATAAACGTCCTCATAACACGTTTTTTAGTAGTATTTAATTCATAGCGTTTCAACGGATGGCCAGATTTAAACGCGGAATTTTCATAAACCTTCCCAGAAAAATTCTGCGTCAAATGGTACCAGCCGCAACTTTCTACGTTCAGCCGTTCTCGACTGATGATGAGACAAACAGACAAACAAACAAACAGACAGACACGATTTTATTATATACATAGATTGACAAATCCTCCTCCCCCTCCTCCACTTATTTTGCATTACTCATATATACAGCCATAAGTATCACAGGATTTCATAATATATTACATTATCAAAGTAACACCGGATTTCTTCTACATAACCTACTAATTAATATTTTTTATTTTATTAATGTTTATGTTTTATCGTAGGTCAACAGGGTCAATAAAGTAAATCTCTCGCTCTCGTACTGTGAGCGTTTCACGAGGTGCTGACATTGCAGGCGCTCATTCTGTCTAATTTTGGGTACATACGCCGTGATTTACTCTCAAACGAGATATCGAGCCTCCCGTGGATTTACTTACATTTCCGTTAGCAAACCGAAGAGAACGAGGTGGTCGCGGTTCTATCAGTAGTATAAATACGTCTCACGGTGACTTGATCGGACAAATTGATCCATCCACTTTTCGTAGTTAAATTTTCTTCAATTTAATTTCTACTACACAGAGTGGACCCTAATGAAACAAAGATAATTGTATGATGAATAAAAAGGTTCCAGTGAAATCGTTTTTCGAAAGTTCTAGAAATCGTGTTTTTAGCCTCTTTTCATGAATTACTCCCAAATGGCTTCATAATATGAGATATTATCTCAAAATACGTATGGATGAGAAACTTTTACAGCATTAGATTTTGAGTGGAATTGAACTAAACGAGCGTTGTTAGCTTAATTTGATACCGAGGTAAGATTTTTTTAAATGTTAGTCAATCGTTTAATAGGAGAAAGTTAGGAGGTCAGTACGAATGTTGATCCTACCTGAACACCTGGAGAGAGTCCGGTTGATCAGTAACGAAATGAAACAAGAACATTGGTATGAAGTATTTGAATCGCTGTTGTCAATTCAGTTTGCCGTAAAAAAGCCTATTGTAGGGCATACACGAACGAGGAGTACGTGGGCATTCACTTGTATCTAATTAACATGAAACATGTATAGCAGGTACAGCTCAATGGCTGCCCTGTACCAGTACCAGTCTTTGGTAAAATACACAGTACCTACGAGGGTTTAAGCGAGAAGTGCATCTTGTGGTCGCTTCCTTTTTAATCTGCGTCTGTTCGGTATTGGTGGAAGATTAGCTGCCAGTTGGGAAACTGTCGGGTTAGGGTAATCAGTCATGCGAGTGTGGAGGTTTCGATAGGTAATTTTGATCACTTCACGTACGTAGGGGATGTCCAGGTCATTGTGGAGTGTTGCATTTCGTACGTACCAAGGAGCGGCAGTAGAGCCTCAGCATTCTAGTTTGAGTCACCTACACTTTTATTAATAATGTTATTAGAATACATTACATCTATTAAATTTTAATGTGAAGTAATTCATTGCTCTCATTTCTATTCCAATGAAAACGTGAAGTAATACATTGCTAATAACGTTATTAGAATACATTTACTGTGAACTAATACATTGCTTTCATTTCTATTCCAATGAAAACGTAACATAACACAATGTTAAGACTGAAAATACGTCTTGATCAGTTTTTTTTTTCAAAAAAGGTGCAACCATTTAAATCATACTTCGGTATCAAATCAAGATAATAACGCACGGTCAATCTCATTCCACTCAAAATTTAATGTCGCTAATAGGTCCTCTTCAATACGTACTTTGAGTCATGCCGTTTGGGAGTAATTCATGAAAAGATACGAAAAAACACGAGTTCTAGATTTTTTTAAAATTTTTCTCATAAGGCCTCATTTTTGGACCCATGTTCACCGGGATTTTTTGTTTTGTTTTCAGCATAAAATTTCCAGTAAATCTTCAACATATCTTTGAAATGCTCATAATCCACATTGAGGATTGAAAATTATTTCTTTGTTGATTCCAATAGTTGAATTATTGAAATAACAACCCAAAAACTGAAATATTGAATTGGGTTGTTATTTTCAATAATTCAATAATTGGAATCGTATCGTCGACCGGTTCCGGAGCCTCCGTTTCAGAGCGTTTTTTGGGCTCTCGCGCGATCGGACGAAACACGTCGGAAGGAGCGGAACAGACGTCACTATAAGAACAGATGACTGCGGTGAGGGCGAGACGTTGGATGGAATGAGCCTGTTGCCATTTTGAAAAGTGCCCTTTCGGAGGAAGGAAGCGACCGAAAAGCGGGATGAGGTCTCCCTTTCCTCCTCCTGTACCCACTCACTTCCATCCATCGTCTTGGAGGGTTTAAAAAGTGAAGAAAAAAAATATATAAAAGATAAAGAAAAGGGGAAAAAAGGATTGGCTTCGAGAAGCAGAAATCTGAAGGGGAAAAAGCTAAAAGCCCCCCCCCCTCGTCCCTATTCGTCTCTCACTCTTCCCTTCGCAACCGCTCATTCCAATGTACCTCTGTCTCTTTCGCTCTCTCATCACTGATGATCCACCTCGCCCGTCGTAGGGGAAGCTTTTGAAAATTTTACCAGCCATTGTGAAATAAGGAGCGGAGGTCGAGGACGGAGGGATGACTCTGACACGGCGGGATTGCGGGATACGGTACGGGAAAAATGTGCTAAAGAACAATAAGCCAACCTCAAATCAGTGGGAGTTCCGCGCTGTGGATGGAAATGAATAAGATGGCGGGGGAGTGCTGTATAACATTTTTTCCAACGACAACGAAGATGTTCCTTGAAACCTTAACCCTTTTTGGCCCAAGAAAAAAATCTCGAATTCCGTATAATTTTGGGATTTTTGTATTATATGGGCTTCTAACAACTCGCGTTGGACAGAGTGACATCCAAAAATGAAGAAAAATGGCCATGCATCTCTGCTTTGTCCACCCCACCTATGAACGAATCGTACTGACACGACTTGACACGACTTTTCTGGTCAGTAGACCACCTTTTTACAGTGCCAACGGGTGAGGCTCCAACATACGACGGGCCCAGGGTCACTACTTTCGTGTCTGCCCATTTGACAATTGAAGACACAAGTGGACGAAGGTGCTAAGTAACAAAAGTAAAATGTCAAGAAAATTGAGTTTGCGTACTTGCCTATGTTGTTTGGTTCGGAATTTTTCTCTTTTTTTCTTATCCAAGGTGTTGCTAAGGTGTTGTCAATCATGTACTGATGACAATAAACCTAATATTTTGAGGATTATCTGCGCTACGCGCTACTACATGAATTATCGAAAAAATGTTACATAGCACCTTCTTCCACTCGTGTCTTCAATTGTAATGTTTGTGTCGAAGTGATCATGATTTTTCCTTCCAGCTCATGATTTGGCCACCAACAATAATAAGCGGGCACTTATTTTGAGCAACGATTCTGTGTGCACAAAAAATGGAACCGTGCTTTCCCAGGGTATCACTAGAGACACGTTTCAAAAAGACTGGGTGATCTCAGGGTATCGGTGGTGACCCTTTTTTAGGAGTATGAACATAGTTGTCCCTAGGTGTCACAGGTGAAACCTTTGTAAACTAAGGATTTATCATACAAGAGAATCTTCATTTTCCCCAAATAATGGATTGAATCGATAGTGGAATAGTGGTAGATCACGATTCAATCAAGGTTTTAGACCAAAAATACTGAAACACTGAAGCATCTCATACGGAACTTACCTTTCCTACGAGGTGCGCCAGGCGATGGAAATCCTGGAGGTCACTTCGAAATAACAAAATACTATACTAATACTATACTCTACTTCTAATAACTAACTACTACTAATAATGCTATACCTACTCTCTGGAGGATTCAGTAGGTTATATCACGATATCAGGGGTACCAATCGAAGCTCAAGCTTTAACTTGCTTGTCTACAAAAGCTGGAAAGATTCTCACTATTCTCAGGAAATTCGATAACAAAAGTTGTCACTGCTGACACCTTGGTCCAAAAAGGGTTAAGGAGCCAAATGCGGTTTAGAATGTTCATTACGTCATATCGATACCTGAGCGCCCAAAGGGCCAAAACTATTTGTAAAACGCCATTGGCTGTTACGAAACTCCTAAGTGCGGTATCACGATGATTTCTTTTGCAGTAGGTCGTGAAATATATGTAGAATTTATTTCCAATTGGTTCATGAATCATTCGCGAATCGGAAATTGAATGGAAAATAAAATCGGCATCAAGGGCCTGATTGGCCCTTTTTGCACGATTTGACCTTGAGATCCGTGTGCGTCAAAGGGCCAATCTGGCAGTTTCGCCCTTTCTGCATTTCCCCACTTGCCCTCCGGTCCAATTTTTGTAGGTCCAATCTGCTATTTTCACTTCAAATAAAATTTGTTAACGCCCTAATTTTTGTCGAATATTTGTGGGATGTTGGTTCCTATCTTAGCTGAAATAGATGCTTACTAATTTTGTAGGTAGTTTGGTACCAAAAAACATCAATGAATAATGAAAATTTCTATTATTGCACTATAGAATTTCGAAGCAAGCACAATGCTTAAAAAATATTTTAAAAGGAACATCAAATTTTAAAAAAATACCGTTCAATGGATAATGCACTATTTTTAGTCAATATCCTCTTCATCAGTCTCGATGAGCTGATCAGGGATAATGGAGTAATCTTCATCTGAAAATATTCATCATGGAAGTGTTCAGGGATTGCTCCTTTGGTGCACAAATTTAGCAGATCTAAACATCACTGGAATCGTAAACCATTCACTTGGGGTTTGGTTTGGTTTCTGGTGCTTCTTTCTACAACGGCATGCATCGTGCCTGCCGTCATCATAGCGTGGCCAGCAAGTACTCGTAGAAAGTTCAAGCTAACTTTTTTGATTTGGCTTCAGTCCACAGTTGGTTATAAACTTAAAAAACTCTTCATACAAGAAAACATTTCGCAATATACAACCATACCCGAATGGTGATGGCACTCGACCAATCAGAAAAACAAAAAACTTTTCTCTTTGTACAGCGAAGAAACTACACTCCATCAATAAATGTTCAGCGTCACCTTTTGGGTCGTCACAAAATGACCACTCCGGCGACGGACGAGCACCAATTCTGTACAAATATGCTGGGCATACAGATACTCCTGTTCGCAAGCGCGATATGACTCGACAAATCTTCCGGTCTCCTGTAACATGAAGCATCCAAGGCTGAGTAGGCAAGACTTGTACATCGGGATTGTGCTGTCCTCTTCGTATGCCTTAAGCCATTGTGCTACATAGTAATGTCTGATTACCGCATAACTATCTTCTTTCGGAAGGGCAATGTCTAGGCGGGGACCTAGCCTGGCTCCCCGCCGAGCGAGTTCATCTGATTTTGTGTTTCCGTCTATTCCATGGTGTCCCTTCACCCACGTCAAAATAACGGTGGAAATTCAGTTTAAATATTTAAACAACACGCGGTTTTATGATTCCGAGTGCCTTCTTCTGAGGCACAACCAACATTCAACTAGTTCAAACGGAAAGAAGGCCATTTCGAGTATTTATTGGTTCGTTCTTATTAAATCCTTGATTTATTTATAAGTAGAAATAAATTGTGAAATTATTCATTTAAATGAATTACTATTGAGTCACTGAGCCGGTTACCGACTCCCCCGTTCGCTCGGATTTTTCTTCAATTGGTGACCGGAGCAGATTGAACCGAATAAGAAGACGGTTCTTTTTTTCCGCAACGGAAAACGAGTCGACGGCCATTTTAATTTCTCACAACGACTTCCTTCCCGCAACCACCCCAAGAAGACGATAGAGGGAGCCTCAGGATAAATGTACTTCACAGGACGAGACCGTGGGGTCCTGAGGGTGATAGCGAGGGGCGGAGGAGCGGAGTGTATAAAGAGAATGGAACTTTTTAAAGTGTGACTGGCAATGACAGAAGATGAATTAAATATACAATATAAGTCTACGGAAGAGAGAGAGAAAAAAGAGAAGATTTTTGGTTAAGAGGGTAGCGCCGCCGGAGAAAGTGCAGAAAAGGGATTCACCCCTTCTTTGTAAGTCTGAGGGCCATAAAAGGAGGAGGGGACCGTGGGGTTGACACCCCCGCCCTTAAAGGCCTACCGCCCCTGGAGCTGTAGAGACTTTATTTAAGTGTTGTGGGTACTTTATGTGTGACTAAAGGAGATTTGAAATGCTTCCAGGGCCCGACTCGGGTTTCTTTATTCACCCTTTCCCCGGTGGCTGTTTGTCTTTTTTTTTCCTCCCCGGTCCGAAGAACATTTAACTCGTTTCGACCATTTTATATCGTATTACGGCTACGGTGGACGGAGGAGGGTTTGAAGAGGAAACGGAGAAATATTCGAATCGATCCGAACGTATTGGGGGCTATGGCGATCAATCAGGCGCCCAAATTTGGTCGGGCCCGTGCCCTGAATTTCTATATGTGTGTTTCAAGGTGGTGGTGCAATACTCGATGTGACGTGTCTTCGCGGATTTTTTCGGCTTATTGCCTTCGGTAATGAACCTGTTGAGAAAGTTAGTAAATGCACTATGGTGATACCTACTACCAGTACCTACTTGCAAGAGCAAAAGGTAGACTGGTAACATATGGAGTGCAAGAAAATGTGCAGAAGCACTGCAAAAGTACATTAACTGGATCGGTATTTGAGGCTCCACCAGGGCTAGTAAGAAATACTGTTTGACTGTTTATTTATGCATCATCACATGCATTAGGGCCTTTTGGCCCTCTCTACCATGAGGCAGAAGACAAAATTACAAATTAATTTAAAAACATTTCATCCTCCTTCTTAATTACTGAAAAAAAAAATAAATAAATTACTTCACTCTGTGTGAGCTTGCCATAACTACATTTCAATTTTCATGCGGCACAAATACAAGAAAAAAAGAGACTCTACTTTAGTCCATTTTCAATAGTTCTGCTTTAAACACTTTCTTAAATTATTGAACACCAGACGTACATGGAATGGTACATGGAATGGCTTTTCATAAAATTTCGTTTTATGATGTGGAATAATAAGACGGGTTTCCCTCGAATCACGCTCATTGACATCATAATTTTAAACAAATACTTCTCTTAGACTTCTTCTTAAACTTCATAATCTTGAATAGTGCAACCCCCAATCTATACAAACGCCACTCCAAAGAATAGTTAGTAAATGTACAAAGAATAGTTTTGTACTATAATCAAAATCTTCAACCATCCTATTCTTTTATAATATGCGGTTACGTGATCCCACTTGTGGGAAGTGTAAATATACAATAATAAAACTATAATAGTATTTAGCTAAATATCTAAATATAAAATGAATACAGGCATTCTGTGCACGCTGAAGGCATTCCATCTTTTCGCCTGACATGTCGATGTATGCCAAACTGGCGTAATCCATGAGTGGGAGAAGCAGAGATTGAACCATCGTAGTAAGAAATAAAACCAGTTGGAAGAAAAAGGCAATTTACTTCAGAATGTAAAAACTGAAATATATGAATCAAAAGTAATGGAGCAAAGTCGAGCCGCTACTACGAGTAGAATAATCTACCGTATAATATGATTTTTGAGTTACTGAGTTTAAGAGGTGTTCAATAACCAGAGGTAATATCACAATATGGTATCATAATATTATAATTGGGATAGACACTGTTGATAACTGAACGATTGCTACCCTGTTACATCTTCAGTTGATTATGGCGGCGCTAGTGTCAATTGATACCGGAAAAGTGCGGAAAGGTGAAGAATTATTTGATTAGTGGTCAAGAGCAGTCTCATTCCATGGATTACTCGGCTCTGGAATAATTCCAGGAGTGTTCCTCAGGGATGTTCATTGATTATTAAGGAACATTCCTGAGGTAAACACTGTGTAGGGGGAAGAAGTATCGATATGAGGTTGAACTAATCGAGTGGGAATTTTTCGCAACTGACGCAATCAGCATTTGCTCTTCTAATTTCAGCTCTTGTCGACCATTTCGCTGATTCCATGGACCAGAAGCCACCGTAGTTCGCCATTGTATCGTATATACATGATACCGTCGTCCGCTACACGAGCGGCACCCGTAACTTCCACAACAGCAGACCGAATGTGAGAGTTGCCGTATTTAGCCTTCATAGCCGGAGACTTTTCGTTTCCCCAAACAACTTGACCATCGACTATCCAACATCCTGAGGGAAATCTAAAGTTAAGGACCAGCTCATAGCCCTCAAATCTCATTATGCCCTTCAGTTCGTACTTCCCGCGTCTGCTGCTGCTGAGAAGGAACACGATGAACATCAACGGGCGGAATTTTCCGAATGTGGACCACAAGTGGGCTACAACGGAATTCCACCGCTGTCAGTTTCTCGAGCTTTTTTGTAGCCATTCAGTAGATGATGCTCGCTCACTTTTTAGTCCGTCAACATGAGGTACGAGAGTAACAAATAATTCTTTGTTTGCGCATGCGCAGACACCCCCATCATCTCAGTCGCAATAAAATTCATAGGCGATTTGAACAATCAGTTGATATATCTACGTCAGCCTAATTTTTTTCGGTTTAATCATAAATACTTGGGATTGAATACATCAATGACTATAGTACCTCAGTATACGACATGAGTAGGTAGCTCACACATTGAGCCAACGAATTCATAGATTTGAGTCGCACGTTGCACTGTAAACAATTAAAACACCAATGATTTATAAATGGAACAACTATACTTGTTTTTGCTTAAAACTCTCTGTTTGCAGGATATGGCTACGTAGGAGAAGGTGGACCCATCAACTTTGCTAACTCAAATTTCAAGTCCTGACGGCCGGTTCCGGGCTCATCTTTCAAATCGTTCGAAATGTCAGTTTTTCGAACAATCCACCGCTCCGGATACCAGTGACTGTTTTCGGGATCACAATGTCAGATGTAGCGGACGGCGAATTTCCGGATATGGAATGGCACGATTTTGGGATTGTTCACTTCATTTTTTTTTCGTTTTCTTCGAATTGCGGGTCATAACCATGAGGAAATTCGCTGGGGGAGGAAAAATCGAATTTGACTATTTTTCGAAACTGAAGGAAATAATCGATTGAAAATGATTGAACCGGAGATTGTATAATAAAAAAATAAAATAAATAAAATAAAAAACAGAAAACCGTCACTGCCGAAGAAACAGGGGCCTTTTTACAATCTGGTCGAAAAGGAATTGTCTCAGACCCTTCTAAACTGGAGGTACAAATTGGAACATTCAACTTTTTTTAAATCACTCCTTTGACATGTTGTAAATAATCTCCCGTCACGAAAATCACTTAATTGATCATCAGGATAAAGGACATCTGAAATTGGCATGACCTGCTAAACGAAGCCTAATCAAACACACGAGAATTTATCCAGAAGTATTTTGCGAATTTATTACTACACATTTCCTGTATATTTCCAATGAACAGAATGCATATTATTAAATTCATTTGAATACCCAATAACAATACTCTACAACTTCAACAAGATGCGTCCGTCACGTCCCCACAGATGCTTTGTTTGTTGAGCGTAATATTCATTTTCATTAATTTTTTTGGTCCAAGCGGTCCAAAAAACTTTCTTGGAAGTTTGAAATGAATTTTACAAAAATAGAAAAATAAATCTGAACATGTCAGTTATAGTTTCACAGCAAGAATTTAAATTTCAATTTTCACACTCAATTTCGTTCAAATTTAGACGCAAAGGCAGGTGCAAAACACTGGTAGTTTAGTTTGAGAACTCCTGTTCAAAACACACTTAAAACTACTGTCAATAGACACCCTTCCATCATGTTTAGCGCACTAAATCGTAACACAATCGTGTTAATAGGAGAGTTTAGCGACAATTCGCTCTATAAGTGTTCAAAAAGGGCTGATATTTTTAGGATGGATAGAAAAGGGTCATCATTATCTGTGCAGCGAAAATCTCAGCCCTTTTTGAGCCCTTGAAGGGCGAATCGTCGCAAAACTCTCCTATTTACACTGTTCATGTTTGTTACCCTAACAAACCGATAATTAACAGAAACATTTCATGAAAAACAGGACATGATATAATATTGAAATCTTAAGGGAGGTAATGTAGTAAATCGCAGCAAGTTCACCATTCTCGTTCATCTATGAAAATAACTTTCAATCGTTCAACTTCGATTTCCACCCCGTTATATCTGTTTAACCATATTACGACACCCTGTTTACAAACTTTAAAGATAATAAAATAGATTTATGACGACAATATCCAGTAGATTCAGACTAAAGCGGCCCCTGGTTCTCACCCAAGCGTGTGGGGGGCCCGAAACCGGTTGCCGATGTGTCAAGCATGGTTGACTTCTGACGAACCAGTTCTTAGCTTGCATCACACCGCTATGATCTATAATCATTTTATCAATAATTACATATTTATCAATAATTTTATCATTGGACGATCACAAGATTTCGTTTCGTTAGTTCAAGCATTTTCTTATTTATTTAATTTTTTTTCCTCTCTCATACCTTCACCGCGGATCGCACTAGTCCGAGGTTTAGGCTGGTATTCGATTGTGAGCTTATTGCCCTCAGCCATTCTCAGGCAGTTGGTCGCCGTTCAATAGTCGTCATTCAAAGTAATTTCTACTCAAAGGGACCTGCATTAATCAAGTGATATACGTTCTTAATCGTTGGCAATGGACATTACCATTATAATTGAGCCCATCATTCAACATGTTTCCAGCATTTATATTAGACGTATTTTTACTTAACATGAGAGTAATTGGTGCCTTTCATTTTTCACATCTTGCGTGGTCGTAGTTTAGTTTGTAATTGTATACGGTTGATATGAAAAAACCAAAAATACAGTGTATGCGATACACGAACTGTGGGGCTATCGCACAGTGAGCCACAAACCATGTGCTGAACCAAGTTTTTACATGTTTTCTGGTTTATTTGTAACTTTCCTTGTTTTAAAACTACTAACATGAAACAAGTAGGAAACGTATCAAAAAGTGATTGATTCAACGAGACGGAAAAGTTTGGTAGCTCAAGATGATGTTTTCAACTGCTGTGGCAGCAGTTTCGTAGCCGCAGATCATCGAAATTCGAGATAATGCACAGAATGGACGAATTTTCGAAATTGAAATTCACGAAGTTTGTCAGACAGAAAGTCGTCGAATTTAACAACGAATTTAAGCCACAAAATCAAACTTTTGAGCGCATGTCCAATAAAAAGTGTACAGTGTTGTAAGGTACAAAACCGTAAAAAAGTGACGTGTAGATCTCACTTATAACATGGTCATTTAATTTTATATGCCTATTTATTGTCATAACTAAGGCGTAGAAGAAGGTGATGTGATACCTGTTTGAAACTGAAAAAATGGTGCGATGAAAAGGATTTGCGCAGCTGAAACGTGCGGTTTGATTTTGATGAAATTCTTATGATTCTAACTAGTTGCTGTTGGCAATGTCAGGTCGATTCGACCGTACTGGAACTCGGACAGAAATGGAATCAATTTTGTTCAAAACGGTTCAGGAACGCAAAATGTAAGTAAACATTTTGATTTTGGACAGAACGATTACAACAGACTGGAGATGGAGTTGTCTATCATGCAAGGAGGTCAGGATGGACTCGAGATGGTCAATTTCATCAAAATCTCGCTCTCAAGATTCTGGAACTATCAAGGCGTCGAATGCTGAAGAATGAGAAAGTGGCTGATTATTGGATCTCCCCAACAACAGGCCACGTGATGAAAGCCAGGATGAAAGCGAGTCTCTTCAATGCAGTATTAAAGAGCCGCATTGGACTCTTAGTTTCGAGGCTTTTGGGTTCATCTTGCACTACATGGATGAACTACCTAAATTACATTGTGCAAATCTCAACTCTTTATGAACGTTTCCATATGTGCCTTTTGCCGAATTCCAAGGGAAGGTGGGCCTACTGCAATACTTTGGGGGAATATACACTTGCTGTTGCAAAAGACGATGAGCCTGCAGCAATATCCCTGGGAAATTTGTTCTTACACTTATTTGAGTAGCCAGATTGCAGCAGATGGCGGCGCTCGCCCGGATGTGGGAGCCACATTGAACAAAGCGGGGAGCGTTTGCTACCCTCAGGCAGGTTTGGCGGTCCGCACAATTAGGACTTGGAACAAAGCTACGAATCTTCGAATCAAACGTGAAGTCGGTTCTACTGCATGGATGCGAAACTTGGTTAGATTCCCAACAAAACAGTAATAAGCTCCAATCTTTCGTCAGTCGATGCCTTCCCAATATCCTCCGTGTCGGGTGGCCGGATAACTGGATCTCCAATCGAGATCTTTACCAGAGGTGTAACCAACGTCCAATACAGGATATCATTCGTGAAAGAAAATGGAGGTGGATTGGACACACCCTAAGGAAGAGTGTAGATGAAATACCCTGTGAGGCTCTCGACTGGAACCCTCAAGGAGCAGAGGTCTAATGATTCATCGCTTTCTTGGAAGCAGACTAAATCCAAGGTCGCAAATAAAAACCGGTGGAAATTTTGCACTACGGCTATGCATCCGCGATACGGTGCAATAGCATCAGTACCTAAGTAAGTAAAGTTGTTCTTACTGCAATATTCTGAGAGAAGAAGCAACTGCTGTTCCGAAGAACGACCTACTGCAATATTCAAGGGAAATTCACCAGGTGCAACATTTTCATCGAGTTGAAACAAACACGTTAATATCATGGTGACGTACAACTGCACTCGCGAACGATTAGTCAACAGTGTTGCGACCACAACCGACAGGAATGTTTCGATATTCGAGTAAAAAAACGAGTCCTCGATTTCGAGGCAGTGTTGTTGGCTGAGAATCAAAATTGAACGATCCGCTTGTGTGGTTGGAGGCATCGCTTGTAGTCATTCAGACGATCCCACGTTGAGAATCCTATCGTGAGCTCCAGCCCTCCAAATTGACTGAGCATCGCCGAAGGGGGCGGGGAGAGAAAATCTTTATTTTTCTGAATAAGAGAAGAAGAAAAAAAATCGGATCAACCGCTCAATTCAAGTCCTCTTTAGGAGTTGAAGGGAAGGAATCGAATCAGCTTAGCACTAAACGGCATAGGTTGTGGCAAACATTTTCCGTGGAAGGATGTTACAACAGGCGAGCGGAGGGTGGAGAGGGGAGTCTCCGATAAAATAGAAAGAGGCAAAAGCCCGAAACCAGAGAATTCAATTATATCTTGGGCGCAAAGGGTGGCGAGGGGGTAGTGCAAGAGGTTGGTTGCCTTTTCAATTAGTTCGGTAGATCTTCACAAATCTCTGGTGCGCTCTCCTCCCTCGCTATTTGTATTTGTTGGCTACGGGAGAAGGCGGTTTGGGCCTAATCTGGCCTCTGTAAGTGGTGGGTTGCCTCTGCTCGGGGTGGATGGGCGAGGTGAAGCGGGTTCTTGCCTCTAAAAGACACCCTCCTTATTTTGTTTATCAGATTCTCCTTTCCCACTATCTCTTCACAATGTTTTCATTACGGATTCTTTTTTTTTTTTTTCTTCTCTCTTGCACCCATCCACCACATAGTGGACCAAAAACCGTGAAAAAGCCCCAAAAACTCAACAGCAACAACAATTGTAGAAGTGAAAACTCGAATTGGACCCTCAGCTCAAAATTTATTTATACAAAATAAAGCTTCTGTAAAAATGCCAGATTTTTAGTTTCACTTTCAGAAAAAAATACTAAGAAAAAATACGAAAAACGTCACTTTTGGCTCTTTTAGCGAATTGTCGAAGAAAATGAAACTATTGTTCTCAGTCCAAAAAAATAAAAACTCAACTATCCGAAAAATTATTTTCATACCGATATCCGATCCAGACCGTCACTGCCAAAAGACACCAAAAATCATATGTATATATTTATGTATGTGTCATTCCAGACGACAACTCTTGATAGAATTGAGATAAAAAGTTCAAATTCGCACACAAAAAGTCTGTCCAGGCAATCGAAAGGCTAAGTACGTAGATGGGCAGAATCGGGGGGATATTGGAGACTTTTAGGGGAGAAACAATTATCCTTAAATTCCCAAAATGAAACCCTCTGACAAGTGATACCTCATTTCAAAGGTATTTTCAACGCTGAACACGATGTTAAAGTCAGATGAACGATATCTTATTCGATTCTCAAACTGGAGCAGGTTGAAGATGAAGAAACGTGGTGGTTAGTTGGGATGTCCTTCACGGTTCATCTACTCTAATCTGATAACAGCAAACTATTGATTTCACCGCATTTATGAATATTACTGAATCGAAAGACAACAGCAAACTGTGTATTTCACAGCATTTATGGATCTCACAGCATGAAAAAAAAAAACAACAGCGTTTATGGATATCACAGCATTTTTAATGACCTTCCGGGTTCGTTTAGTATCATACCTTCACGTGGTTGTAGTTATCCACCACCGTCACTCAGTGTACGTTGTGATGTCGGGTTTGAATTGGGCGCCAACGTTCGCTGGTTGTATCACTTCTCTATGTTGTGATTACGGTCTGTTACACCGCATCGAAGTGGAGTGATTTATTGGAAAAAACGAACGGAAAAGAGAAATTATAATGGAAATGAGATTTCCACGACTTTCACTGTGATGGCAAACAACCGACAGTGATTGTAAAATGTTGAAGAGATTCTCAACGTGACTAAGGCTAAGAAACATAGTCCAAATTGATGGCAACACCCGCGAAATACACGTGTAACGTTGTGATTTTGAAAAATGAAAGGTACCACCTACCGTTGATACGTTTGCTTTTGATTTTTACGTTCAATCAATACAATCATTATTATTTTTATTTATTTATTCGTTTTGTTTTAATCTTGCCTGCTTACATTTGAGGGGCTCGATAGGTCACAGTGGTGTGAACTAGCTAGAAAAGGTTTTCATTTTCATTTAGTTTTGACAGATAATTGGCGAACAAAAAGACAGTTTTTAAGGTTTTTTGTTACGGTCCACACTCTCTTGTTTGGAGCCAATTGAATTTTTTTTAAATAGTAATTCTTGTTTTCACATTTGATAGAAAGAAAAAAAAGACTTTAGATTAAATTAAATAAAAGTAGAGAAGATTTTCTTTTTCTTTTTTTCTTTTTGAAAGATTTTTGTTTCTCTAACGGACGGAGGGGGGTTGCGTAGGTCACAGTGGTGTGAACCAGCTAGGCGGTGTCTTTGTCAGTGGCCGGCCGTTGCCAGACAGCACCAGGCAGAAGATCGTCGAGTTGGCCCACTCAGGAGCACGACCCTGCGACATCTCGAGGATCCTCCAGGTCTCCAACGGCTGCGTTTCCAAGATCCTCGGAAGGTGAGATGAACAATATTTTCAACCAAATAATTTCATCATACGTTGTCATCTATTTATGATTTACAGGTTCGTGCGGCTTACAGGGTTACATCGAGTGGAGCAGATGGCCCTATGGTACCACCAGGGTATGTTAGAGGAAGATTTCTTTGGGAAAGCCTTGACAAATAAATGGGAAAATGGAAAAGAGATACACAAATAGAATCAAGGAAAAAGCGACTTCTACCATAAAAAAGCTGCAAATTTTTCCACAGCGGTTGATTATTTTTTTGTATGGATCACGGTTCTGTTTAGCCCCTTAACTAAACCAAATAATGAGCTAGAATATCGTGTATTCGTTCGAGGAGGTGAGCAGATTCTACATGGGATGGGGAGTCAGTAACTGCCTCAGTGATGGTCTCTTCGCTTTTCAGTAAAATAGGTAATTGTAATTTCTTCATAATTTATTAGCACAATTATCAGAAATTATCTTCGCTGTGTAGACACAATTATCAGAAATTATCTTCGCTGTGTAGACACAATTATCAGAAATTATCTTTGCTGTGTAACAGGAAAAGTATCTCAGAACAAGATACAACACATCACATAACAACGTGTTGTTTGAAACAACTTCTCCTACGTATGGAAATTTGCCTGAAGTTCTTGAACTTGGAAATTGACCTGGCTAGGGTATTCAGAGCAGCCTGGCTCTGAAAATAAAAGTATATTCCTCCTTTTCATTCTCCTCCGCATAATCTCTGCGGCTTATGTGCTGCCATGGTCGAGTTGGCCAGAATGCAAGATCTCGCCCAGCTGACACCAGCCCCTGACCTGCCGTCCGTCCTAGAGTAAACATGATACATAGTAAACACGTCTCCAGGCCGGTCAAGAGGTCCGGTACGGCCCTGAATTGTCTCTCGAAATAATACATTGGACCAACATTTCACATTTTAAAAAACACAGCAGTACGATTTCAACATTTGGTAGGTTTCTACACCTACAGTCCACTGAATACTCACTAGTCGACCAGAGTCTTTTCTTCCAATTCTGCAGTGAGCCGATGCTGCAGCCTAGGCCTTGACCATCAGCTGCAGCAGCAGTTCATAGACTTCTTGCAATTTTGGTTCTGAACCGTCTTGACCATTAGCTGCAGTGGCGGAAGGCCCAGCAACGCCTCCATTCCCTCGGTAGGGGTGCTCCTGATGGCTCTTACCTCGTGTCCTTTCTGATCCACCTTCCTCCACCACATTCCAATAGAACGTCAGGATTTACAACTACCACAGAAAGTTAGTGGTCGCCTTTTAAAAGAAATGGAAACCAAATCTCGAACACTTGTGAACGTCGTTTGCCTTGTGGTGTCGTCAAATGAAAATCCCGACAAATAATTTTCTTCATTAAAGTCAACTTTAGAGCCGGATATTCTTCCTTCGTTAACCCAAACGGTCTCATTCAACTCCTTCTGACACCTATCAGACCGGTGGAAAATGTAGCAAGTCGGTAACGAGGATTTTCACTGCCTCCGCTGGACTCTCCCGATTCGACCGAAACTTCATACATTTTCCGAGCAGTAGTTTTGAAATTCAAATTCGGGAAGGTTTCCTCCGTGAGAGTTGTCTATAAATAGGGAGGAAAATAGTTGTCAACCGGTGAGATGGGTCTTATTAGCGGCCGGGGGAGGAGGGAGGTGGCTCTAGTAATAACGCCGCTTGAAAACTTTCGGTGAAGTTCAAATTAGATCAACACGGTTACCTGCACTTGAAGAGACCGGAGTTGACTAGTTTCATCCCACTTTACCGGCCTTTGCGGCGTTTTTATTTATTTATTTAGTGGGGTTTTTTTTAGCGAATTTTCGAAGAAAAAAAAGCTATTGTTTTCGGTCCAAAATTTTTAAAACTCGAATTTCCAAAAACATTGTATATACCAAAACCCGTTCCAGACCGTCCTGACTTCGGTGCCAACAACCACACGATAACACTCGATCGAATTGAGATAAAAAGTACAAATTTGCGCAAAAAATCTGTCTTGGCAATCGAAAGGCTAAGTTTGTAGATGGGCAGAACCGGGTCACTCAGAGGGGGGGGGGGGGAGTTTTAGGGGGGAAAATTGCCCATAAATTCTCAACATGAAACAGTTTAACAAATGACACCTCATTTTAAAGGCGTTTTTATGCTGAATACGATGGTGAAATCAGAATAGCGATATTTTATTCCATTCTCAAACTGGAGCACTTTGAAGATGAAGAAACGTGGTTTCGCTCTTATAGCCGTGCTGCATGATTGTGGATTCTTTTCACTTTTGGGGCTGTGTTATCTCTGTGTTATACCAGCGTTTCGTTTGACGATGTCTGGGAAGGATTCCTCCAGCCGCTGTTTTTATTGGGAAAATTCTTTCAGAAACGAAAGGGTATCTTTCAAACATAAACAACCATGCTAATTGATACCATTGATAATAATGTTATCAATTATGGATTACGCACCGTCGCTAGATAAATTAATACTAAATGTGCTGTTAAATACTAGTTTTGAAGGAGGTGTGTGTCAGTTGATGCGTATTTGATACCTTCAATTGATTTGAGGTTTGATGAACGTTGTAACGTGATTGATCAATTAACGAGATGGTCAACGTAAATAGCGTGCCGCCGATGTATTTGCAATTGTGACTCCCGACACCAGCGGCCTCTGCGGCCCAATTTCCGTCTAAAGGGTTAATCCAGGACTCGCCCCTTCTGAGGTTTATCCGGACCATTTCATCCGGCGACAACCGCAGCCAATGAGCCCGCGGGTCCGGCCCGTCGTCGGTCGGTGGTCGTCCGGTTTCGAAGGGAGTTGATGAGACGGTGGACGGGGGCGGCCGCAAACCCCCCGCCTCATCGAGTTACAAATTATCGCCCATCGGACCCTCGGAATCGGACACTTTTGAATCCAAAATCGCTGGTCTTTCGCACTCGCCCTTGGAAATTTGGCGTCTGGTCGAACAAGTACGTGTAAAAGGTTTGGTTTTCGTGGGTCAATGCTGGAATGGTTCGCCAGTTACTTGGATGGTCGGTGCTTGATGGTGAGGGTAAGAGATTCCTGCTCGCGCAAATTTACTGTGCTATCTGGTGTTTCTCAGGGCTCGCACTTTGGTCCGCTGCTATTCCTCATCTTCATCAACGACGTGACTGAAATTCTTTGTGAGGGAGTGTCCCACCTGTTATTTGCGGATGACCTCAAGATATTTGGAGTCATCTGTACCCAGGTTGACTGTGATGCTCTCCATAGTGCATTGGACGAATTGCTGAGGTGGTGTTCCTGTAACTCACCATACCCGAATGTCGGCAAGTGTTTTACTACCACATTTTCCAGAATTCTGACCACTCAACACCACGACTACTGTATTGGAGGACAGGCCCTGTCCAGAAAATCGGTCGTTCGTCACCTAGCGTAGGGTTCTACGGTTCGCCTCTCTCAAATCCGGGGTTTGCTTGGGAATACTTTCATGTGGATGATGCACTGCGACTCTGTGGAATGCTGCCCCTCGACACATAAAGTCTATTGCCCGTAGAGCTATGCTGGCATTGGGCTTCATTAAGAGGAACTCGTGCGACTTTTCATCTGTTGATGCTCTCGTCACCCTCTATGTTGCCCTCGTGTGCCCCATTTTGGAGTATGGATCGCCGATCTGGTCGCATATATACGGGAGCAGTAAAATGGTGCTGGATCGAGTACAGCGTAGGCTTCTACGGTTCGCCTCTCTCCAATCCGGGGTTGCTTGGGAATACTTTCATGTGGATGGTGCACTGGGACTCAGTGACATGCTGCCCCTCAAGATTCGAGGAAAGCGGACAGATGCGCTGTTCTTGCGTGGATTGGTGTCCGGTTCCATTGATTGTTCGGAGCTCCTTTCACAGATCGATTTCCATGTTTCACCGTGCAATACTAGGATGCAGCAGACTAGCCCGTGCTGTATTAAATAAAATAAAATTTCCACAGGTCCAAAGTGTACCAAAATCACTACACTTGTGCACGGTGACCTTAAAGGTGATTTACATTTGTCAAAAATAGCGACAAAAACTGTTATAGAGGATTTATTTACGTCATATATACATAGCAAAAAATTAAAAATTGATATAAGTTACATATTAACGTTATTGCGGGGCAATAGGCTGTGCCTGTCGCGCCCAACAAGAGATGCACCAAAACATTTAAAGTGTAAACAAATAAATTAACAGTCTTGACTCTACGTTTACAAATTAACCGAAATGATCTCTTCTTCACAGATAAACCCGTCATCTACCATATTAATTACTTAAAATTATGTAGCTGTGAAATCATCCGGATTGTCTACTTGTATTTTTTACTGGCTGCGCCCCACGTTTTTCTCTCCTATTCCAAATATATCCGTTTTAAAAACGTGGTCAATTACATTGAAAACACACTTTTTAATGTAATTTATTATTTGATCTGAACCTCCCACCATTTGTATGATACATACGAATTTCACGATTTGTTGCGATGTTTTTATCACAAAACTCAAATTTGACCCGTTGCTCATGATCCAAAATACTCGTAGAACGTCTTTCAAACTCATCTTTGGTCTATAATTACCCTTCTTTTGGGGAAATTCGGGCTTTTCGTCGTGTGGCTCCGAACAGTTAATGCCTAATAGGACAAGTACGCATATTTTCACCGGTCACTCCCAAAATCTACTCTGTGGGTCATGTTCTGATTTTCATACTTTTTTTCATTCTCGAAGTTTCATTCATTAGGTTTCAAATTTTTTCAAGCAATAATAATCTCGGTTTTGATCAGATTTTTCTTGCGCAAATTAATTTTTGATTTTCGATCCAGGGGCCTGTTTCACAATAAGCTTGTAATAGGTACTTATCAGTGAGCGTTGTTATGAAGTTCACAAGTGGTGGTATTATGATTTCTTGTATTTTTTGTTTCACAATGAGATTCCTCACACCAGTATTACAATTACATTCACCAGTAAGTTATGCAAATTACTTGCCCAGCTGATCGAAAAAATGATTAGACCGCCATTGACAGCACCACAGACGCAGGGAAAACCAGCTATGCCAAAAAAATTGTTCAATTCTTCTTCAATATTTCGTGGCCACTTCACTACCCTGTTAAATAGCCGAAAATTAATCGCAGCCACAACTTTCATGGCACTACGACATACGGTTGCTGTGCTGACACCATGCATGTCTGCAATGACTTGGTCCTTGGGCTCCACTTCCCAACCAATGGAGCCACAACTGCTTCTGCACAGAGAAAGCGCCACTTTTTCCAGTCCGTGTGCAATGAGCGGTCCGATTTCATCAATGCGATTCTGTCCGAAGTCATACGGAATCTTTCATTGAAGATCACTTTTCTTCGTCGCTGAGCACTATGTGAATGACTATCCCTCTCCTGAGTGTCTTCGTCAGACTCAAAGGAACCAAATAACAAATCTTCGAGCATTTTTTCACTTGGACAACCAAAAAACAAAGTCCCAAAACTCGCGATAAGACAAAATTACAGCTTATCAAAGGTTGGTAACATTTTTAGAAGGACTTACTTGTATTAATGGAGGTTTGATTTTACAAGAGAGGATTGTGAAACAAACTCCTTGTAAAACTACTAGTATTAAAAGAGTATTCACTATTATTTCCGGCACTAGTAACATTTTATTGTGATACAGAATATATAAGTTACCAGCCCATTTACTCATAATAATAGTTACTAAAACATTGTGAAACAGGCCCCAGACCATCAGTATGATTCATACGTATTATACCTTTTCTCTGTAGAAAAACTCCAATTTGACTCGTTGCTTGTGACAGAAACCGCAGGTCTTTCGAACTCAATGTTTGGTCTATAATTCTCCACATTTTGATGGCATTTAAGATTGTTTTGTTGATACGGTATATTATTGCCTGGTAGGACAAATACGTGTGTTTTCGTATATCATTTTCCAAAATTGGGTCATTGGGTCATGCTGCATGACGGCCTACTTTGTTCTTTCTTTTGTAACAAATAAATTTCTTATTTTCGATCATGGTTTAGCGAATTTTCGAAGAAAATGTAACTATTGTTCTCGGTCCAAAATTTGTAAGACTCGAATTTTCGAAAAATTTTCATACCAAAATCCGTTTCAGAACATCCTGAATCCACTACTATGTGTCAATCCAGACGATAACTCTCGATAGAATTGAGATAAAAAGTTCAAATTTGTACGAAAAATCTGTTTTGGCAATCGAAAGGCTAAGTTCGTAGATGGTCAGAATCGGGCCACTCTAAAGGGGGGTTTTGGGGAGTTGCAGGGGGGGGAGAATTCCTCATAAATTCCCAAAATGAAACATTCTGACAAGTGTCACCTCATTTTGAAGGTTCAAAAGCTGAGGGGGGTTTGTGGAGTTTAGGGGGGGGGGACTCAAAAAATGACAGTCTGACAAGTGACACCTCATTTTAAAGGTTTTTACACGCTGAATACGATCATGAAGTCAGAATTGATCTTATTTCGTTCTCAAACTTGAGTACTTTGGAGGTCAAGAATACGTTCTTCATGTCAAGTATGCTCTAATCTGATAACGGAATGCGATGTCGCAATTCTGACCTCACCGTCGTGTTCAGCGTTGAAATGTCCAAAAGCTGAGGGGGGTTTTCGGGAGGTTGATGATGGGGGGGGGGGGGGGTCTATCAAGTGACACCTCATTTTAAAAGTTTTTGACACGCTGAATAAGATGGGGAAGGCAGAATTGCTATATCTTATTCCGCTCTCAAACTGGAGCACTTAGAAGATGAAGAAACGTGGTTGATACTTGAGATGTTTTTCATGGACATCATGTTCTATTTTACATAAAACCAATTGTTTCTTCGAAAATTTGTTCTTATAGCCATGCTGCATGACTGTGGATTTTTCCATAATTTTCTCTCTCGAAATTCGCTCATTATCTCTTGCTACATAAGTGGAAAGTTAGTTTTTTGCGACAAACCGAAGTTGGTTGTCAGGATGGGGGGGGGGGGGGTGTGTGTGTTGTTGTGGTGGTGTGGGGAGGGGGGTGGGGGGCGATAACCAGACGTATCTCGGGACCAGTCAAGGAAAATCCTGAACGGAGCTCAGAGCGTTTCCCTACAAGCGCTTCCTCCTCCTCATCGCTACACCTTCAGGTTGGAACGAGGTTGTTTGGTCGGAGGGCGGGCGGGTAACTCGTCGCTTTGGAAGAGGGCGACGAGGAGGTAACTCGGGACGAGCGGGTAACTCGGTGGTGTCGAAGGGGAAAGAGGGGGAAGGAAATGTTTCTGTGCGGAATCAGACTCTCTGTTTGTGTCGTGAGATGGGGGAATCAAGTTTATTTGATCAGAGGGATCTGGAGGATGAGGAGGAAGTGGAGGAGTTGGCTGGAAGGATGATCTGGTGGAGGTGGTGGTGGTGAGGTGTGGGAGGGGGGGGGTGGAAAGGATGACACCGGAGGTGGGGTAACGACCGGCTTCAGCGGCGGCGACAGGGGGAGATAGTGAAGGGGGTGTATTTGCAGTCACGAAGCGTCTAAACTGAATACTTCCGGCTCCGACCGCCAGGGGACTCTCAGAACAATCTCATCTTCCTTAATTTTATTTCAGCCCCCCCCCCCCCCCGTCTCCCTTGTACCCACTCACTGCCATCAACACATCTTCCCTTTGTACTTTTAGCACCTCCGCTATCACTCCCTCCCTCCCTCACCTCCCACTCCATCCTTCGCCATCACCCTCCACCACCCTCGCTCACTCTTTCTCACCCTCGCTCTCTCACACTCCACATCGATAGGTATAATGTATCTATCGATATTATCGATCTATATTCTAGTGTTGATGGGATCTATACATATATAGATATAGTAGTTTGCGGGTGAGGATGACCAACACTAGTCGTTGTTCTCATTCGGTTTATTACAACGTTTCGATCGTGGAACACGATCCTAATCATGTATCCTACAAAACAGAAATATGGGAGAGTTATTATGGTTAAATAGAAATGGTGACTTACAACTAGTTATGAATGGAAAGGTATAAACTTACATGATAATTGTCCGATTGCTTTACATTCTATCGCGACACAGTAATGTTTGACAAGTAATTGACAAGTAATGCATGATGGATGGATGTTGTTGGGATGGATATTATATGGTTACGGTGGTGGAGGTTTTTATAAGTACTTGTGTTATTGAGAATGGAGGATGATTTGGATTGTGAATGGGATGGTTCATTTTAAAAGTCTATGGTATGTTGTGGCTAATCTGTTGACGTCTCTTTTATAGTTCATGGAGTTATGAGTTTTTAAGATGTACGCCATTTCTTTGATTTTTCTTTTTTCAAAGTTGGGCTCAATGCATTTAATTTTCCAATCTTTGATATGTGGGTTGTGTTTAAGTGGGGCTGAGTGTTTGGCAAAGGCTGTGGCGTAGGTAAAATCATCAGGATTGGAGCCGTTGTTTAGTAATGCTTTATTGTTGTCTCGTATGTGACCTTTGATTCTTTCAGTACCACGATCGAAACGTTGTAATAAACCGAATGATAACAACGACTAGTGTTGGTCATCCTCACCCGCAAACTACTCTACTGGCGACGTTTCGGCAATGGAACAAAGCCCTATTCATGTGAGATTACCTACAATAAGATCAGAACAGAATTAATACTCGTAGTTACATGCTATGACAGGAATATTATTTATATGATACGTTGGGAATGCTACTTACATGTAGAAGTGAAAATATTTTACATTAAACTAACGAACTATTGTAGAGAAGTAAAGAAAGGGAGGTGGATCAGTTTGAGGATAATATAAAGATGAAACTGACTAACTGCTGTGTGGAAGTGATTTTATGAGGAAGGGGTACATTAGTTTGTGTGTAGGGGAGGATGAAATCTACTGAGACATGATGAATATGAACAGGAACTTAGAATAATTACTATGAACTATGAAGTGACAGAGAACGTAGATTAAAAAAATATAACATGAACAAAAATAACAACAAGAAAACAACAGCAAATTTTCTGCATTCCCCTTGGCATAAATTCAGTAAATGAAGTAATAAAAACTCAAGCGATAGCCCATCATCAGAGGCTCCAAGGTCATATCAACGAGGAGGTTGTGAAGCTGCAGGACGTTGATGATCTGCTCAGACGACTGAAAAGACGAAAACCTCACGACCTGTGGTAATAGGGAGTGATGTGTTCATGAAAGTTTGTTCAGTGAGTGTAGTGCTGTGCGCTCCTGCAAATCGTGTTCATTGAAGACACTAAATAGCTGAAAATGATGTATAGGATGTGTTATGTATCACAGTCTTGTTTCAGTCACCGATTATTCGTTGTCAAAGAAATGTTGCTAATAAGATGTATTACTTGGTGCAATAAATATTATGAAAAGAAAAAAAAAAAAAAAGATGAATATGAACAGGAACTTAGAATAATTACTATGAACTATGAAGTGACAGAGAACGTAGATTAAAAAAATATAACATGAACAAAAATAACAACAAGAAAACAACAGCAAATTTTCTGCATTCCCCTTGGCTGCATTGCTGCTGCCGCTGGCAGGAGCAAGATTGGATGAAACTTGGTGAGCCTCCTCCTTATTTATTACGCTTCAATATATAAACATGGATAGGCAATCCGAGTAAGCTATCGGTAGGCAATGCCATTCATTTTCAAAGGTATGACCCTTATTGGAGTGAAAACGTTTGCATACGGTAGAGTGGACTTAGGGCCGGTTTCACCAATAAACCATGAACTCGATTTATTGGAAACCTAGTTCAACGTTACCGATGGATTGATCTCAGATCGAAAACTTTTGGGTTTCACCAAGTTAAACGAGGTTCTAGGATCAGCGTTCACATTGAACTAAGATCTATGAAAACCAAGTTCGAGCAGTGAAGGCAGGGGTCTGATTATTCGTTAGTTTGATGATTCGATAAGGTGACAACGAGGTTACATTGCTGGTGTCCGCTGTTTTGATGAATGCGGGAACGAGAAGCCCAGCTTTCCGTTTCTGTTTTTTCGGCGAGTATTAGCTATAGTATAGCTACGTATTCGTTTTCGGCTCCAGTTGTTTCCGTGTGTTGTGTTGTACTCGTATTGGAATCAAAGTGAAAGATAGAACCGATCTTCACTGCTGGTGAGCGCGAACTGCTCGCTTCGAATTGAAAATCAAAGAAGAAAATTCAATACAAGCACCGACCTGTTGACTGGAAATTTGAAAGTACTGAAGTGAACCTAAATTTCGGTGTTGACGAAAATTAATTATCGATCTAGTTCATATTTTTGATAATAAAGTTTTTTAATAGTTTGAATAACGTTGCTTCATTTCATCACCACCACATAACTTACTAGGGCATTATGAAAATGCATACCCACATTCATGACAGGACACAAAGTTTTGGAAGCCTATCCAATTTTCATGACTGATGTAAATCCTTGAAAACGGAATGTAACGTAACAAGTTAGGTTTTTGCTTTGAGCAAGAGAGAAAGATAGAATAAAGTTATATTTGTCATTTTTGAGGTCTTGAAAAAAGGCTGAAGTTTGGTGTTCTTATGAACCTTATTGCAATTTTGGAGACTATTATTCATCGAATTGGAACATTATAAAAATGAAGACAACTCTCCTTATATTTAAACCAATTACATAAAATCATTGATTGGTCATTCGACCAACGTAATTATCAATTAGCTGTTGCCTCGCTGCCCGAGACATTGTTGAATCGATAAGCGGTAGGGAAAAGTGAAGTTGAACCGAGTTCATCCCAGTTGACCGGCCGAAATCGAGCGTTCAATGGTGAACTCCCGGTTATCTGAGTTCAGGGTTGAACGCCCAACTGACGGACAATCTCCGTTCACGAGTTGATTCGCGATTTAAACCGAGATCAACTCCTTCGTTTACGTTGGTGAAACCAGCCCTTAGAAAAGCTTACGAAGCGTCTCGGAAGGCAATCCAAGTAGGCAATGGGTAGGCAACGCCATTTACTTTCTAGGAAGCTTTCGAATACGGTAAAGTAGCCTCGGAAAAGCGCAAATTAAGCTTTTTTTTTTAATAAATGAAAAATCAAGGTGTTTTCACAAATACACGCGTCCAAGACGGTGTACATTTATTGGAACTTACCAATACCATGTCACAATATATATTTTTTTTTTCAAAAAAATACACGTATTTTGAAAAAAAAAACGACCAAGAAACTTGAAAAAAACATGTATGTACCTGATAGAACGACATCACAGCTAGCAAGGTATCACAAAATAAATAGAAACAAAATAAATAAAGAAGAAAACGAAAATTAACATAAATTAATAAATCTTACAGAACTGACACAATATGGCAGGTATCAAAAATGATCAGAAAAAAAAAACACTTTCCAATAATCACAATATTGTCCGTACTATCAGTTCTCTACTGACACAAAGAGCTGCAGCACGTTTCGAGGATAGGGTTCACGCTTATGTGAAAGTGACCTTCCCATGGACGTCACCAAGGGGTCTGATGATGCTAAAAGGAAGTGCAGAATGTCCAGGTTGCCCTCTTCCCTTGATGATTTCCTGGAATGGAACTCATGAGCCTGTTTATGGAACGGAAATCTCATCAACTGCACAGAAGCACACGTTTAAATTTGCCGCGGTGATTGTGACGGCCCGAGGGCGCCGGCTAACAGTGCTCGGGAGATTTTTTTCAGTGCTTTTCAGATTTTTTCAGTGCTCGGGAGATTTTTAAGGGTTTTTCCAAGGAGCGCAACTAAGCGCAGCGTCTGCTATCAGAAATTTGTTACAGAAGTGCTAGTGGTCCTCGTAAACCATCTCCGACCCATGGGTAATGGTGGATACGGAAGAAATCTCAATAAACATATTCCAAAGTGGCGGTCACGAAGCCATCGTTCAAATATTATTTTTTTGGGCATCTTTCCCTTTTCAAAAGTACTTCTGTGTTTATTGGACGCCGTTGGGTCTACATAACGATAACAAAGCGGAATTTCCGTCTTAAAACGCAAAATGTCGAAAAAAAAAATGCTTTCTCAAATTGACTGTTAGTAGGCGAGGGAAGACACATCACCGATGCTCTCACTTCAGCATTATTTTAATGAGGTTTAGGATTTTTTCCAGCAAATTTTATTGGCCACTCGTTGTTCTTTATCGTCTTTTCTGTTATGGGAGTCAATCAGATACATTTTATTTCCATTTTGAAAAAACAAAAAAAACACCTTTCTTCCGGCAAAAGCGGTCTGCTGGACCAGTGTGCGACCGACGTGATTGCAGCCACCCCTTCGTCTCTTGAAGAAGGTGGTCTTCAGGTCTGGATAATACGTCAATCACAACTGATTTCATTTTGGTGAAAGCGTATTCTACTGGGTTCAGCATTGGGGAGTACGGTGGCGAAAATTCTAAATTCATTTTCAAAGAATGCGCTAACTCTGGAACTTCCGAAGAACGAATAATACGGAGAGATAAGAGGTTACCGAGTTCACAGAGCCCGTTATTATGTGAAAGATTGACACTCACGGAAGATTAGGTGTGGTAAACTGAGGTCTTCTTTCCCTTATCCTCTCCAATTGTTCAACTCGTTTTAGACATTGGTTATTACATTTTGAAAATGCTATATTATAATCTACTCATATTAAATATATTCATCTCGTGTTGTGTTCAAAACTAAATGGTTTTTGACATACATTGAATTGTTATATCGAATTTTTATATCGATCTCGTTGGCACTTTGTTGGGGTTTGATCGCTGTAAGCGGGGAGTGAAAGTGCACATGTAAAATCAGAAAATATTGAAAAAAAAAGAAATTTTACTAAAATTGGGGCAATGATCGTAAAAAGCAAACAAATCAACCAGGAAGAGAAAACTTAAATTTGGTCAGGTTTGAATAAATTACCAAATTTGTATTGATGGCGGTACTGCAGGGTTAAGTCCTCTCCATAGTGTTGAATTCATCCTCATCATACTATCGATAGACACGGGGTCACCTCAGCGTCAAAATTCATCTTATACTCTTTAAAGAGAATCTACTCTTCAGTCATCTGGTATGAAGTTGATAAATGGTCGTCAGCTGCCATCGACTCACAAAGCGTCCCCAGGACTCTCCAGTTTTTGGGACCATCATCTAAGTTGTTCCATCTCTCGCCTTCATCTTATCCCAGCTTTGTGATCTGGAGGATCAGGGAGTCAGTGTTGGATTTGTTTGGGTGAAGGCACATTTGGGTGTTGTTGGTAATGAAGCCGCAGACCGTGATGCAAGAAGGAGGTCTGTCTGGTGATTCCACCACTGTACAACAGACATTGAAGCCCACTCCAAAAGAATAGTGAAAAGAAAATGGCAGCAGTACTACGACGCCTATCCATCCGGTAACCAGCATAGGACCCTCTTTCCCGTCCGTGCCAACATCACCATGGTACAAAAACATGGCTGGCAAAGGAAAAAGTTGTTATTCAAACCTCTCCAGACTCCAAAGTGGCCATGGTCTCTGCAGGTCGTAACTGCACAAAATCGGACTGTTGAGCGCGAGCAATGTGGTGTTTGTGAGGATTTGAACCTCATTGGGTTGGTCTGTCCACAGTATAGTTCAGAGAGAACAATTTTATTTAATTCTGCCTCACGCTACTTTTCTCACTCGTTGATACCCAAAAACCCAGCAAACGTTCTCGATGGTCTCAAAAAATTCTCTGAATTGAACTCTGTTCAAGTTTGACCAAAATCTACTCCACAAAAGGGTTCCACTTGAAATTTTCGAGGTTTGACGTTTTCAACATTTCAAAATGCTCATTATTTATATAGACGATAAATTATTAGGAATTCATTTGTTACTGGTGTTTTTACTTGTACCTACCAGCTAAAAAAATATTAGAAAACACCTTCAGTCCGTTGTCACGAAAAGTATCTCAGAACTCGATTTCACGAAACCATGTGGTGTTTTACCAGCTGTGTCTTTGTATGAACACTGGCCCGGAGTTCGACCGGTTGAACTGCTGGTGGTAAAACGCTCTGGGTGGACTTGAAACATTTATTGAATCAAAATCTATTCAAATTTGGACAAAAACTACACCGTTCTACTTGAAATTGTCGAGTTGTGAATTTTTCAATATTGTGTATACAAAAGTGCGTAGAACTCGATGTGAATAGTTCACCAAACAGATTGAAAGGTGCCATTAGTTTAGTGTAGTAACCATTTACAGGCCAGAACTCACTGGTATTGCACGAGCCGAAGTCAAAATGATGGTCCTGTCCTGTCGATCTCTGTTCGGCACTACAATGCCTTGTCCTGCCCAGCACTGCACTCTCCCATCCTGCTCCTGCATTGCTCTGTCGTACTATTCCATGTTTCAACCTGCTCTATTTAAATCACATATTCGACCGATCCATTGAAAAAGTGATGAAATAAACTCTTCCTGCACTGACGAAGTGTCTCCACGATGTTTCAGGTACTACGAAACGGGATCGATACGACCGCGAGCGATCGGCGGGTCGAAGCCGAGAGTCGCGACGGCGGAGGTCGTTTCCCGAATATCTCAATACAAAAGAGAATGTCCGTCCATCTTCGCCTGGGAAATCAGAGACAGGCTGCTGGCTGAGGGCGTCTGCACCAACGACAACATTCCTAGCGTGAGTCGCCTTATTCAAACATACAACTTGCATGCTCACTAGTAGATTATGAAATGGTGATCTTTACACCACAATTGAGTGTTCTCCCGGTTTCCAGTGGTTCTCATACATTTCCGTATGTTTCCTCGTGTTAGGATTGAGCCCAATTCTACCACTGCGTGTCCCTTTTTCTTCGATCAATCCGGAAAACACTAGACTTAGAACGCCATCTTATCGCTGGGCCTGTCAGTTTAGGGTTAATACACTTACTATTGGCTGACCAAAATGTCGGTTTCGACCAACAATTTGCCAAAATGTCAGACTCATCGAAACTTACATCCGTGAATTTTCAAATCGTAACACTCGTCTTGCCTCAGCCGAGACAAATTAGGGCAAACTACTTTCTTCTCCTATGGCATAACACGGTTCAGTTATAACAAACGCTTCAAGTTCTTTTCTTTTGGAAAATTGTCAATTCGTTCTTTGCTTTTCTTTTCTAGATCATTGCAATGCAATTATGAACAACTTTGCAAATTCGTGACACAACGGTTTCTTATCTCCTTTGTGCAGATCACCCTTCTGTCTAAATCATTGAATTAATTTCAAATAATTTGTACCAACATAATTCTGGGGTTTCTATTTCCAGCTCTATATAAATATTTATGTACATATGATTTGTGGTGTCTTTTGGTAGTGAATTCTGTGGTCTGAAACGGATTTTGGCGTAAACAGTTTTCGGAAATTCGAGTTTTAACAATTTTGGACCGAGAAAAATAGCTTCATTTTTTCGAAAATTCGCTGAAACGTCGTTTCGAGCCCATTTATTTGATTTTTCCAAGGATTCTGATAAAATTCACATGAATCACCCTCAAATACTGACGAAGTTCATCAAAATCGTTTGAGCAGCTCAGAAGGAAAGTCCATAAATGTATTGAAAACCAAATGTTGACTGCCTTCACCCAACTTTACGGCAAACAACGTGGTTTTGAACAGATTTACCGGCTCGTTTCATCTGAACTCTGTCCTAAGAAATTGATGACATTCAATACTGCCACTTATATGAACATCACCAAAATTGATTGAGTAGCTCCCATGTAGAGTCCACAAATGGTTTGCTAACTATATTTTTGGTACCCTTACTTAACCCTGACATTTTTGGCTTTGGAAAGACCATATTGCATATCAATTTTTGAAGCCCTATAACAATACAGTCGAGTACACGACATAAAACCATTTCATCAACTTGAAACCGCCGCTTTTCGTCCGCCCCACGTCACTGATGGACGAAACTCCCGGACAGGCGGACTTGAGAGAATTCTCTTGATTGTCCAGCTCCGAAACGTTTCTGACCGACAGGCCATGTCGGTGAGACCGTTATAGGGCTATTTCCTCGTATGATTTATTCATTAGTATTTAATCGGGCGACGCGGCTGCCCCTCCGAAAACAAACAGCCGACTTTTTGACTAATGTCCGCTAGTGACGTGTGTGTTTTCGTTCTGGTGACTCAACAATTTTTTTTTCCTTTCTTTTCGGGGTAGGAAAAAAGAAAAATGTGGAAGCGTGAAGAATGTTGTGGAGGAAGTGATATTATAATCTGAATAGAGATGGGAGGGGGAAAGTTTCCGGTGTAGGCGACGTTTTTTCACACTACATAGAACAAGGGGTTGACTTGGGGTTGGGCTCTTGTTGGGGACGAGATACGAGCCGAGGGAATCGAACCCCGGATTTTCCCCCTCCTCAGCGTCATTAATATTCTTCAAACAGATCCTAACCGCCTCTCCCGGTTTCCCCAAAAGAAAACCCCAAAGCTGTTCAAGGCCTTTTGACGATCCGGTAGGTGCAGCCAACCTGACTACCGATACCTTTGATTCGTATAAACATTGATCGAACCAAACATTGAGCTAAACGATCCTCGGGTGGGATCGTGAAATGTCACTAAATACGATACATCGATATTTGGTATAACACTTTTGGGGTATTTCAGAAAAGAAAACAAGCTAAATTTCGTGGTTTGGTCGTTAACCGTGAGTGTACATATCTCTTTGAAGACGGGTAATTGAAGGTTCACTGAAGTGCCGCCGTTATAACCAACGTTTCGTACGTTTATTCCAACATCATCAGGTCGATATCTCAGAAATTCGAACAAAAACCTAATTTCATTGGAATGGACTACAACAGAGTGTATAGCAAACGGCGACAAGTCGGCTCAACGGTCTTCCTGTGGAACAGCTGACTCAAATAACATTGTTTTGTGCCGTCGAGTTGCTTGTTCTGAGATACTTTTCGCGTCTACGGTATGAAGCATATTCCGAAAATCTGGTGGTAGGTACTTCATGGTATTATTTATTGTCCACGTATTATACCAATACAAGTTGATTATAAATCATTTTTCATCGTATGTAAATCTTCAATTTATCATAATATGATGATTATGATAATATATTATATATAAATCATTTATAAACCACCCGTATACACTTTCCGTATGGCTATAGGTCTAACAAGGTAATTGTTTACAGACCAGTGATCTAGACAGAAGGGTGTGATCAGTCCGGAGGATAATAAACCGTTGTAAAAGAATTTGCAGATTATTTACAATTTATCTCAATTTTCACATCATCAGCACATGTTTCTGTTTGAACGCATCCATGAATTCAAAATCCATAAATATTCTTTTCATTTGAACATTCCATAATCTGAGCTCAAAATTGAACCAATTTTCATCTTATGAGTAGTTTTTGTGAGTACTCATAAGTCAAGCAAACCTTTTCTAAAATTGCTTATTTATTTTTAATAATACACCAATTTTTGTTGCAGATCGCTAATTTCTTTTCTGATTTTGGTCTCAATTTTGAAGTTATCACGTGGATTTAAAAAGTTCAAATTGGATATGAATACCTGGCATAATACAATTGGTGTAGATCATGTTTCGTTTCGTGTTAGGATAACAAAATCGGCCGACTAATAACAACATGGCTGACGAGGAGTGTAAATTGAATAGAAAATATTATTGGCAAATATTACCGCTTATTGTCATGCTGGATTTTTGTTCGACAACTTAGTTTCATTGCTTTGAATAGTTTTCTTTGATTGTGTGAACCACTTAGATGTCTCAAGTTTCACATCTATTTTCAATTATCAAGTTATGAGACTGGGCTGATGCACATCTTGAAGACCGCGAAACCTGGCCCATTTTCTGGCCTGCGCCATTAACTGCTCGGCTACTGGAAATTACACCGAGTATCCAGCGTTATGTGCTCATCCCATATTTTTTATGCTCTAATGAAAAAAAAATAAATAAAAGTGGCAACCCCCCTTAATTGATTTCCCATCCATTCAAATTCTGTCATTAATTGATTGAATTTTACCCACGTTTTTAATTTTTTTCTGAAAGAAGATTTTTTTTTTCAAGAAAAAAGACACCAAGTTGAGCACAATTGGTCGGGACCTTTTAAAGATATGAATTATTTAAATTTCGGCAGGTGGAAAAAAGGAAAAGTCTGCTATCCTCGCCTTTCTCTGAAACTAATGGGCCGATTTTGGTTTATTATCTTCGATAATGTTGGTTTATTATCTTCGATAATGTTGGTTTATTATCTTCGATAATGAACCATTGGAATCGCCCAAAGAAAAAAATTTATTTAACCCCCCTCGAAATTAGTTGGTTTACGTTTCAAGATACGTAGATTCAGAAAATCGAATAAAAAAAAAATCCGTCCGTCCACCGTACGCCGTCCGCCGTACGCCGTCCGTGGCACTTTGCCCAGTTAGCGTTGAGCTAAAATTACGAAATTTGGTTTCTGGGTTTTCTGGGTTTGGACCAGCCCCACAATGATCCTCGAAACTTTTCATAACCCTAGGTCAAGGGGAAGGGGTTCAAAACGAAATTTAAAATTTCGACAATGTCATATTTCAAAATATTCAACTGAACCATTTAATTGTTAGTTCACTTTTGAATGACCTGAAAAATTACAAATCTTTTAAGACCAATTGGATTTTTGTGCGACCAGCCGTTCGTTCACAGTAAGCGCGCAAAGGTTTAGGAAAAACACTAAACTTCGCGTCGAAAACGGCCGTTAGGTGAGTCAACCCCCAGACGCCCAGAATAAAACTACCTTTTTTCATCTTCCCGGTAAACTACAGTCTAGAAATTTTAACCGTGAGTCGGGGATTGACCACATTGCAATATTCACTCGGTTTCTCATCTGTAAAATTGTTTAAATAATACCTACCTTTTTGTAATAATACAAATTAAATTTTGATGCTGAGCTATTGACTTGAAATTTTAAAAATAGTTCAGAACTGGATCACAATGCAATATTCACTCGGTTGAAACCGAGTTATCTTGTCTGTAAAATTGTTTAAATGCTACTTATTTGTTCAAACAAATTAAATTTCGATGATGAGCTAGATACTTGAAATTTTAAATAGAGGTCAGAAATGGATGACATTTCAATATTCACTCGGTTTGTATGACATGGTATGAGTATGGTATGGTATATTATTGTATGTATGATTTAGTACAGTATGGTATGATAGGAAAGAAATTCGTATGGTATGGTGTGAGTACGGTGAGAATTTGGTGTGCCGATTTGCAACACAGTCTGGTATAGACAGAAGGGTGATCTGCACAAGGAAGATACTCGTAATAAACCGTTGTGTCAAGAATTTGCAGAGTTTTTATAGAAAAATTATTACCGACGTAGTAATTAAAACCCCAGAGTTATATTGGTACATTTTATTTATAATTAATTCCGAATTTACATGATGCTTATTAATATTAGTAAGGAAGAAATGGAGGTATAAAATATTTGGCTCCCCTTGACCCCTCTGACGTCATCCATTCCTGCCGGTCCACGTACGTCATATCCTGTGAGGTGTTCTTGCCGGCCACTTGTCTGACGTCATCCACACCCTGCCAGTCCACGTACGTCATATCCTGTGAGGTGTTCTTGCCGGCCACTTGTCTGTCGTCATCCAACCCCTGCCGGTCCAAGTACGTCATCATATCCTGTGAGGTGTTCTTGCCGGCCACTTGTCTGACGTCATCCACCCCCTGCCGTTCCACGTACGTCATATCCTGTGAGATGTTCTTGCCGGCCACTTGTCTGACGTCATCCACCCCCTGCCGGTCCACGTACGTCATCATATCATGTGAGTGTTCTTGCCGGCCACTTGTCTGACGTCATCCATTCCTGCCGGTCCACGTACGTCATATTCTGTGAGGTGTTCTTGCCGGTCACTTGTCTGACGTCATACACCCCCCCCCCCCTGCCGGTCCACGTACGTCATATCCTGTGAGGTGTTCTTACACGCCACTTGTCTGACGTCATCCACCCCCTGCCGATCCACGTACGTCATATCCAGTGAGATGTCCTTGGCGGCCACTTGTCTGTCGTCATCCAACCCCTGCCGGTCCAAGTACGTCATCATATCCTGTGAGGTGTTCTTGCCGGCCACTTGTCTGACGTCATCCACCCCCTGCCGTTCCACGTACGTCATATCCTGTGAGATGTTCTTGCCGGCCACTTGTCTGACGTCATCCACCCCCTGCCGGTCCACGTACGTCATCATATCCTGTGAGTGTTTTTGCCGGCCACTTGTCTGACGTCATCCATTCCTGCCGGTCCACGTACGTCATATTCTGTGAGGTGTTCTTGCCGGCCACTTGTCTGACGTCATACACCCCCCCCCTGCCGGTCCACGTACGTCATATCCTGTGAGGTGTTCTTACACGCCACTTGTCTGACGTCATCCACCCCCTGCCGATCCACGTACGTCATATCCAGTGAGATGTCCTTGGCGGCACCTGTTTGACGTCATATCTTTTGACGTAGTTGGTCGCTTGTGTTGCGACGTCATATTATCTGAGAGGCCCGTGGATGAGGTGAATTAAGGAGACAAAATAGACTTCATATCGAATCGAGGTGTTTATTTGTATTCTTCTTCTTAGATAATTTGGCTTCAGACATGCCAGTCATAGCCATTGGATTCGTGATTCAAAGCAACCATAAAGTGGGTACAGCTTTCGTACGAGTACGCAACCACGAGGGACACTTTGCCCAGTTAGCGTTGAGTTAAAATTACGAAATTTTTTTTATGGGTTCCTACCAACCCCACAATGGTCCTCGAAACTTTTCATAACCCTAGGGTCAAGGGGAGGGGGTTCAAAACGAAATTTGAAATTTTAAACATTTCAAAACTCGAAAAGTTCCCAACAAACGGTATGTTTTTTATTTCATATTTAGATAGAGTTTGTTCCGTAGAATTTTTTAAGACCATCCACAGCTTTGTACCACCAGCCGTTCGTTCACAATGACGGCTCAAAGGTTGAGCCTGTCAACACGATCGTGAACCAAACTGTTGAAATACAGGTCAATTTTCATACTAACGAGCTGTTTGGAACATCATATAGTTTTAGTGATGTCGAGTTTTTTGTTTTCGTGCTACGGAAATGAAGGTAATTTCGAATGTTTGTTGGTAGGTACTTCTTTTATAGAAAAATTATTACCGACGTAGTATTAAAAACCCCAGAATTATATCGTATTAAATAATCATAATTAATAATAATAATTATCAATAATAAATGCAAATTATTAATACCTAACAATAAATTATTATAATTTTCGCTAGGTACTTGAAAACATTATTAATAACTAGTGATAATTCATAATAATAATTAATCTAACAATCTAGACATTTACACCTAGTGATCTAGACAGAATGGTGATCTGTACAAAGAAGATAATGAACCGTTGTGTCAAGAATTTGCAGATTTTTTTTTTTCTTAATTTGGCGCCAACGTCACAGGTCACTTCAAGACGATCCTCCTACATCGACATCACCATCAGCCATTTTGTTAGGAATTTTATATGCCCATGACTCCGCCATTTTTGAAGATAGTAGAAAATTATACAATCTTTTGGGATCCTGTACCAAGCCCTGGAAAAAAAATAAATGAAGACAGAAAGGAATAATTTGCAGCGTTTTTTTTTGTTATTTTTCATCTAAAGAAGATTTTGTATTTTAAATCGGCCCATTAGTTTCAGGGAAAAGGCGAGGATGGCGGACTTTTCCTTTTTCACCTGCTGAAATTTAAATAATTCATAATATGAATTAGAAGATTTTTTTCATGAAAAGCGACACTAAGTTAAGCAAAATCGGCCGGGACCTTTTAAAGATATTATCTTTACCCAATTTTGCCCAGACCAATTTTGCTTAACTTAGTGTCGCTTTTCATGAAAAAAATCTTCTTTCAGAAAAAAATTAGTGGGTTGGTATTCCCATTGAAAAAAAAAATTAAGTTGACGTCAGGTGACGTCATCGTACGTCTAAAAAACTAATGACAGAATTTGAATCTGCCATTTTCATTTATTATTTCTCTTTTGGTTATAACAAAAAAAAAAAAAAGTGAGCATATAACGCTGGACACCCGGCATATAATATACATATTGTGTACATTAATTGTAATTGTGAGTGTAGTTTTTGTCTGTCGATAAATATCTACGTGGAAAATGGGACTTCAGGTTCAGTAAATAGAGCGGCATTTGCGCCGACTTTTTGATAACGTTTATCTTTAAGCCACTCTCTGCACCTATATTAGTCATAGCCATTTATGCTGTGGTCCGAGCCCGCATTTCGAATTTGAGATTTTTTGGCCAATTCTAACGGCGTTCGTCTGGTTAGTTGTTGAAATTAATCAACCGAAATGAGAAAACTATCTGTGGAGTAAGGTGGCAAAATATGGTTTACTGTCGTAAATAAAGATGACTGTAGGGTTTGATAGCACCAGAGGCGGAAGGGAAGTTGTTGATATTGTACTTGGCGTTCGTGTGGAGTTAATCATTTCGCCTTGCGGACGAGGTGAGCGATGGCGGTCACTCGGTTCAGGACGACCGCGTGTTTGTTTACGATATAAAACGCCGCAAATGAGCGGCATCCGCTACATCCATCGCCTGTCAGCGCATTAGGGAAAAAGGTGAAGGAAAATGCGGGGGCTCGCCTCGGCGGTCAAAGTCGAGGGCCGATATGAAGGGGAAGTAACGGAGCGAGTCTGAGGGGTTATGGACAATATTTGTTCAGAACTGAGTTTCTGGCTGAGGCGGGCGGCGGGTCGGTTGCCCAGTCGCCCGTAAAGAGAGTTGGATTTCTCCAAGGGAACCAACCGGCTCGGGGAGGTCCAGATTGGGTTTGACGACCCTGCGGACATTGGTGTATGAACCGAGTTGCGGCAGCGGAAAAAGGAGACGGGAAGGAGAGTATTTGTGTTATGAGCAAATCAAATGACAGGAACGGGGTCTACATGCAGATCGAGACCTTTTTCTTCCCTCCGTGTACCGACCTTGTAGACCTAATCACTGAGCCCTGAGCTCTGGGCAGGGGATACGGCGGTTCTCTCTCATTGGATCATCTCCTGGCGGTTGTTTGTTAACCAAACCATCAAACTTATTCTGTGACGCATCCTGAACTGATCCGCATTGATACAATGCAACTCGTCTCCAGGGTAATCCGTGGCTTACACAACTTCGGTTCGGATCATGAACCATCTCTACGCTATTTCCTTCTGTATGTATTCAACATCATCTCAACTGAACAACAATGATATTTCAGCACCATTTTGGATATTCTTTCACGAATAGTGCGAACTGATAGAACTTTAGAAACGCACCGATTTTTTTGTTAGCTGATATATAGCCTTAAAAGTGTTGTTACAACTAATGTTGTTGGTCAATAACAATACCTAAACGTTTTATTTCTTTTTCATGTCCAATTTCTGTTTTGTCAATTTTTATTTTTGGAACGATTTCCCACTTGATTGATGTTATTTGTCTGGTGTGCCCTATCACTATGCTTTTGCATTTTTCTTTAATAATTTGTGTTGAATAGCTCTACTCTATTTCACTAAATTTTCTATTTCCAAATTCAATGTATGTACAGTCGTCTGTAGATCTGCAATGCTTGAAGACACACAGTTGTAAATCATCCGCATACAGCAGGTACGAAACTTTACAATTTTGCCCGAAGGCAGTACCTAACGTATTCAAAAATATGAAAACAAAGGCTCAGCAAAATCAGGGGCGTAGCGTCAGAGGCAGCGCAGGAAGCGGTGCTTCCCCACAAGAAATGAAGAATGTAGGTAGAAGTTGGATGATGAAGAAATTTATTACGAATAACAAAATATTTAGTCAAAAGTAAGACATTAAATTGAAAATTACCTAAGCTACCTACCCATGGAAGAATTCCTTCTTCCATGCTACCTACCTTTGATAGTTGGTTTGAATCAAGAACCCATGGCCGAAGCCAAGTCATCTAAGAAAAAGAAGAAGGAGAAGGTAAAGGTTCGCGTATGCCCCTGTTAACTCGCAGGCGTCGCTTTCGCTGAAATACGGAGGCCAGAGAACTTATAATATCCACCAATTGACAACATCCATGCAATTCTGTTTGTTTTGATGTGTGCTGGTAGGTTTCAGTTGTCCGTTTAGTTTATCTTCCTAAAATAAACGTTTCGCGAAGTTTTAGCAACAAATTCGACAGGTGCCAGATCTCAAGGGCTCGTCACCGTGAGTACTAGACATTTAATGTTGAGAACTAAAATAGATACCGACCAATGGTTATCAGGGTGTACCTAGTTCAAAAAACCTTTTGTTTTCCTCTGAAAAAACCTCATGGTTGTTATGAAGTATTTGAATGACAAAACTAACCACATTAGAATTAGCTTTATTCAGCAAAATAGAAAGATGAGGCAGAATAGAACTGTTAGTGAAGAAAGAATTAGAAGTGTAGGAAAAGGCTTCATCGTTGACATGGTAACGTATTGTGGTGTTAACGCAACACTGTAGTTGGCTAGTTCACCACAATGGTGTAGTGGCTTTTTATCGAATTTTCAAAGAAAACGAAGCTATTGTTCTCGGTCGAAAATGTTTTAAACTCGAATTCCTGAAAAATGTGTATACCAAAATCAGTTTCAGAACAAAAGACTGCCAAAAGACACCGAAAATTGTAATATAATACATATTATGTATCCCCACAATGATCTTATAAGTGCTATAGAGTCATTCTAGATGACATTAGATGTGATCTAGCTAAGTCTCTTTTGGTTTATTATCTTCGATAATGAACCATTGGAATCGCCCAAAGAAAAAATTGTTTAACCCCCCTCAAAATTTGTTGGTTTACGTTTCAAATTACGTAGATTCAGAAAATCGAATAAAAAAAAATCCGTCCGTCCGCCGTACACCGTCTGCGGCACTTTGCCCAGTTAACGTTGAGCTAAAATTTCGAAATTTTTGTTACGGGTTCCGACCAACCCCACAATGATCCTCGAAACTTTTCATAACCCTAGGGTCAAGGGAAAGGGGTTCAAAACGAATTTTGAAATTTTGAAAATTTCAAAACTCGAAAAATTCCCATCAAACGATAATATCATATTATGTTTTTTATTTCATATTTAGATAGAGTTTATTCCTTAGAATTTTTTAATACCATCCACAGCTTTGTACGACCAGCCGTTGGTTCACAATGACGGCTCAAAGGTTGACCCTGTCAACACGATCGTGAATCAAACTGTTGAAATACAGGTCAATTTTCATACTAACGAGCTGTTTGGAACATCATATGGTTTTAGTGATGTCGAGTTTTTTGTTCTGAAGTACGTTTCGTGCTACGGAAATGAAGGTAATTTCGAATGTTTGTTGGTAGGTACTTCTTTTATAGAAAAATTATTACCGACGTAGTATTAAAAACCCCAGAATTGTATCGTATTAATTAATCATAATTAATAATAATTATTATTAATAATAAATACAAATTATTAATACCTAACAATAAATTCCAATAATTTTCACTAGGTACTTGATAAAATTATTAATAATTAGTGATAATTGAAGGCCTTGCTCGAAAAACGAGCTATCTACAATTTTTTTTCGAAAGCCCGTTTTCGACGGTTTTGGGGTCAGAAAAATATACTGCTTCATTTCTGAGGATCCGCTAGCCCTCCGATAGTTATAAATGTAAAAATCGGACAATATTGCAGATAGTTGGGCAACGCGACAACGTCGTTGGGTTGAATAATGAGCTATTTACACAGATGGCTCATCATTCGATCCAATCAAGGCGACATCTTGTTGGTGTTAATAAGAATAAGAATAATCCTTGCTATTCCTTAAGGGTTTTCACCCTCACAAAAAAGCTTAATCCTAGTGCTTTTTTTCCTTTTATTCCTTACAAAAAAATATAATATTATTTTCCTAACAATGATGAAATGTTTATGGAATAACAGTATTATTGTCTGATGGCGTTGAGGATTCATGTAATGTTGTTGGAAAGTTAGAGGAGGACGTTTTTCAACAAAATGACAATGACAATAGGCATTTAAAAAATTATTGGTTGGAAAAACGAGCTATCTGCAACCTTCAATGTCTTGTGGTGCCTCGAGTAAATTATTTAAGAATATTAAATCATATGGATTCGATCCGTCCTTAGGCACGGTTAATTTTAGTATATCTGGAGTTTTTAAATATTGAAGCAGGAATTTCTGAAACGTTTTTTTCGATTCCCAAAAAATTCTGAAAAATGCAGATAGCTCGTTTTTCGAGCAATGCCTTCAATTCATAATAATTATTATTGTTAATCTAACTTTTAGGATCAAGACATTTAGTCCTAGTGATCTAGACAGAAGGGTGATCTGTACAAAGAAGATAATGAACCGTTGTGTCAAGGATTTGCAGAGTTTTTCATTTTTAAGGTTAGAGTGGTACGAAGTGTGTGTATGTGTGGTGGTGGGGGGGGGGGGGTTGAATTGGGTGCGGTACCCCCTTGTTCAGAGCCACGCTACGCTCCTGAGAGTGGTCCATACAGTGTAGTGGGTTTCTCTGCGTGCCACCGCGAAGAGGAATGTCGGACCGTGCGGCCGCCTCCTGCCGGTGCCTCGAACGGAACGAACGGCTCGAGTTTGCCGGAAGGGGGCGGGAGCAGCGCATCTACTTCACTTGATTAGCCGATTATGGTGGGTTGGAACCAGTGGAGCGCGCAAGTCTTCCCAACTTCCAGATGACTTGGAGTGTAGGACTGGGAAGCGGAATCAATGACGGGAACGCGAACAAGAAAATGGACGTCCGAGCGCCCACTCGGAATCAACACACCTTTTCCCCGACCTCCTCCTTCTCATCGAGTAACCACCAAACACCTACGACAGTCCCATAAATAAATCGAGAACCCGTCAAAATGTCCCGTTTTCATCAGGACAGTGGGGTATGCGCATGACAAAAATGAAAAAAAAATCCCCAGTCATGCAGCATGACTATAAGAGCGAATTTTCGAAGAAATAATTGGTCTTATGTAAAACGTCTTCATTAACCCTTATTCTGAACATGATGTCCATGAAGAACATCTCAAGTAACAACCACGTTTCACCATCTTCAAATTGCTCTAGTTTGAGAGCGGAATAAGATATAGCAATTCTGCCTTCCCCATCTTATTCAGCGTGTAAAAACCTTAAAAATGTAAGGTATGTTTTCGTACCTAAAATGTTGAAAAATATGGAAAATCGTAAAGAGCAACACAAATTTTGAAACTAAATTAATTTTAACTAAACAATGCGTAGTCTCTGCCTGGTCACTCATCCCCAATTTTAAAATTATTGGACAATTCTGAATGAGAAAATTGACGCATATGGCGGACGGACCTTACGTCTCATTGTACGATGTGAAATGTAAAAGGTTTCATCCGACGGTTCATAGAAATTGACAGAAGTGTTTTCTCTCTTTTCTTTACATTTCTTCGTCCGAGAAGGGAAAAGTTTTTTTCTCTCTCTATTGAGTTTCTTGTTCGTATAGAACTTGAAATTATATCGCTGGTTTTGATTGATTGATATGATTGATTGACAATGATCTCATGGTAGGTATTATAAGATCCGACAGGTAATTTTAAAAGTAGCACGATATTGTAACGATACTGTTCTTATGAAAAAGTTACAAATATTAGTGGTAGGTGTTTTTCGCGATATTAAAAAGCTTTTTATGTGTCGCTGGCAAATGTTAGCCGATAGCGAATCGATTAATGAATTTCTCGTCTAAATTGCTTCATTACCGAACGCCGTTACGCAGCATCTTCGGGGGTTTTCGTCGTCATTTAAACAGTGCAAAGTCAACTGTTTGGCAATGTGACGTCAAATAGTCAGGTGTGGCCACGTGTTTTAAATCCGGCGTTGCACGACTGAAATCCCGCCTCACCCCGTCATTTCATTTCCTCCCTCGTCATTGTCTCAATGTGCTAATTCGTAAGGCCACGGTCTTCCATTTCGGGGGCCGAGGGGAGCGTAGTGGCAGCCCTGGGCTCAGGATCGTAGCCGTAGGAAAAGGGTCCGGAAGGGAAGCTGTGAGGGAGCGGAAAAACTCCTTACCACGCTGTATAATGCATGAACTTACCCCCTCTAGAAGGGCCCTTTTCCTCAACCCTCACGACTTCCCCGAGTGTCGTTAAACCATCAACTTGTTACAACCACAGGGCCTTGCACAGCAAAACAAAGCGACCTCCCTCAGTGTCTGATTCCGTCAGGCTCTCGCCCGTCGTTACTGCTGAGGACGTCGTCTCAACTCGTGGGTTCGCTTCAGTATGCTGGAAAAGAGAGAAAAAAAAACAATTGTGGACAGACCTGTAAAAGGAAGTTCCGGACGTGCAGGTTGATCGAACAGCCAAATTCCCGCAGGGCGTGTTCACTTATCACCGAACACCACTCACTTCGAAATGTACACTCAACCGAAGATTCTGGTCAAAAACCAACGAAAATGCTATCAAATACGGCACCGGTGCAACAAAAACGAACCGGTGGCCAATGTACAGCTTGGATGCTGCAGTTATTGCTCTATTTTTGGAATCAGGAAATATCAATTCAGTTTTGTCGTCTCCGTAGAATCTGTGTAGGTACGTACCCTATGATGAACTCAGTACAATATATTGTACTGAGTTATTCATCGGTAAAAACGAATTATCGACCTACCTCAGAGAAGGAGGAGTTATATCACTTTCGATCACCCTCAACACAGACGAAAAAGTTGATTTCGACCAACGAAATCGGTCCACGAAGTCTACATCGTCGTACAGTGCCAAATAACTGATCCTTCCTTTGAAAACTCGCGGATGCCTTTGTAAATTTACGATCACCCGCATTTCCTCCTCGTCATCTTCGAATGTAATACCGCCAACATCTCCTCTTCAGTTTTTGAAAAATGTATGTTTCGTCGCCTCTTTTCCATAATTTTGAGGCGATCAAAACGCAACCGATCCACAAACAACTTGAACGTCGTACGACAGGGAACGAAAAAATATACACCATCACTCATTTTATCAACATTCAACCATTGATCAGATCCATCGGATTAACAACACAATAGAAAAATCATTGGATAACAAGAAAGTATGCGCCTATGTGTTCTTGGATGTTGTACAAGCGTTTGATAAGGTCTGGCATGATGCTAACATTTTCTAACACCCACTTTAACTCTCACTTGGTGAAATCCACCATAAGAGAAACATCCAAATCATGAAGAAAAGTATCAAATGACTGGGAAAAATAACTAACCTAACAATCCACATTCGACGCCTCAGGAGTGATGAAGCGAAATCCGGTCTGTATCATAGTGTTGGGAAGTTTGTGTTTGATCAGAGAGCGGTTATTCAATGTAAACATTGTGAATTTGAGGACTTCACAGGTGTTTTTAAACAACTGTCCACTGTGCGCAGCTGCGATGTCCAATTAAGAGCGAACGGAGCAGTTGAACGAACACTTCTCCATTCAAGAAGGCGAGGCAATGAATAGCTGAGAGTGAAATGGTCAGAACACGTTTTGGTCATTGGTAGAGGACTGTCGGTTACGTCTGCGACGCTGGCAACCCACGATTGGAATATCGTTATCTGTACTTATGCTTTTATTTTTACCAGCTACGCAGGATGCACAGGCGCTTCGGCGTCAACAACTTCCTTAGCAAATCCTCAAGGGCTCGTCGAGTAGGTACGATACACGCGTTGCAATCATCGTGCGAAATCCCGCTCAGCCTCAAGCACGATAGGATTTTCCTCAAGGGCTGTTGAAGGGGACCCCTAGGAATATCGGGCTGGTTCATTTGTCCGAGATATTCATATATCGATTCATTCCCCAGGGGAGAGCGACGTTTGACATTGTCCGAACAGCGGTGGGATGGGCAGTCTGGATGATGTTATGGGCGAGGAGTGGGTGTCGTCTACCTCATTTCATCACCCTCGTGAATAACAATCAAGTTTTTGTCTTAAACCCCTCCATCTCCTATGGAACCCTCACCGTCCATATTTCTCCCTTTTTACAAAAATACTCCCTTGACCAGAACTCACTCGGTCGCAAAAATAAACAACGCGCTCCGCAGAACATCCTTCAATTAGCAATTACGATTCTCCGTTATTCTCTTTCTGAACGAAACCCGGTTTTTTCCGAGCCCGTGAGCTCGCTATATCCGCCTTGGCCGTATCGGCTTTGCTTATTTCAATATAAAATTTTCCTTCCAACCCTTCGGCTGAGTTTTTTTTTGGAAGTGTTCGTAATTTTCTCATGCGGAGATTCAGAATAACTTTTACCGCCCGAACTGCTCCCTGTGTAGGTCTCAAGGGACTCCGAAGTCCAGCTGAATCGCATTCCAAAGATTCAAGTTGCCTGTGGAATACGAGAACGACTTATCAATACGGTTTCTACGACCGAGTGGTTATGACATTTTCCTCTTTTGTTTCTATTTCTGAGAAAGAAACCGACTGTTATCTTCCGTGACTCAGTCGTTGTCGTACATTGAAATCGTGGCAGTTGACTCTGCTGCTGATGAAATCAACGAATTTACGAGCAGAGCCAACAGAACCGAAGACCACCTTCCTTTTGGATTTCGCATTCACTGTTAGGTACCTTACATTACACGTCTATATGTAACGGGTAATGCCCGAAAGTGGATAGTTGAACGGATGGATAGAGCAAGGAAAATGTTGCGGTTGCGGAGTTTATCCGGGTTATGTTAGCCTCACCCAATAGCGATTGGCTAAAGATGGTATCAGGTGAACTTACAACAAACTTGAATATTTTTTTATTTTTATAATTTCAAAGTAAAATGTTATAATTATTGATTATTGTGGGTTGTGTTTTTAATAAAACCACCTTGTAGCAGCCAATAATTTTAATAGAAGGGTGACGTTTCGGTCTCCAGTGTAGACCCTAATCATACCTATTGAACAATAAAATATATACAAACAATCAACTCAGATTGACTAAACTACATGAACTTAAACTACTAAACTACATGAAGAACTTAAGGAAAATTCTTCATGTAGTTTAGTCAATCTGAGTTGATTGTTTGTATATATTTTATTGTTCAATAGGTATGATTAGGGTCTACACTGGAGACCGAAACGTCACCCTTCTATTAAAATTATTGGCTGCTACAAGGTGGTTTTATTAAAAACACAACCCACAATAATGAATAACCGAAATCAGCCTGGACGCACCTACCACACCAACAATAATTATTGATGTCACTCAGGGGCGGCTCGTGGGCTCAGAAACTGGTGGGGCACCAGGGCAATATTTAGGTGCATACCTACCTATTAGGTACTCACTATAGGAACTAAACTCAAACTACCCTTACAGCTAAACTGCTTCATAATTAATGGTATGCAGCCCTTAGCAAGTCAGGAAACATCGTTCTCCAAAGAGTTCTCTTGAGGAGAGGGAAGATTACTGACCAGTATCCAGGATTACTGACGAGGAGGTGGCTGCAAGATAACAAATAAAACAGTATTCTCAACGGTTGGCTGAGCTACATAATAATATTATGTATATTACTGTTATTAACGGTTATTAACTGTTATTAACTTACAGAATGTAGAAATCAACAAATGAGATTCCCTTGGGCGAATAGTGATCCACGTAGTATAGTAGGGTTTTCTGTGGATCCACTTCAGTCTTGACGACTAGCAAAGCGTTCACGCGTTGCACGTGAGATATTAAATTTCAATGCACGTGAAATTTCGTTGCACGTGAGATATTAAATTTCAATCGAAACAAAATGCGACTCAGTGGAAGTGGGTAGTCATGGAGGAAGGGAGATCTCCCTTCTTCCATGGTGGGTAGTAGTAGGTAAGATTTTTTTCTCCTTGTTCTATGTTTTTTCTGTTTTCCTTTGCAAATTTTTGGGTGGGGCGAGGGCCAAGGTGGCCTTATGGACGAGCCGCCACTGATGTCACTAATGAAGAAGAAAGAAGTTTAACATGTTGCGTACTTGTTTGCGCATGGCAAACTAGAATGACATTTCGAGTTAAATTTTACACAACAGTTGACAAACTTACATTTTTTTACTTGCAGTTCCTCTTCAATCACACTTTTTGAAGCCTTGCCCGAAAACGATTGAGCAAGTTCGCGTACTGATTTCTCTTCATATGAGACAGCATCCAAGTTTATAAGGCTATTTTTACACATGGTGAATTGGTTTCTGGAGAATCTTTCGGAAATGGTACCTATGCTTTATTGGGTAAGGTCGTGTACCTAGGGCCGATGACGTCATTGCGTGGAATAGTTAGGTACCAAAATCTTGTTTGCATGGAGTTCAACTGCCAACATGAAGTAGGTCTAAAGGTGAGCTTTTTGTTGTTCACTGATAACGCCGTTATGAAGGTTTTACGGTGTGATTCTAAAAGTTATCAAGTGTGGACAGCACAATTTAAATAAATAGGTAACTAACTGTTTTACCTAAGTCAGTTCGTTCCAGTTCGCTTTATTGGTTTGTTTAAAATAAATAATGTTAAAGAAAAGAATTTTAAATAAATTTACTAACGTTTTTCAATGGCCTTTATACTTCATTTCTCCAATTATACCCTATGGCTCTAGGTACAAGCGGGCGGCCCTAGGTACACTAGTAGCCCCAGGTACATGCTGTGCTTGTACCTAGAGCCGAATTTCATTTTTTAGAAAAATATTTCTCATAATTTGATTTTTCGTACTAAAATAAAAAATCTTGTAGCGTTTTGGTCTCACCTTATTCCTCTATCAGAATTTGAAGTGGTTTTGTCAATTTGAGATTGTTTTTACCCCATAAATCATCTTTGAAAAAGAAAATGGCCCTAGATACACGACCTTACCCTTACCCTTACCCTTACTGTTTCCGAGTTTATATAAGCCATCCTGCACATCCAAAACTGCTACTAGATTGTTTTGGAAATCTCCTTTCCCTCTGTGAATTCCGGAATTTTAAGCCGCACGGTACTGCCAACTTTAGCTGGAGGAAACTTGGAAATAGACGTTTTTCTCAATTTTGCGGCTGGTTGTACCAAGTTATTCTTAGAATCAAAACGATTTCACTTTACAAATCTAAACCAACATGAATAGACAGCTTTATCCAAGGCACCTTGGATGGTGACAGCTCTATCCGGTTAAACCCCGCGAACAACGTAAACATCTGTTCATTGTGCGCTTTACCCACCGCGGCTAGTTAAGGCTGACTTTATCCAGCTAACGTTGTCCGGTTGGCGGGCTTTACCTGTAACATAATATGTTATACAAAAGATAGAGCAAGGGCCCAATCACGCCCACTGAGAATAGAATATAGTATATTCTATTCTCAGTGATCACGCTACCCTCAGGAACACCTACCGTACATCATTGGGCCTCGAATACTTTCAATACTCTTCCACACTCAACTCCAAAGTGTCTTTCAGCGAGGTGAGAGTTCAATATTATGAAGATTTGGTTTCTGTATTCCAATTCGTGATGCCAGACTTGGTCCAGTTCATTTTTATTGAAATTTACGAGGAAAAATAATATGTCCTTTGAAAATTTGCTGAATAGCACGAGCTTTTGCCCAATAATCGATCGAGCCCCCTCAGTGAAATTCAAATTGAATTTCAACTGAATGTCGAACTGAATTATTAGGCGGCCGAGTCCAAACGAATGTTTATCTGAGCGTGGAAACGCTCAATGATCCGAAAATTCTTGTGATTTGACGTTGAAACCAAAACAAATAATTCCATCTTAAAATTAGTATCTGCGGTGGGAGGAATACAACGATATATTTCCATGAAACTCTTGAACTACCGGTTTTCGTTGGATTCCCATTCCAAATGGTTAAACTTGTTCACGGGCGGATGATTCATGTAATGAAACAAGAGTTCTCTGAATTGGTTTGTGCTACCTCCCGACCGCTACACGGTTGACCTGTTGACTTTCCACTCAGCAATTTTCAACTTGAACTACACTCGCAGGTTGTAAAATTGGTCGACCGTAACTCTTAACGAATTGCGATATTGTGCATTCATTATGGTTTTCCTTTATTGCCCAGTGAAGGCGTCTGGCGGAGGGGAAATGAGGAACTCGAAAACTAACGATGAACTGAACCGAACCGTTTGAGAGACCGTTGCCGAATGAGACAAAACCTCCATACCACACTCATCCCCAATATAAAAATAAATAATTAAAAAAATAAGTGTTTTCAGGTCAATCTGATAGTTGGTTTTTAGTTAACGTAGGTACATATTGCGCATCCAAAACCAAAGTTATTGAACATGAGAAATTATCACAAAACATATTGCACTAAAACATGTAAAAAGCCTGCAATACATTTGCACGTTTTCACACATCATTACAAAACAAAACCAAACCTTGGAATCATTACAAAATCCAAAAATCCAAAAATCATTACAGAATCAAAAACAAAATCTTGGAATTTTTCTGTGTATTTCTGAAGGGTATTGTGTTAAATAGAGAATTTTCCACTTCATCATAATGAGGTCGTGGAATCTTCGGACGTATGTCCTGAACAAAACCCAGAGGCATCCACCTGCTAAGAGGTGCTCCCCTTGTCAGTCAAGGCCCCTAGAACCGTTCAACATGCACGTCGACTACGCCGTTTACGTCGTGTAAACACTAAGTAATTGTAATGACATTTATACATACAGCTACAGTAGAATATGAAACTTGAACATTTGTTTATACTTCAGTTTTTATAATTAATGTTATTTATTTATGATTTTTAAAGATTAGAACGTATTTATGTCTTTATTTTGTTTCTAAATAAACTGTCACTCAACACGGATTTTCACTGAGAATTCATGTCACAACTTCAGACCGCACGCTTGTAGGAAGTTAAATAGAGTTATGTATACTGGTGGAAGATGGGAGCATAATGCAACGTCGAGACTATGCGGTCTTGATAGTTCTTTATCCCACTTGTGGAACAATGTGGCTATTTGGTGCTAAATAGTGTCTTGGTGCACTCCATAATCAGCTGCACTTTTCTGTTCGGCAGGTGGAGCATAACCCATCTTCCTCCTGACCAAGACACCGCTTCTAAATCGTGTTATCGCCTTATAAAAGTGTTTTGGTAGGCCAGTGAAGGATGGATGGCAGATCCAGGGTGTTGGTGATGTTGCAGGGAACAAGGTAGTGTAGTGCCAGCCAGAAGGATAAGTAGAGTGCCATTCCTGCCATTGAAGGAGACACTGGGCTTTAAACTTACGATGTACTCGTAGATCGGAGGGTGGGTATATGGTCCAATTATCTGGTGGGTTTGGTTGGCTCGTCGTAGTTATTGCAGCTCTGTCTGCTTTCTCGTTGCCTACCAAACTGTTGTGTCCTTTTATCCAGCAGAGTAGTGTGGTCATCCCAGCCTGTCGCAAGTGTCATAAGGCTTCCAAAATATTGCCTTCAATAGCGTTGATATTGGAAGAGGTTAGTGAGAGACATTTTGATTACGACACCCTCAAAAAAATTATAGTCCACCCATTTTGAATAATACAGACACCTGCACGATGTGACCTCAGACAGACGCGGAGGCAAATTTGTTCATGAAGTGACGAAATTTGGCACGCAAATTAAATTAATTGGAATTCACTCTAAACGCAACAAGTCAGTACGTCAGGTACAACGCAGCCCTGAACGGGCGAACATTGATAAGTCTCATCAGAACGAGGTGTCGATAAGTTGCATCGGTCCACAAACTGGTTAAACCCTTCCGAGTACTTAGTTAAGTTGAGGAATCCCTCCAGTTACTGTCAGGACAATGTGGTGTGAACGCCTCAACGGATTTCTCACCCTCCTAACGGCTCTTTGGGTCGTGTTTGATGAGCTCCCGACGTCCCAACAAGTTCCGTTACACGGCAAGTGTTTCAACCGCTAAGTTCACGTCACGTTATTGGCTCGCGATAACTCGCTAATCGTCGCCTCTGAATTGATCGCTTCGGGTGAACAAGTCAACCCCTCGGTCGACCACTTGAGGCGAGTCACGCAAGTCCCTCGATCCCTCGCCCTCCGGTTACGGCTCTTGCGCTTGAAATGAACCGGTACGAATACAAATTTGTCACTTTCGCTGTGAACCGAATAGCGCGTCGGATTGTACGCACAACGCGCCGTCAAAAAAATTTCAAAGTGAAAAAACCTAAAAAACATTGCTGAGAAACCAAAACGATTTCCCTCGCACGATCTATTTGATATTGTTGAAGTGTTTTCTGTCTGCCAAATTTACAAGGAATTAAATTGTTTCTCCATATACACCCAAGTAATTTGAATTACGCAATTAGTAGGTACGCAAAATAGTGCTTATGTGTTTCGCCTTACATCCCAGGCTTCACGCTTAATTGGTACGTCGCGCCATATGTACTATTATAGTAGTATGCCCTTATTATTATGAAATGTGTCAAATGACTTACAAGTCCCCACAAGTGTTCCCAGAGCAGTTTATATTCAGTTGGCTAATATCGTTGGGATATCGAGTTTGCGATAATTTATTTTCTAGTTGACACTGTACCGATACCTACTTTCGGGATCGATGTTGAACGAAATGAGCTGTTTAAATTGCGTTGACTTTTTGAGTGCTCTGAGTGGTGGTTGTAGCGGTTCCAAAAAGGTTCAACATTTCATGTCATGTGCTGAGCGGTGAAAGGAAACAAGGTCGACGACGGACTGGTCGATGAATGGTTGCGTGACTTCGTTCAAACGAGACAGTGAAAGACGAGTCATACAGTGAAAAAGACGTCTTCAACGTTGAAACGGGTGTTTATTAGAACATGCCGACGTTCTTTAGATTTGACGGGCGCTAACTGTAAATAACGAGTGACCGCCGCCCATTGCTGCGATGCTACAGGAATATGAAAACTCCAGACTTCTTAACCGATTACGGATACTTCGAAGGGTACCGCCATTTTTGATTCTACGCTCTCCTCGATGAAGATATCGGGCCAATTTGGGTAACAAATTGTAATTAATTAAATTCACTGTGAGACTGCATTGAAAAAACGGCGAAAAATGATAGATAGGTACATAAAAGTTGGAACAATAAAAAAACTGAATTTTTTCCCAAAATACAGCAGTTGCCCCTACTCATACTTATATGTATTAAATATTTTTCGCCAGGCCTGCTGTTCACGAGTTAAGACTTTCGCCAGGGGAAAAAAATGTCGGATGCTAATTTTAATCAGGCTATGAAAGACCCTGTTACGGTTAGCATCAGACATGTTTTCCCTATTAACGGTTTTTCTTACGTCGGAAACACTAAGGTGGAATATTCATTCTAATAACGGTTTTTAACAGATTTGACTGCACTTGTTATCAACTGTATTTTCGACTTCATGAGATGAGGATCATTCCTATTAGAAAGAGGTACCTCAAGAAGTCGAAGCGACCCTACACAGCTATAAGATATCCTGCTTGGGCGGTTGCATACTGTCCTGTTAATTCCATATCCCAACAGTCGATCGGCAGGAAGTTCATGACGGGTTTCTGCATGTTACTACGCCGATTAACCTGTCCTAGGAGGTTAAAGGCATCTTTCACCAACCACTTAACGACGGCGTTAGCTCTGACGTCCCGAGTTTAACGGGCGTCAACTCGAAAGGTAAATTTCTGACGGCCTCGTTAACCCATTAACGGGCGTTAAGGTTTCGTCAGTTGAGCGGGCGTTAAGATACGAGTAGGTTTGGTGAAATCGGGAATAAGTGAATTAGAACACATTTCCTACTCATGAACAAACGGCTGGTCGAACAATGCTCAGTATGGTCTTGAAAAATTCTTTGAACTGAACCCTTTTCAAATTCATACAAATTCATAATTTATAAGACATTTTCGAGATGTCGTTTTCAAAATTTATGTTAAACCCCTTCCTATTGACGTAGGGCTATGACAAGTTTCAAGGATCACCGTCGGGCTGGTGTAAACCCGTAACTCGAATTTCATAATTTTAGGGCTCCTCTAACTGACGACATTTTTAAATTCGATTTTCTGAATATACGTATCTTGAAACGTAAGCCATCAAATTTTGATAGCGGTGTGGGGGGACCGGAAGAGGTGACAATGTTTTTTCCCGGTCGATTCCAATGGTTAACTATTTGAGGTAATAAACTGAATGCCTGATATTTTAACTCGGCACTTCGGACAGGAACGTATATTTTGTGCTCCACCATTTACATGACTTTGTTGTTTCGTATTTTTGGTTAAACAATAAACTTTGTTGTTTGTATCGATCTTCGTTGGTTGCAGTTCGCGATGATTTCCTGCTGTTGTGAGCTCTGAAAAATCGATAATATTTATTTCGGATCTCTTGAGCTTCCTCTGATCGGCCAATCGGAGTTTTCAATTATTTCCTTCCCGTGCCATAGGATTTTATGCACGGTCACAGGCAAGTAGTACCACTATATTTTTTGAGGAATATAGTTTTGTTATGATAAGGAGATTTGAACCTTGCGTTAAAATGGGGCAAGAATACTTTTTTAAATACCTGAGTGACTTCAAAATGTTCGTTATGACTGACATTCGGAAACCTTTCATCTAAAAACCGTGCAAAAAAATTACTTCGTTCTAACAGTATTTCAGCCAAAACCGAATAAGGAATTGAAATAACTCCTGGCATTTTCTTCACCACAACTACAAGTGTAATTTAATCACGAATTACACTAACTAAATAGCTCTCAAGCTGTTTCACTTTTGAAAGGAAAGTCATAGGTATCAAGAAATCAAGTAAACAAAGTTATATTTACAAGGGGCCAGACCCAACAACAATAAACCGTTAATCGGCTCGGGTGATTGGTTTGATAAATGGCCAACTACGGTCGCAAACGGTGATATACGGTGGCGATCTTTATGGGAAATTTTACCTCAAGTTACATACTAAATACTCTTGTGAGGCAAGTGGAGTATCCAAAACTCTATGTCAATAAAAAAATGGCATCGGAGTATTGAAGCATACCAATATAATTGAATTCTTTTTAAATTGTTTACATGTCCAAAGTTCAACTTTAGAGGTCCCCTGATGGATAGAAGCCATTAAAAAGCTTTAAAGAAAATTCAGACTTCAATATCTCCAAAGATCATTTCCATACGGAAAATGTTGTGTAATCGGCAACTCCGGTTGTTGACACTACATTTGGAGCCGTTTCTATTGCCTTACGAATTCGTATTTTGAAAAACGCTTTTACGGGGAGGATCTATGGGATGTAAGCTACATTAAAAGTTGAATATGATCATTTTAAAAAAAAAAATTGAAATTTTAGGTTTTTTCCAAGTATTCACCAGTGTGCGACGCCCCCTGAAACCCGAAAGGTCTCCGGACAGGCTGAGTATGTCGAGGGCCTCGTTCGTCGGGTTGGTTACATACTCGTATAAGGGCTCATTAGCTCAAGATTACAGCTCCGGTTTAATGGACATCTGCGCGCGCCACCTGTAGCCCAAGAGGCCCCGAGCAACAGAAACCGCCCCACACAAAAGGCCCTATCTCGGACATTATGTCAACAACTGTGCTATTGCCTTTCTAACTTCCTTCCCAGAGCGGCTTTTTCTTGCTCTTCTCCATTTCCCATTGTGATTTAAATTTTTTTTTTCCGTTCTTTCTCTCTCTTTCTCTGTCTCTCGCTATCTGTTTTTTTTTTCTCTCTTTCTCTCTTTCTCCTTTAAACTTTTCTTTGGACGTCCGATAACCGAGCACCTGATGCAGAGGAGCCTCCAGTTTCCACAACCTCGCAGGATTCTGACCAGAAGACGAGTAGGAGGTGCCCAAGTCACTTCCTCATGTCCTCATCCCATTCATCTGCCGCTCTTCACCTCTTTGTTGAAACGGATTGTTTTCTAACTTCCTCGTTCCTTCCAGACGATCATTATTGTTTCGTTTCATATCGAGTGGATTTTTTTCTTTTTCTTCTTTCTTTTTCTCTGTTTTCTCCACCGCCCCCTTCGCGAGAACCGTCGGCTTCTTCCTGGTACAGCATCGACCGACCGCCTGTGGGGCAGCTGCTGCATTATCGACTTGTGATATTGGGAATCACACTTTGTTTGACGGTCTGTCGTTGATGTTGTTTTTTCTCCCCTTTTTTCTCCTCTTTCATCTTCACATGGGAATCGACAAACGTCGCTGGTCAACCGGTCGATCACCGGTCGGAATTCGAATCCCTCATACGTACCTACGTTTTCATTTTGTTGACAAGTAGTAGTTTTTCAAACACCTCCCTTTGAATCATCCAAAAACCGATTTAAAAAGAAGATCCGCGGCCCTTTCCCAATTTAAAATAAACGATGAAATTGGAATGTTGTCAAGCAGCGTTGCCTAATGAGCGGATTTTGAGAATGGCCTGTGAAAATGCACGTATTCTACCTAACAGGCTCAAATTTCGTCGAAATCTTGGTAATTACAGAAGAGAAGATGAGTTTGGAAGGCTAATAACGTTGTATCACGTTTTGTGTGTTAAATACGAGTATACGTGTTTGTCCTACCAGGCGATCACTGCCGCATCCACAAGACAAAAAGCTCAAATTTCGATGATTACAGCGCGAAAAATAAGTCTTAGGATTTTGGATCACAAGCAGTGAGCAGTATTTGAGTTTTTAAGGGTAAAATATCACTACGATACGTGAAATACTTGAACCATTTGAATGGTGTAGAGATTGGACAAAAAAAGTACTCTTGCACAAAAATGAATGGAAAATTTCTTTTTCTCGTAAAAGTAAGGGGCCCGTCTGGTAGTATGGTCATATAAGGGAATTTAGAGAATGACCTACGTAAATACGTGTGTTTTTCCTACCAGACGAAATTAAGATTAAGAGCCCAAGCAACGGGTCATATTTGATTTTTCACGGGTAATATGTCGCTAAGATACGTGAAATTCGTACGAATCTTACAAATGGTGTGGAGTTTGGACGAAAAATACTTTTGCGAATCGAAATTTTTATTTTTTCCTAGTAAAACTAAGGGCCGATTTCACCAAAAACTCACTAATCTTGAGTAGGTAAATCAAGGCTTGAGTCAACCGAACATAGTAATCGTGATTAATGTCGTTTGGATTTCACCATACTAATCGTGATTCCCACTAATCACAATCAGCTTCACTATACACGATTAACCCCAGCATGGATGCTAGTTGGAGTGTAATAAGGTTACAACGCAAGAAATTTATTCAAGTTATATTCGTTCTTCGGTAATTATTTCGTTATTTATCGTTATTTATTCATTATTTCGGCATTTTTCTCTCTTAATTTCTTTCTTTCGTATATTTTCCTATTCCTTTCATATGTTTTCATATTCCTTTAGTATATTCCTTGCGCACATTTTCATATTCATTTCTTATATTTCTTATTCCTTTCATATATTTTTTCCCATTCCTTTCGTATATTTTCCTATTCCTTTCGCATATGTTTTGTTCTTAATTTATTTCTTTTGTATAATTTCTTTCGGGTGTTCTAGCTGACCTTCTATTCTTTAGCACCCTGAGAACCGCCTCTTTAGTCAACCGGTGTCACATTGCGATGTCGTCCTCATCCAAATCAAGAAAATCTCCCTTCCGTTCCTTTATCCATCTAGGACGGCGGATAAGGAACTCCTCTTCCTCAATCGCTAATGCTAATGAACGCACTAATGCACGAGGAAATAGTACGAAACAAAAGTACAAAAATAAGTACAAAACAGCACTGGCGTTGTAGATAGACAGACGCTCGATGTAAGAAACTTTGGTGTATCATGATTAAGGACGCTAATCGCCTGAATTTGACGGGTTAGTTCTTAATCACGATTAATGCTTAACCGAATGTAGTGGAATCCAATAGCACTTCGGATCATGATTTTTTTTTCTTTATTTATAGACTGTATATTACATATTCCATGAATACATAATAATTTTATAATTGAATAATATATGAACTGAATAATAGATAAAATGAAAATTCAAAGATTTTATAAATGAATCCCCGCTTCTCTCATAAATTTCAGTATTTTTTTTTAGTTCCTCTGTTTTTCCTTTCTTCAGTTTGTGTTTGAGTACACTTTCGCCGAAGAATTCGCTATACGTCCTTTCTTCCTCTTTTTTTTTTTTTTTTTTTTTTTTTTTTTAATTGGAAATTTCATTGTGGCAATCCACTATTAAGTTTGATAAATAATAAGCCCATACAGCCAAATCGGCCTAATCAGCATCAGATACAGACAGGAGTCGTTTGGCATGAAGAGGGATGTTGTCACTTGTCAGTAGGAAGTAGAGTTGTCGAATTCTGTAACGCACTTTGTCAATTGTTTCATTTATATGGGGTTTCCAGGTTAAACGGCTGTCTAGTGTAAGTCCTAGGTACCTAACTGAGTCAGTTACCTCTATTTGTTGTCCTTGGATGATTAGGTTGGGAATGACTACAGCTCTTTTATATGTGAAGCAGACCAAGCGTGTTTTATTTGTGCTGATGGCTATTTTCCAACGGTTGGTCCAAGCGCTCAAGAGATTTGCGTACTCTTGGACTGTTGCAAGTGCGTGCTCTCCCGAAACGTGTCTGACCAGAATGGCCTGATCATCTGCATAGTGTGCAATGGTTGCGTCCTGGCACCTGGGGAAGTCATGTGTAAAGAGGTTGTAGAGTAAGGGACCTAAGATGCTCCCCTGGGGGACTCCATCTCGAACAGCATGTGATTTTGATACAGAGTTTTTGTATTTGACGGCATAAGTTCGGTTAAGTAGATAGGATTGAAGAATGCGATGGTAGGTGTCTGGTAAGTGATTTTTAAGCTTGACTAGAAGACCTTTATGCCAAACACGGTCAAACGCCTTCTCAATATCGAGGAATAAACCAAGGCTTGTTCTCACAGGCTAGGAGGATTTGGGCATTCCTCGTAAAATGGGCATTCGACAATCCTGTGCTCGACGTCATCTTCTACCCCGTTGTAGTGGTCGCATTCAGGTGAATCGGCTACACGTATTTTGTACTGGTGATCTATTTGTAACTAGGGTAAAGACGCTCCAGTTCCCAGCACAAGATTTTTCTTAAAGGGAGCTGTTGCATTTGGCTTATGAAATGTATATTGTGTTATGACGAAAGTATGAAAGAATAAATGCTTTAAAAAAAAAAAAAATTTGTTTGACCGTGTCCAGTCCTCATCCTTACTAGCTGGACTTTATCATTTCTTTTTAGGGGTTTCCCTTTGAACCAGGGTTTCCATGACACGAGTGGCTGTGCCTGGTAGTGGTATTGTCCCATCTCTAGTGATGCAGCCTCATAGTTCGTCTGCCATTCGAGTGTTGTTTCTCTCTTGAATACTAAGAAGGCATGCTCAGGGGAATGTCGAAAATTCCATCCGCCGTAGGTTGCGTCGAGCCGTATTTTGCTGCTTCGTCCGCTTTTTCATTGCCGCTTATGTCAACATGTACCGGTATCCAATGTATTCTTATATTCCTGTTTTGTAGAGCAGTCATCATCGTATCTATAATTTTGTAGACCAGATAATTATTGGATGATCCTGCATGAATATTTCGTAGGGCGGCGCAGGCAGATTTTGAGTCCGATAGAATAAATCGCGATTCGGATCGTCTAACCGCGATTTAAATGTTGGTGAAATCGGCCCTAAGACGCTTGTCATGTAGCATAATATTAGTCATATGAGAGAAGAGAGAGAGAGAGAGAGGGAGAGTGAGTGAGTGAGAGAGAGAGAGAATATAGTTTATTGACAATCAATTAAATACGCATATAAAAAAATAAAGTTCACTTCTGGCACAACAATTATTTGAAACCAACGAACATAGGTTTTTTTAGAACTAAAGTACTGAAATATAATAATCATATATCTGGCGTCCATGTCTCCACAGCGCTAGACCGAAGTCTGTGTTGCTGTGGGGGATGGTTGCTAGGTCACAATATTGGTACACACCGTTTCAGGTAGATATATTGGCACAACGCTTATTATTACTTGAATGCATTATACGTCTATATTTTATGATATTATTATAGATAAATACTTTTTTATGAAAGTTAATCAGTCACGATACAAAATAAATAGTAACTGGAACACTTCTGATAACTGGGACACCTGTTCCTATAACAATTTGACCTCCTAGACATAATTGCTTATCATTATCTTTTCAATTTGTTGAGGCCCATTTTTTATTAGGAATTCAAAATTTGCCTTTTGTAATTCGCTTTAGAGAAATGTTGTGGATGTTTTAAGTCACGATTCATACTCCTATGCATAATGCCCATTGCTTTAAGAACTGGTACATGTTTTTGTTCTACCGGGCGTTAAATGTTCGTAGCGACATAACAAAAAGTCCAAATTTTGTCGAAATTTCGGTCATCATAGAGTAAAAGATCAGTTCGAATGTCTTACGGTTTTGGATCACGAGCGATCGGTCAAATTTTCGTTTTTCGGGTTGACAAAAACGTGACAAATGGTAGGTTTTTTTAATATTTATAGAACTTTATTGCACAAAAATAATGCATTACAGTTAGGATAACAACGGATTTTCAAAGAAATATTAATGTGGAACATGTGAGGGAGTGGAAGTCCATTGACTTTCTCCCATTAAATATTTCAAGTGATTATATTAGGTATGTTAGTAGAAGTAATAAAGAGAAGAAGGAAGAAAATAGAGATAATTATTACAGTCACTTTCACTCGGTTGTAAGGAGGTCTGTGTGGCGTTTTCGCTTTAGTCTGCGACTAGCGCGATCTGGAGGGACTGTTTCCATGATGTTGGCAGCTAGAGGATTAGGGTGGTTTGAGAGCCGCTGGTGGAATCTTGAGTATGCTGCATTTAATACCTCTTGTACTGTGGGCATTCCAACATATTTATGCAGATTAGAGTTCCTAACGTACCAAGGTGCATCGGTAATTACCCTCAACACCCGGTTTTGGAAAGTTTGTAATCTCTTGATCTGTGAATCGGACGCACCTCCCCATATCTGGCAGCCGTACTCCCAAATTGGTCGGATTAGCATGATATACATCAGCCGTTTCGTAGCAAGTGACAAAGGGGATTGGTTACCTATGAGTGGTTTGAGAGTTTTTAAGCGATGTCGGCATCTTGTGAGTGTGGAAGTAATGTGAGCGTTGAATGTCATTCTTTTGTCCAGAGTTACTCCCAGGTAGCGCACTGCTGATTGTGAGGGGACGACCTCTTCCCCAATGCTCAGTACAGGTTCTGAATAACTGTGAAGGTAGGTGAATGTCACGGAGCACGATTTAAGTGGGTTCAGCTTTATTTTCCATTTAACAGCCCATTCGTTTAAATCAAATGTAAGCTCCTCTAGTTCCAGCCCTGCTCTCTCTCCTCGCGGAGAGCTGAATAGGAAAGCTGTATCATCCGCAAATTGTGCTGTGGTCGCTTCGGGAGGAATGGGGATGTCGCCCGTGTATATGAGATATAACAGCAGACCCAGGACGCTCCCTTGCGGAACGCCGGCTTGTATGCGTCTTACTTGAGAGAGAGAGCTTCTTGGTACTTTACTGAGAAGGTGCGGTTTGATAAGTACGACAGGAGCACTCGATAGTACGTGTCGGGAAGAGCCAGTTTCAGCTTGTGGAGTAGCCCAGGGTGCCAAACCTTATCAAACGCCTTCTCAGTATCTGCAAATAGCCCGATGCACGTTTCTTTTGCCTCGTATGCGTTTAAAATTGTGTCTGCTACTCTATGCTACTCTATATTCTTGAATATTTTTTTTTTTTTTTAAATCGTCATCAGAGACCCTCGACGTTTGTAATGTCGATGATGAAGATATTGAATTATTCGCTACTTCCAGCTATTGTTGTTTTATTGTCTTATAAGTGGGTGGAGGAGGTCTTTGGCGGTGATGTGGGTGACGAGGGGGGGGGGGGGGGCTTAGAGGGAGCTTCGGAAAAGAGGGTACTTCCCCCTCCGCCCTGTGATGCTGTCAGAAGTGACGGGCGAAGGGGGGTGATGGTGAGGGGAAGTGACGGTAGTGGGGTGTAAAGGGGGGCGATGGCGATGGGAAGGATGGTGAAGGGGGAAAGGGATGATAGTAATGTAGTATGAGGATCAATATGAGAAGAAGAAGAGGGAAAGCTTCCTTGATCATGTTAGGCGCATGAATGGGGAACGGCTGTAATCCTGCCCCGGGCCCTTCCTCCTCCTTCTCCTCCTTCTTCTCCTCCTCCTCCCGCCCGTATCAATAGTTTAGACTCCCGACTTTCCCCTCTCCCTCCTCCCTCTTCCAACAGTTGAATCTGCTCACTGAACCTTCCACCTCCTCATAATTTCCAGGAAGGGTTGGAAAATTAAGGGGAACATCCTAACCGTGAACAAAAGCGCACGGCGGGGGCGGCGTGTCGGGACAGGGGGGGAGGGGCCATGGGGGATACAGCGAGAAGGGGTGCGATAGAACGGGGGGGGCGATGGGGGAGTTATCGCATTTGACAGTTTACCATTATAACAAGGAGTTTGGCTTTCGCGCACCTCGTTATTCATAGTCGGGCGACGCCGTTTCTTATCCGCTCGTAATTGCGATAAGTGTCCTCTCAGGGCGACACCTCATCCGTGCAACAAATCAATTTCAACCCTCAGACGGGCAGATAAGTCGCCCAAAGTGTTCGAATAGACAAACGAACGGTCAAATTAAACAAGAAACTCAACATTTGAACAACTGGAATCGACTGAAGAGAAAGTATCGTCAAATCCATATTTCGAATACCTACGTAAAAACTCTATTTTCCGTTTGAATGAACGAATGAATGAATGAAATGAAGTTTAATCCTCGAGAAAAAAAAAAAAGATAACAACATAGAATGACAGCAAAATAAATAGAAAACATAAATGATCCTTCAATAGTGGAACTATTTTCAATTTTGGATTATGGCTCAATCGTTTGGTTTCCGTTTTACGCATACTGTTCGGATTGAACGTGTCCAGCGGGAATTTCTGCACTACATTTCGTTCAAAAAAGGAATTCCCTGGGCCGATTTCGATTGCGTTCGCATGTTGGGTGAATGTGGGCTTCAGTCACTCCAAGCCCGCCGTCGGTCAACGGATGCCGTCTCTCTATTTAAGCTTATACGTGGTGCTATCGACTGTCCTCAGCTGTTGAATCTCATTTCTTTCCATACCCCCCCCCCTCTTACAGCACCAGAACTAGCACCCCTTTTTACGTACCTACTACGACCATCAACTATCTACTACGACCATCAGCAATCAATGGAATCCGTTCCGGCCATGGGTTCGATCCATCCTTCCATAGTTTGTGAAGAATTAAGCTTCTGATGCTGGAGCACAGTGATTGATATAATATATCAATTGTGTATTGTATTATATATTTGATATAGTATATTGTATCCTACTTGTCAGCATTTGATTCTATTATTTATTTTTTATAACTCGTAGCTGGAGCTCATTATTATTATTATTTTTTTGTTATTAATAATGTAATTGGGCATACTTGCCCGTGTATGTAAAATAAAAAAATAAAAAAATAAAATAAAACTACCCCATTCAATGTAACACATTTCCGTGCTGAGTGGGGGAACTCACATCAATAACAAAATAGGTACAAAAAAAAAACACGTCTTCTATACATACATTTACATCTACGAGTATCTATATATAGGTTTTCCGAGTCAAATTGGGAATTTTCCAAATCAAATTGAGAATTTTGCAAATCAAATGGAGCTTTTCCACCCAAATTGAGAATTTCCCAAATCAAATTGAGACTTTTCTAAATCAAATTGAGAACTTTCCATTTCTAATGACGAAACTACGAACAGTGATTATCCGTTAGTATTTATCAAAGAAATCGGAAGACAGGTACCTTGAGTGGTTCCCCATTTAGCACACAATTGATTCTCAACCAATTTCGTGCTTTGGATGAATGACACAATGACTATGTCATAGTCATCAGATGATATAACAACTATATAACAGAAAAGTTGAGGGAAATGTAGTCTTGAGAATTCATTTGTTTGTCTTGTTGTCTATAATTCATTTTTTATTTTGTTAATCGTTGTGAAGAAGAGTTCTATCTAATTCCATTCTGAGAACTTGTACCCCTCCGTGGAGTGGCAAATGTCACCTCTTTACCAGTACAATTCAATTAGATAGAACTCTTCTTCACAACGATTAACAAAATAAAATTACCGACAAGATGAAGGATTTTTCAACGTGAAGATGTAAATGAATGCAAAATGAAGGCGCGGAATTCCAGAGGCTTATTAAAACCCGACCACCTAGCCAGCCAGCCCTCTGACGTCATAGGCTGTGACGTACTAGTTGGCCTCCTGCCAGCCGTCTGACGTCATACGCTCGTGCGTCATAGGCTCTGACGTACTAGTTGGCCTCCTGACAGCCGTCTGACGTCATACGCTCGTGCGTCATAGGCTCTGACGTACTAGTTGGCCTCCGGCCAGCCGTCTGACGTCATAGGCTCTTACGGCATAGGCTTTGACGTACTAGTTGGGCTCCTGCCAGTCGTCTGACGTCATACGCACGTGCGTCATAGGTGCGTCTGACGTAGTGGCCCGCCTGTCGCTTGTGTTCTGACGTGATCTGAGGGAAAGGGTGAATCAAGGAAACAAATTTTTCCCGTTTCAGTTTATGTGCCAAAGCAAAGACATGAAAATGTCAAAAGAATGTCAACTCCATCCTGTTGTTGATACAGTCGAGAATTAAATGCTTGCATACGAGTCTGCAACACATTGGGACATTTTATGTCTTTAAGGGCCGGTTCATCAATCAGCCGTATAAACCGGTGGGTAACAATTCAAGGAATAACACTGTTCGACGAATAAAATAGTAGCAGTGTTTATAACTGTTCATCCAACGAAGTTTATTGAACGAATAAGTGTTTGTCGAATAATGTCAGAATCGATTTTTGTATCGAGAAGGTGCTATAACCATAGTGTTACCTTCCAGTTTCTGTGAATTCTGAGTAGTTTGTTGTTTAGTTTCTACGTTTGGTGGTTAGTTCGTTGCTATGAAAAAGTTTCAATTTGAAGGAAGAGAACAAGAACACCATGGACAAAGGTAAGTAAATTGATGTTATCCTGGTCGTGTCGCCCTGCTCCGTGTACAATTACCTACGTAATATTTCAATAAATAGGTATCCTGCTTGGCTTTATTCTAGCGAAGCGGCAGAGATCGGCAAATTTTTCAGAGGCTGATTCGAAGCTATTAGTTAAATTGGCGAACCAGGTCAAGCATAGCTTCGAATCAGCCTCTGAAAAATTTGCCGATCTCTGCCACTTCGCTAGAATAAAGCCAAGCAGAATACCTATTTATTGAAATATTACGTAGGTAATTGTACACGGAGCAGGGCGACTCGACCAGGATAACATCAATTTACTTACCTTTGTCCATGGTGTTCTCGTTCTCTTCCTTCAAATTAAAACTTATTCGTAGCAACGAACTAACCACCAAACGAAAATAAACCTCCACTTTTATCCTTGAAAATAAAAATCGGACGCGCAAACGAACAAATCGAAAGCCAGCTCCTCGCTGCTCAAGCCGATCTTCGCATCAAATTGTTACAGGAGTAGAAGTTGAAGAATGAATAAAGTTTTCCAATATTCTTTCAAGCCATGATGTTTTTATCTTTTTATTACATAATATACAAATAACCGTATACATAATAGGCATAAGCATAATTATTACATTATTGGCACTCAAAGTGCCGCCATTTTGACTCGTCTGTTCGCCGAATAAAGCCTTGTTCGGAGGTTTCAAAGGTCCAATAACTTTATACTCCGAATACATCCTATTCTCCCAATAACTCAACTTGATGAACAGTCATAATATTATTATTAGATCTCATAACAGTCATATTATGACATCTATTCGTAGAATACGGCTACTCGCCGAATAAGATGGCGCTATTCGTCGAATAAATGCCATTGATGAACCGGCCCTAAAGAAGTGATTCAAGAACCTTCGAACAATGCTACATCACCTACCCCAGTAGCGTAGTTGTTATACTTAATTGTAGGGTTCATCATAAATTATGAAACTTGCATTCGTATAGACAATATAAATGATTGAGAATGATCACCTGTGTGTAAACAATTATTTAAACAATCACGCTCATATAGCAGCTTGTCGGCCACGCGCTCCTCAGTGGTTAATGTAATATGGTTAGGTAAATCGAGAGCTATCCAAAGAGTGGTGAACGATTTTTGTACGATGATAACTGGCGAAGATAAAGTTCCGTAGCACCGAATCGGTTGTAAGCGAAAATCATCAGAAATTTTCGTGACGATTTCGTGTAACGCTTTTGTGTAACGTTTTTCGAGTTATGTGCCAGAGTAAAGACATAAAATGTCAAAAAATGAATTATAGACAACAAGACAACAAATGAATTCTCAAGACTACATTTCCCTCAAATTTTCTGTTATAGGTATAGTTGTTAAACACTACGAAAACATTACGAAAATGACGAATATTATCTATATGATTTTCATAAAGAAAGCTCAATGCTACAACATACGAATTTCTATTATATCTCTCTAGGTTAATTTTTGGTAATCTAATACCCCCCAAAAAACACTCCGTGTAAAAATCACCCCGCCTCGCAAATATCATTCTTCAGAGGCCGGAAAAAGTTATGATATCCACTTTCCCCGCCCGCCCTTTTCCTCATTAAGGAGCTAAGTATAATGAAAAGCTTAACCACTTCACAAGCACCGTACCCCTTTCGAAATCTCCCCTTGGCGCTATTGCGAGACGTTTTTATTACTTCCACAAGCAACTTGCGTAGTTGCTTGTGGAAGTAATAAAAACGTCTCGCAATAGCGCCAAGGGGAGATTTCGAAAGGGGTACGGTGCTTGTGAAGTGGTTAAGCTTTTCATTATACTTAGCTCCTTAATGAGGAAAAGGGCGGGCGGGGAAAGTGGATATCATAACTTTTTCCGGCCTCTGAAGAATGATATTTGCGAGGCGGGGTGATTTTTACACGGAGTGTTTTTTGGGGGGATATCACATCTTTTTGTTGTTGAAGTGGGTCATTTTATAAAGAAGGTCTATGCAAAATTTCAAGTCGATTGGTCCGGTTACCCAGGCTGTAGACTCGTCAAAGTTGCCAAAATTAGCCTAAATTTCAGTTTTTTGTTTCTAAAAGTTTTTGGGTTGAGATAATGGGTTAAACCTTTCAAAAGGCACTGTCTGATGTTGAAACGAAGCTCTGTGCAAAATTTCAAGTCAATCCGTGAAGGTGGAAATGCCTAACTGATTAAGGAGAAGAAGAACAGGTAAGGGTGAAAAACCGGATTTTTGAAGTTATATAACTCGGCTCCCTTTAAAGATATCGACTTGAATCTTTCAAAAGGCACTTGCTACACTTAAAACGAAGCTCCGTGCAAAATTTCAAGTCAATCAGCGAAGGTGGAGAGGCTGTAGCCTTGACCGACTGCAAAAAGTAGAAAAACATGGTAATTGGTTTTTGAAGTTATATAACTCGGCTCCCTTTAGACCTAGCGACTTGAAACTTTCAGGGCTTTCTTCTATCCACACCATAAAGATCCATACCAAATTTCAAGTTGATCGGTCTACTAGGAGCCGAGATATGGCCATAATTAGCCTAAATTACCCTAAATTTCAGTTTTTTTGCCCCTAATTTTTTTTGGGTTGAGATAATTGCTTATTTCGTTCAAATGGCACTGAGCCATGCTATAAAGAAGGTGTGTAAAAAAATTCAAGTCGATTGGTCCTTTTACTCAGGCTGTAGACTCGTCAAAGTGGACAGAATGTTCCTAAAGTTTCTGGTTTTTTGTTTCTAAAACTTTTTTGGGTTGAGATAATGGGTTAAATTTTATATAAGGCTCTGTCTCAAGGTTAAATGAAGCTCTGTGCAAAATTTCAAGTCAATCGGTCAACGTGGAGAGGCTCCAGCCTTGCCTGTCTGAACAAGGAGAAGAAGAAGGAGAAGAAGGAGAAGAACAATCTAAGGCCGTAAAACCGGGTTTTTGAAGTTATGTAGCTCGGCTCCCTTTAGACCTATCGATTTGAAACTTTCAGGGCTTTCTAATATACACTCAAAGAAGACCCACACCAAATTTCAAGTTGATCGGTCAAATAGGAGCCGAGATATGGATACCTCGAAAACGCGTTTCGTGACGTCCGGTAAACATGACTCGGCATCGTTCGTTTTCTCAACTTCTTTGCTTGGCGGGGCGGAACGCTGCCGCGTTCCTAGATTCAATTCACATGCCGTTTGCGTTGAGAGTAGTTGTGATGTATTCTCGAGATCGCATCCCGTCTTAAATTCATGAATACACGCCTCCCGCTTAAAAATATCCCTAACTCTCAGACAACTCATCTCCCTATAAAGTAAGTAAGTCCGACTCCTGGAAGGCTTATTCAGCATAATGCGCAAAATCATATTTTGGGCCATTTGTAGTGGGCGCAGAGCAGTCATAGTAGCACCTCCCCAAACCAAAATACCATATTTCACCAGTGAATTAAACAAACCAAAATAAACCATTTTAAGTAAACTAACACTCGCAAATGACTGCGTACATCTCGAAATAATGTTGATCTTCTGTGAGGGGTTTTGAAGTTCCTCGTTGAAACTCGCGAAGGGGAGTCGCGTCGCCGAGTAAACAACCGAAGTGCTTTCACGGTTTATTAGAAGCTTCAAAAACAGGTCAAGTTGATGGAAAAAGCATCTGGGGAAGTCGCGGGGGGGCCGTGAAGACCTTTGGGGGGGGGCTGTTGAGGGGGGGGGGCGTGAAGACCTTTGAGGGGGGCAACGGACGTGGGGGGGGGGGGCATTGTCTCAGGGACCGTCCATTGTCTTGTCGGAGTCTCCCTTTTTCTGTCATTAACCCGCAGCGGCGCAAGTCCCAGTTGCTGGGTATATTTACCAACGCGACGCTTCTTCTCCCGCCGGTTCTGATGACAGCCGCCTGCTATTTTTATTCTTCTTCTTCTTCTTCCTTTTCTATTATTCTCTGATTCTCACCCGCTGTCGAGGTATTGGCTCCAACGACGGGGATTCCACGCGTTTTTTTTTTTTTTTTTTTTTTTTTTGTTGTTGTAATTCATCGTTTTCAAAACCCTGAGTCAATAGGGAGAGCTGCAAAACAAGGATTGACATTTTCGAAAACGCCATATCTCGGAAATTTCAAATAAAACGGTATTTTATTTTCACTAAAATTGAGTAGATTTTGATTCGGGGCGATTGTAGATTCCGCCAACGCACAGTGGTCGGAAAACTGATTTTACGGGACTAAAAAGTAAAAATGAAAATGAAAATGAAAGAACGGGATCGGTGTTGTAGTGAAAGTACACCCAGATACCTACACAAGACAAATTCAAATTCAAAAATATTTTATTGGCATAAAGTTACATTATTATTTTACACAATTATTTTACAGTGGCTTGAGATAGTTAGGTTTAACAATATCGGCCTGTCTTATGCGGACGAGGCAAAGTACCTTGGCATGACTCTCGACTGTAAGCTGAGGTGGAAAGCCCACGTAAAGAAAAAAAAAAGGACGAGCTCAACTTAAGATTCAGAAAAATGTATTGGTTGATAGGGAAACATAATAAATAAATAAATTATTTTAAAAAAAATAAAAATAAATAAGATTAAGATTTTTAACCTCAGGAATATTCTATGATTCTGTGATTATGATAAGATTAAAATCATAATCACAGACTATATTTCGGAATAAATTCTTGATCACAGCATATAATTAAGAATCAATTCTCAATCGCACAGTATGGTTAGGAATAAATTCCTCTGTGATTACGACTTTAATCTTATTCTTATCTGCTTACAGAAAAATATTCCAATGATTGAAAATATTAATTTTATACCTGATTAAGATTTTGTCCAACCCTGGGAGTAAGTGAGGTACATTGGAAAAACCAAACACAAATGTTCATAGAAAGACCTGTAAGCATTGTGAATAATTGTCTTATTAAACAAAGGCTCGGGACTGACCCTATCATGCTTAACCCCCCCCCCCCCTCCCACTCAAACAGGCGGTGTAATAATGACTATCAAATAGTACAAATTTTGTAATAGGACTCTCTTTTGTACAGCTCTGAGTTGTAGGGCGTTTGATGAAGGCATACAAAACATTTCAATTTTTGAGTTGTGCCCCTTTCATTCTACATGTGCGACTTGTTGGCAGGTACTTTCCGTTATAAATTGCCAAGCCAGCTCTTTGTAACAAAAAGCTCGATGTATGGAAGAATTCCAATACGAGATATTGTTCCCGGTTCTCGTGGTTAATTTTATACTTAATAAACACCGCTTTTGTAATGTAATGATAAACCAAATTTGTATCTGGTTCGAGGAATGAGGACTAATATTTGAGATTCAACCTGAAAACTCGTACTCTGCCATCCGAAGTAGAAATGCAGTGGAACAAAAAAACCAAGTTTCTAGGAAATCGGAGGTAGAGTTACCAAAGCTGCGAAATAAATAATTTTCTACCTTTTAGGTTGAATTTTCTTCTCCAGTTGATTCAAAACTCGTTTATACGTTCATATTAACAAGGCGCCTCCATTTCGGGTGAATATACAGAACTTCGCAGAATTGTGAGTCATACTAAATTCATACTGAAGTTGGGGCTCTGCAACTGCTTTCTGTTGTCAGTTATTTCTCGATATGCATTATCGACGAGTGAAATCCTCTGAATTATATGAATGCAATTAATTTATATTATATTATATATTAACATTATGTTGGCCCGGAGTTTATTGGGACTCTGACTAAGTTCATTACCAACTACCCCCCACTCGGAGAGGACCATCTGGTCAACTTCCCGAACGGATAGACAATATTTAGTTAGTTCGAAGTTCACAGAACCAAGCAGAAATGTCGATAAATTGAAATGTTTGATTTTTATTTATTTTTTTTCGAAATTTCGGAATTTTTGCCGTGTTGTTTGTTCCAAGTTTTCAGAGTGTAGTTGGCTTTGAAAATTAAAATCTAGTCATGCAGCATGGGTATAAGACGGAAGTTTCGAAGAAATAACTGGTTTTATGTAAAATGTTTTCATATTACTGGTTTTCTAGAGCACTTTTGTCTTATTGTTTTGCTGTGTGACACCTCAGTTTATACGCTGAACACGATGGTGAAGTCAGAATTGCAATATCTCATTCCATTGTCAGATTAGAGCAGCTGAGCCGTGAAGAACGTCTCAAGTAACAACCACGCTTCTTCATCTTCAAAGTACACCAGTTTGAGAACGAAATAAGATATCGTAATTCTGAATTCACCGTCTTGTGCAGCGTTACAAAATCTTTAAAATGAGATGTCACCTGTCAGACCGTTTTATTTTTGGAATTTATGGGTAATTTTTACCTCCTCAAACCACCCTGAACCCCCCTCCCTTAGAGTGACTCGATTTTCCCCATTTACGAAATTAGCCTTCCGATTGCCAAAACGGATTTATAGTGCAAATTTCAACTTTTTCTCTCCATTCTATCGAGAGTTATCGTCTTGAATGATACATAGGTACATATACAAATGTATAATTTTGGTATAAAACATGTTCGGAAATTCGAGTTTTAAACATTTTGGACCGAGAACAATAGCTTCCTTTTCTTCAAAAATTCGCTCAAATGATTTTGTGGGCAACATCTTCATTTTTTCTCTCTTGGGGCGCATTTTTAGACTGAATAATTATTTGACGACAAATAACAGTCATTGAACTGGCCCAAAACACCCATTGATCTGGCATTTAAACAAACATCCACATATTTTCAATCTTTCTTATTGTGTAGGAAGCGAGTAAATAACTTTGAATTGCCGAGTGGTTGGTGATTATTGACAATTGTAATTGATGATGTGCTTTATTAAATCAATTTAGGGGCCATGAGACGGAGTGCGGTTCTTAATCTAGATAACTATTAATAGTTTACGGAAATATTACTTACAATCTACTCAACACAATAACAGATACATATATGTTAGTAAGAAAATATCACAAGTACCTCGAACTGTCAAACATTTCAACGCAATTAAAATGCTAATATAGCACTATTATTCTAAAAAATTACAAATCGAAGCAGCATGCCGAAAATTTCACTCGTCTACGAGTGTTTTCTTTATCTTACAGTCTTCATAACGTACCAAACAAAGACCACCCTGATACTGCTGCACCTTTTTGAACGTCACCAAAACATGAAACGAATCTTCATCTTCTGTGAGAACAGAGTGGACAAGAAGAATCTCACTGCAGACTGTACAAATATTCCGGACAAATAGTTGACTCAGGTTTCCATCCCTCAAATGCTGGTACATCTTGTGGAACTCTCAATTATTTGTCTCGCAGGCACATCAGGATCAACATTCAGCTCCATCTCGTGATTGTTCCATGTTTGCAGAGTGTCGTAGGTCTGCATCCGCTTCTATTTATGGAGGTATCAGGCCTGAGGGGTCGAATCTACAGTTTGATCTGAGTGAGAGTTGGTTTTGGTCGACTATTATAATTTTGGCGTTTACCGGTTGAAGGTCTTGTTGTAGAGATCGCTATGACAAGACAAGCTGGCACAGAGGGAGGTGGCAGCCGAGCATCTGACAGGCTCGTGTGTTTTTCTCCCCTTTTTTTTCATCATGCCGAGGGAGGAAGGCGGCGGTCAAAATTAAAATATCAGGTTCACGAGGCGAAGTGGGATACGGGTATCAGATGTAATACGGGGAATGACGACCAGCCGAGCGTGGACCTGGCTAATGATGAACGCTATGACAACAGCGCCATCACCAGAGGAGGACTCGGGACTTGGCTCCATCAAGACCCATTAGGTCGTCACTAAGTTATTAGGGTCAGGACGGAGTCGGATCTCCATTAAACAAAGTCCCACCCTTCGCCTACCGAGCTAAAAACCTACAACAACATGTGATCATCAAAGTTGAATAAATAAAATGACCCTTTTCCGACGCCCTCTCGGCCCTCGGCGTTTTCTCAATTTACCGTGGGGGGAGAAAACGAGCAAATTGCCGCGAAATCCGATTCCTGACCCTCCTGATCCCCCTTGACAAGATTCAAATACGATCACAGTTGTTTCCTGATCCTTCACGGTGTAACGCGCTTACGGTGACCTTTCAATCAACTGGGCTTTGTCATTTGGACCGCCAGGCCGCCGAAACGACGCAACTTGAGCCGTAGGTAATTCGATTGTGGAGAATCCTAAATTCCAGTCTTAACCCCGATGTAACCCTCAAAATCACGCTAGTCAACGAGTCAGTTCTAAAGATTTAGTTAGTTCCGCTAGCGGGAGCACGCTAGGAACAGTTACTGTCTGGTATGTTACAATTAAGGACTGACAAACATATCGCGACACTTGAAAAAATGAAGTATAGAGCAAGTGAAAACTGTAAGATACCTAAGAATAATTCTTATAATTCTTCAATAATTGAAGAATTATAAGAATTATTAATATTGTAAGAATTATAAGAATAATTATTATTGTAATAGACGAAAGTTCAAAATGGTCCTTGTGGATGTCTCCACCTTTTGAGCCGGTCCGAAGCGACGGAACAAGCTCAGCGTTTGTACACAATTCCTCCTTACACCGCACAGTGGGCAAACCCGCTTATTTAGCTGGACAAAAACCATAACTCCTTCGAATTGTGTGTAAACCGTACTCGAATGCGTTTGTGATGGTATTTGGGGTGGTATACCATGACTGTGGTGTAGAATGAGATGAAAAACTAGTCATGCAGCTAATGAGCGCATTTTCAATAAACCATTTCAACAATTTTATAACTTTGACAATTTTTAATGATTGGTGGGACGTTTTTACAAGAAATTTTGCGCTGAATACGAATATACCATATTTTTCTATACTTAAGATATAGTAATTCTCACTAAAAAAATAAATAAAAAACCCTCTTTGAAGTGATTTTGACTCTTAATTTCCTAAATACAAATTAAGCTGCGCTAAGTTGCATACAAACTAATACCAAATACATAAAATTTACATTAATGATCATAAACCAAAATAAATCAAAACAAGTCCTAGAGAAAAAGATACATAAAGTCAACAAGAAAACATATCAATGAGAAAATTCAGTTACAGAAAATGAATAAACGACTGTAAATATTGCTGCATCAGAAACTCCTAAACACTTTTTTTTAAATTGACTAAATTTTTTAATAATCTTAATTTTTTGAGCTAATTCTACAACAAGTCTGGGGCCTAAATAGTATGCTACTGCTTTTGATAAAAACCACATTTTGGATAAGGAATCGTTGATGGTTTCGCAGTGCTTCGACAGACTTGAGATAGAAGCTGTTGCCTTGGAGGTTGTTCTCCCACTACCACCAAGAATGAAATTGGAAGCCTCCAGGACGAGGGAATATTTAATATGGAAGTAGACAAGCTGAAATGACTACTAAAATGACGCAGGCGGTTCCCGAAGCAACGCGATTCTGTTGTAATCACCTGCTATTAACCACCGCTCGCTTCAAAACCAACTTTCCCAAGGATCCGAACGGGCGACGAATCCGCAATCGACGCGACGCGTGCGCTCCGTAATTGTTGTATTTCAGCCAGAACGCCCTGAAACAACTGCGACAGATGCGTCCGCGTGGCGGAGACGGAGAAACGGAGACGCGCGATGCGGAAGAATCGTTGTGACGGATTCTGTTCGACATAGGATTTCGATAATGTCGGCCAATGGCGGTACACGACCACTTGAACGGCCAACTGATGAGAACGGACGGTTAACCCTCTGAGCTGTGAAACGCGGAACGGCGGTGATTCGGGACGCTCCGTGAGTCAGCTTTTGCCCCGTAAATAGAGACGTAGCCGAGGGATGTTTTGTTTACCCAATGTAAGTGTGTCATTTCCTTCAAATGAAACCCGTGAAGAATCGAGCTTGACTAACTACGACTGAGTGGGGGTGTATTGTTGTTAACCCTTGTCCCGGAGGGTGTAACAAAGGCGACTCCAGTGGATGATAGGGTCAAGGGGGAGGGTAATCAGCGCTACCTACCGCCTCGCAGCTCCACTACACTCCATACTCCGAGCCCTCCTCAATAACGCCCGGGAGTTTCTCCATTTGACGGCAGTTTGCGAGTATAATACTCTCCCATTATCAGATTACTAACCCCTTCACGTCCCCACTCCATCACAATTAACCTTCCGGCTTCTTGTTTTATTAAATACCAAGTTTCCGCCCACTTCAAAACTGGTTTAACCGGAGTGCTTACTCACTTGACTTGCGATACAATCGTTTCATCGATTAGTCTCGTATATTGGTAGACTGTGGAGCCCACTTCAATCTCAAGGGCTTCACTTCGCACTCAGACGAATGTCAATAGATTTTAGCGCATTATGCCTCAAAATCAATACAACGTTCGTCGGATTTTCAAGAAAACTCGTACCTACAGCTCAGAGCTCAAACTTACCGCGAGGTTCATTTGTTCATTAATCAAACGCTCCAAATTCTGCACCAACGGTTTATTATTTTCTGTACAGCTTGGCCTTAAGTGAACACGGGGAAGTCGGTAACGCCCTCAGCGATGGTCTCGTCATAGTTCAAACTAAATTTCTGGCTGAGTATCTGATTACAAGAAACACACATATCACATAATCGTGATTTTCAACGCTCATGTTAATTTTTCCTCAATTGTTCCTTTTAAGCCCTCATTGTGAATATTCTCTATTCTGTTCCATTTCAAGTTCTGCACATTACAACCCTCATTTCGCTCCCGATTATTCATTGACAAAGTTATCCAAAGTGTTTGACAAAGTTCATTGACAAAGTTATCAGACGTGTTTTCTTTCGTTCATTTTCCGTGTCTACACTTCACTTTGTTTTTCGTTATATTGTAAATGCAAATGATTAATAATGTCAGGTAAGAGATAATAAGAGATCAGCATAGCAGAACTCAAGAATCACGAGTATTTCAGCATAGAATGACTAAACCAAAACAATACCACATTCTTGTTGCACTGATTCCAAGGTGAAATGAAAGAATGGGATGGACATTTATTTTCTTGATTCAAAAACGAATCCTTCAACAACAAAACCACGCTAAATTTCGTGAGTATCACGAGCGAATTTGAAAAAAAATGAAGGGAAGCTTACCTCTGATGTAGGGACAGGTGAGTTATGTCATGCTGCTCAATGCCAGTTCTGCTATGCGGACTAAATCGAGGATAGCGGCGCTCCACATGATTTTATCAAAGAACTAATGGTTCCATCAAATCGGGCGCGAAAATTTGAATTGGAAAGTGCAAAAACCTCACTGTGGATAAAATGGTGTTGTCATACTGGTTTTTAGCCGACGATATGGTACTTTTTATGTACTACGGATGGTTAATATTGAAAATTTCGAATCTTTTTTTATAACCACTTTCAGCTCGTATATTTACTAGAATTGATTTGTTTTCCCATATTTATTTCTATTATAGTTTTGTTACTCTCCGAATCGTAGCGCTTGGATTCGAACAAACGACCTCGCAGCTCGAAGTCGTCCTTTTGATCAATTCGAAATGCCAATTGATTGATTGATAAAATTTTATTGGCATACATTGGTTTAAATTCAAGTGTCTTAAGATACGTATGAACAATGTCGGCCTTAAATGTCTTGTAGTCTTGAATAGTATTGTTTTTTCTGTCTTAGCGTGGGAAGAGTAAATTTTCGCAAGAGAAAAGTAAAAACCAATTTAAAACTCTTAGGGTCTTGAAACTAAAGCTATTTACATATATACAGAATTTAAAGGCTATTTACAAATTTACAGAATCTAAGGGATATTAACATATTTACAGAGTTTACAAAATGTATACAGAGGTGGCTTAGGGGTAGACTGGTATGGGATGACTCAAATCCGCACCCGTGTGTTTTGTCCCAATCGGGGTTTGTGATTTATGTTGATGTGGTGGAGGAGGGTGTTGGGGTGTGTCCGTAGTTTGTCTGTGAATTTATGTTTCTGTTTGGTGATGAAAACGTCAAGTGTATCTATTCCAAATTTCTTGTGTAATGTGTTGATGTTTGTGCGGCGTGGTGTGTGAGTGGCGAGTCGAATGCATTTATTTTGTGTAATTTGTAATTTGTGTAATGATGTGGTTGCTGATGTGGTTGCTGCTGTGTGCCATATTTGGGAAGCGTATGTGATGGAAGAGCGGATTAGTGATTTGTACATCAGCAGCATGGCGTCGGTGGCGAGTCCCTGAATCCAAAAGATACGCAATTTTATTACGCGTTAGTTACCACTCGATAGTCGGAATCTTTACAAGGTTTTCTTCCAAACGTTCTCACTGACCCGTTTCGAGTGATTTCCTGGAGTAATTAGATCTCGTGGTGTAATCGGAAATTGCCCCCCGCAAAAAAGTATCAACACATCGATTGAATTCGGTCAAGTTGACTAATTGGTTTGATTGGTGGCTGTGCGGTTGTGTCCACCACAATTTCATTGACTGATTTGAATTGTTCAGAAACGTCAATTATCCGCGGGGAAATTCAGTGCTCTCGGTGCGAAATCGAAGGAAGTGAAATACTTAACAAGCCGTTTCATTGAAGTCCGAGAGCATTTTCAGAGAGTTTGATTGAGATCCGCTGAAATGAAATCCCCTCTGCCTTTTTCCACATGTCTGGACGTTTAATAACGAGGAGCCCGTTCCTTGGGATAATTATTTCATTCTCGTTTCCGCCAATTTGCATAACCCATGAGGTGGGATTAGTGAGGGAAAACACCTTCATTTTTCCAGCGTAAGGGACCTTCATGGAGGGCTCTTGAAGAATTAACGGTGGAATGTCAGTTGGATCGCATCGCAAAGCGTGAATCCGCCGACGCCTCGCGTTCGCTCGACCGCAGTCCTCAGGTGGTACAAAAGGCCTCTCGCATTCAGCAGCCCTAGGGGGAGGTTAGACAATTGTTGTGAGGATCCGAGGGCCAAAGTTCGACTTCCGACGTGGATAAACGATATTTTCCTACGGAGTAGTGTTACAACGAGGTCTTACAACTGTTTCATGTGGGAATTGTGTTGTATTTTCCGAAAATGTCAAACCTCAAATAATTCATACTTTACATGCTGCTCTTATTCTGCCGTGCTAAGATAAAGTCCCCTATCGACCATTTTGGTGTTTTTGGAGTTGGGCACATGGCTGCGTAGATCTCGACGTGGCGCTTCTTCTCTGCCAAGGTAGAATTTCCTATCTCCATTGGAAAGGTTCGAAAAAAGACTTTATCTTATCTCCAGTTTGATGATCTGGGCCCCCTTCCTCACTTAACTGCATTTTTCTCGATATGAAAAAAATGGAGATAGGTGGTTTTTTAACTTACGGCGGCAGTATTGGAATAACGAGGATTGCGCGTTCCTTATGTTTGGTAGCAAGGAGTGCATCAACACATACAACGTAAAATTCACCAGCCATTGAGCGCAGATCAGTGCTACAAACATCATCGTATCCATATTGATTTTCTCTATTCGCTTCTGATCATCATCATCTGATTCGGTGATGACAGGATTTAGGAAGAAGAAGGTTGATGCGAGGCTGATAAAAAATACAACAACAACGTGGAGTTATTCCAAATATGTAAGGAATAACTTGAAATTGCCTAGACACATGAATCTGCTGTTGGTTGTTAACGGGATTCGTGAGTAGTCGAGTTAACGCTGATGACACTCCCTGACGGCTGAATCGTTTAAAATCAATTTAAAATCAATCGTTTAAACCATTTAATGAAGAATCGAAACTGAAAATTCGCCAGGAATAATGGCGTCGTAGCTTTGAGATGGCTTTGCTTTCCTTTTACGTGGAATTTAATTTCCATTATTATCTATTCCAAAGTGTTAATCGATTAACAGTTAGTTCGCTTCCGGGTTTTTTGCCCAAAAACAATGAAAAAATGTTGAAAAGAGTGGTGTGGGTGGTCCATTCAGGGGCTCTTATTACGTGGTATGTTACTAGAAAGCATGAAATTTCCTACGACTCCTCAAAGTATGTTTCGTTTGTGCTCACCCTGCATAAAAGATGTTTACGACCCAGTACACCCCCTCGTCCCCTGGAGATTTTAATACGTCGTAAGCTTTGAAAATCGATCGCCGTCCTCCGAACAGTCTCCCAACGGGACACTGAGGTAAAACGGTTCATAAACATCCATTCAATTCCAATTGAATCGAACACTTTGGTTCTAAGACCCCTCCCCAGGGACTGAAGGAGCGGCCCAATAACGTTGTTCAGTCTGTACTAATCGACGATTGATTGAGCACTGAGGTAATGAATACTTGAACGGGTTATTGAAGCTTACAACCCCCAACCTTTTCATTAGTTCGTCCCCTCGCCCATCACCTAAATGGGACTCCTACCCCACGGATACCATCGAAGGCACATAACTTGCTATATTGCTCTCGCTTCCTCCTCTTCATCCTCATCCTCGTCCCTTTCCCCTGTTCCCTTAATTTATCAAATCATTTCGTCCCTTTTCCATCCTACACCTTTTGTGTGGCACTTGATGACGGAGGGAGTGACTTGAGTCACTTATTGTTGACATCTTTTGTGACATCGACCGCTCTCACGAGGTGTATTATCGAATTAAAGGTCGGGAAAACGCGTAATGAACCGCTTGGCTATTCTAACTGTTTCATCCTTTCAATTTAACTTTATGGGGGAGGGTTGAATATTTACTGTAAAGAGCGCGCAATCAACTCCACAGGACTAATGCGGTATTGAATGTCACGAAGGCAAACGAGTGCGCTAATAGTCGGTTTTGGTGAATACAGAATCCGTTCTACGACACCGCTGATCTTTACTACTCTCAAGATCAGTAATTGATCTTAATTACTGATTACCTCAGTGGTGCCAGTAATTTCCCCAGTGAAAAGTACGTGAATACTATCGCCTCAACCCAATTATTGAGATGGTGAATACATCGTCCCAGTCGTATGCGTTTGGTAATTTTTGAGTCTGAGTTGACGATTTTGTTTAGTTTGAAAGAACAATCACCGTGTTGTATGACCTGTTATTTTTGACGACGTTATATGTTGGTGCCAATTCTGCCGCAGTAGTTTCCTCCATGCATACTGATGAAGAGGAGCTAGAAGGATCACCAAAGAAACTAGTTCGAGAAACTAGTCCCTAGTTCGATATTCGATTGTCAAAGGGGCATCGATTAATCGATTCCTAAGATTTTTCATTCTTTCTGGAAAAAAAGGCCCCCCCCCCCTCCAAATATATTATTTTGCATACTATATAGGACTGAATTTTTATATAGCATGTTTGTCTCAAAATATAGTATAATACAATTTTTCAAACAATGGTCGCGAGGGTTCAAGATAGGGCTTCCTACTTATCACTCGGATGATTGCTTTCTGAGCTCTAAACAAAGACTTAGCCGCACCACCCCATCCTATTATCCCATACTGCAGTAATGACTGAACCAATTCAAAATACGTTTCCCTAAGAGTCAATGACGATAGATACTTTCAAAGTTGGGCGAAAACCTATATTATAATATATGCTTCCTCATTCTAGCTGTCAGTAAACTAACACGTGTACTAACATGCATGAACGCACCATTTCAAGCTCTGATCAATAAGTACCCCCAAGTATTTTACATTCCTCTTTCTTCTTACACATTGGCATCAACGGGTACTACAGTCAGAACCGTCACAATCGTAACTGTGAAGATACATTACGTCTACGGGCGGCTGAGTGGTAATATTGTGTGAGTATGTGGAAAAGTAGGTTTTTGATACGTTCAATGACAATCCAACCAAGACTTAACCACCCTTAACTCACATTCTGTAAACCTCTTCCCACCTATCCCCGAAGAACATGAGAACAATATCGTCAGCATAGCATAACGCGTCGCCTATATATTCAAACCACACAGTAAATGGAGCTAATTGACTACAGATGATCTAAAAATTTTTTTTCTGTCTTGTGTGTTACAGGTTTCGTCAATCAACAGGGTACTTCGGAATCTCGCGGCTCAAAAAGAAGTCCAAGTACCGTGCGCCGTCTCTCCCGGCGCAGACACCGTCTACGACAAGCTCCGGCTGCTCAACGGACAGGCAACGTCCTGGCCCCGCCCGACTCCTTGGTGAGTACTCGAGTTGTTCTCGTACGAATTTTTCAGAAACAGACTTTCAGTTTAAATTCAGTTTAAATACAAAGGTTGCCAAATTCTAGCACATGTTAAACAAAAATTATAAACGACGATAATGTGAATCAGAGTGAGCGAAATATCCGTTATTTCAGACAGAATGTGAGAAAATATAAGTCTAAAAAGAACAAAGCTCAAATTCAAATTGAGACATTTGACCACAAATATCATCATCACGCCATACAAACTCTTTGAACGGGATAAAACCCCAAAATTTGGTCGCATAACAGGTGGTGGGTGGAGAGGGCCGATCGACGATTATACCACCGAATATTTGGCAACCTGGCAAGCGGTCTTGTAGGTGAATTCGAGGGTACTGCAGATGCTGTCACACTTTACAATCTCATCCCGCATCATGAACGTATAGGCGAAGGCAGTCCATGAAATCATATCAGTACAGGTTGTAGGCTTGGAAGCGAATCATGAAGCCCGTCTAACCGGACCTTTCAGGAGAACAGCGACTTTGCTCTTTAATACTCAATTGGAAAGTGCAATTCCTGGCTTATCCTTCTGGCAAACTGAGTAAAAGTCGATATCCATATCCCAGCAACAATATATCGAGGGTCTCACGGCAACATACCACATCGTCACTTTTGACCAAAATGAGTTATGCTTACCATTTGAAGCGTCTTCCCCCGGCGGATCGATCATACTACGTATAAGTTAGGTACCTAAGTTAGGTAACACAAAATTTCACGATTTATTTTTCTGAATTACTCAGTAAACATAGTCATTGGCAGATGGTTTTTTGCCTCTGCTGAAAAGTCGCCCAAATGACGATGTGGGAAGTTGCCGTGAGACCCTCGATATGGCCTGCAAAAAACTCAGTCTTTTACAGGACCATAACTAGCTTACGCAGTGGCCAATGCAAAACAAGTTCATACATATTCAACCAGGCGCAATCGGCCCAAACCACCACGCCAGGGTACTATTTCATTGAGAATATACGTGTAACTGTATAACGAATTCTGGGCTCATGTTGTCGACAGCTGTCTCAGTGGTTTGTCAATACTGGTATTGAATCTCGAAACAAGAAATGGGGTAGCAGTGGAGTTTGAACAAGGCGAGGCCTCGTTTCTAAGTGACAAAGAATGCGAGATGTTTCAATGGAATGTAATGGAAAATGGATTGATGGTGTTGATGCAATTTTGTGAAGAGGATTTACTTGTGTCAATTACAACAGAATTCTCCACTGTGTCAGAACAGGAAAATAGATCTTGTTATTACGACCAGTAGGGTGTGAGTTATCAGTCGAAAATCGTAAAGACTGTTTGCGCTTTATTTTCGAGGGTTCAAAGCTGAATGAGCGGTGTCTGCTCAGTTATTTATTTATGAGTTTGTCGATAAGCGAATGAGTTGATCAAGTAGAATGACGTTCAACGCAAAAGAAGAGGGCCGAATACCGACCCTTGTGGAACCCCAGTCAATATTGGGTGATCAGATGGTATTGAAACGTTGCACGTCATTACGTGAAAACGAATGGAGGAGTTGACGTGATGATGGAGAAACCCCAAAAACCGATCTCAAGTTTTTCAAACGTTTGTCGTAGCAGATACAGCCAAAGGCGAGCGTGAAGTTCAGAACGTCAAGTGAAAAACTCTGCGAATTCTTGACACAACGGTTCATCATCTTCTTCGTGCAGATCAACCTTCTGTCTAGATCACTTACTGCTAGATGAAAAGTTTATAGAGGTGATGAAGTAATTACAAATAATTTGTCCCATTATAATTCTGGGGGTTTTAATTCCACCTACTTTCGTCAGCAATAATTTATAAAAAGAAGTACCAGTATTAATATCAATTATTATGAATTATTATTAATGCTATCATTAATTAACTCGATGTCTGAAAACCACGTGCTGTCCGAATCAGCTGGCGATCGAAGATAATAAACCAAAATAAAATGAATAAATATCAAATAAATCTATATTATTGAGAAGCCTATAAAACTTTAATTTAACTGTATCCAACGATTTGATGTGGTTTCAAACACCGAACCGCGGTCAAAATTTTCTGCGGAGACCTTTAACAATATTTATTATTTCAGATATAGACGATGAAAATTCCGTAAATTATGTTCCAGGTACCCGAGTACTGGAGGCAGTCCGTTCTCTTCGATACAACCGACCAGCGTCAGCCCCTCGGTCCTCACTGAAGTCGCTGACATTCCCTCCTCCAAGAAAGGTAAGTCATCTCTCATCAACCGTTTCATGTCATTGATCAGAAAATAAGTCCGACGCCACATCCAAAATGTCCGTCTGCAAGATATTAACTACCAAAATATTAACGATCAAAATCGATAGCTGATATGCAGATATGGGATGTTCAGTTCGGTGTAGTGAAAAACGAGAGTTAATTCGTGCAGAATTTTGGCCTTATACTGCTTAAGAGGCAGGATGTTCGATGAAATCCTGGTGAACTCTAGAACATCTTGTAGGCCAATAACCACCGAATTCGGGTACTCTGACAGTGATTGGTCTGTTCGTGATTGAGGCCGTTGGCCTCGTTCGATCCCAATTCCCATATTCTCTACAGCATCTATGCAGCGGACAACGACATCCTCTTTACGAACAGCAAAAACACTAAACTTGAGCAGATGAGAGCCTTAAACATCAAGCTTGTTCCTGACCCAATCTAAGTGATTAGTGAGTTTTTTGAGTTTGACAATTTAAGAGTGGACAGGATAACATATCATTGTATTGACAAAGAGCCTACGCGCACTATTGCAAATATAGTACACGAATACTGTCAGGGTTTGGATGCAGAATGTTCCAAAACGAATACGTATTTGAGAGTTGAACACATATTTTTAGCCAATTCCAACCACCCAGTAGTCTGGTATTATGAAGATCTAATTAATTTTTGTGCAACAATTCACTGGTCGAAATAGCGACGAGGCGTGCGACCGCCTGAACGGATTCATTCGTAATTATTGTACGATTATCGTATCGAATCCTCGAACCCGCCGTAGAAACCTCCGGCCATACAAAAGTAAAACAAAATTCGAGTCACGCACAAGAATTAGGCGAATTTGGCAACAACAAAACGAGAAAAAAAAACCCCACTGAGAGGAGAGAAAATCACGGCAGGGGTATGTCGGAGGTTTTCCGGTCAATTGAATGATTGAAAGAGGCGAACGAGGAATTCCAAATAGTTGGATAAACTGAGGGATTGATGGCTTCCCGTCCCGGCAAATACCCGTGATCCGTCGAACTCCGCCCAACAGATTCAAAGGGGACGATGGAGTAAAAGGGAACGGGCGGTAATAAAACTAATTTAACCAGAAAAAACAAGATAAATAAATAAAAATTAGGTCTTGACGGCCCCAAAACGCAGGCGGTGGGCAGGACTTTGAAGGGTTTAGTATTGTTTGTGACGTTCAAGCAACTGTAGCGGAGTCCGCCTGGGGCGCGGTCTTTGATCCGATACTCAGTTGCAAATGACACGAACCCTCTAAATCCCACTTCATCTCCCTTTACGCCCTCCGAGGTTTCTGGTCGGGGCTTTTCTGAATATCAATTATCATTATCAACCGTTTTCCCAACAACTAAAATTCGGCGAAGCGTGAGGTTTTCGGAGCGGGAGTTGCCCCGCGTCAGCGGCAGGTGTTGAGGCCCGTTTGGCCTTTTATGATACATTTCATTGGCCTCACGTATCGCTGGAGGGACCGCGCCGGTACGAACCGCTCGAATTTTGACTCATCGCGCCGTTGTTCACTGTTGAATTTTATCCGTCATCAGGTTGAATTGGGTTCAGTGCGATACGCTGTCAGAATTTCGAACCTGAGGATCAGTAGTGGGAACGCTATCAACATACTCTCAGGACTACTCTTGGGGTATCAAACTATAGAAGGGTTAGTTAGAGAACCGTTTATCATAAGATAGGACAGAGAAACAACTGTTCGTCCCCCCCCCCCGCTCATCACTATCCCCTTGCCCACCACCTTTCACTTCAATCAAAGCTACAAAGATATTTCCCTGCACAGTATTATAGGATTTTAGTGTCTTATCTAGCGGAAAGGCATTTCAGAGTGAAGCACGAAGGAGAATACTCCCAATTGCGGGACATAAAAGCAAGAGTACCTCAGGGTAGCGTCCTTGGGCCAGTGTCTTATCTACAATACACGAGGGATCTCCCAAACCCAACACAGCGACGTTGTGACAGTGACGTTCGCAGATGACACAGCAATCCTAGCAGTTGGTCCCACAGTTGAAGAAGCCTCGAGTAAACTACAGGAATCCGTGAACAGTATCCATCAATGGACCAAAAGATGGAGAATAAAACTACAGCAAAGTGAGCCCAATACCTACAGAAATAAACTCCAGAATCGTCCCATACGCTGATACTGCTAAGTACCTTGGAATGACTCTGGACGCCAAGCTCCGCTGGAAGGAGCACGTGAAGAAGAAGGAAAAAGTCAACCTCAAAAATTCAAGAGGATGGGAGAAAATTCCAACTGCCTATACATAACAAAATGATACTGTACAAACAAGTGATCCAAACAATTTGGGCTTACGGCTGCCACCCCTTACCCGGTTTGGAAATCATTGTGAACTCTGCAACTTTCCTACGCTCATATTGATGAATTTTTCCAGTTCTACCTTCGAGCATTTGTTGTGAACGAACAGCTGATCGCATAGTGCTCTGTATGGTCTTGAAGATCGTGAATAACTACTGTTCCAATAAAAGTTTTTAAAGGATTTTTTTGTTTAATTCAATATTGTGATTCTCCGTATCATGGGAAGTAAATCCACTTATTTTGACTGGGAGTTGACACTTTGTTTGTCGTGGTTCACTGGTTCATTGTCGAAAATAACCAACCAAAATGAACGAGGAAGGCGATTGAAATAGCGTGAGGAGAAGGTGGAGGATGAAGATGAAGATGAGACTGGGAGGTTCTGTTGACTCAGGATGACGGCGATTAAGGAGATTAGATGACGCCAAGGTGAAGAAGGGGAGGATTATGTTGTAAACAGAGATGCGACAACATCCGTTCCATTGATGGGAACGAACAGCGAAATCCCGAAGGCGAAATGTTTGAAGAGCCGCCGAAGGGGAACTTGCTTGCCCTCGGGGGACCTCGTGCCGACCGCCGTCGTTAACCCTCTCGTTCCTCTGTAAACCTAATTCCTCGCTTGGGACTCGTTCGACACAGACGATTACAAGCGGTTAGTCCTAACAATGTCAAATGACCTTTTAATTCAGTCGCAAGAGAAAGAGTTTTCACTCTTGCACCATGACCTACATGGGCGGATTTCCGGAGTGACCAACAAACGTGTCGCTCAACACCGATCACTTTGAAATTTGTACTAAATCGAAGATAGAAAATTGAAAATCACAATTTTTTTCTTACGTTTATTCAGATAATATAACGACTAGTTACAATGATAAATCAGGTAACTCTCTTATTATTTAGTTCACAAATTAACACTTTTTGCGGGCCCCAAAGAGCCCAGAAAATTTTTTTTCTTTTGTAATTGCTTCAAAAAGGGTCACTAGTGATGAAAGAAATATCTGAAAAATTCCCAAATTATCCTGGTGTTCAAAAAGTACGCTTTTGTACATGTTGCCTTGAGAGGCACTTCGGGTTCTTATGGTAAAAGAAAACTAATTTCCGAAAACATCAAAGTTGAACGGTGGTCAGAAAAATTGTCGTAGAGTTGCGCCTGCATCGATAGGCAATTTAATGGGATTTCGAATGAGTGTAACACACATGACATTGTCACTTTTCCCAACGGTTCTGAAGTTATTCGCGATTTTTGGTAGAAAATCGTGGGTTTTACGTTCTGCAAACTTTCTCTAATTATATTGATTCTCAACAAGAAAAATTTGCATTTATTCCCAAGGAAAAATTCAACAAATTTTCAAAGGAAAATTTAAAAAAAGTTTTTTTTCAAAATTTTCAATAATTTCAAAATTTTTCAAAATGTTTAAATTTATTTTCAAACCACTATCATGTTAAGAAATTATCACTGTACCAATGCGAAAAGATGTGATATCCCCCAAAAAACAACTCCGTTGTAAAAACTGGCCCGCCAAAAAACCTCCTCAGTCGCAAAAAGGATTGATATCCATTTTTCTCGCCAGCCACATATATAGGATGCTCGGTGCTTCGCACCTCGCTGTTGAGTGTGCATATAGAAACGTGATCTTCCTACCACTAACCTCCACCACCAATATTTTCCTGTTCCATGTCTTCTTCCCACAACCCCCCTTTCACCGCCAGTTACCCTCGGTTTCACCGAATATGTTTCCTCTGTTGCACCTGCAGGGAGCTTTACGCTTCTTTCAATGCTGTTGGCGGGAGCTTTTTGCAAGGCTACTGAGAATTAGACGATGAGTACATAGTGGTGGTACAACAGTAAATTAATGAGCCTTTTCTGGCTGGCTGACATCGCGAATGCAAGGCGTCTAAGAATTATATACTCGTAAGTATTACTATTGGGACAACTACAGTGAAGTTATGCTCCAATTCAGGCGTGTTCATCTGGCAAAAAGCTCATGCCAACAGCATTGAAAGAAGCGAAAAGCTCCCTGCAGGTGCAACAGAGGAAACATTCGGTGAAACCAAGGGTAACTGATGGGAAGAAGACAGGGAACAGGAAAACATTGACGGTGGAGGTTAGGGGTAGGAGGATCAGGTTTGTATATGCACACTCAACAGCGAGGTGCGAAGCACTGAGCATCCTATGTACGTGGCTGGCGGGCAAAATGGATAGCAATCCTTTTTGCGGCTGACGAGTTTTTTTTTGGCGTTTTGGAGGTTTTTCAAATTTTATCTTCAATTCACTCAAGTCTTGAGTGGTTTAAAACTTGGATTGCGGGAAAGTTCTCAACATTTTTTTAAATGTATTTGTCAGTTGTAAGATCTAATAAATTAATCGATACAAATGAATGATGAGCCGATTAATTGATTATGTTAGCGAAGATTTCTCGACGTACATGAAATTTGAATTTCATATTAATTAACGGGAACATTCTTGGTTCTTTAGTATTATCCCACCACTAACTAGTGGGGCGTTAATCGACTACCTTGTTATCAATAACTTTAGTAATCGAATAGCTTCTAAAAAGCTAAAAAATAGCTTCTTTTTGTAAACTGCATGGGGTTGTAATCGATGACAAAGTTAGTCAATCACAGAATTTATTTATTACGAAAATATACGATTCATGAGTGGTCAATTACGCAAAATTATGGATTTCGAAAGTAGTTCATTACATAAGTAGTACATAACGCAAGTAATTGATTACGGAAGTAAACGATTACAAAAGTAGTCAACTACAAAAATATTTGATTACAAAAGTAGTACATTAAGAAAAAATTCGATTATACAAATTTTTGATTGCAAAAGTAGACAACTAAACAAATATTTGATTAAGAAACAAAAGTAGTACATTACGAAAGAAATTGATTATAAGAATATCCGATTGCAAAAGTAGTCAATTTCGGAAGTCATCGATTACATAAGTAGCAAATTCTTGACACAACGGTTCATTATCTTCTTTGTACAGATCACCCTTCTGTCTAGATCACTAGGTCTAAATGTCTAGATCCTAAATGTTAGATTAATTATTATTATCAATTATCACTAATTATTAACAATTTTATCAAGTAACTAGTGAAAATTATTATAATTTATTGTTAGGTATTAATAATTCGTATTTACTATTAATAATAATTATTATTAATTATGATTAATTAATACGATATAATTCTGGGGTTTTTAATACTACGTCGGTAATAATTTTTCTATAAAAGAAGTACCTACCAACAAACATTCGAAATTACCTTCATTTCCGTAGCACGAAACGCACCTCAGAACAACAAACTCGACATCACTTAAGCCATATGATGTTCCAAAGAGCTTGTTAGTATGAAAATGGACCTGTATTTCAACAGTTTGATACACGATCGTGTTGTGAGCCGTCATTGTAAACGAACGGCTGGTCGTACAAAGCTGCGGATGGTCTTAAAAAATTCTACGGAACAAACTCTATCGAAATATGAAATAAAAAACATACCGTTCTATATGAATTTTTCGAGATATGAGATTTTCAAATTTTCAAAATTCGTTTTGATCCCCTTCCCCTTGACCTAGGGTTATGAAAAGTTTCGAGGACCATTGTGGGGTTGGTCGGAACCCGTAACAAAAATTTCGAAATTTTAGCTCAACGTTAACTGGGCAAAGTGCCGCGGACGGCGTACGGCGGACGGACGGATTTTTGTTTTTATTCGATTTTCTGAATCTACGTATCTTGAAACGTAAACCAACAAATTTTGAGGGGGGGTTAAAATTTTTTTTTCTTTGGGCGATTCCAATGGTTCATTATCGAAGATAATAAACCAAAATGAAGTACGATGTACGCGGTGTGGGTGTGGGAGGGGGCGCAGAGACATAAAAGGTCTCGTCGTATGACGCACTAGTTGGCCTCCTGCCAGCCGTATTACGTCATACGCTCGTGCGTCATAGGCTCTGATGTACTTGTTGGCCTCCTGCCAGCCGTCTTACGTCATACGCTCGTGCGTCATAGGCTCTGACGCACTTGTTGGTCTCCTGCCAGCCGTATTACGTCATACGCTCGTGCGTCATAGGCTCTGACGTACTTGTTGGCCACCTGCCAGCCGTCTTACGTCATACGCTCGTGCGTCATAGGCTCTGATGCACTAGTTAGCCTCCTGCCAGCCGTCTTACGTCATACGCTCGTGCGTCATAGGCTCTGACTCACTAGTTGGCCTTCTGCCAGCCGTCTTACGTCATACGCTCGTGCGTCATAGGCTCTGACGTACTTGTTGGCCTCCTGCCAGCCGTCTTACGTCATACGCTCGTGCGTCATAGGCTCTGACGTACTATTTGGCCTCCTGTCAGCCGTCTTACGTCATACGCTCGTGCGTCATAGGCTCTGACCTAATGGCCCGCCGGTCGCTTGTGTTCTGACGTGATCTGAGGGAAAGGGTGAATCAAGGGAACAAATGTTTCCCGTTTCAGTTTATGTGCCAAAGCAAAGACATGAAAATGTAAAAAAAAATGTGTAAATAGGTACCTAAGCCCAACTGTAATGTCAATTTTCTGACAATGAGTTTTCGACTATAGTTTTCATACCTTTTTACTTAAGTACTTATTGCAATTTGAGACTGATAATGAGCTGTTTGCAAATAAAAAGTCTGATAACTACTTTATTACATCTTATTAATCTATTTTCAAGTTCCGATTCACAGTTGAATGTATTTTATTTAGATGTCGTAAAATTCGAAAACGATGTAATGACGAAACCTGTCGACTACTGACTCAAGTGATACTGTCGACTTCTAACACATGTAGGTCGACTACTAGTGCAAAACCATGTCGACTACTGAAGAAAATGTTGGTCACTGGTATCGACTACTACCGAGAGCATTGGGATTTTGTACAAAACTTGTTTTTCCCTTTTCAAACCATGTTGAATAGTATTTCCCGCTGCCAGGTCTTTTAGGGAAGGATCTTGGGTACACAATGAACAGGTTTGCAATGAGAAAAAAACCGAGTGAATATTGAAATGTCATCCATTTCTGACCTATATTTAAAATTTCAAGTATCTAGCTCATCATCAAAATTTAATTTGTTTAAACAAATAGGTATTATTTAAACAATTTTACAGACAAGAAACCGAGTGAATATTGCATTTTGATCCAGTTCTGACCTATTTTCAAAATTTCAAGTCAACAGCTCAGCATCAAAATTTAATTTGTATTATTACAAAAAAGTATTATTTAAACAATTTTACAGATGACAAACCGAGTGAATATTGCAATGTGGTCTATCCCCGACTGACGGTTAAAATTTCTAGACTGTAGTTTACCTGGAAGATGAAACACTAGGTCTAAATGTCTAGATCCTAAATGTTAGATTAATTATTATTATCAATTTTATCAAGTACCTAGTGAAAATTATTATAATTTATTGTTCGGTATTAATAATTTGTATTTATTATTAATAATTATTATTATTAATTATGATTAATTAATACGATATAATTATGGGGTTTTAATTACTACATCGGTAATAATGTTTCTATAAAAGAATTACCTACCAACAAACATTCGAAATTACTTTCATTTCCGTAGCACGAAACGCACCTCAGAACAACAAACTCGACATCACTTAAGCCATATGATGTTCCAAAGAGCTTGTTAGTATGAAAATGGACCTGTATTTCAACAGTTTGATTCATGATCGTGTTGTGAGGCACAATCTTTGAGCCGTCATTGTGAACGAACGGCTGGTCGTACAAAGCTGCGGATGGTCTTAAAAAATTCTACGGAACAAACGCTATCTGAATATGAAATAAAAAACATACCGTTCTATATGAATTTTTCGAGATATGGAATTTTCAAAATTTCAAAATTCGTTTTTAACCCCTTCCCCTTGACCTAGGGTTATGAAAAGTTTCGAGGATCATTGTGGGGCTGGTCCAAACCCAGAAACCAAATTTCGTAATTTTAGCTCAACGCTAACTGGGCAAAGTGGCGCGGACGGCGTACGGCGGACGGACGGATTTTTTTTTTTATTCGATTTTCTGAATCTACGTATCTTGAAACGTAAACCAACAAATTTTGAGGGGGGGTTAAAAAAATTTTTTCTTTGGTCGATTCCAATGGTTCATTATCGAAGATAATAAACCAAAATAGAACATAAAAATACCTATTCGATTGAGAAGTTGTCAACTACAAAAATATTTTATTAAAAAAGTAGTACATTACAAAAGAAACCGATCATACAAATTTTCGATGCAAAGTAAGCTACAAAAATATTTGATTAAAAAAGTAGTACCTACATTACGAAAGAAATTGATTATAAGAATATTCGATTGCACTAGTTGTCGATTATGGAAGTCATCGATTACATAAGTAGTCAATTTCAAAAATATTTGGTTAAAAAGTAGTAAATTACGAAAAAATAAAACATAAAAATACCTATTCGATTGAGAAGTTGTCAACTACAAAAATATTTGATCAAAAAAGTAGTACATTACGAAAGAAATCGATTATACAAATTTTCGATTGCAAAAGTAGACAACTAAAAAAATATTTGATTAAGAAAGTAGTACATTACGAAAGAAATCGATTATGAGAATATTCGATTACAAAAGTTGTCAACTACAAAAATATTTGATCAAAAAAGTAGTAAATTACGAAAGAAATGGATTATAAGAATATTCGATTGCAAAAGTAGTCGATTATTGAAGTCATCGATTACATAAGTAGTCATTACAAAAATATTATAAAACTACTCCACATCAAGATTACTTCGGGCGATTACCTACTTTATTCAAACTTGGATGTAATTGATGTAATTGATTACCTACTTTCAAAATGTTATCGATTACTCCATTGTGATCGATTAATGCTCCACTGTAACTCTACCCGTATGTGTGCGGGCGGTGGCGGAGGAGGACGAGGAGAAAAGTCGGGGAGAAAAGTATTTCAGGCAGAAGGCCGCCGCCGCCGCCGTTGTCCTCTCTAAGTTGTTTATAACACGAGAGAAAAGGCGATGGAAAGGAGTTTTCTCGAAGTACCCGCCGTTCCGGCGTGAGAAAAGAAGTTGCTTTCTTAATGAATGGCTAATGTCAGAGGAGGAGGAGAGCGGGGGCGGGGAAAACCCCCCGTTGAAAACAAGTGACAAGTTATAAGTAGGCAAGAAACCGCCCTTTCGGCAGAAAGATTTAGCGCATCACCTGCCTACAACTAAAACCTGAGGAAATTATAAAAGTTAGCGTCTCGACCCCCCCCTCCCCTCCTCACACCGTCTCACTCACATCCTTCTCTCTGCTCCTCAGTATCGCTCCTCCTCCGTTTTCTCAACTTTGTAATGAAATCCTCCTCAACTTAATATTCTCCCATTGCCTCCCCCCTCTCTACACCACCACACCTCCTCCTCCCCCGCGACGACTCTTCAATTCTGTTATTATACATTTTATAATTAACTCTCTTCACTTGCCCAAACATCCGTGCTCTAACTCTCGGCGTTTCATCAAATCTTTTACCTCATCTTCTCTATTCCCTTCACGCTTTCCTTAAGCCCTCTCCCCCCCCCCCCACTTCATAATTCTCCTTCCCCCCCCCCCCCAACGCATTTTAACCTCCTCTTCTTCTCCTCCTCCTCCTCAGGACACTAACTGGGGTTTAACTCATTACCCCCTCCACACTCCTCCCGTCATGAACCTGACTATCGTTTTAATGGTCGTCGCGGTTAGTGTCGTTCCGATATCGTAGTGTTGTATCGATACTGGTATTGGATTCGATAGTTTCATTAAGTATCGATACCACAATATTGTCGATTAACATGCCCAAACAGAATGTAAGTTAAACAACCGTCTCACACGGGGCGAATGGCCATTCTAGGTGGACAAAATTCAACAGTCATTTTTTTTTGTCTAAAACAATAATTTATCCGTATCGTACTAGAAAATGGACAACAAATTGCAAAAAATGATGGTAAAATTATTCATCTTAATTCTTTGTGTACCTTTGTGGACAAAAAAATGAAGTAAATTTGATTTTTTGAAGTTCGAAATCGAAGGAAAATTCAAATCAGGCGAGATAAAACATTTTACTCGATTGAAAGTGTGTGCCTATTTACAATCTAATTCGACTTTAAGGATTTATGAACGAGAATGATTATTATCCCTGGTGGATAAGAAACAAAAGATGTTAGGCTCCATCAATCCAATCAATTATTACAACAACCTCTTACTTATCAGAACAACAGTTTACAAAAAAATGTTAAATGTTGATGGAAGTCATTGCCATCAATCTGTCCTATTAACAGTAGAGAATCTTGAATTTGGTTTGGAAAATCTTGAATTTGGATTGAAAAATCTTGAATTGGGTTTGGAAAATCTTGAATTTGGTTTGGCAAATCTTGAATTTGACTTGGAAATGCCATAAATGAAAATAAGTGAAACAAATAAAATTGGTTCCTCCATAAGTTTTATCTTGGATAAATGAAGTTAATTTGAATAAAGCGAGTCATCGCTTTGGGTATCGCTTTGTAGACATCTGGGTATACTTGAATTACTAAGTGTTGACGGAAAATCACTATTTAACAATGATAAATTCCGGATGATTCCGGATTACGAAGATTCCGGATGGGAGGGGGTGTTATCTATATAACTAAATTTAGAGACGATTTTCGTGTTCCTTGGGTATTTTCGAAGAATTTCACTACAGTTATTCGTTGCGCGTGGAATGGAGTCGAACCATGCCGATTTTGAATTTGGTGTCTGTCTGTCTGTGAGTCTGTCTGTTTGTCTGTCCTTGAATCACGCAAAAACGGCTCAATGGATCGAACCCTTCTCCCGTATTTCAATGTTTCCGTGATCCTGGAAGGACATAGGGGGGTTCACTTCCGGATCCGATGCATAGGGGTGGGGGTCTATGGGGAAGCCGAAATATAAAAATCTTTAATTCTTCCTTCCCGTGCGACAGATGAATATTATTTTTGGTATTTAAGATTAGATAAGGGTTTGTAAAGGGACATGTAAGAGGTATAATCCGTAAAGCGAAAGTTAAGAGTGGCAGATGGATCCATCCCGAGTTCTGCCCGTCCGGGATAGTTAACAGAAGTAGATGGACACACCCCGAGTTACTGTTACTGCTCCCTAAATCTTCGACAATCCTTGTGTCTAGCCTACATAGCCTCCTCTGTTAATTGTCCGATATTTAAATACATCAGCGCTGTGGTTAAGGATTTTGTGGACTGTAACCTGCAAACAGTACATACTGCATTCTTTCACTGAAGCATTATCAAAATCAAAACATATGTACTAAAAATGTATACTAAAAAAACCGTAATGGTACTTCGTGGTACTCTGTAACGTTTTCCCCAAAAACTAAAACCACGATACTCCGCCTGTACAGGGCACAAGCAAAGGAAGTGAAATTTGTCTTCCCTCTCATGAAGATTCAGCACATTGAGCACTCCTCCTGCTGACCAGAGACATATGACATCGCATTTAATGGCAATAGTTCTGTATGAAACCTACATGGCCACCGAACTGCGCGGAGAGACTCTGACGTGATTTTTGGATCCGATTCCTTGTACTGAGTGAAGAACTCGGAATCTTAAGCGCTCTTTTTCTGGCTTATAAAGCCCCAAAGCCTGATGCTGCAATGCTGGACCCCTCCAATTGTCAGACCGGTAAATTCCAGCTGCAAGCACTTTGCAGCACATTGGAGCATTAGCCCCCCATTAGACCCTCGTCGCTTATGAGGTTAGATATGAGGCTCGAGCATTCCCTCTAGTTCAGGACTATCGGCCATATCCTGGAGGATTCCCAGACCACATGATACGCCCTCGTGATCCACCTGTAGAGTATTGGCGGACCACCTTCCACATGATGAGGCCACCACAGGAGGTTTCTCTGATCTAATGCTGATGTGTCCACCTGATGACGACCCTCGTCGCTTATGAGGTTGGCGCATTCCCTCCAGTTCAGGACTATCGGCCATATCCTGGAGGATTCCCAGACCACATGTTACGCCTTCGTGATCCACCTGTAGAGTATTGGCGGACCACCTTCCACATGATGAGGCCACCACAGGAGGTTTCTCTGATCTAATGGTGATATGTCCACCTGATGACAACCCTCGTCGATTATGAGGTTGGATATGAGGCCCGAGCATTCCCTCCAGTTCAGGACACCGATCTATTGGCCGCGCGCTCTTGCGGTCACCTCCCGGAAGTCGCTTATTGAATTCCACCTGCCTCTTTGTCCAATTACCCTTCTATTGCTTCCCGCTTTCCGTCGCCTCTCCCGCCTATTTCACCGACGATAATAATTGGATTCGAATTCCGATCTCCTCAAACTTTGGAACACCTACTTAGACAATCTCCCGCCAGAGCTCGCCTCCTGTTGCATCTCATCGTGTTGACCGCAACCGCCGCACAATCACTTCACTTCACATCCTTCGGTTTCGAAGTTGGCCGGTTCTTACTCCCACACATTCTCAGCGTGTTGACAGTTTTAGGTGCCCTGCACATTCCCAATCACTCGACGCTTGCGATGTGTTAAACTGTTCATATTCAACAACTGTTTCGTGATGATGATATGAAATGGTTTGTCACGAATAGTGCTGTTTCTGAAACGAACAACAGTTCTGTCGTGTCACTTGGGATCACATTAACTTCACCTCTATACACAATTACCTCACCCCAGTAGTTTCCAACATAAAACCAACCTTAGGAGATCATTAGCGGCTATTATATTGGAAAAAATTGATTCACGCGCAGGTTGACGATTTGTCATCGTCTCTACCTTCGCTCTCTCATTGTGAACGAACGGCTGGCTAGTTGTACGAATAATTTTAAGCTCCGGATAATTTTAAACAATCCAAAAATCACTATCTATTGAAATTTGAACGTAAAAACTGTACTGTTCCATCTGAAGTTTCAAAGTTTCTTACATTAATTCCAACACTCCATATCAGGTTACTTGGGAACAGGTGATTCAAGCAACACATTGGGTAGCTACTTTCCACAGAGGCGGTGGTGGCACCAGACAACAAAAGTGCTTGGTATCGTTGTCGACAGCTTCGGATAACATGGAAAAATTTTTAATACCTGCAACATACTACGTCAATTGAATAGCTCGGCCGAATAAGGGTCATTATTTTATCCATTTTGGTCTATTTTCGTCGAAAATGAACCTTTGGAATCACCCAAGAAAAAAAAAAACTCTGCAAATTCTTGACACGACAATTACACGTTCTTGACACGACAATTCTTGACACGACAATTATCTCCTTTGTGCAGATCACCCTTCTGTATAATTCACGAAATGATAGATGAAACCGAGTGATTATTGCACTGTCACCCATCTTCGACCCATGTTTCAAATTTCAAGTCTCAAGCTCATCACCCAAATTTAATTTGTTTAAACAAGTAGGTATTGTTTAATCAATTTTACAGGCTAGAAACTGAGAGAATATTGCATTATCAAAACCCAAAACCGAAAATGTCTAGACTAGGAAGTGGACAAAAAAACTTTGTTCAAACATAAACTGAAATTTAACTCGATAAGTGGACAAAAAACTTTGCTTAAACATGAACTGAAATTTCAAAATGCGTTTTGAATCCCTCCCCCTTGAAGGAACATTGTGGGGTTGGTCCAAACTGGAAACCGAATTTCGAAATTTTTGCTCAATGCTACCTGGCCAAACGTAAACCCTCAAATTTTGAGGGGGGGGGGGGGCGAGTTGAATAATATTAAATTCAAAAATAATCATTTGACCGACTCTCGACATCCCTCATCATTATTCTTACTGACGGTCAACACATCACACACATTTAAAATCAATCGCAAAGGAATTCAATCTTATTTTTGCTCTCTTGAAATGTTGACAAGAGTGACATAGACTCCAATTCAACGGAGCTTAATTTTAATATTCATACAAAGTTTTAATATGCATCCAAATGGCGTTTCGGAAGCTTTAATGTATATATACATTATCATCCTTTTCGTCTATTATTACTATTATTACGTGAAATAAAGTGTATGAAATTGGTTGAAAAGTTTATGAAATTGGTTGAAAATAATAGGAAATAGGTTGAAACGTTTATGAAAAAATTAAGAATCTCACTGGAACAATCTATATTCAATTGGATCGTGATATGTGAAGCATTGGACTTCTGGGGTGTGAAAAACAAAATTGGAAATTTTTCCAACGTGCTGATGAGGTAGATTTACACACCTAATACCGGCCTGCGCGCGCTGTAGACCTTCGTGCACCTTCCCTTCACCTACTCGTCGCCTAATTTTAATGGTTTAAATGTTTTGTAATTGAGGGAAGTAAGAGCTCCGTTCTAGCTCCGTCCCCCGCACATTTCAAGTACAATCACGCGATGGAACAAAGGTTTCATTAAAAACAGGGTTATCCTCCATACAGAATCGAACGTAAAACCGCCTGTAACTCGGGAAGATTTCCTATTGCTTTATAAAGATCAAAGGACATCTCTTGAATATTCAGGAGGGGAGAGAAGAGCGCCATTGCTCTGTGCGGGGGAAATGGCGCCTTTTAATATGATGTATCCTCAACCACGACCCGGTCCCTTGAGCCTGGGGTAGTTTTGTACAGTAGTTTTTAAAGTGGTTAAGACCCCTCAACTGGTTGGGGTTGGGCAGATCTCATAACTGAAGGGAATCCCTTCTACTTCGACGCAACCCGCAAAATTCCTCAAATTTAATAACAGGGAGGGTTCTCCAGCGGAGGTCTTTCTCCTGCCGCCGAGCTCTCCGGATGCCTTTGGGAAGGTTCCCCAAGCCCTTTTGCTTCGTCGTCTCCGTAGACAAATATTAAAACATCTTGGCAATCGATAACAACTTACTCTTCGTGAAGCGGGCGGGATGAATCCCTTTGTTGGTGCCAGCCTCATTTAAATCGTTTAAAACCCTTCGCACGATCCTTCGAAACACCATCAGCCTCACACGCTGCTGCACCTGCTTGACTCCATTTTAAGCCCATTGGGGAAATCGTTATTCCTGCCGCCGCCCCACGCACGATTGAATAGCCAACATCGCACGATGGAAACTCGTCAATCGGATTCCTGGTTATTGAAAAACCTCTACAATTAACATAATAATACCTAATTTCTTCAGTTTAGCAAATTTTTACGTACTTTTTCAACGGTTTTGGATTTTTATTAAATCATCTTTGCAAAAAAGCGTCAGTGTCCAATCTTACAACTGAGGATGGTCCAACATCTTAATCGAATTTTAATTCAAACAATATTCAAGACTACCCGGATCAGCGCTTTACGACAAGCTGTTAGAGAGAAAAATCGTAGAGATGGGTGTGAATCGTACGGTGGTACCAATTTCCATACTCGGGAACAGCTGATTCAAACAACACAATGTTTTGTTACAGAAAGTAATTTCGAACTAATAATCATGAAATTATATTTATTTTATTGATAACAATTGCCAACAAAAAAAGGTGTTGTGGTGCAGAGGTGATCAGGGTTGGTGTTGGGCTTTTTCGGTGTGCTGAATCCAGATCTGAAACCCGTTTTTTGCCAGCAGGTCTAGTTTTTGTGTTTTTGGCTCGTTTGTGTATTAAAAATTGTACTTCACAAAATTCTAGTTCATTATTTTATTTTGAATCACTCTTTTTCTGGTTTTTGAGGTGCAGAATCCGAATTTGATATACGATTGTAGTTATCTCCTTCCATTCTACGGTAAAAAGTACGGCAGATCGAAAAACTCTAGTTCCAAATTCGGATGCAGCATTAAAATTCCTATGAGGATTGCTCTCTTTCATTTGTCAAATCTAAAAAAAAGTGTCAACCACTTTTGTGTTCCTCAATCCTCAACCCAAATGAATAAAGTGAACGTATCAGATAAAAATTTATGAGCGGCTTATTTTATAGATTTAAATTCTTACAGGAATTTTCATGCTGAATCCGAATTTGGAACTAGAGTTTTTCTATCTGCCGTACTTATTTCAAAAAATGCATTCAAAAAATTATAAAGGAGTGTTTACTATAATCGGATTTCAAATTCGGATTTTGCACCTCGAAAACCATAGAAAGAGTGAGTGAAACTGAAAAATAAATGGGATTTTTTTTAATACAAATTTTAAAACACAAAGGTAGCTAGAAAAGTGGTATATGGGCTGTATCTCAGAACCTAAACCTGATGGCGAAAAACGGGTTTCAGATTTGGATTCAGCGCACCGGAAAACCCCAACACCAGTCCTTGTCTCATCTGCACCACTCAACACCTTTTTTTTGTTGGCCAGTGTAATTTATAGGAATTTAGTTTGAAACTGAAGTGACTATCACAGAGCTAGTTATCAACCTCGCACTTGGAGATGTCCATCTCGAACTATAACTCAATTTTTCAGCTCATTACGCCGCTTAGTTCACTTATTTATGGGACTCTCAAGGATTTTTACACAGAATAGTGATCTATAGAAAATAATAAACCGTATTTTGAAACGAGAACACACCAATTTTGAAGGGGTACAAGTTTATTAGGAAACTTGTTGTTCATATTGCACGCTCAATGGTTGTTGGATGTTAGAAACACGAATGTGAAAAGCCCAAAATACCAAATGAATCTCAAACCTGCAAGATGGGTATAATCTACCATTGGGCCCTAAAACCTTAGGCTCAGTTCGAAAGAAACTAATGAGGAGGGGCCGAGTGTCCGCTTAGTGTATTTTTGGATTTCGGTATAAAAATGTATACCTACAAATTTTGTCTCCTTTATTTTCGAGTACCACCTCAGTTTATAGATTTTTCAACGGTGAACACGATAGTGAAGTCAGAATTGCGATATCTCATTCCATTACCAGATTAGAGATGATGAACCGAGAAGAAAATCTTAAGTATCAACTACGTTTCTGCATCTTCCAAGTGCTCCAGTTTGAGAACGAAATAAGATATTCTGACTTCACCATCGTGTTCAGCGTGAAAAAAAAACCTTCAAAATGAAGCGTCACTTGTCAGGCTGTTTCCTTTTTGGAAGTTATTTCTAATTCCCCCCTCCCAGCCATAAAACCCATTTGAGTGGCCCGATTCTGCTCATCTACGAACTTAGCCTTTCCATTCCCAGGACGGATTTCTTGTGCAAATTTGTACTTTTAATCTCAATTCTATCGAGAGTTATCGTCTGGAATGACATATTCATAAAACTTATTGCTCATATGTATTCACATATGAATTTTTAGTGAATTTTCGAAGAATATGAAGGAAGCTATTATTCTCGGTCTAAAATTTTTAAAACTTGAATTTCCAAAAACCTTTTGTACCAAAATCCGTTTCAGACCATCCTGAATCCACTGCCAAAAGACACCGAAACTTATCTGTATATGTGTCACTCCGGACGATACCTCTCGATAGAATTGAGATAAAAAGTTCATATTTGCACAATAAATTAGTCCAGGCAATCGAACGGCTAAGTTCGTAAATGGGAAGAATCGGGCCACTCTGTGGGAGGGTTTTGGGGAGTTGTAGGAGGGAAAATTACCCATAAATTCCCAAAATGAAACAGTCTGCCAAGTGATCTCCTCAATTTAAAGATTTTTTTTTTCTTTTAAATGCTGAACACGATGGTGAAATCATAATTGCGATAAGTATCTTATTTCGTTCTCAAACTGGAGCACTTTGAAGATGAAAAAACGTGGTTGATACTTGAGATGGTCTTCATGGACGTCAAGTCCTTCAATGAAGACAGATCAGTTATTTCTTTGAAAATGGGCATGACTGGATTTTATTGTGTCTTTTGGCAGGATGGTCTGAAACGGACTTGGGAATAAAAACTTTTCGGAAATTTGAGTTTTAACAATTTTGGACCCAGAACAATAGCTTCCTCTACTTCGAAAATTTGCTGAAGAAAGGTTGGTTCTTCATGTGGATCATTACTGACTGGAAGACACTTCAAAATGGCATTTGTTCAAATATAGAATTTGATAGAAGTGTTGAATGTTGTCGGTGACAGATGGAGATGTGAAATAGCGCGCGGTGAAGGGCTCTGCCGGTATCTATGCCCCCCGATACTCATCCCCGAAACGCTATGGCGAAGAATACCTGAGTTAGTCCGGTCATAGATAATTGATAATGCCAATTTCAGCGGCACCCCCCTCTCGATTAATCAAGGGAAAAGTGGAGGGGCAGACGATGTCGGCCGACCCAATCTCTGGCGCACGGTTGAGCGGTTACCTTGAAAACATATCGTAGGGCTACTACGAGATAGATTCCCTCGTTGGGTCTCGTATTAAGCAGGCAGCCTCTGTTAATTTATGTAGTGCAACGCCCGCCCTCTCTCGGAATCCCGTGTTAACAGTATCACACCCTTCTCGCCCTCGACCCACCAGTTTATATAATCTACGTCCTCCTCTCCTTTCTCCCCTTATTAATTACCTACCGCACGCAGCCCTCGCTGATTAAGCATTCATTGCCGTATATTGTCCACCGTCAAGTGAGGCCCGCCATCGCACTTACCGCCACACCGAATAGTGCGCGCGAGATCGGGCGAGAAACCGGAGAAAAAAACCAATTCGTCGTTCCATCGTTTTGTATTTTTGTATTCAGGGCGATTCTCGAGCCCCAGAGCCGTTTTACGAGTCTAAAACGCCTCTGATTTGCCACTACTCGCCATCGAATCAGAGCTGAGCACAACAAGAATAAGAACCAAACTACGAATACAACTATGTACTCCACCATGCCAACATGAACTAACATGAAACGGCTTCCAAAGATTTGTATACTGAATCACCGCACCAGTCCCCAAATATTATTCATACGAAATATCCAGCACCCATTTCAGCTATTACTCCTTCAAAATTGCACATAAATATAACCATTTTAACGTTTTTAGAGTTATTTTTGAGAATGGTAAAACTAGCTTGGTTGCGCTGTCTTTTTTTTTTCGACCATTTGGTCTTGTCAGGAGCAAATTCCTGCCGGAAGTCCTCGAGTCGAGGGCAGTCAAAAAGATGGTCAGATGTCATGGTCGTGGATTGGCATAGGGAACAGGCCGGGTCATCTCTCAGCCGAATGCGATGGAGCTTATGGCTGAGGGTCATGTGATTCTAATTTTCGTAATACTCCTGAGTGGCTCCTGAAGCTAATTTCAATGCTATACAATCTATGAAGCTGTAATTTGGTATGTAGCCTCCTTAGGGCATTCTAAAATTTGCGTGAGTATAATTTTCGTGATACTCCTGAGTGGCTCATACTGCTAATTTCAGTGCTATTCAATCTATGAAGCTGTAATTTTGTATGTAGCCTCCTTAGGACTTTAACTTGACGCAGCCCAGGCCCAGGATCAGCTGAGTGGCTCTCAAATCTAATTTCTATGCTATTGATTCTATAAAGCTGTAATTTGGTATGTAGCCTCCTTGGTACTTACACTTTAAGCAGAATAGGCCCCAGATCAGCTGAGTGGCTCCTGAAACTAATTTCAATGCTCTACAATCTATGAAGCTGTAATTTGGTATGTAGCGCCCTTGGTACTTAAACCTTAAGCAGAATAGGCCCCAGATCAGCTGAGTGGCTCCTGAAGCTAATTTTAGTCTATGCAAATTACTTAATTTCTCCCTTACTGCAGAAAACAGACATTTCCACGATCAGATGTTTTTCCCAATAAGCCAAAAATTTTATAATCAAGGAGTTAACATCGAAGGAGTAGCAGTGAGTAGTAGAGTAGTAGTTACAAAGCGTTACAGTTAATTCTGGTGGATCCATCCGTTGAGCCGTTCTCTGTTTAATCACCTGACAAATTGCCAGTTTGTTACAAACGAAAAACTCAAAATTGACCCATTTCGAGGTATCCGAAATAGCTTGCGTTCTCAACTCGTCGTTCTTTTTGTAATCGCTAATATTTCGGCGACAACAGTGATTTAGTTATTTATTTATCAATTTTTGTTATGTGTATTCCGTCAGACGTCTACAATATTGGAGAAAAATCTCTGTATACAAAAGAGTGGTTTAATGGATCATCGATAAGCAGAACGTTGCTGCGGTTATCGATTTTCGATCTATGAAATAATTAGTTTATTCTGACGTTTCGACGATTTCTTACTCCATTTTTGAATCATATTCCTAGTTATGGACTCTGGCAATTCATTATTTTGTGTATAGATCATCCTCCTGAGCATATCATTCACCTGTTCCAGACCACTGTTCTGTATTTCCTGTTAGTTTGTGTGGCTGTCTCGAATCACCATCCGACACCGCTTTAGCTTGATTCTTTATTAATGTAGACGATTTAAGCAATTTTTACCGTTTTTTGACACCTCATTTATGCCTCAAATTGCCCTCCTCATTGATTGTACGCATTTGGGCTATCATTACCCCGACAAAGATGTTTACAATTAAGTTTTTTTTTTTTTTTTCAAGTCAGGAAAAATGTTTAAACAAATTTCTTGTTGGTAGGTTTAGGGCGTGATACAGTAGGCGTTTGGACGTTGCACGTTAGGAAACAATGAAATATAAAAAATTACCGTAATCTGATCACTTTTGAACTGTCGAAGTGTATGAAAACCTTGTTTCAGATGAAAGAAGTACGAAATTGGTTATATAATGCATGACTGCATGACTGATATCATGTGGTAGAGTAAAAAACCGCGCAAACGCAGGCATTATAAAATAGTTGTATCAATTATAAATTACATATTCATAATTAATTTGTATTGTTTATACATTTCGTAGGTTTTTATTGGTGATATTCGAAATGACCTTGTATTGTGTCCGTAAACACGAAAACTATCTCAGAATAAGACACCCTGATATTCAACCCCTGATTTGTACCCCTTTATGCCGGCTTAGAGTTATTAAAATTGGCAAGGATCACCCTCCAGCTGGTACGAGCCGAATTACAAAATGTCTCGGTCAATTCTAAATGCGCAAAGTTCCGGATTTTTTAACCTTCGCGCCTTTTCAACTCTATCGGGAGGGAGCGGGCGGATTTTTGTCCGCCCTTGGTATTTCAACCGTTTTTACTTGGAAACATGATAAAATAAAAAAAAAGGTATTAAATTTCTGCAGCAAAGATACGTAACATTTAAAAAATTCACAAAATGTACGTTTATTCTTACATTTAGACAAATTAGCTATTTTAAAATGCACAAAATTTATTCTGCATGAAGTCAGGTTTTTTCTCCTCACATCACAAATTACCTACTCCTTCAAAATCAGTCTTAGAATATTATCAGTAGGTAGCTTATTCCACACTATCAGTGTTCCTTCGAAGAATTTCAGGGGTTTGGCTTTCAACCTTCGGTGATCCCTAAATCAACAAACTTATATCAGACGTACTACATTGACTAACAAAAAATGTACATTACATAATATATTATATGTACCTACCTATGTACATTGGTTGGTACAATACATGTCGATACCTATGAGTCAGCCCGACAGGTGATATGGGTACAGGCTACCTGCATACAAATAGAATGCTGATAATATCAGGTTATCAACATCCGAGTACATGCTATGTGCACAGGTACCTTCATAATATCAATAGGTGCATGCTTGTAAATAAAGATATAAGCTGGAACACATAAAGTAGAAGTCATACACACTTTCATTGTGGAAGAGATGTCGTGGCTACCAAGACGACGTCAACTCGATCATTCGTCATAGATAGTCAAGTGAGGATACCGTTGGGTCTCGTTAGTGCGTGTGAACCTGAAACCGCAGGGCTCGAGTTTTTCCAAAAAGGCGGACAAAATTCCGCCTTCGCGCCCGCTCGAAGGTTAAATTCATTTAATTCATTTATCATCCAACGTGGAGACTTAAATCCACCAATTTTGAGGAGGAGTTGAAATTTGTTTTCTTTTTTCGAAATTTTCGACGGTCTTCGGACGTCCGACATTTTCAAAGTGAAAGCCTGAGATTTTTCTTTCGATTTTTTCTTTTCCCCCTTTTTTCTCCATTTTTTTCTCTCTTTTCTCATCTTTGTATCGATCGAAAGAGCGCGGGGAGGGACGAGGAAATGAAAAAAAATATATATATCGTGGAAGGGCGGAACACAATAGTTGAGGCCGAAAGGGAAAGAAAAGGATCGGCGGGGGAAAAAAAAGGTGACGTAGTGAACCGTGAGATGTGGACGGTCATTAGCCAATCGCATGCGGCCCGAGGCCACAGCTGGCCAAGAACTTCCACCACTTCCTAGTACGACAATACACGGCAGGAGGCCCTTCCCCCCCCCCCCCTTATCACTACCATAACTTTCTGTACAACTTCTTTTTTTTTGGTAGAACAATACTTCAAATATAAGAAAGGGAACACAAAAGTACAAAAGTTTTGTTTAACGGAACCATTACATCGGTACTTATGAGCGAGTTAAGCACGGCTCGATGACTCTTCACCTGAACAATGTCGATCATCGGGCGGTTGTCGCCCGCGAATGGCTTTTTCTTTTTTTCTTTTTCTTTTTTTTTTTTTGAATCGTCATGCGCAAAAGGACGTTTTGACGACTCGGAGCCGATCGTTTTGGGTGGTTCGACAATGAAACGGTTCCGTGCTCGGTCGACCGGGATCACTTGACTTTCGAGTTGCACTTACCTACTTGACGGGCGCCAATTACAATCGCCGTTGAGATCAAAATATGCGGGCTCCTGTTGTGTTCTCGGTTACAATATCGGTAGATGTGCCCCGTACACTCGAACCCAATGATGAGAGGGACATCATCACCATCGCCCAAAACACCAGTCATCGGAAATTTTACGACGTCGCACAGTGGTGGAAAGCGTTCAAAAACCCCCAAAATGAAAAGTTCGAAATTTAATATTCTAAAATTAGTTTTCGGCTCTAAACTACCTGTAGATAAGTGTAGAAACCATCAAGTGTAGGAAAAATTATAGATCTTGAAACCTAATGGAAGCTGAACCACTTGAAATTGCCTTATTTCATGTCGATGTTGTTGTTGGAGGTGTTTGTATTTCCTGTGCAAAAGAAACCTGTTTCCAGGACTTATGCAATGTCTTTGTACATGTAAATAGAACGTTTCGGAGGCTCCTAAATTTTTAAACATATTTTCCTGCTTCCTGGAATGAAGAGCAATCAGGGCCGTGGCCAACGGGGAGGGGCGGGGAATCGAAATTTTGAAGTGAAAACTTTTCAAAATTCCCAACTTTTCGCTGCTTTTTCGACTTGGAAAAGTTGGGACATTTCGGGCCGTGAAGATAGAAAAAAATGTTAGTGAAAAAATAAAAGAAATGAATTTTCCAGTTGCCAACTCATCAAAATTTTGAAGTGAACATTTTTCAAAATTCCCAACTTTTCGCTGCTCTTTCGACTTGGGAAAGTTGAGAAATTTCGAGCCTTGTAGATAGAAACAAATAACAGTGAAAAAAAAAAAAAAAATAAATAAATAAAAATTAGGGAAAAGAAAGGGCGAGGGAATATGAAATATGATATGGATTTCCCAACATGCATAATTTGGAGTTCCCATACTCTGAAATCCTGGGTTTTTTGAAAGGTTGAAAGGGGATTTCTTCTAAGTAGGAAACAGCCCTGCTTGTATTATCCCAACTTGGATTGAACAAAAGTTTGAAGTGGAAATGTTTTGAAAATTCCCAACTTTTCGCTGCAATCTTATCAGCATAAGCTATCCTATAGGATAGCTAAGTAAGAAACTGAATATCGCATAATTTATTATATTATATAGGAACCAATCTCTTGGATTTCATTTTTTGAAAATTGGCAAATTTTGCTGGTAGAGTTGAGAAAATTAGGATCCCCCCCCCCCCCCCCCACCGATAGAAGCGAGGAGGGTGATTATGCCAATAACTTCGGTACAACGGCACTCTCGCAATCGTTGCCATTTCAATCAAAAATCGTTAGTTCACTATGTAGACATATTATCAAAAAACCCTTAAGGGCATGCAGGACCTATGTCGGGAAGTTGTTGAAGGATATCTCGGGCTGTGATTGACTTAGAGTTTTGAAATAAATTTCTAAATTCACTATATTAGTAACTAATTGCCCCTACGTTGTCCGATTTTTGAAATTCATGAAATACATTTTTTTAAATTGTGGCTACATTTTTTATTGAAAAAACGAGACGAAGGGGCATTTTTGGAAGGCTAATAGACCGCAAAATGCAAACATCGCAGTTAAAACATGTAAAATGAGCGAGCAGGATCTCAAATAAATTTCGATTTTGTTTCTCGATTTTTCAATAAATGTCTCGTAACCTTCTTCTTATTGGATGTCTTGGCACTTTTATAGTGGTGGAAAACTCCCCCGCATTTCAAAACTGCAAGTCAATCACATCCTAAGATATCCTTCAACCCAGGTCCTGCAGACCCTTAAGAAAAACCATTCCGTTCCTCAGTTCCCTTTCAGTAGGTACTTGAAGAGTTTGGTCTAGTGCCTAGTAAAATGTCAGAGTTTGTGATTCCTTACGAAGAGATATGTGAAATTATTTTTAGAAGAGGACGTCCTTTAGAGCAAGTGTTGAAGAAGTTCTATCTCGATGTCAGGGAGGAAACTATAAATGAGGCAAGTACACAAATCAAAAATAGGTTTGTGCCAAATTTTGTAAAAATAAAGAAGGAAGTTCAATTTTGTAAATTTTGGGATGAAATTAAATTATTTTTTAGTAATGAAATCATTATATTTTGCACTAGCATAGGTAATTTCTTTTCTTGTTTGGGACAATTGACGGGCCCAAGTGTTCGAAAATATTTTACACGCTTGTTCTATAAGAAATTTGACGTTGATTACAAATACGCGCCATGTGATTTCAGGATGGTCTGGAACTGATTTTGGTGTGACAATTTGTCGGAAATTCGAGTTTAAACAATTTTGGACTGAGAGCAATAGCTTCCTTTTTTCGAAAATTCGCCAAAAGTATTCTGTTCAACAGCAACATTATTGAGTTTTCGTTATGGGTTAAAAAAAATTATAGTTCTTCCAGATCATAAGTGTTTCGTGTTTTTCTTGATTTCTCTTAGAAACAGGCGCTACAATTGTACTGTCAAATTCAAGGAGACGATTTCCTCGAGGTTTGTGCATCCACAGAATCCACAGACCGATTCATTTTTCGGGGTCCAGATGTGCAGATCGAGGTGGAACAAAATGTGGGAAATGCGGTGATGAAGAGGTTCAGATGAAATCAATCATCTGATTTTGGGGGCATTTCCCTCCGGCGAAGTCTCAGTCCATTGACGTTTTATGTGACATTATATATGAGTATATGACTGTTAGGGGTTGTACCGTCGAGGGAGCGGAGGGGGGTTGTGAAGTATGGAAGTACCTATTAGGGGTTGAAAAGCAGATGTGTTAGGGGTGCTAATTATATGATACCGTCGACGCCATGGTGTCAGAACAGGGTGTTCGTGGACCCCTCAGACCTGTATGTTGTAGGGAAGGTTTCCCTTCTTTTGTCCATCATATTGAAATAGAATCATTTGAGTGTAAGTAACGAGGTTTAAGGCACCGGGCCGCCTCTCCCTTCCCCTCGCCGCGCGTCAACTCGCTCGAAACGCACGCACGCTCGCATCTGACAACTTTACCAAGAGCAGTTAGCGGGCCCCGTCGGGTTTTTCTCCCCGAGCCCCTCGTCGTAATATTCATACGGCTCACAATCGAAAATACACACTGAGTCAGTCGGTAACCCATAGGTTACTTGGCTGGGATCACGATTTTTGGTTCATTATCTTCTATAAAAAATGTCATACAAACGAATCGGAGCCGATCGAAAAAAAAAACCATTAAAACTCGCCCCAAACACTTGAACGTTGAATACGTTTTGACGGAGACCTATTGGCCAAAAAACGAACCCACGAATAGTGATCATTTTCACATACAACGGCTCAGTTGTTACGTTTGTACCAACAAAAATCCTTCACTACTCGTTGGAAAGATCTCGATTTAATGAATATTTTCCTGTTCACCATAGCCCTGTGACTGTACGAATAGACGGAAGAATTTAAGACTTTCATATCTCGGCTTCCCGACAACCCCCAACCCTATGCATCGGATCCGGAAGTGAACCCCCCTATGTCCTTCCCCAGCCACAGAAACATACGGGAGAGAAGTTCGATCCATTGGGCCGTTTTCGAGAATTTAAAATTGTTATAGTTCGGCTTCCCTATAAATGGCGTACATCCTCGTCTGCCTCCATGTTGCACATGAAGCACAGTTTCCTTGATCCATCCGATCTTTATTTAGGGATGGGTGAAGAGAATAACGGTACAAAAATAAAACTATTTTCCCCAACAGTATACAATTTTTTGTACAGATCGTTTTTCTGTGTTCAACATCCTCGAGAGACCCAAAAATATTCCAAATAAGTGGAAAATGTTGATATATACTGTTGATATATACTGCAGTATTTGATACTACATTATATAAAGCTAAGTAGTAGCATAAGGGTCGTTCAAGCTTCTGCGACAGTTTGGCCATTAGGGGGTGCTGCATGACGTGGTGATGCTACACCTTGTAAAGGTTTCTCAAAGTTCGTCAAGTGGGTACTGTTTGTGAGACTTTCCCCATGTTGTAGGTAAGTTAGGTGTTAGATGCCGGGTGGGTAAGTAGTTGTAGGGTGTACATCGTCCCCTGAACGGCAGAATATCGTAAGGGTAATTTTTTTGCGATTCTGAGTTATGGGTACCGTTGGGTTCGTCTTGAAAAGGCACATTGGTCTATCTATATATGATAAGCAACGCAAGTTTCTTAGGCTTTCAAAAGCAGCCTCATAGGTTTCGAATCGTAACAACCAGTTTGGTAAAATATCGTATCCACCATTCATTCAGAACGCAGCGCCACGAAACGAAAATAAATACCGTGGAAAATAATGTTCATAATCGTAAGTACCAGGAAGAACTGTATCGTATGCACCAACCGAATGCGAGCAAAATATCGTAAGCGGTAAATGGTGTACAATTCTCACGAGAACAGTGGAGATACGCTAGTTTCCCAAGAAATTCCATTCCGGCCAGACGGCAAGAATAACGTACGTGCCAAAAAGTTTTCATCTCTCCTGTAAAATTTGGAAAATGGCGCTTACGATATTCTGCCTTTCAGGGGAAGATATTGGGTGGGTAGGTAATTGTAGGGTGTACGTGGTTTGGATGGGTAGCTGTAGGCTAGATGGGATAGATGTAGGGTGAATCTTAGGTGGGTAGGTAGATAGGTAGATGTAGGATTGGTTTAGGGTGAATCTTGGGTGGCTAGGTAGTTGTAGGTTTGGTTTAGGGTGAATCTTGGGTGGGTAGGTAGATGTAGGATTGGTTTAGGGTGAATCTTGGATGAGTAGGTAGATGTAGGTATGGTTTAGGGTGAACCATGGGTGGTTAGGTAGATGTAGGATTGGTTTAGGGTGAATCTTGGGTGGGTAGGTAGAAGTAGGATTGGTTTAGGGTGAATCTTGGGTGAGTAGGTAGATGTAGGTTTGGTTTAGGGTGAACCATGGGTGGTTAGGTAGATGTAGGTTTGGTTTAGGGTGAACCATGGGTGGTTAGGTAGATGTAGGTTTGGTTTAGGGTGAATCTTGGGGGGGTAGGTAGACGATGGGTGGTAGGTAGGTGTAGAGTGGGTAGATGTGGGGTTGGCGGGTAACCTACAACTGATAACTACAAGTGATTTTATAATTGTTCTTTGTTGTTCCTTTTATAACTTTCTCGTGAATTCACAAATTCGAAATCCATTCGCCGAGTTACGTCAAATAGTTTTGCGGTTAGTTGAGCGGTTTTCCCTTCCGCCGCCCAAATAACGCCGAGTTCCAGAGTAAATATCCGTGAATCGTAGATTTTGTTTTCAGAATTTGAACGGCACGCATTTCGCCTCCTGACTAACTCGTCACGGCAATCTAAATGAGCTCCCCCCCTCCCCTCCTCCCCTCCTCGTCACCACGTATCCTTCCGCTGTAATAAAAATAAACCGTCGTCCTAAAGCTGTAAGGTGAGTATGTTTTTGAGATGGACCGACCTGTACATACCCCCCCCCCCTCCGCCATCAATACCACTCCTACAACACGTTCATCCTCTACTTTTTACCCCCCTAATTTCCCCTCTACCGCCCCTTCGGCCCATCGCCCCTTCAAGGCACTTTGGCTCGTCTTATCGTAGGTTTCTGGGTGAACGCCTCCGGAACCGTGTCCCCCCTCCCCCGTCGTCATCGCTACTACTACCCCCACCCCCGCCGCCTCCATCGCCTCCACTCCCCTCATCACGGGTGTTATCTACTCTTCCCCGCCCCCGCCGCCGCGTCACCCTCCCGTCACACCCGCTAGGTGGCACCATCGCACGACTCTAATGGAATCTCCTTTCCCTTTACCCTCAAATATCACAAATATTAATAATTTTACAAAACATCTTCTACCCGCCCGAACCAATCGCTCCGGCACCGCCCCCCCCCCCCCCATCATCGCACGCCATCATCACGTCCCTACGTCGTCATCCGACTTCTTCGCCCACATTTCATCACCTAAAACCAAAATCACTTCACTTCACCATCACCTTAATCCTTCAAATTCAACTCTAAAGCAGCAGGTTTCACAGGCGTGCGGAAACTGGGCAACAAGCACCATATGGTACCAGAGCTCTCTGGTGGTACATTTACTGTGGAAATACACGATTTCGGACTTATACCACATGGAGACTCATCGATTCAGACACTCAGTGCTACATAACTGCAGGATAATGACGGAAATTGGTGATGGTTCACTTACTCAATAACGCGAGGTTGTACGAATATCCCCCTTTTGAAGATTCATTTTGGGCCCCTGGCTCACGGTTTTTTCTTCAAAAGATGACGCCCGTTGTGGTCCACGATTTGACTATTGGGTTTTCAGTTGCTACAGTTGAATTGGAAAAAAAAATGTCGTCATTATATTTTGTTCGTGTTTTAAATTTAACCTTCATGCGTTCTCGTCAACATGAGTCACACCGGCGCTCGCACAGCTGTCAGTTGACCGCCTATGTTTTTGCAATGATTATAATAATACTGTAATTATCATACTGGTTTCTTTACTTTCCATTGCAGTAAGTACAAGGAAACTAGGATAAACACATTTTCCACCAAAAATTCGTTATTATTCAAAATAACATAGCCATTAATATGAAAATAAATTCTTGCTTACGAAAAAACACAATTGGCTTCAAAAGACCACTTGAAAAATAATTAGTTTTCTTCCTCTGAAAGCCACTAAAATTTCATCTATTAGGACGAATTCTCCTGAGCTGAACTTTCAACCCACTTTGATTCTTGTTGAAATCTGCAAGCAAAATCATCAGTCCCGTTTCATCACTATTCTAAATTCTTCAGAATTTTCACGGTTTCCTCTTTTTACGCCAATCAAAAACAATGCACCAAAAAGGGCTGAAATCTCTGCATATTTAGTAGCCTTATCATCTGCATCCATGGGTGCGGCGATCGGGTCTCCTCCATCTTCTTCATGACTGTCCATTTCTGCTAGCATTTGAGCTACCTCCTCTCCTCAGCCTTTCTGCAAAGTTTTTCCCTGAACAAAAAGAAAAAGGATTATTCGTATTTTTTTTTTTTTTTGAAAGGAGGGCAAAGAGGGCAAGAGAGGCAAGGTAGACAAATGAAGTCGCAACACTGTCGAAAAAATTATAATTTGCTTGATCGGTATCTACTTATTTTTGAATAAAATTGATTTTAGTTATATACCGATCCGGTAGATACCGATCTAGTAAATTATAATTTTTTCTACAGTGTTGCGACTTCATTGGCCTACCTTGCCTCTCTTGCCTTCTTCTTCCTTCACAAAAAAATACTAATAATATATTATAATATTAACGAAGTTATAATTTACTTACATTTAACGCTGTCGATGGAAACAGGACGTCAGAAGTCGCTGTCGATGGAAACATGACGTCAGAAGTCGCGCGGCTGTCACCTGACCTCCGTTAGTGTGTGTGTGGAGGGGGGGGGACCGCCTAACTCGACACTATCAAATTTGGATCTGTACTGAGCGTGAACAAAGAGGCTCGGAGAACTAGAGAATACATGCTCCTACCACCCCTACCAAAAATCACTGGTGAGCGCTTGATCTTTTCGATATGAAGATTGAGACAAATGAAGATTAAGAAGCAAATTGACACGAACGGTTCGCCTCCACTGCACTTTGTTTTCGAACGCGCGAAGAGACGTAACGGCGATGGAAATCGACAAGTCCTCCATCAAACTGTCTCCAAACTTTGGCCGTTATAGGAAGTATTCCTCACCCACTCTTCCCTCATATCCTGTATGGCCTTCTCCTTATTTGAACTGAAGAGGCCAAAGCGTAGAATTGCCACATATTTGGCAACGACATGTAGAACGACAAAAGGAACGAAGTTGACTGATGGTAGATTCGCGTGGTGGAATCGCCTACAGTGGACAGAGTCCGTTTGTCGAAGAGTCGAGTTCGAGCGAATTCGCCTCTTCGCGCGAAAACGCTTCCTCTGGACGAACGGCCTAAATTAGCTCTTGGGAGCTCAGTTCGCCCCGTTCAAATGGCGCGACCTAATTGGTAGGATCCGTCTCTAATGTTTGATAAGCTTAATGACCTCCGAAGAAGAAACTCCACTTCCTCTTTAGGGTGAGCCTTGAGGTGTCTAGGGTATCAATGTCCTTTGTTAGCCAGCGCCAGAGATGAGCTGAATATAACAGGTAACTTCACGAATATTACAAAACAATACTTTCTATAGAACGATAAACCTTAGAACGATCAAAAGTCGTCCAGAGGTTGAAAACTTCGGGAGTTTTTCATTGGTTTTTCTTATGGTAATGTCATGGAAGCTTGGCATAAAGAGGTGGATTTTCATGGATTTTCATGCCTCGAATATTTTTGTGGACCTGTCAATTTACAATGTGATGTAGGAATTGAATGATATATCTCTTGAACGGAAATTGGCGATTAATAATGAATAATTAACGATCAATTATTGATGTTGTGTTGCAGTGGTAGCAGAGTTAGACGGCGTTCCGTCTGACGAGACGTGCACGTCGGGAGGCGACAACTCCAATCCTGGGAGCTGCGTCGGTGTCGAGGAAGATCAAGCGCGGCTCAGGCTCAAAAGGAAGCTCCAAAGGAACCGCACGTCCTTCACCAATGAGCAGATCGACAGTTTAGAAAAAGGTTCGTACTCTACCGCCCATCATCATCATCATCCTCGAATTATTCACATTATCGAATTTATAACTACTTGGGTAGTTGTGAGCATTGACAACAGCCGGTATCTTGCATGAAGGAGTCCTCATAATTTAAATGTTTCACTTCTAAGTATATCGCGGTTATTTACACAAGACAACTTCAAATCAGACACAAAATATAGAGACGATTAATTGAAATTAATCAGTAACATAACAATTAATTAATTCATTGAAATCCTAATTCAAGTGTTATAACAATACCTAACATTATAATATAGTGGGGTTGGTGCGAAAACCACTCCAATTTTTGTTCAAAATGAGTCCCAGGAGACAGTTTTCAACCTATTATTCACTGGAAAAAATCTCCAAGTCCCCCTTCAAGCGATTTTAGCACTGCTTGAAAAAATTGGTTAACCCAAGTCCAGTAGTTAGTGCTGCTAAGTGCCAGAAATACCTACGTCCATCAGATGGACTTGGGTAGTTGTTCTTTTTTTTTTAATTTCAACAGAGATGGTAACCAAGTGGGATTTAGGTAGTATCACTTCTTAATGGTTTTGACCAGCTGATCCCCAAGTGGGACTTGGGTATTATTGCTTGTAATACATTTGTTCAGCTGGGTGATTAAGGTTATTCTCATCATTTTTTCCGTGATGCCTAAGTGATTTTCAGGAAGTGCCTTCCAAGTTTTATTATTTGTGGTTCCGTTTCAAGATTTTATCATGGAACGGTACAATAATTTAACAAGTAGAAGAGAACTGATCTTACACTTCATTATTATTATTCGTTTTAAACTTGAATCATTGGTTTTTTTCTATATTTTCTAACTAAAAGTAAAAAATACCCAAATCCATGATTTTGAGAAAGTGAGGTACCTACCCAAGTCCAGCTAGACCTATTTTTTTAAATGTAATACGTCATGTCACAGCAAAGTTCAGGTTAATGCGTTGCAGAATATAGTATTGTATATGGTAAGTGTTATTATGAATCAGCACATTAAATAATTCCATGTATTGGATTATTCCGACAACCTCAAACTTTAAATTTGAGTTTTCCTCGAAACTGAAATGGTGGACTTGAGTAGTTTTCGCACTAACCCCACGGTATGATGTTTCGAAAATGATACCCCACCGTTGGATTTGAATAATTTCTAATCGGCTCCGCTGTGTGGTACTGCGCCGTTATGTTCACAAAGAGTGACAATTCATACTGGAAACTCTTAGCTGGAATTTGGAACGCTCCATGTGCAAGTAGACTATAATGCTGAATGTGTAACGATATTTATATTACAGTTTGAAGGTATTTATATTACACTTACACCATCACTTTGTACTAGATGTACCTAGATTTGGAGTACGTAATGAAAAGTTAGAGTGGTGGAAGTGCCAATCGTATTACAAATAAAGCAATTTTAAGTAGGTAACTTCTTTCATAGGGCAAATTCAAAATTTTCAATCAAGAAGAATTAGTGTCCATATTTTTATCTAATCGTTTGCCTTTTGCCTTTCAGAATTCGAAAGGACCCACTACCCTGACGTGTTTGCACGGGAAAGGCTAGCAGCCAAGATCGGTCTCCCTGAAGCCAGGATACAGGTAAAAATGCCCGGAATCTACTGTCATTTTAAATACCAGACTGCTGTCCAGAAAACATCACCCTACCCATCACAAGGGCTCCTTGAGAGTGAATTTGATAGGGATGGGTATCGACCATCAAAACGTCGATTAGTCGATTAATCATCGCTAAAAACGTATATCGATTCTATTTAGGTGAATTCTAGCAGAAAAGTCGAAACTGTAGAAAGATATATCTTATATATAGGAAAACGTCGATATTAACACGGATCCAGTTTTTACGGGAGTGAATCGGTTTGGAAGAGCGTGGTCGTCCTGTCCCGTCCCATGACTCATCAGCTAGTCTCCGCACAGTCCCCCCACTATTCATAGTAATAATACGTGAGTGGCTCTGTATAAAATTATACTTGAGACACTTGAAATTATACTTCAGACTCCCACTGCGGGAGGTCGAGGCCAAAAAAAAACCAACGTCGCTTATTTAGACTTGATCTAACCTAGCTATAATGCATTGAATTGTTAGTGGTATCTTATTATACTGTGTCTTTTGCCAATTGTACCTGATGATGATATCGAGTGGTTTCACTGCTTAGGTCTGGTTCTCAAACAGACGAGCCAAATGGCGGAGAGAGGAGAAGCTTCGGAACCAGCGACGCGGCGGAGACCAGACCAGCGTGTCGTCGGAAGGACCTTCGTCGCCAGCCAGAATATCAAACTTCACCTCCAACGCCGTCTACCCCGCCATCCCCACTCCCATCACCATGAACGATTCCTACAGGTACGAGTAAGTTCATTTCACAATCACTTTTTTTTAATCGATAGAGTCGATGTTTCATAAGGAAGTTCGAGGTCAGGCAAATGCGGTTTCAAGAGTCTCCATGGTTTTCTGAGAGCCTCCATTTCGGAGCATTTCAGATCTCAGGTGAGGCAGCGAGTGGGGTTGGAAAAGGTTGTACCTCATGCTGAGGCCTTGGGACAAATGTTTTACAGAAGCTGAGTGTGGCTGAGGCGAAATACCGTTGCTTCACAGCCTCAAGATGGTTTGAAGACACGCTTGAGTCGTTGTTTTTGGAAGTAACTGACAATATTTTAAAACATCGATTATCAGCAACGTCCTATTGCAGCAAGACGCCTATTGTGTTACTGCCCAGGTGTAAAATATCAAGTAGACATTGCAATTTGAAAGGTAGAACAGATCATACTGCTGATTAAATTGAATTTTGACAGTGTACTCGTATATCCAACTGTCCAGCGTTTTGCAATATCAAGTAGACATTGCAATTTGAAAGGTAGAACAGATCATACTGCTGATTAAATTGAATTTTGACAGTGTACTCGTATATCCAACTGTCCAGCGTTTTGAGAAATTGCGTCACAGTATTACTGTTATGACTTCTTCCTACTCTCAGTACCATTCACACTGTTACACTACCTGATGCACGGACCACCCTTGGGCACAGAGATTGGCCTTGTCCTCCATTATGTCCCATTAGCTGAAGCGTTCTACAAATACTAATGGTAGTTCAAAGTAACTGTCTACAATCTCCAAAGTCTCTCTGTCTCCACTTCCTAATTTCTCAAAGTGATTTCGACTGTAGTAGGCTAATCAGTGAATTAAGTAGGTATCAAGTACACCATTACATTTAGTCATTGTATGATTTGACTGAGTGCAGACAAACAGCCACCCATATGACTCGCCTGGGCAACGTTATCACTCAAACCCTAACTGACCTTTGCAATCGCCATCAAACCAAAAGCAATACTACCCAATAGAACTTGTATCGTTAAGATATACTGTGTTTGAGGATTTGTCCGAATTGATGGTTTTATTACGATACGCATTGGACTAAGTACATAAATTTACATGTTCACCAACTCATGAGATCATTTGTTTCAGCAGCACCATGTCGGGTTTCACGATGATTGGGAGCGGAGGTATGAGTCCGACCGGAGGTCCGGCGGCTTGCCTTCAGCAGCGGACGGACTACTGCATGGCGAGGAACTACGACCCGCTGGCTCTCCACTCTTATCCCGGTCCACGCCATTCACCATGCAGCCCTAACCAGACGCCTGCCTACCAGTCGCAGTACTCCTCCAACACTGTCACATCGACAGGTAGGACACACTGAAATGCTTTTCTCTGTTGCGCAAAACAACTGCGATGAGGAATATGAATGTAGCATTGTGAATCTGGCATATCTAGAACAACATTAACGCTATAGGCTACACTGCTTTGCTACAAATCAATACACTCTTATGGGGAGCCCAAAACAGAAGTGGTCAACTGATGATTGACACTGAAGTCATACTAACAGGATCTTATTGATGTCTACCCGCACACTCTACTTTTGTGTGAGGAGGCGTTGAATTAAGCTGTGTGAGAGGCTAGTTTACCACCTTCATTATTACAGTTGATAAATCAACGTGAGCCAGTGACGTATATCAATTGAGGAAGATCTATGTGGCCAACTCTCATATGATTCTTTGTTGAAGTTTAGAGCTCGAGATGAAGTGTTAAAACATTTTCTAAAACTGAGGTTTACTCAGGTACACTGCAGTCCAAATAGAAAGAAGACTCCAATCCTCTTGGGAGAGCCACAATCCTCTTTTACTGGCATCGTCAAAATCAGAGAATCCTAAGCAATTCAGTATTTTTGTTGACACAAATACATTTTATACACTCTGACAAGCCACGTCAATATCTAATTTCGCCTTTCCGATTTCAACGCTGGTTGTGGGCTCTAACCATTAATAAAATGTCTTCGTGGTCCAGGGTCTGATTGCTGGTCAGGTAGTTTTGGCCAGCCCACCAGCTTCACTATGTTCCACCAGTAAAGCAATCCAATTACATGATACCACATGTGCTGGCTGCAGACATCACTGTTGCAATCCCGCTCTTTGATTCGGGCTCAAGAGCCCTTTCCCGCTAGATTTTCGCTGAAGGAAGTAGAAGCAGGACATTAGTCATTCATAGCGTGTACCTACTTGCAATACGAATGAGTGACGGGATCAAACTATTACTCTGCATCTGAGATGGTGGTGACCCTCTACAAGTGTCAATGTGCGTCTTAAATGAGCCCATTCTAATAATACCATAATAATAACGATCAATTTTAGGGTTCGCTGTGGTAGTGAACGATTTCTCCCCACCAGCAATCTAAATGCCTCTTATTATACCAGTTGAACTTCACCTGAGTAATTACACCCAGTTAGAGCCATCAATATATAGTCAGGTTGTTCGCTTGAGCTTTCTGTTGGTTATCACAGTCGAAAATAACAAGCTGTTGAAAAAACATCATCTTACCAATGAATCGATCTTATTTTAAAATGACCAACCCTTACTTACGTTGAGCTGACCCAAGACCTTCTAAAAACGCTAGACATTTATCATCTGTGGATTTGGTGCTGTATATTACGTATAATATTATACTACTTTATTGCTTGACTCTAATGCAATGGTTTTGAAATGTACTAAATCATCTGCTCAAAAATCATCGATACAAATTCGTTTAGGGGCATTCTGAATTCAATCCAAGATTTCGAATGCCGCGAAAAATCGGAAACAAAAGCAGTGTCTCTACAATGAAGAAAGGTAATAGGTAAATTTATAATTTCATATTTTTCAAGGAACAAAAAATTGTTTAAATTTTGGTTTTTGAGATCCAACAATTTTGAAAACAGTACGTATTGTGTAGTGTGCGTTATTTAGAAAATACGCTCATTCGGTTATGCAGTACAGTTCGTTCTTTTTCAACTCTTTAGTAGATACTTTTATTTTTGGTCTTTCAAAATAAAGTATACTTAGGTTAGCAATAATTTTTTTTTATCGTTTTAGTAAAGTTTTCAAATATGTGAAAGTAACGAAAAGATCTGTCAAAGGTCAAAGAAACTTTAATTGAAAACTGTACACGGTTTTGCAAAACAGAAACAATCTAATTGGATATTCCTTCATTTTCCAAGAACAAATTAGGCGTTGGCAGTTGCCATGAATGGAGGAAGACTTTTGAACGAATAACTTGGCAATTTCAATTCCGAATAACGGATTCATTCAAACAAATAATTATTATCCATGTAGGTAACAACATTCCTACAGAACTCCAAGAGCGCCGTAGTTGTAATGCACTGCTATGCGTATAAGAATTGCGGGTTTGAGTTAACCGGCCGAAGGCGGCAGTTTTTAGTGTCTGCGACTCTATTTCTCCATGTTTATAAAAAACTATTGATGAACTGAATGGAGAATTATTGAAATTATGTTAATCCTAACTTAATAGAGATGGTGTTTTCGACTGTGCTGTGATATCTGTGAATTCAAAGCGGGATGTAACGAGAGCAATATTGTGGACGAGTTGTCTGCCTACAAATGTCAAGCTTATAAATACAATACGGCCCTATGCATGCCTTGTATACGATTCCATGTTTCAACATGTTTTAGAAATAATTTTCCCGATCACTTTCTATCGTTGAGTATAGAATGGGAAGGGGGAGGGGGGAGTTAGAACTGCCACTAAAGGTCTGTTCCTATAACAATATCATGAACTGATTTATAACTATTTGCAATCCAGCACTGCGTAATTAATACTGAAAAAAATGATTATTCAATCATAGTAGCATTAACACCCTTATTATAGCGTGTTTGTATATTTCTTGTTGCAGGACTCATATCGCCTGGCGTATCAGTGCCAATCGCAGTGCCCGGCCAGAGCCCCGAGATGTCTGTCCAGTACTGGCCTCGCCTCCAGTGACCATGGTAACTCCTTCGAGTGACCATGGCAACCCCTGCAAGTGACCATAGTGACCCATCCAGTCACCACGGTCACCCCTCCGAACCTCCACATCATCCCACTTCACCACTCTGTAATTTTAAACAATATTCCTGTACGACCGAACTTCCTCTTCAGTCCATCTGAATGTTGATTTAATTAACCGAGTCATGGGTGAGTGAAAATAGTTGTTTGCGGAGTTTAGTGAATTTGCTCAAAGCTATTATTAGAAAAAAAATTTAAAATAGCTGGAGATGGCTTTTTTCCAAGTTCTATGGAATATACAGATAACGTACAGCAAGCTATAAATGTAATATTTTCCCCCCCATTTTTCACATCATTTTCTTCAAATACGAGTATGTGTCATAGAAGCTAGTTATTGAGATTGTGTGTATTATAATTAATCATTAACGGATGCAATAAACTCTGTAAACTCTAATTAGGTTGTTATTAAGAGCTTAACTCTCGTGGGCTACTGAAGCGCTTGTAGTCCCATTGTTGTGTATTGTAAGACCATCTGTTTCTAGGTTGAAATGGTACAAGTTCCGATAACTGCACCACCTGGCGGGATTCCGCATTTGGTTCACGTAAAGGATCATTTAGGATCCCACACAACTTATTTAAACAGTCAAGCATGTACTCACTACGTGAGGAGTGAGCCGATTGAAAATTGAACTTTAGAAGCAACTGAAATTGGAAAAACCAAAAGAGCTAAGCCTTATTTGTCTAATCGACACGTGATAAGAGGTACACGTACGAATTATTGTGGGTGCTCTTCAAAATTTTCTATTTCGTGACCATCCTAAGACATCAACCGGGCGTCCCCCACTCTGCTACTCTTTGCCTCACACATTACCTGTCCTGTTCATCAACACCTATTATGGTGGGGTTGTGTTCGACTGGCGGGCAGTTGATGTTTTTGGGTTGTACAATACACAGAACTGATTGGCCTTTCCTACTTAACAGCCGAAAATCTCAGTCATTTTTTTGTACGAAACCGAATTATTTTCTATGCGGAGCTGTAGGTGTTATCAAACTTGAAACTGTAATACGTATTTAATCTAAATTTTTAATCATTCGTGTATTTGTATTTTTATTATTCTTCAATCCCGTTACAAATTTGCACACAAAAAAAAATGAACACAGTACGCACAACTTTGAAACTCCGAAACTTGATCGAATATTTAGCGCCAAAAGATTTCAAAAGTGATTTGCACTTTACGTGAAAGACGAGGGGCTACTTTCCTCCTACATCGAAATTCAAAAATCTATTCGTCCGACAGTTTCACAGTCAACTTGACGAAACTTGAAAAAATGTACTTATCAGAGTTCGGCCTCCATTAGACACAGGGAGAGGAAGGCTCTACTAACGACAAACTTCCCTGTGTACCTAACCGTACCTAACTCTTCCCAGCCTAAGGATCCCTTGAAAAATGGATGGAGGAACTTGGCTAGTTCTAAATGAGAGTACCTGATAGGAGTCAATCCCGGATGAGGTCAACTGTTCGTAATATCCATAATCGCTGACTACGAGTACTCCTACGGACGAGCTAAATTCAAGCTTAGCTCCTGTGGTTTTTCCATACCGGTCCCTATTCTCACCCCGTTTTATTCACTAATTAAAAAACGAATGATCAATTTGATCCCATGAAAGCGATTTGACAGTACAAAAAACAACATGTCTTCTTATACAAGTGGAGATGGCCAATATACGAACGAGGTTACAAATATGCCGGAGGCTCTACATCAAAATAGTTCTCATGAATCGTACCTAAACGGTCTTAGCAAGTAAACAATAACATTTTGATCACTTCATTGATTGCCATTTTTAAAGCATTTTTTTTTCTTTTTTTTTGTGTTCATTCATTTGCTTAGTACCAAGTGCAATCTTGCCTCCGAATCAATGTTTGAATGATGGTGCCATCTAAAATTTTACATAATTAGAGTGGTGAAAGTTGAATACGATGAAGGACCGAACTAAATTTAGGTATTTACCTATTTCTAAGATGAAAATGAGCTTTATTCACTATTTAAATTAAAATAGTTGGAAGGTTGAGATATCATCTGATACCTGTGCCCCACCCCTGTTATTTCCATCAAGTTTACCCTGATTGTAAATATTTAATTATAAATATATATCTCAATAGTGTTGTAATTTAATAACGCGTATTTATAGTTCTATAGAAAAATTACAATATGTACCTACCTATTTAATTGCCGAATACGAAGCATCACATGTGATTGTGATTTCCAGAAAACAAATCGAAAATTGCTTCTTCATGTTCGACCGCATTCAAAATCGAATACGTTGGTGTCAATATCAGAAATATCAGAATTATTGTCTGAGTGTTGTGGTATTTTTAAAAAAAGAAAAATTTTGTCCGAAGTAGGAACAAATTATAAACCCCGTTTTAGCAAATTTTGAGTGTTCTATGTGTTTATTTTAAGCAATCTAGTTCAGATAAGTTATTTTTACATCCTCAGCATTTCTAGCTCTAGTTGCTCTTGGAACCAAAAAAGTAACAGTTTTTGAAACTATTCAACTCCGTTTGTCAATGAATCCATACGTCATAGATGGTGCTTCAATACCTACAAGATTACAGGTGAGTAATGTGTTTCATCAATACTCGGGGGTCGGGTTAAGAATTTCTGCGTAGCAGATGTGTCGTTTTTACCGTCAGCTTTAACAATTCTTTGTACCTACGTTTTCTCACGCTACAAATAAGAAAAAACCAAATATACAAGTTCGCCTATTAAACCTTCAAAATTTGATACCAGCAAATTTGATCACGTGTAAATAATTGGTTTTTATGTAATTTATCTTTTTTTTTCTTTTGTCAGTTGATATTCTGTGCCAACCGGTATTGAGAACGATGAAACTCATTAGTCCTAGTGCGGATATTTCTGCTTCATACAAGTTGCTAGCTCGAAACACAGCTGGGCACCATATATATAATTTGTATATAATGCATATTAATTAAATGATATACCTATTTATGTGTGTTCTGTACAAAACTATTTGGAATGAGTTCATTGATGCTATGTGTGCATTTATTTAATTAAAAATCATTGTTCATCTACTAGATTGTTCTCTGTATTTTATCAACAACCGTCCCTTCGGAAACTTGACGTTTATTTGAAAGCGCGGGGTCTCATGAAACAAAAAAAAACTACGACAGTGAATAGCAGGGAATTTCATTGATTTCAGTCAATACAGAATTTCAATGATGGAAGTCAATAGAAGAGCGGTAGAGTGGAGTTGACAGAGGGGACTGGCGAGGAGGAGGATTGAATGAGTTGTTAGTAAAGAAGAGGATGAAGAAGAAAGACGTTTATTAGCGAAACATAAGCGTACAATTGACAGCGATATAAATATCAAATAAACATTTCGGCATGGTTGCCAGACGACAATGTAGAGCGTAGCGTAGCGTGGCTCTGGTCATGGGGGTACCGCACTCAATTCAACCCCCCAAAATACACACTTCCTAACTCTCTCACAGTAAAAGTGAACAAGTGAAGCAGATCTTAGCAAGCTGTTTGTTCGAAGGAATTGTATGATATTATTTATTTTCTAAAATTATTTTGTTAGAGATGAATAATTCATAAAATTCCCTTGCAAACAGCCTGTATCAGACAGCCGTTGTGGTCCTGTGTGGATCTGGATGTTTTAATGCGTTTCAGAGTTGGAAATGAGCGTTCTACAGACGCAGTAGTAATTGGAATACCTAGTCAAAATGAGTTTTGCTAGTCGAAAAACTTCAGGTAAGTTTCAATGGCATTTCGGTAAGACGCGAAACCAGTTCATGAATTTCCTTACCACCAAACTCCGCATCTTTGTATAGGATGGTTAATTCATTTTCCAGCCCTATTGAGTCAAATCTCTTATAGATTGAAACAAGACAGTTGAAAGCTGCCTGAGGAAAACTATTCTGGAATATTCCAAATTTTCCAGAATCCAGGAAAGAGACAAAACTGAAAGTTTTACAATTCGCGGGCGAGTGTAATCTGCGCCCAAGCGCGGTGGACCGAGGGTCAGACTGTCTTTTCTCAATGTAAACTGCGCCCAGCCCTCTAATCGCTCCTCAATGGGCGTTGTAATCTGCGCCCAGCCCCAGGGGTCTATCAGTTTTCCAAGTGAACGGGTAACGGGTAGTGGAATGAATGGCTACTTTTAACTAGTTCCTTGGGTTTATCCCCCAATCAACTGATTAGTACCATATAGATTAGTCGAACATATAGATCGAGTGTACGGGGTTGCGGAATAAAAACATCCCCCAATCAACTGATTAGTACCATATAGATTAGTCGGACGTATAGATCAAGTTGACAGGGTTGAGGAATAAAAACATACTCTTAATAAAATTTGGTGGAATGAACTGCTACTTTTAACTGATTCCTTGGGCTCATTTCACAGTGAGGAGATCACGAGTATGAGTGCATCCTGGGCGCAGTATGCATCGGCTACTCCGGATTCGCGAACCGTTCAGAAATTTTATCAACGTTTTTTATTTGTTGAAACTTCCTTTTCATCAGAGTATTTCATTGAGTAAGTTTGAACCAAATTGGCGTTCAGTTCGCATATCTTTCAAAGCCACTAAGAATGAATCTATTTTTAGTCCGATACCTACCTCTCCTACGTGTTCTACACTTAATTTCCGACCAAAATTGTCTTGTAGACCTTTTGTTTAAATCCACTCAAAATCCGACTTTTCCAATGATATTTTAGCTAGAGGATACCGTTTTCCTGCCTCTTTAATGCTTAGCAAAATTTATGTAGGTGGAAATGAGGAGTGAAAAGGGAGTCTGAAAAGTGAATTTTGTCAAAGTATCAAAATCATCTGATTTGTAAACACTGGGTAATCTTGATAATTCTTATAGCAGATTTGTGAAGGTGTGCTTAAAAAATGCGCCAAAAGTTCAGCTTTCTAACGGACTCATCAAAAATGTTTTTGCTGTTGAATTAGGAGAGAAAATGAGGTTTGAATGCGAACAAAAATGGTTTTTTTGGCTACATCTTGGGATTTTCATGAAAAATGTACCCTTGGTGAACTAGCATTTTTTTTCATAGGTGTAGTTCCTTCTGTTAAATTCAGAATTTACTTTAGGGAGAATTATGCGAGAGGAGTGGAAGTTTCCAGTGAAAGCGGAAATAAAAACGTGTTTATTCCTCATTTTCGAACAAAAAACATTAACACAGGATTGAAAAAGGTACAACTGAGTGATATTTTTCACGTGAAATTGATTACAATTCTTAGGAGTGAAGTTGGATATCTCATATTTGTATTCAGAATAATATTCAAAATACGATTCTGCATTATGTGGACCTCTCTAATATAAGATCTACTAGCACTACCCCAAAGAATAATACCATATATTATTATTGAAAAGAATAAGCAGTTTTTAGTTGCTTTAGCGACAAATAACCACGGATCTCCTTGAAAACGTAGAATATTTTACGCATTCTTGCTATGAGGAAGTCAATGTGCTTCTTGAAATTCAAGTGATCATCAATGAGCACCCCTAGATATTTACTGTGATCATTATACGGAAGAGAAGGACAATCACAGTTTGATGGAATTTCGGGGTACGGTACTGAGGGAAACGCCTATTTCCTATTGAAACTCGAAGCACTGAAGTTTCATCAATATTCAAACATAACTTATTTATACCAAACCAGTGCTTAATTTGGAAAAGTATAAGTTTTACTTGATAAATTTAACCCTGAACTTTTCCATATATATATTATATTACAATGGCTGAATAATCAGCGAAACAAAACATTTTTCCATCTATGTCATTAATGTATAGAAGAAATAAAATTGCGGCTAATACAGTACCTTGGGGTACACCTTGGTGAATTGCCGTTTTAATACTTATAGAAACAACTCTAGTAGACTGGGGACAATGAAGAAGATACGACCTGAACAGGTCCAGAGGCAAACTACGGATCCCACAGGAGTTTCTTCAGTGAAATTTGGTGATTAACCGAATCAAAATTCATTGATTCGTCATAATGACGGACGCGCTAATTTTCGTAATTCTGATATGAAATGTGTGACATTTTCTCCTTCGTGTTGTTTCCTGGTGAATCATGTCGACTCAGAATCACCAAAGAAGCGAGACGAGCTTTCAGCTGTTCGAACGTTATGGGTTGTATAATCTGCCGGCTACAATGAGCTTTTAAGCAAGCTGAAATGTTTTGGTGTCAACTTAAGAGACAAAAGCAGTAGCTTTCTTTGTTTCCAGAACATTTCGCATAGAAACATAAGCTCTTAGTCGGTCTAGATAATCGTCGAACGATTCTGCGGACTAGTCGTATTTATCGAAACGCCCAAAATCTCGACCCGTTTGACAATATTTAAAAGAAATAGTTCAGTAATGGCCCCCACCCGCCACTATGTGATTACCCCCACCCTCTGTGTATTTCTTCATCTATTAGATCTATTAGTCCCGATCGGCCGAAAACCTAGTGTTTCCGTCCAAATTTGGGATCTTAAGGGGTTCAAAATGAATTTGGAAATTGTCAAACCGTCACACCTCGAAAGTTTCAAATGGTGCGGTTTTAGGTTGGAAGTTTTAGGTCTAAATTTGAATAGATCGACCATTGAATGGATTCGGCCGTTTGACTTCGGGAGGCACAAGTACCTAAAAACCCCAGAATTTTGTAAATACCAATTAATTCTTAATTGTTTGTCTTGAATATAAATGTTTAATTTATCGTTTACATAAATAAATTAAAAACCACCACTGAGCTAGTTACTGATGATTTTTTTCGATGTCCCATCGATATGCGTGAATGACGTCAAAGTGTTGGGGTTGCGCCCCTTGCACAATTTTCATAACCCAATTTTACCAATTTTACCGACTGGCTCCATCATTTGATTCCGACTTAACTCGAGCAACAACTTGGCTCGCCAACAGGTGGAGGTCATTAATTGGTGAGTAATCACAAGTACCCGAGTAAACCGCCGGATCGAACGGTGTCAACGCCGGCGAATGGACGATGGCGGGGGTAATTCAGTGTTCACAACCGCTCGAGCATAATTCCGCACTTCCTTCCGGTACCTGCTACCGCGCGCGCCAGTTTCGACGCTCGCCACGATCGGAATGCAGCCCATCAAAGCCGCTCTCCTCTTCTTCAACGGTCTCTTCTTCGTGAGTACTCGTGCTATGTATAGTATTTTATATATATTTTATATAAAATAATAAAATCTACAAATAACGGTGGGAGGTTACAGTTGGGGTATACCCAAAATTTTCATCAATCAACTGTAACCTCCCACCGTTATTTGTTGATTTTATTATTTTAGACAGATTATTTATGTTGAGTAATGAAGAACAGCCCAACGGGAAAAAGAGTAGGCCATCAAAGAATAGTCAAGATTGTAGGAAACAGAAAATAAAGTACGAGTATATTAAGGGCCAATAACGATTAAACATACAAGCACTACTTCGTAAAAACTCTATATCGATGAGACGCAATCATCACAATAGGCACATAGGTATTACCAGTGTAAGCAACAGAAACGACAAGGCACCCTAAAATGTTCAATGGTTCACCATTGGCCATAGAAAGGCCCGAATGGCAATTTTGAGAAAAATGCCGAGTAAACATCCTGCGGAATGATTGAAGGTGCTGATCCAGTTCGACACGTTGAGACTAGCATTTCATCAATCTCCAGTCTTACGCCTCGCAGTACACTATAAATCCTGCCAGCAAAACCTCTCTTGTACGTGCAAAACAGTTCAACGGGCGAAACAATGAAATATCTAGTGATGCATATTATGTACCACTAGATATTTTATTGTCCCTCAACTTGAGGAATATCCTCGGTAGAAAACAGCTGAGAACGGCTTGATTACTTTGCACTCGTTCAGTCACAACTGATATATGGGATAGTCGCCTGGGGGGGGGGGACGGTTCGTACAGGTTCGTGCTTCATGTCTGAGGAAAATCCTCCATGGAAGTACTGCTATAGCGCTCAGGAACGTTGTGATTATGTGGTCCCCAAAATGAACACTACGATGGGACAAAAGTGTTGGATGTATTATTGTCCTGAATTAATAAATGCTATCCAAGAATTAGAAAGTTAGTGTTGACTTTGAATCAAGGACTGACTCCTTTGCGCGGAACTCCCGTTGCAAGAATCGGAAGTGTGGGTTTCTCGGTTATATTTTGGTAACTTTGACGGAAGAACGTTGCCGGTAATTTGAAGCGGTGTGTTTATTACTAGTCGTAAAGTTGTAGATTACTTTCATTATTGCGACTCGTAATAATGAAAATAATCTAAAACTGCCGAGTGCATTTTTTACGTTTCTTTTCCTTGTCCTCCAGATCCTCAAAACAACTTATTCTCGGTCTTTGGTCCTTATTCTTGTCATGTTCGCGAGTCCCGGATATTTTCGGCTCAGATTGACGGAACTAAATCATCGGTTATAATCCTGATCACTTGAATGTTGATCTCCTCTTCCGCCGTAAAGCTCTGCAATTAGTGCTGCAATTGCGTAGTCGTGCAATTTCCTTCAGCTCAATTTCGTAGTCGCCTTTACATTCTCTAAGCCTTTAAACAGCATGGGAAATTCCTTGTACGTGTCAACCGTTTGGTTAAAAACGTAGAATCGTTTGATGAAGTTCAGTCCCAAACAGCCTTTCCGATTTCTACATCAACTGAAATATAAACTTTTTCAGTAATTTCAGTCTTTTTGTACCTCAATCTGAGATAAGCAAGCAGACCATCTTTTTGTCATAACAGCTCCTCGTGGTGACGCTGGGCCACCTTAGCCTTTTCTAGATTTAACTGCAAGTCCTATTGTAATCTATCGCTTGCCGTCGTATCCCTCATCGTTATAATAATATAACTAAATTTAAAGACAATTTTCGTGTTCCTTAGGTATTTTCGAAAAATTTCACTACAGTTATTCGTTTTGCGTGAAACGGAGTCGAACCATGCCGATTTTGAATTTTTTGTTTTGAATTTTTGAAAAATTTTGAATTTCGTCTGTCTGTTTGTTTGTTTGTCCTTCAATCACGCAAAAACGGCTCAATGGATCGAACGCTTCTCCCATATTTGAATGTTTCCGTGATCGGGGAAGGACATAGGAGTTCACTTCCGGATCCGATGCATAGGAGTGGGGATATGTAGGGAAGCCGAAATATAACAGAGGTAGATGGACACACCCCGAGTTCTGGCCGTCAGCTAGTCAGAACTAGGAGGATTAGATCGTCTTCCAGATGGTCCCATTCGCATGTGCTAGCAAGACAATGCAGGTCGGTGATAATTTGGATGATGCAACACTTCCCTCGTCGGAACCCGTCGGCGGACGTAAATTGCAATAACCGGATGTAAAAGCGGACGATAATTTGAACAAGAACGAGAATCGATTTATGTTGTTAGGAACACAGAAACACCGAACACAAAACATAGAACGTATAAGATAGATAAATAAGAGAAATAATGCACAAGGTTCAAGTACCGAAATTAGACTGCGAACTTTATTAGTTACGGGAATTTCAGGACAACAAAAGCGTTGCCAATCTAAATCACCTGGTGATGATCCCAACAATATGAAAAAAAGTATAAGAACCAGGAAAAAAGTCAGAATAATAATTTTGTAGTTCACATGACTGAACGTATGGCTGAGTGCTAGTGGCATTCGTCAACAGAGATAGAAGACGGGAGATGCGTGACGTCAAATTCATCAGACTTGTAGGTAGGTAAGCCGTACCCACAACATCTCGCCAACAAAGCACCTGTTCTGTATCATATATATATGGGCCTGACTTTCTGTATCACTCACCAGATCACTCGTGTACGTTCAAAACACCACATGCAAAAATAATAAGTTAGGAAATTTTCCGCTGCCACCATGTTTTATTACTATAGTCGTAATACTCGTAATGAAAATAATCTACAACTTTCGAGTACCTACGTTTCGGTTCATTACTTTTACAGACAACACGTGATTAACCATGGAAATTTTAACTTGAAGTAGAATGTGGACCAATTTCTCCATTCATTGGTCATTATACCAAATTTGCCTGTGTGTTTTTGTTGACTCGGAAGGACGAAATTTTCAATAAAATTGTTGAATACGGAGCACTCGTCGCAGTTCATTTTGGCGCTAACATCTCACGTCTACCAGCATATAAAAATGATACATTTTTGTTGTTCTATAATAATTAATGTATACAGATAGAGTTAACCATTCCTCGAAATCCGTCCTAGAATGGAGCAGCGAAGATTTGATAGAAGTCAATTTGGCGTTGCTGCACGATGTATGATTACAGAATCGGGAATTAATTCTGGAACTCCGCTAGTCAAACGTACGAGAACGTTTATTCTCCAAAATTTACAGCTGTAGTATGGTATGTACATTCCGCAAATCTTTATAAATGACTTGTTTTTGGCTCAACTGCGCAAGGTTGATGCCAGAAGCCACTCTATTATGTTCATGCTAGTATACACTCAGAATGGCTAGAATGTCTCCGCCAGACGTCTAATTTTCGACGAGCGACCTAAGAAGAGATGTGTTTATGAAATTAATTCGAGTCCTGAACGCCAGTCTACAGCGGAGCTGGATCGTCCCGAATCTCCCCCAAAGAAAGCTAAGCCGCCGGAACTTATGAGCGACGAAGATGTAATCAGCTGACTGATGACCGGGAACCAAGAAGAGACTAAGTTGTTGTACGTTTGCTTTCTATAGACTCAAAGATAAAGACTGATGGCAACTGTGAGTGCGGGATTCTTGCCTTTGGAGATTTTGCAAACCTATGAGAAAGCCATTAAGGACTCTGAGCGGATTGAAGCTATTCGGGAAGAACTAGAAAACATGGAAAAGAACGGAACTTAGGAATATGTTTCTGCTCCCAAGGACTTAAAAACCGTAGATTCCAAGTGGGGTTTCCGGAAGGTCTGCGGCGAAAAAACCATCAAATCTTGTCAATTCGTGCAAGACTGCAGTAGCTCGACTGGGTACGTTGAGGCTGCTGTTAGCTCTCGCAATGGACCGAGACATGAAACAACTGTGACAGATGGGTTTTAGGAATGCATTTCTTAACGGTACTTTTAAGACACCTGTTAACATGCCCCCCCCCCCCCCCCACCAAAGGACTTGTCAAGGCTTGTAGTACTACCAGCACGCAGATGCTGGAATGACTGTCTCAAAGAGGAACTTCAAAAAATCTGATTTACTCGAAGCCTAGTTGATCCATGTCTGCATGTCATGGTCGATATTCATATATGAATACCATATACTAGCTTGGGTAGATGCAATTTTTATAATTACGAGTAATCTTGATTTATTGCCTCAAATTTGTATATTTACCAATAATGATATCTTCCCGTAGATGGGGGGCGGAGGCTTGTTAGGACTGGCGCTTTGGGTTGGCTTCAGCAATGAGCTTGACAGCATGTTTCGACTTCTGCCGACGTCTCTTCCTCACCCTTTCCTGTACTATGTTGCTCTAGCGAGTGCCATCACAGGACTTCTCTGCTCCGCTTTGGCTCTGATATCATTTTTCGCGATGGCCTCATTCAACAGATGTCTGCTAGCTGCGGTATGTATAAAAACTGGTAACCGGCATTGTAATTATGTACCGACATTGACTTAGGCGCCTATCGGGTGTGCTCAATATCTAGTCCTAGCTAAAGGTTAATAGGTATCAAACCATCGAGAAGCAGTTAGACCCCAGAGTTGGGGGAAATAAGGTTTTTAAAATACAAACTACATAAAAAACGGGTTTTGCAGAAAATCAATTCTTCATTTTTGGTTGCTTGTAAAGAAGTTTCACTTCTTAGGCACGACCTCTTCAAAAGCGGCAAGACCCTTTGGTGAAACCAATGAAACACATTTTCCCTCATTTCGGACCATTTGGAACATGAATCAGACTGTGAAAACGCATGTTTCCAGCTCCTCCAGATAGTTGAGTACGTATGCGTGTGCGTAGGCTTGAGCTACCATGCTCCTCATTGAGCTAGAAATAGAATTATTCACATTTTAGAGGGTTAAAGGATACCTCTAACCTCTTTCCAATGTAATGAGGGACTGAGATGCAAAAGTGGTTCCTTAATAAAACGCAAAAAATTGTCAACAGCCAACCAAGACGACAACCAACCATCCAATCATTTCTTATTATCCATCGTACTTCGCCATCTACACCAAACGAACGATATTGTTTGAGGAACTGGCCTCTAACTATCGTGAGCTTGGTAGGAATCGATGAAGCGATGGCGAATTTCTCCAAAATTTGGCGCAGCGGGAAGATATGGTCAGCTGTGGATCCGTAACGGCAAAAACCGCGCTGATATTGGCCTGGGAACAAGACCACCTGGTACACATGCTCACTCACATTCAACTAGGTATCTGAACGAGCTCGGGTTTTTGTCTTCAGATCCATGTTCAGGGGTCGAGGCCTCTATTCAGACTCATATTGTGATCAGCAAAAGCAATAAGTGGATTTTGATCGCCTACCTTTACTTGTAGTAATACTTTTTATTAAAATACCACTATTTCATTGGTTATGTATCAAAAAAATTCAATAGTTCATGAAATAATTGTAATCATCTTCCTCAAGTCACCCACTGATTTGTTTGATTCCAGTATATTTTTGGCTTAGTTGTCTTACTCATCATGGAAACAACTGCTGTGATATTTTTGGCAGCCACACCCCATTATTTGGGCCTAGAAATCGATCCAGACACACTGATCGACACTTGGCAAAGAAACTACGGAGTCCCAGGGAAGGAGCACTACACTATATCAGTTGATATGGTTCAAACCAAGGTATGCTGGGCCAAAAAAGTCCAAAAATTAATGGGTTAAACAATTACAATTAGTTCTTGACGTTTAGACAATATACGATTTGGATAGGGTTTATTATGATTTTGAAGGCCAATGGAAACAAACTACAGAGGTAGGTACGCGATAGTTTGAGATTATATTGATGAAATGGTATTTATTATAATATGAATTTATTAGTGATGACTACAGTAGGAACGTGCAGTGATTAGTAGTTTCAGATCGATTATGTATAATATATAGACTGTATAAAGCTGTCCCTGGCTCAAGAGATGGTTGTGCCAACTGGTTTTGGTAGGAAGGAGGCTTGATATGACTCACCTTCTCTACCGATGCTCGATATGAAATCGTTTTATTATTATAATCATTGTCTGTTTGGAGGGTTGTAGGAGGTGGTAAGAAAAGAAGAAGTTTTTCCGAGCTTTCGGCTTATTAAAATTTAGCTTTCGGCTAATTACCCTAGGGTTGAGGAAACAATACCTACCTACCCCTGAAGATGGCTTATTAAAGCCGAAAGCTCGGAAAACTTCTTCTTTTCTTACCACCTCCTACAACCCTCCAAACAGACAAAGGTTTTTCAACCAAAGGAGGTAAATGAACAATACAGAAAATTATTATAATCATGATGTACTTTCAAACTTTAAATTATTGCACACATTTTATAGACTTCATATTACTCTTGCATCATATATAACAGGTTGATATCTGGGACAAAAGCTATAATGTATGTAATGGTAGATTTTAAATGGAAATTATGTTCATGTAGTTGTGTGGGTTTATGTTTGTGTGAGTGGTTCTATTTAGTTTGTGTTGTTTATGTGGAATATGTTTATGTTACATAAATTGATGTACTTAGCCTAACGACGGAGAGAATATTACAAGATCAGTACAAATGGGTGCTAGCTGGGATTCTTTCGTTGCTATTCGTAAGACTGTGAAGGAGGATTTCAGGTAGGAGGGAGGAAATTTGGAAGGAAGGATTTGGAGACTAGACTATATGCTGCTGTGGTGTAAGATGGCTTCAGTTGGTCTATGGACACCAATCTTAAGCCGTCGCCACACATGCGGTACTTGTCAAACATCGAGCAAATGTTGGCCAAATCTCCGAATGTGTGGCCGGGCGTTAGTGTATTTGCCAAGCGAGTGCTCGCCTCGGGGGCGGTTTCTTTCACACATCAAAGGACACAAACATTTGTCAAACACCGAGCATTTTCCCCAGCAAGAGATTGAAGTCATCCTCAGGCATTCGGCAGAAGTTCTTGAACTTCCCAGAACCTTCGTCTTTTGCCAAATCAGCCAACATGTGTGAGCCATCATAGCTGCAAGAAGTACCAATTTGGTTAATTTCTGAATTTCATTAGTTTGATTAGATTTGATTGGTTCTTATTTGATTAGTTTTAAAAAAAAATTAAAAAATTTTTGCTCCTGTTTCAGGACAGCATCCACCATCGTCTTCTCATTGGTTTCCTTTTCTTTTTTTCTTTTTTTGAAGAAGGAGACTCCCGTACAATACCACAAATGCGGCCACCGCCACAACAACATCTTTATACCGTACAAATATTTGACTCGATACCGCACAAATACTCGATAAATATTTGTCCTGGATCTATGCTCGATATTCGGCAAATCCAGAATGTGTGGACAGGGTGCAAATTCAATGGGACTCGGCGAATGTCAAATGCTCGGTATTTCGGTATTTTACAAATATTCGGTACTTGGCAAATACCACATGTGTGGCTGCGGCATCAAGGCGGTAAACTTTGGGTCCAAAACATGATCCTGATGAACGAACATAGAGCGAGAACAGTGGTGCGAGGCTGGTACTGACCGAAGCTGGCTCATCTTGATTTGTTGACGGTCGAGCACTCTGAGATGTTTGCGATTGGGATTCGAGAAACTCGCCAGGGAGCTGAAGTTAAGTGTTAAGTGCCGTAAACCATTTACGCGGGGGGGGGGGGAGATAGAGAGAGGAGGACCATATTTCCTCATTAATCGCGGAGCATAGGCCTAGAAGAAATAGGGGTAGGATATCCACCCAGTCAGCTCGGACATGGCATGGTATCGCTGTCTTAATTTACCTATGCCACGTTCAGTCATACCGTTTGATGCTGGGTGATATGGGATCGTACACCCAAAACTAATGTAGTGTTTATGTTATGTGTTGAGGGTTCGTTCGATATATAGAGGTTGGCGTAGAGGCAGTCAGTCGTGTTCTGTCGTTCTGTCAAGATCTGTCAAATACATTTTGATTTCTTTAAGTTGACGTTTTAATTATTGTGCAACTCCTCGTCTAATATATTGGCGAAAAGGATGGCATTCGAAGCCACGCGTCCAAAACTTTGGCGAGCTCACGAAGATCTCAGTGGAAGGCCAACTCGACGAGTCAGTGAGGGTTAGACGGTAAGTGATGCTGTAGGAGTGAGTAATGGGTCCAATGAGCAATCAATAGCACGATAGACGTGGAATTAATTTATGATAATTCCAACTGTAAAACAAGGTATGTTGATTAGCCAAAATGTGAAATTCATCACATTTAAATCGTACCCCTAGAAACTACATATTCTTACTTATTGCAATAATACTTCCTGTTTTATTTATTTTTTTCAATTTTTTCCCCAGTATGAATGCTGTGGAGTAGAAAGTGGCAACGAATTCAGCACTTCCTGGTGGTTACTGAGAGAACTAGCAGCTCCAGGGCTGGTCGTGCCCTTGTCGTGCTGCAGCCAAGAGCCATCAGCAATATCATATGCCGATCCTGTGCCATTCAACAGAACATTGTGCCAAGACAAGAATCCGGAATCTCACAGACATGCGAGGCACACACAAGTGAGAATTGACTGATTGGTTTTATTAAAATAAAGGCGGATTTTTATAAGGCAACATTAAGTAATATTTTGAAAGCATGTACAAAAACTCTGCAAATTCTTGACACATTAATTATTATTATTAATTAATTATTATTATTATTATTATCAAGTAGTGTATTATTAAGTAGTATTATTAATTATTGTTCGTTATTAATAATTTTCATAAATTATTATTATCAATTATTAATATTCAATAACTCGACATTTGAAAATAATCAGCTAAGCTTCGAATCAGCTAAGCCAGTATGAAAATTGACCCGAGTATTTGCCTCACGATTGAAACTTGATACGTTCCATTCAAACTTTTCGAGATTTGGAATTTTCTAAATTTCAAAATTCGTTTTGAACCCCTTCCCCTTGACCTAGGGTTATGAAAAGCTTCGGGGATCATTGTGGGATTCGTCCGAACCCGTAAAAAGAATTTCGTAATTTTAGCACATCACTAACTAGGCAAAAAGTGCCACGGACGGCGGAGTTACTGGAAATCTCACGTGAACGAGGTTGAAACACGAAGGTGAAAAGCCACATGAAAATAGCTTTGAGTTAACTAATGAAGAGAATGAGCGACTTTGACGTTTGACCATTAAGTTACTGGAAACCTCACATGAACGAGGTAGAAACACGAAGGTGAAAAGCCACATGAAAATAGCTTTGAGTTAACTAACGAAGAGAATGAGCGACTTTGACGTATCTCCCTCTCAGTTCACCTGTTCTCCTGCCATCTTGTCAGACAGATATATGTGACTATTTATGTAGACCACGTGCAATATTGCTACCTCAAAGGAGGCAGATAGTTTAATAGCAAGTGTTTTCTTTGCCCAACCAAAAGAAACTAATCACCCTGCCATCAATTTGGATGGTACGCGGAAAATAATTGCAAGAACTCACTTAAGATGGGTCCACTCAATCTGATAAGTAACAGACAAATGCAACTCGAGTGAATCATTGCAGTCGAAAATTGAAAATTTTATACTTATCAACGACGAAACTCGATCGAACTATACAAAAATTAAAATATCTTGGTGTCTGTTATGAGAATACGAGGTACCAACTTGATACAATCAAGTTCCTACATGAGTAAAAGTTATAGGTCAATTTACACATTAGACCATCCTTATCCTGATACTTTTGTCGTACCCGAAAGCCCAATGGAACTGTATTTTCTTCAAAATGTCGTTGGTCTTTCAAGATGATATTCTACTAATTATGCTGGATTTTTCAGGGATGTCTGAAATCATTGAAGGGTTGGGTATGTGAGCAAGTCACTATAGCCTTGAATATTGGTGGAGGAACGATAGCCTCCCAACTGCTCCTACTCCTCCTCTCCATCATAGCATCAGTTAAACTGAACAAAACGTCTCATCATCGAGCCTGAAGATCGGACAAATAAACCTGACCTGTACCAAGTGGGCATTTCAGCTTTATCACAAATGAACTCATGCCAAACTGACCTTGTTACCCGTTACCTGATTTCTGTTACCGTCTAAAACGTTGACTTTTGACATGGTCGATGTGCTTACCATAATCTTGTACATCTTGCTATTATATCCTACAAGGACATGATAAGAGCTCAGAATTTTAAATATTTCTTTTAATGAAGAGAATGTGTAAAACTATGTTTCCAAGCTTATTCGTAGGGACAAGAGGTTAGCCTAGAGTTTAGTTGGATAACTGAATAGATCATAAACCCCCACCAGGAGAAGGTCATCTGGTTGAACCTACTCGAAGGAGCACCCAATAGCTCATCATTCCAATTATTTCGTTCAGTTATGGGGCTTATAACTGTACACATGTACTCATTGTACACGTCGTGTTGTAGGAGCAACGTGGCGTATCTCAAAATTTCAAATTTTACAGGAGAGACAAAAAAAAATATATATATATACGCCATGTCAACCAGTTTTAGATACGCCAGGATACTCCATTGACGCTTTGACCGCTTTCTGTTGGAGTGATATTAAAACTGATGTTATCATTGGATCCAGCGCGAAAATTTGAATGTAGAAGGCTCAAAACCTCGAAACGGGAAAAAATTGAGTTACCATGTTGCTCCTACAACGACGACATGGTACAATGACTGTATTGCGTTTTAGACGGACAATAATAAACCGTTGTGGGGAAATTCGCAGTGTTTTTGTTCCTCCACGGATAGAACATGGATTCCAACAGCCTTTTTCATTGGACACTATTACACCCTCACTTTGGTTCTTTAAAAAATAAAAGTTTTATTTTTATAAGATTTCTAGTTGTAGCTAAACAAGTCCTACCACTACCGGTAGATTTTTACCTTACTCTTTAATTCAAGAACACCTATAAAACGATGTTATTGAAAATAAAAGAAGAACTTTTTTGTTAAAGTGCATGTACGTACGTACAACCTTTCTGCTTATTTTTTATTTTTCTATTTCTCAACCTAAATGAGGTAGTATTAAAAATCTTTAATATAAGTAATATACAAAGCCATTACTTCAGACGAATGAGAAGAATTTCGATACCAAATCAAAAGAATTTTTGTATGGGTACCTACTTGTAGACTTTATTCTCAAACCAGTTACCAACCATTGATAGTAAGTAGTGTACACAATGTACCCACCACATCTGTATAGTAGTATATCTATATCACCAGAATGTATGAAATAAAATTATAATTGCAGTGATTTTGGATGTATTCATTTCCGAACTAATTTCTCTGGGCATGTGAGGGATGAGGAGTCGTTCATTAGGAATTCATGTGAGCATCAAAACGATTTGTATTGTTCTCAATCGTATTTGTATTCTTAAAGCATTTTGTCAGTTCTTAATAGTCCTCAGTGGACAGATAAGAACACCAATCAAAAGATTGTTAGAAAGTAAACAACCGTAATATAATTATTTTTTCAACAACAACAATATCAAAAGTATAAAACAGGAATCAAATTTCACATTAGCACTTTATACGTGTTATCCAATAGACTATACAAAAATATCACTAAATTTGGATTGGCATTGAGAGAGTCTTCAATCCGTTTCAGAGACTTCTGGATCAGTTTTTTGTGAAGAGGGTACCTGAAAAGTACAAAATATGAAATAAGTTGGATCAACTGAAGAATTTTGTTTTTTCTACCAAACGTAGGCACCTCAATTGAAGGAGCATTAAGATTTAAATAAGTGTGGCCATTTGGTTCAACTAATTTGATGATTTTGGAAAATAATCAGGCAATTCAAGACATTGGAATGAATATTTTGAAGGAAACTATGAATTTCTATAAAAAGGCAATTCACCTTTTCAAAGCAGGCTCCATGCTCTTCATGACGTTCTCAGGCTCTATCAAGCTGCTGAAAAATTTAATAAAGTCTCCTTTCACTTGACTCAGGACCAGAACCTCCACTTTCACGTTGGACGCAAATTTCTGCATGTGAGTTGACATGTGTTCAAGGACCTAGAAAGAAAACACATCATTCAACGAATTGAGAATGTACACCCCATTTAAATGCTCAACTTTAGTCCATTTAGAATACCTCCATAAAAAACTACGTAAATTTTTGTATGTGTTTTATTATGTAAGGACAATTTTAAAGAGAGATAAATTAAGAATGTTATATATAGCCCTTGTTCAATCTATTTTGCAATATGGAGTGGCGATATGGGGTGGATGCTACCATACGACTCTTCAAAAAATTAATGTCCTTCGAAAATCGATCATAAAAGTTATTCTTAAAAAACCGAACCGTTACCCAAGCTCTCAGCTTTATAATGACTTTAAGGTCTTTAGTCCTCGTCAGCTTTTTTTAAAATCCCTTTTATTGTTGTACTACAAGACCCCAAGTATCCTGAGCAGCCAAAGCTATGTGTATCCCACTCGTTTTAGACTTGAAGGTAATGTAATTAACCCCAAACCAACTCTCTCACTTACAACTAGAAGCCCCCAATATATATTGTATATCCTTCACAAAACCCTCAATACAGATTTTATAGGAATACAATTTGTGATTGGTTGATCAAACTTGGGTTAGATAAATGCGAGGAGGCTGTAAATAGTATTTATACATAGGAAATATCAATGTATTCTGTAGGCATCACACATATTATATTAGTGCGTTGTATCAATAACAAGTTGTACAGAAGTAGTATTTTATTTTTTATTAGTAATGTTAATGTTTGACAGCAATTCTTGCTAGGTAGTTCAGGCATTGCCTTTAGCCTAGCAATAAGTTGTAATATAGTATGTTTTGTTTATATATACCTATACAATTGTGAAATGTACAACTAAATAAATAAATAAATAAATATTTGAATTACCAACGCCTCTTTGATTTTCATCTGTGGAATGGTGAGTTTGTCCATAGAGATGAAGTGGACAATATTAATATTCATAGAAAACTTTGTAAGGGTTGATGGCTCCTGCTTGAATATCTTGGACACATAATCAACCACTTCCAAATAACTCAATTTCTTTTCGTTGTTCTTGCTAGAAACAAAAAAAAAAAACTCTTCAAATTCTTGGCACAACAGTTTATCATCTTTTTTGTACAGATCAACCTTCTGTCTAGATCACTGAATGATGGATTAAATATTATTGTGAATTATCATTAATTATTAATAATTATTACCAAGTAGTGAACATTATTATTAATTATTGTTGGTCAGTAATAATTTTTATAAATTATTATTATTAATTAACTCGAAATTTCAAAACCAATTGCAGTTCGAATCAGCTGAGCCAGTATGAAAATTGACCGGACAAGCTGCCTCACGACTCACTCTCATGTTGATGGCTTGTGATCGCAAGCTGTCACATGAGAGTGAATCTTCTTAAAAAAGTGTTTCGGTTTGTATCGTTATAAAACCATTTTCAGTGGCTTTACGCAACCCCACACAATCAATTTCAACCGCTATCCCCCCCCCCCCCCCACCCCACCTACGTCGCCCTTCGAATGATATGGAATTTTAACTGCGATTTTTGGTGTTAAGGTCACCGATGGCTCCCAATGAAAAGGGATTTTCGAATTTTTGGGGAGTCGCGAAATCGTTGCAGGTGGATCCTTTGTTAAAGCTATTAACTCCATATATAATTTTGTTAGCAAAATATTATTTTTAAAAAATAAATGGAATTGAGTTTTTACAGGTACTTTTCATGTTTTTCCCGTTTTCCTCGCTAATTGCTCAATGAATTTTGATTGAACCAACAGGAGCCATTCTTCATGTTTGTAAACAGGTATCCAGTGCCTCCGAAACCTGGGAAAATATCGTACAGATGTCAAATTTAGGAAATTAGGGGTCAAATTTAGAAAATTATGTATCAAAATTCAAAGAGGTTTTTTTTTTAAATTTTTTAGTGAGAATTACTGTCTCAAGTATAGAAATATGTGGTATATTCGTAATCAGCGCAAAATGTCATATAAAAACGTCCCACCAATCATAAATAATTGTCATAGTTATAAAATTGTTAAAATGGTTTATTGAAAATTTGCTCTTTAATCCATGCTGCTTGACTGGTTTTCTCATTCTACACCTAATTCGTCGTATACCACCCCAAATATCATCACAAACGCATTTGAGTCCGGTTTACAGACATTTCAAAGGAGTTATAGTCCAGCTAGATACGCGGTTTTGCCCACTGTGAGGCGTACTGGCGGATTTTTTCTTTTTCTTCATTTGATCTTGTGAATCTACGTATCTTGAAACGTAAACCAACAAATTTGAGGGGGGGGGGGGGGGGTCAAAGATTTTTTTCTTTGGCTGATTCCAATGATTCATTATCGAAGATAATAAACCATCAAGATTTCCAGTTCCATATAGAAGGTTAGTTACAGCAATGAATCGCTATGTAATCTGTGAGCCCATTTAGAAATACCACAGTTCAAACTTTCGGAGAAATCAACCAAGCTGTCGTACTAAAGGAGGAAATATCACTCAGGAGATACATAGAATCCTATGCTGGCTTTTGATCCAGCAGCTTCTAGATCTACCTAGCACTTTTTGCTGATATCTCAATTCATAAAACCAAGAATAAATTTTTTTTAAACATCAGAATCACTCCTGGTGGTTTTTGGGACTTGCTGTACAGATGAGTAGTAGGAATAGTAAGTGTGAAACATGGCAATTTTTCTCGATTGATTCATTGATTGCAGTCATTTTATGAACACATTTGAGATTATTCAAACAGCTCCAAGAGCAATCCGCAATGAGTTAACCTCAAATTAATTGGATTTTCTCGAACAGGCCGCAATTAGTTTAGTGGATGGCATTAACACCACGCCTACGACCTCACCTTTCCTTATTCATAAGACGTGCTCTCAAAACTGGTTCATTTGGCTTCATCAATAAGAGTAGTGTTGCGCCAAGTTGTTCACAAAGGATATTTATTTCTTCCATAGTCTGAAAAAAACAATCCAACAGAAATTGGCGTCATATCTCTAATTTATTTATTTAGTTATTTCAGGTACAATCTACTGATAGGAGACACAGTGGCGAAAGCCGATTCGCCACTGTTAACATATTTAATGAGGAATGCACAACAGTTCAGCAAATGGAACTTGAAGAATGGAGGGCTGCGGATTATTATGTACAAGGCGTTTTCAAGTACCTACTAATTTCATCAACATTTCAAATTTGCTAGGGTGGAGTTGGGTCAAACTTCTCCATTTTCTTCTAGACACAATCCCCTTCCCCCTGGAGTTACATGAGTGTTTCTCAACATAGCATACGTAACTTCAAACACAAGTTCATGATCATTTCCCGTAATCCTAAGACCAAAGTTCTTTGTTAAAAACTAGCTGCTTTGTAATTCAAATACTCCTCGAATGAGTTACATGATCAACATTAGTTACACCAGACTTCATGAGATGTCGCCAGAGTTTTTGGAAATAGCAGAACACACAAAATCAGACATTTACGAAGTACAGACTCAGGTATTTTGGTGCAACTTAATGACACGAAGGGCCTACAGCCTCTGTTTCAAAGCAAGATACGACAAAAACTACCGAATAGTCAGGTCCTTTTTTTACTAGCCCAAATGAGAAGCATAGAAATAACAAACTACCCTTACTGTCCTAGTATGCACATCATTAGCTATTAAAATGGTTTTTTTTACCTGAAGAGTATTCGAGAAATGAATTTTTATATTCAATCCCCATAGCTCTTTCAGGAGAGTCAGCCGTTCAGAGTTCATTTGTGAAATTCCAAGAGAACAGAACAACACATCAACAACTGTGGGTTTTCCATCTTCAATACCATAAGAGACTAGATATTCCAGGTTTATTGTGAAACCTGTGATTTTTCGAACGGGTTTCGTTGCTTCTTTGGAGGGAATTTTCAGCCTAAAACAAGGGAAACATCATTGAGAAAAATGTTCAAGGCAAAAGAAACCAAGATGAAACAATGAACTATATTTACACTCAGCTTATACTATACAAAACTTGATCTAGAACCTGTGAGTATATTGCATTGATTAATCTCAAGATATGAATTGCTTCAGTACAAGCATAACACGATGAAAGGTGGTTATAGAGAACTGGTTGGTAACTCGGAAATCGCAGGATACGAGGAGTAAACTCTCTGTGAAAGCTAAGTTTCTCTTGATGTAGCACAGCACAGAATGCCACTAAGGCTTACCGCATCTAAAGGCCTTGTGCAGAGAATTATTCGCAGACAGTGAGCCAATCTCTAGCACCCTAGTTGGACCTGAAGTAGGGATGCTAATAAATAATCGATTAATCGGATAATCAATTATTTGACCCCAATTAATCGATTAATTTTAAGTTGTTGACAATGGGATTTGAAAAATTATGGTTTTTGAAACCTAGGTATCCCCCCCTCCCCCGGCGGTAGGGAAAAATTCAAATGGAACGGTTTAGTTTTTAGTTTAGCTTTAGTTTTAGGCATGGATTTCGGCCTTGGTGCTCCTATTGAAACATTTTAACAGTTCTGAAGATTTCATACCCTATTTTGGACACCTATTATAAACCTCTCACGGAGCACCCCCTGTATGGTCGGAGCCCAAACGCCGAATTTATCATTTCTTAGGCAATTTCAAGAGCTGCAGACGGATTTTTTAAACATGATTTTCTGGTTCTATCTATTTTAAAATGTAGAGCCAACTTTTGAGTGAAGGGTAAAAAATTTGTTTTCTCGTTGTTGTACTATTGAAAATAATAAACCGAACCGGAGTAAAACTGTTATATGATTTTGGGTGATCAAAAAATAACTGAAGTTGCATAAAGAGGGAAGTGACATTATATTGTGCTAAACTGAAAGGAGGTTTGTTGTGATTGGCTGTAGAGGTACAATTACTAGAGAACAACTATTTATTTTTGAAAAAAAATTGTGTGAACTTGAAAGGTGAATACCACCGAAATGTAAATTAGTCCAAATTATATAAGTATAAAATCACACATACTTCAACTCCTCGAGAAGTCCATCATATCGTCCACCAGAAATTAAAACATCAGATTCTGATATTTTCCCTTTGACCTTATTGGTATCACATTTCACTTGTAATAGTATCCCTGTGTAATGGGAGGGATTTCGAACCAATTGAGGTTTAATGACAACTGGACACTGCAAAATATAATAAGAATGTACATAAACAAAAAGGACACTCGGCATACCCTTCACTAATTCATACAGTAAATAGGTATCAAGAATTGAACTCACGGGCATCTCCAGAAGTTCGCAGTCTTTTATCACTCTCTGTAGTTGCTTGATGGCAATCTGGCATTTAGGAAGAAGATCTGGTATTTTAATCATACCAGTCAAAATGGCCATGATGTCACTTGGTGATCCATCCAACTCAATCCAGTTCATTATAGTACTAATGGCGCTATCTGGCAAACCAGCGGATTTTAGGATCTTAGGAAATTCTGCTTTTGACGCGATTTCAGTCTGTAAGAAAAAATTGCTTACTTACAGCTTAAATTGACTCAATAAACATGATAAAATTTATATGAAATAATCTTTGCAATTTCAAATCATGCGTTGATCCTGCATGATGATCCAGAGGTCAATGCAAAGAAAAATTCAAACTCTATTATCAAGAGACTGACCATAGCACGGACCACAGCAGCTTTCAATTCAGTCTTATCTAATCCAGTTGGCGCGTTTGCAACAACAACATCCAACAAAGTGGATATCAAAACTGAGTGATTGATATGAATCACACAATTTCGTCTTACAAGAAAAGGAAAAGCTTTCAGTACATCTCTAATCACAGCAAAAATTTCAATGTCTGGCATTTGATCACCTGTAACAAACAAACATCAGAGTTAGGCTAGGCAATCTGCTGGGGCAGAAACCCAAATATTAATTAATCCAGGAACCAACTAAGTAGTTCAAACTTTTGTTAAATACCTAAATTTCATTAAATTTGATTTCAATTTCATTTTTCCGTTCTTCACTCTATATTCCACTTCTGCACTTTTGACTTATTAATATCGATAATGAACTATGAAATCTAGTAAGATAATACAATAATTGTCGGTAGGTTTTTTCATTTTCTTCAATCCATGTACACTATTTTCAATGGGTAAATCAAATCAAATCAAATCAAAACACTCTTTATTGTCATGGCTGGACGCCAATACAATGCATGGGCCAGGCCCACATTATAATAATATAAATATTATATATTATATTTATATATAAATACATTGAAATATATACAATATAATGTAAGTACTTGAGAGAAAGAAAAATAATAATAATAAATTTCCTTTGCACTGGGTGCCGCTGCCGTGGTACAAGTACTAAGTACAAGTAGATCGTTGAATACATTGAATCATGGCTTTTATATTATAAAAACATTTTTTTTCTTTCTTAATAACACAAGATGACAAATTCTAGTTCTACCTATAAACGTATATTCATACCTCAAAACCCACTTCTTCAAGTACCCTAACTTTAAATTTCCTTTTGGACAGGTATGCTAAAAAGAACAGACATACCATTTTCGTCTCCCCGTTACTTTTCCCTGACATCAAGTCATCTAATAAATGCTCGTAGCTCAATCGCTTGAATCCGAAGTATCTAAGTCTAACATTTTTAAATTCCGAACATTCACAGAAAATGTGGTACAGAGACTCTTTTTTGTTCTGATTACACAGTAAACACGTTTCCCGCTGATCGATTTGATACCCTTCACCTCTCACCCATCCTTTCAGTAGATGCTAATTCGCCAGTCTCAGTTGCGCCAATATTCTTTTCTCGAGCATGCTGGTATCGGCGTTTAGGTACTGTTCGACATGGGAGCATCTGGACTTGAATCTACAATATAAGCTGCTATACGTCGAATTGTACACTCTTCCGAGGTCCTCGTACCGCATTTTCGTTTGGTAACAGCTAACCATATTTTTTCTTTCTTTCATTAACTCCTTACAGTCCATTCTCTCCCATGCAACACCAAAACCAATACTGCGCATGATCTCTTTGACTTGTGCGGCCCAATTGTATTTGCTGCTGCTCGTTCCTCTATTCAGCGTGGCTACAAGTTGGTTGAAGCAAACCTTTGGAAATCTATGGGGAGGCATTTTGGTTTATTATCTTCGATAATGAACCATTGGAATCGCCCAAAGAAAAAAAATTTTTAACCCCCCCTCAAAATTTGTTGGTTTACGTTTCAAGATACGTAGATTCAGAAAATCGAATAAAAAAAAATCCGTCCGTCCGCCGTACGCCGTACGCCGTCCGCCGTCCGCGCCACTTTGCCCAGTTAGCGTTGAGTTAAAATTACGAAATTTTTTTTATGGGTTTCGACCAACCCCACAATGGTCCTCGAAACTTTTCATAACCCTAGGTCAAGGGGAAGGGGTTCAAAACGAATTTTGAAATTTTGAAAATTTCATATCTCGAAAAATTCATATAGAACGGTATGTTTTTTATTTCATATTTAGATAGAGTTTGTTCCGTAGAATTTTTTAAGACCATCCGCAGCTTTGTACGACCAGCCGTTCGTTCACAATGAAGGCTCAAAGATTGTGCCTCACTACAGGATCGTGAATCAAACTGTTGAAATACAGGTCCATTTTCATACTAACAAGCTCTTTGGAACATCATATGGCTTAAGTGATGTCGAGTTTGTAGTTCTGAGGTGCGTTTCGTGCTACGGAAATGAAGGTAATTTCGAATGTTTGTTGGTAGGTACTTCTTTTATAGAACAATTATTACCGACGTAGTATTAAGAACCCCAGAATTATATCGTATTAATTAATCATAATTAATAATTATTATTATTAATAGTAAATACGAATTATTAATACCTAACAATAAATTATAATAATTTTCACTAGGTACTTGATAAAATTGTTAATAATTAGTGATAATTGATAATAATAATTAATCTAACATTTAGGATCTAGACAATTAGACCTAGTGATCTAGACAGAAGGGTGATCTGTACAAAGAAGATAATGAACCGTTGTGTCAAGAATTTGCAGAGTTTTTAAAATTTCAATCAGCCAGCCCAGTATCCGGTCAAATACCTTGACGCACAATCTGTCTCGGCCCACCTCAATTCGGATCATGTACCCAGGGGTGCTCACTGGCAACATCAGGGCGCTTTTTATGCATTTGGTCTGGACTATTTCTATTTCATCAAAGTACCTGAGGCTCCAAATCTCTGCGTTGTACAATAGAACAGAATCTACGAGTGCATCCTCAATACGGCTCATGGGGTCCCATTTTTGACTTTTTCCCTTTACTAATATTTGCCTAGCGCTCCCCCAAGCAGTTATAGCCTTTGATTTAAAACTCCTTGCCGCCCTGGAGAACACCCCGGATGAACTGAATGGTACTCCTAGGTAGGTGTACTCCGTTGCTCCACTAATATCATTTTCACCCACGGAGTACCTCTGATTCACTTCCATTCCTCCCCGCTTTGAGAAACACACTACTTTAGTTTTTGACGGGTTTATTGAGAGCCCCATTGATAGAGAATACTCATACAATGCACCCAATTTCTTCTCAACATCTAACTTCGTGTTCCCAAGCAAGCAGAGGTCGTCGGCGAAGCAAAGCAACAGGATCTCGGACTTTCCGTCCACGTTGATGCCACTGAAGCCCTGTCTCGTACATATTACTCTAGCCCAGCCAGGAATAAGGAAAAAATCAAGGGACTGCAGGAGTCCCCTTGGAGGATTCCCCTGCACACCGGGAAGAAGCTGGAAATCCCTTCTTTAGTTTTTACTGCAACTCTTGCATTTTTATATAGCTTCATTAGGACTCCCAATATATTTCCCCGTACTCCCATTCGAGCCAAAATACACCAGATTATTTCATGTGGGAGCGACCCAAAGGCGTCCCTGTAGTCGACGAAGGCGCAAAAAAGTTTGCCTCTCGGGCGTTGTAACATTAAACCCACGATTGCATACAACACGAAAGTGTTGTCTCTACAGCTCCGGCCACGTCTAAACCCCGATTGAGCCTCAGGGATAACTCCGCTCTCTTCAGCCCAATTTATGAGCCTCTCACAAACGCATTGGGTAAATCATTTTACGATGGTGTTCAGGAGAGCAATAGGCCGTTGCTTGTTGATATCGTTCGAGTCTCGGGTTTTGGGTATCATCCTCAAGATTACCTCGCCCCAATCTTCTGGTATAACACAATTTCGGAGGAATTCGTTAAAGATATCAACCAGACACTCAGTCCCATTTTCGCTCAAGTTTTTCCAAACTTCGTTAGGTATCCCGTCTGTCCCAGGAGCCTTACCATTTTTCAGCCGAGCTAATACTATTTTGACTTCCGCGAGAGTGAATGGTTCATTAAGGGCTGGAAAAATTACCTCATCGTGATACCCGGCCGCCCAACTTTCCACAGGTGGAGCATAAGTCGTTTCCAGATGCTTCTCCCATTTTTCGAGGCTAATATTGGAAGTCTTGAATTCGCGGTGGCGTACTTTCTGAATGGCATCCCACCATTCACGTGAATCCCGCGCTTTCGAGATGATTTCGCCGATTCCTTCAATATATTGCTCCCGCAGCTTCTTTGTCGTGGAGAAATAATGCTTCTTGTTTTGTAGATATTCATCTATTCCACCCTTCCCGGTTTTCCATCTCCTAAGTGATTTCCGAACATTTCTCAGCAAATCGCGGCATTCTCTCGAGTACCAGGGTTTATTTTTACGCTTCGGGTGTCTAGAATTCGATTCCTTCATTCCAACCGATGCTAAAGCATTTGACACACCTTTCTTAAAGCCATGGTACTTTTCAACCACATCATATGATACAGGCACTTTACCCAACTCCTGGCTAAGGGCTAAGCGAAAATCACCTGCTACCTCTGGTTTCCACTTGATTTTTTCTTCCCTCTTATTCAGTAGCCGTGATTTTTCCGACTTTTGTAGCTCTACGGACGATCGAAGCTGTAGTGAGCTCTCGGAGTGGTCCGATAATACTCCTAAGGTGTCCCCGATCTCAAAATGTTCAATATCATCCAGCGCTACGGAGTTCACCCAGCATTGGTCCACCACGCTGCTACCCCTTGCTCCGTGAAACGTGAATTCTCCATCCTTGTCGCGCTCTGATCTTCCACTAACCACCATGAATCCACAACTCTCCATCAAATCCACCAAACGTTTCCCCTTAGAGTCCACAATCACGTCCTTACTCCTCCTAGAATAATTCAACTTGGAATAGCCAAACTGGCTTACGTCTCCTTGGTTCAGGTTCCCAATTCTAACATTCCAATCACCCATCAAGACCACTCGCCAATCTGGGTAATTTTCCAATATTTGCTCTAATGTACCCGGTAAATCATCCAAAAACTCCTCATATGCCCGTTTATCATTAACATAAAAATTTCCCACGACCAATTTCAATTCTGGTACTTCCAAAATAATTTTAAACCTTGATACTCCAACAATTTTGATATTCTCTGTAAACTGCGTTTTCTTAACTAAGGTAACGATTCCCCCCATGGCCCTACCCGCCCTATGAGCTCTCACCGCTTTAGATTCAAAAACAAAATAGTCACTTACAATAAATGCAGGCAGATTTAATTCCTTATCTATCCACGTTTCTTGAAAACAAATAATATCATAATTCCGTATATATTCACAAATATTGTTATCACAATGAGATAGTCTGTGTAGCCCGTTTAGGTTCCAGCTCATCAGTTGAGCCGACGGTGAATTGGACGAAGTAGTGATGAGGGGGGCGGCACGCTATGCATTTCCGGCCGTAGGGGGTGTCTTGTTACTTTTTTGACCAACGGAAGTTTTCTTGTTCCGGCGCCATTTCTTGTCCGGGGTACTACCAGAGTCCGTTCTCGGTCTCCTCCGATTGGGAGTGATTGGAATCACGCTGCTCCGAACACCGCTACTTTTTGTTTCTTCTCCGACCGGGGAATCCCGACCGAACGCCGCCTCTGCCTCGAATTTATCCCGAAGTTCCTGAAGAGTCCAGGCGTCCTTGTTATTTACAATAAGTTTATCGTACCGTATAGTGGCTTTTTGCCCATCTGCCAGAGCTAGCTTTCTGTAGTGGTTAAGTTCCTTTTGCACCACTCGGATCTCCTCAGGAACATCTGGTCTCAAATAAATTTCCGTCCCTTTAAGATGTTTTGAATTACGCAAACACTCATTTCTTAGACCGGAAGACGTAAAACAGACAAATACTGGACGCGGAAGGTTTGGCTTACTCGCCATAAAGTGTACGGGTAATGTGGTTTTTAGTGGCCATAACCATCCACCTTGGCCAAAGACGTCCTTACAAATGATTGAGCACCAAGTGAACATACTTCTTATTGACCTGGATTGCGACACTTTTCATAGCCCTAGGTTAATAAGGGGGGGAGGGGTACTAATTAGGGGGTCAAATGCCATTCGAACGTGAATCAAATGGAAAGATCTGGTTTTTGTTATATTGGGATTATTGGGGTAATTTTGAATATTCATTGGTAGGTACTTCTTGATATACGAGTAAGTCGTTGGCAAAATAGGTAGGTGCAACCAAACATCCATGAATAAATCAAGAATCATTCATAAAATCATTTTTTCATCTGATGAAACCATCATTGATGTATATATATATTTAGTATAGTTAAGGGAACTATTGAGCACAGGACAGTGATCTCAACAAAAGCGTGACCTATAACAACCATGACAAACCGTTATGGAAGGGTTGGAATTTTGGGCTAGCTATGGTGTTCAGTTCCAGATGTAAAATATTCAAATCGATTACTGAAGGTGTCAACAAATTGCAATAGCGGAAAGGGCAGATAAAAACTGAAATAACAATGCAATTTACCAAAGCAAGTTGAAACGATGTCGAAGGTACATTCATGTAATTCTTTAGGGTGGATACCGACTGGCCTTTCCCTGTAGACTTTCTCCAGGGCGTACCTCTTGAAGGTCACGACGGATGGGTTTTGAACGACGTATCTACTAAAATGAAATCACTGTTATCGTCAATTTAAATGTATTCAATTATCTCAATTATGTCAAACTAAAGCAAAACTGAAGATGAACTTTTTGAGAAATAGCCTTAGACGGATGTATCCCACAAGTGACCCTTCATGTTTTCCTTATCTTCATGAAATTCAAAGAATAAACTCGAGCTAATTTGATGTCTGATTCAGACTCTCAAAATTGTATAACTCTCAAATATTATTTAACTTAGTAAATTCAAAATTGTAAATTGTATTTTTACTATCTAAGTCGCAAAAACTCTCACCTCTGAATAATAGAATAGTACCTACTAGTTTTTTTGGTAATCGAGAATAATCTTCAAATTCGGCTGAAAATTGAAACTTAGTCACTTCTATAAAAAATGGCGTTGTCTACTTTAATGAGTGACTTAAAAACTCATTCAACGCGAATTTTACCACCATTTTTGGAGGTATTGAATGGTTTGAAGGTTGAAATATGAACTTCATAGGTAATGTGTTCTTCACACCTAAAAATGGTTAGTTAGATTTGGTTCAAATAAAAAAATGCGAACCGTGACTCACGTTGTTGTCTACAAAGGTTACAATTTTCATCCAAAATCAACGTCAGATTTCGTTTCCTCATTTAAAAGAAGAAAAAAAAACCTTTTGGAATGAGTATTTACTACTATTGTGCATTACTACTTGTACAATAAGTATACAATACAAAAATAATTATTGGTATTATACCTAGTCTAGCCATAAGTTCTGTCACACAAGTTGTACCTTGATCTGTTGGCTCGAGAAGCAGGATAGACCCTGCTCTCTCTCTTTATTTGCCACCCTCCATCTAAGTCTGAAATCCGAGTCACTCATCAGTTGACATCGTGTTTGTGCAATGGAAAGATCAATCAAAGAAGATCGCGCTACAATTGTTGCTCTGTACCGGAAAGGTAAGACAGCTGGCGAGATTTTCAAATTGCTAAAACCAGCAGGATTCAATCGCCGGTTCATTTATCGAACCATTGATAGGTTCAATGAGACCCAGGGAATAGAGGATAGGCATCGGAAGGGTCGTCCGAAGTCGGTTCGAACTGCAGCAAAAATCAAAGCAGTGAGAAAATTTCCTATTTAATAGGATTTTGAGAAAGATTTTGCGTAAGCAATTGTGATGCGTCTAGAAATGAACATATCCGTTCCCTTTCCCGACTTGAAGACCTTGGACTCGGGGGAGACCGTAGGCGGGATACACTTGGCACACCTTAACTCCCCGTTTGAAACAGATGAGAAAGGAAAGAAGCAAAGTGCTCCTTCGCCGGTACGCCAATGATGCTCATCGTTCAATCCTCTTCATCGATGAGAAAATTTGTACCATCAAAGAGAAATTCAACCGTCAAAATGACAATGTCTACGCTAGGAGTTCTCAAGAAGCTTCAGAAGTGGTCGCGAGAGTTCAGAGAGGACACCATCTGGCAAGTGTGATGGTTTCGTGTGGGGATTTCCTGGAAACGAGGCTCAATTTTCGTGAAAAAGGCGTGAAAACCAGTGCGAGAGTGTACCAAGACACTGTCTTACGAGACATTGTCCTTCCCTAGAATGAGACATTGTTCAATGAAGAGCACTGGGTATTCCAACAAGACTCAACACCATTGGCCACAAGGCCAAGCGACCCAAGCCTGGTTGAGGAAAAACGTGCCTGAGTTCATCAGCGCTGAAGAGTGGTCGTCGGCTAGCCCAGACCTTAATCCTTTGGAATACAAATTATGGTCTGAACTAGAGACTATGGCCTGCTGATGAGCTCGCCGTAACATCGACTCCCTCAAACGAGCCCTACTGAAAGCAGTCGAGGAGATACCTCTGGAAAAGGTGCGTGCCGCGATCGATGACTGGCCAAGACGTCTGAAGGATTGTGTGAAGCCGAATGGTGGACACTTTGAGTAACTTTGATTTTTTTCCTACTCACAGGTACTTCCATATGCGGTGAATAAATAAATCAAAATGTCAAAAGAAGGTTTGGTTCTAGGAATTTCCTTGAAAACGGTGTGACAGAATTTATGGCTAGACTAAGTACAATAAGATTGTTCTCGTAACTAACGATGGGTAATCACAGAAACTGTTCTAACAGTGTACTCATATTATGAATAGATAATGAAATAGATAATTTTTTCACATAATAAACCATTAGAATCCCCCCCCCCCCTCCACTCAAAATTTGAGGGTTTACAATTCAAGGTACGTAGATCCGCCCGCGTCACTTTGCACAGTTTCCGCGTCCTCAAAAACACGCCCATGAATTTTTCAGATTTTTTCGAAGGTTTCATCAAACCACCTGACTTGCAAATGACCTTGATCCTGACGTGATGAACGTTAGCCGACCCTCTCATCTTAATCAGCGACCCCAAAAAACAAAATGAGTAATTATTAATAGTAATTATCAATAATTAATGATGATTCATAATAATAATAATTATTATTATAGATCAATTATTGATCTATCATTTAATGATCTAGACAGAAGGGTTGTTGGGTCCAGTTTGACCCAATTGATTTAGTTTGTAGGTGTTGATTAGTTGTATGTGTGTTACGCTTCTTGAATCGGTCAATAAATTACTTATATTAAAAGTCCATTCAAGAAGTTTTTTTTTCTTTTTTAAAAGTACTAGCTTGGAGAATAACGAAAATGATAAATGATGGTCAGCTGCATGGCAAGTCGTCCAAAAAATTTAGGGAATTTAGAGAAGCTGGCCGCTTTTGAAAAAGACCACGGGAGCGAGAAGACCGTCTGACGTCACAAACGGGACTAAACCCTGGTTGGGGCGCTGAGCTCGTAGCTGGAGACATTGCCGTCTTTGAAGCCTGGTGATGTCAGCGCCCCGACCTGGGGTTTCGGCCTGTTTGTGACGTCATACGATGCACTCGATTTTCGTGGCTTCATTCAATCTGCGCTCGGCGTTTTTGAAGTTTTCTCATCAAGTAAATTTTTTTAAATGAATATGGCTGGCAATAAACGTTACTCTATGGCAGGAGGGTGATATTCGGAATCGAAATTGACGCAAATTTCCCACCATCACAGTCTGGTTTGATTTAATTGTGCCACAACACTGATAAAAACCGATTCCCATTTCAATAAGGAAACTTTCTTTTAAGAAGTTTGAGAATTGTTAAGAGTGATGAAAATTATTGAAATGCGTTCAATACCCCCTGAATATCAAAAATAGGTTGGAATTTTGGTGTGTTCCTACAAGAGCCACAAACAGTTTGAATCCTGATAAACCTGGTTGGGCACTCAAGAAACAAGTTCATGTAGTTAACAGTAATGATGCATCATAATTTACCTTGCAAAGGGTATTTGAAGATCTGGCGTCAAGTGAACTATGCCTCCTACTTTGGTCATTAGGCTAACACAATTTTTGGGTGCCTCTCCCGCTGTTAATAGCGGAGGTGAGAAATTTATTGCGCCATAATGGTGAAATATATTCCGTAATCTCTCTTCAATGACATGAAGATATGAGGTATACCCAAATGTTCGGAAAGTTGACATGTTATATGTAGCTTCAAAGGCGGCTGGCATTTTCTGCAATATTCAATAATGTAATTTTCAAAATAAAAAGATCACAGAAGATATATAAATGACTTTAGTTCTTCATATTTACTGCATTCTTGAATATTGAAAGAATTACATTATTCCAGCAGAGATTTTTCAGTTTCAATTCAAATCTTGTTAAAAAATAAAAAAAGGCCAACTTAATTATTTAATAGTCTCAGCAACTTTGAAAATATATAGAGACCGTGAATAGTAAAGCATAGTCAATTATTTCATTTTTTCCATTTTTCCTCCAAAGAACACATTAAGGGGGAAGTGGACGACAAGTGTGCGAGAGAGAGAAGACACCAAAAGTATTCACCAAATATTTCAACAGCCGGTTGAGCGATTTTCAATCTGAAAAAAGTTATGTTGATAGTTTTTCTAAACAAAATGCTGCATAAAAAAAAAAAAAAAAAAATCAAATTACAATTTCTGAGAAAGAATTTTGGACAATTTTAAATTTAAAAAAACTTGGTTCTAGCCCCATTTTCGAGAATTTCCTGATTTCAAATTTTCAAGAACCAAAATTCTGCGATAAATAGCACGAACGTAAAACGAAAAATAAGATTCAGTGATAGCAGCTGCCTCCTCTTTCAGACAGTGGATCTGCGTCAATCACTCATAGGAAAGGTGATGAGTCCGAGATTTGACAGGGAGCACTTCTGACAGTAATGAAAGTGAGTGAGCTGAACCCATTGTTGACATTTCCAATGGAACCTTTGAGGTAGAGGAGACTATTATTATTAGGCCAGACAAATCGTAAGCAAAAAGGCCTAAAATCGCAAATGAACGGCTAGTTCTGATTTTTTGTTATGTTGTTTGGGATTGTTAGGGAAGTCCAAATCCAATTTCGCAGGAATGAAAACCTTGCGCTTCTTCCGTAGCACTCGAAAAACCTCGAAATTTTTGCCCTTACTCTGGTTTTTTCGCTATAACTTTGAAACGATGCGTTTTTCGCGAATCGCTACTACAAACTTATTTATAGGAGATAAGATTTGCTACCCAATGAGACCAAGTAAAGCTCTGTTGGGTCAACAGTTACTGAGATACAGACTTTCAAAAATTGCTTATTTTTTTCAAAAAAGTGAAATTTTATCTTTTGGTCAACTTTGGACCTAGAAATCATGGAAAATACGTATTCTACGAAGGACGTTGTACCGATAGATGTTGTAGCAAATTTAATTAGCTTTGAGTAAAAATAATTAAGAAGTACAACGCCTTCCCATGACCCTCTTGGATTCGCCTGCTTCCGTGCTTTTTCCCGTTCTATTCGTTATAGCTCATCAGCCACTGACCCTACGCTGTCGAGGTGGTCATTTTCGGATTCCCCATAAAATTTGGCTTCAGAAAAACCTGGCATGTCCAGTTTGCACCCCACATGAGGCCCTAGCAGGGAGGGGAATGACAAGTCAGTGGAGACGTCACTTCAGGCAAATGAGGAAATTAGTCCTAACTTTGACGGAGTGTAGCTCCGAAACGAAACGTCGGACGGAGTTGTGGTTTGTTTTGCTGGATTCAGCGCATTTTTATCTACGACTTTGAGCCAACAAAATACCCCTAAAAAATTGTTTCCCAGTTTCCCCAAGATTTGAATATTTTGTGACAAATTTCGGTTATTTTTGGATGTTATCCAGAAACCTTTCGTTTTAGCTCAAATTGGAGGCATATTCGTGTTTCTTGATACATTTTGCCCCCCCGAAACCAATTTTTGCCCCCCCGAAACACAAATAGCCCCAAAAAGTTTGGTTTCCCCTAGCTCAGCCCCTTGGCTTTTCACTCATAGATGAAATCTGATAGTAAATTTATCCAGCTTTAACGTAAGAAAAAGCAATTTTGGATCGGACCAATAATTTCGGAATTAGGGCAAGAAATGTGGCAAAAAACTTGGATTTTACAATAGTACGCGGTATTTAGCGTGCTGGCATGAGCATATTACGGGACTTGATCAAAATGTCATATATGAGGTTTGATGGTAAAGCTTATAGATGGAAAAAAGAAATTTTTAATCGAAAAATAGGCAAAAAAGGTAATAGGTAAAACGGGGTGATGATTACAAGAAGACGGTATAACAGTATAATCATGGGCTGCCGCAACGTTGTAGGTGGTTTTCGATCGCTTTCGCCGGCTCGGCCTTACATGATTTCTCCCTTTTGAGGACGCACGATACCTACAACATGGACGAGATGCCACCGAAAAACTCAGCAAATTCTTGACACTACGGTTTATTATCTTCTTTATGCAGACCACCCTTCTGTCTAGATTGCTAAGTGATATTAATTATTATTACGAATTATCATTAACTAATAATAATTATTATCAAGTATTGTAAATTATTAATATTTACTGTTGGTTACGAATAATTTTTATGCTTCATCATTAATTATCATTATTAGATATTATTTATTAACTCCATATTTGAAAACCATCTGCTGTTTGAATCAGCTGAGCCTTTTTGAAAATTGACCAGACGATTCACTCTCAAGTTGACGATATCCAATCTGCTCCAACTTTGAGCCCTCATTGTGAACGAGGCTGGTCCTACAAAGCTGTGGATGGTCTTGAAAAATTCTAAAAAATAAACTCTAACAAAATATGAAATGAAAAATATACCGTTTGATCTGATTTTTTCGAGTTTTGGAATTTTCAAAATTTGTTTTGAACCCCTTCCCCTCGACCTAGGGTTATGAAAAGTTTCAAGTAAAAAAATTTCGTAATTTTAGCTCAACGCTAACCATTTGATTTTGTGAATCTACGTATCTTCAAACGTAAACCAACAAATTTTGAGGGGGGGTTAAAAAAAATTTTTTCTTTGGCCGATTCCAATGGTTCATTATCGAAGATAATAAACCAACATTATCGAAGATAATAAACCAACATTATCGAAGATAATAAACCAAAAATGAGGCGCGAATACGAGTGAGGTGCACTACTGTTGAAGCAAGACAAGCTGAAATGAATGAATGAGCAAACCTACAGATGATCGGAGATGAGGGGTTCGAGACCGCAAAGGGGGGCGACATTGTGTACATAAGCGAGGACTTTGCGCATTTGATGCTATTGTAGGAGCGAGAGAGAGACAGGCGGAGAGGGGAGTGGTTCAAGAGAACGGATTGTCAACGAGGAAAGCAAGCGTAGTGGCCTTGAGAGCCAAACTGTTCTCCTTCAAAAGTCGCACCAACATTACCATATTTCGTTTTACGTCTTGTTTATTTGCTCAATCATTGCCATGATGCTCTCAAACCCCATCCAGTCATATTGGGAAGGGGGCTTGAACCGGCTTTTTCCAAATTTCAACCTCTACACCTCAAAATTTTCAAATTTCCCAATTTTAAATTTGTATAAAAATTATTGAATTGTTGCAGCAACTTGTCGGGGCGTATGAAGGCAAACTGCGTTTCCCAAACTGTTATAAATTGGATGGTTCCAAAATGAGACGGTGAATACTTTTGATGCGTCAGTAACGCCATCTCTTATCCCAGAATCACACTAAGGGCCCGTCCACTTTCCCCTCAAGTAGAGATCTATTGGAGCCATTGGAACTTTGGAAGGTGAATATCACAGTTTAGGACGATATACACAGTAGATGAGTTGGGAGTGCTTGTTAACTTGTGTTTGTAAATGAAACTCTTCAAAGAATCATGCACTACCTTTATGACCAGAATGCAACTGTGATTAAGAGACAATACTGATTCAAAATTTGAATCCAGCATTAGAAAAGCCACGTACACTGGATGGAGTCAATGGTGAAATAACGGAGAAGCATGATTAAATATGTAGTAATTAGTTACATTGTACCTTTGAATTGTATTTATAAGAGGTTATAAATCTAAACTCAGTCATGCTACTGATGGATAGTACTAATGAGGTGAACACTGACCTGATTGAAGCAGGCTGCAACAAGGAATTTGTAGTCTTTCGATTGAGGATTGCTTAGAGTTCGACGAACCATGTCTTTTACTTCACCTTCATCTAATTTCATGGTCCCCAAACAATCATGCGCCAGAATGTCTTGGGATGATGGGCGTTCATTGACGTCATGACTAAGCATCATCCTTTAAACCATAATATAATTCATTATGACGGGGGCATGCATTTCCATAAGGTTATATGCTTCAACAATGAAAATGAACTTCCTGAATGTATGTATAACAACAATTAACGGTTCAATACATAGATATTTCAGTTACTATGGACCACTCCAATAGAAAATAAGCCTATTTCTTTTTTTATTTTTATTTAACAAGACAGACATTTAAATAAAATATGTCACGGATTGGCTGTGTCTTTAATAGAGTTTTCTATGAGTTACATTCATTCAACTTTTATATAGCATTCTTAGTTTTGTCCAGCCAAAATATAAAATAAATTATGCAACGTACCGGATCATTTTGTACTCATAGGAATCTTCTGGATAGGGAAAATTTTCGGGAAATTGTATAGATGGTTTCCTCAGCTTGGACAAAGTTAGTTGTCTTTCCATGTGTGTAACGAAGGGTGGGTGATTCATCTCAAAAAATATTATTCCCAGGCTATAAATATCCACTTTCTGTAAAGAAAAAAGAAAAAAAGAAATGAAAAGCACACTCCTAAGTTTGTAATTTATGAATAAGCTTATTCACGAATGTCCCATAGGAAGAGGTATAAGATAGGCGTGTTGCTTAAAATTATAACTGTAAGCGTATGGCCATGTTCAACTCCCAGCAAATCAACACTGCAGGAGTAGGTAGGTACTGAAAGTAGAAGGAATAATTCGAACGTATTACGGAAAAGAACTGCAATAAATCGCAAACTATACAATGGCAAGGGTCTCCAGCTCGTAAGAGTGGTAGGTAGTGTTTTCATCTTCAGATATGCGACGGCTAAATAGGCAACAACCCTGGGTTCCCTCTTATCTTGCATTTGGAGAAGAATAGCACCATAGCCTAAGCTGCTAGCGTCTGTGGGGAGGTTGTGATCAAATACTGCAAGGAGAGGACGACTAGACAGGCTTAGCAGTCTCTAGCAATACTATGCTCATGAGTCCACATAAAAGGGTGGTGTTTCCTGGTCAATTCTGTGATACATGCTGTCTGTACAGCAAACTCTGGGATGAATTTTCAGAAGTAATTGGCCAACCTGTTTAACATTAGAGGGAATCCGTGACGAGCTTCTATCTTCCGTGACCCTAGCCTAATTCTTTCTGCTGAAACCTCCCTACCCAGATATTCAACACAGGGTTGCAGAAACTTGCATTTCTCAATGTTTAGTGAGTCCCGCAGCATTAAGAACTTCTAGCACTTGCTCTAAATTAGTAAGTCCTTCTTCAGGCGTCTAAGAAGGCAGAAGAAGGTCATCCAAAAAACCACCACTATACTATGTCAGAGTTGACCAAGAGCCTTGTTAACTGCCCGCTGAAACGCTGCAGGAGCGTTTGCCAGGCCAAAGGGGACGCGGATGTACTCGTAATGACCGTCTGGAGTTACAAATGCTGTCTTGGGAATCGAGTCCTCTGCCATTGGAATCTGGAAAAAGCCAGACGCCATATCCAATGAAGTGAAAAAACTATTATTATTTCCTAATCTGTCGAGCTGATCCTTAATTGTGAAACGGTTGAGCTCACGGAAATCAACGCACATACGGTAGGATCCTTCTTTTTTCCTTCATACGGATAATACCATTAGAAAGGAGGTCTGAGACAATGTCCCTTACAGCGGATCTTTCATCATGGGACAGGCAATAAGGGTGTCTATTAATAACCACCTCCCTATCGTGGTTGATTGAAAGACATATTCGCACACCTGACGTGTGTCCCAGATGTGACCCTATCGGAAAAGCGGCTGAGGAATGACACTACAGCCTGGCGATGTTGTTGCGGGACACATAGGTTTTCTATTGTAGGGGTGTCTATTTACCGTCGGTAGGGATCTCCGAATTATTTTGCTCCCTGTATGCAAAATCATATATGATCATTGATAGTCATTACACCACGATCATCACAAAGGTCGCGCCCCAGGAGGACATCGTAGTCGAGGATGGAATCAGGGACAAAATAGAGTCGGATTCGCAGGGTGTCTCCCACGACGACGGCCTGGACTGTACAACACCACTCGGAAATCAGTTGACCAGGGATTATACCACGTACCACTGCGAGACATTTCTCGTTTTTATCTCGAAATATTGACAAGAATTGGTCAGAAATGAGTGAGTGATATGTCAGCACCTGAGTCGATCAGGCAGGAAAGACATTTTCCATCAACCATAACGGGGACGGAACATTCCGACGGTCCCAACCTGATTTGTCTCCTCTGCTCAATGCCAGCTTTAAGGTAACATGATTCGATTTTGTGTCCAAGTTTCAGGCAGACTTTGCATGGAACGTTACTATCAGGCTTGGATTGTGTCGAACTAATGGGGCGAGAGGGAGCTTGTGGTAAGTTGGATCTGTGACTTGAGATGGACGGAGAGCTAGTAACTTGAACAGGAGATGAATCGGTTGAGGTTTGACGCAATAGTGGACAAAAACGCCGGATATGACCTAACGCACTACAGTGATGGCATTGTCGACTCGCGCGCTCATTAGAATCAGTTCTTTTACGCTTAGAGGAGCCTAGGTTCGCATGGTTCAGAAAAGTCGTGGGGTTCGAGGGCACTGGTATTTTGATGGATTGCACGATTTGGACGGGTAAGTGTTGACAGGAGCGTCAACAGTTCTGGGGCATTGCTACAATTGCGTAAGGCACACGCTGAGCGAACATTTTGTTCAGTAATACCATGAACGATTAGTTCTATAAGGTCGCCGTCAGACCAATTTGCACGTACACTCTTGAGGTGAGACAATTTCTCGTGCACGTAAGTAATGGCGGACTTCATGTTTTTGCGCCTGGGTGAGCATTAGGGATGAATATGGACCCTTAACCACAAAAGCCCTTCTGGTTTTAGTTCCTTTTACACACACTGAACTAGTTGAGAGATCGTTCGTTCTCTTCGTATGCTTTCATTAAGAATAAGTATAGGAATAAGCTAAATGCAAGTCCTGATTTAAGAGTGTATTTATCAACCTTTGATATTGATTTCAAAATATTATGTGCAACAAAACAGGCCCAAAGGTCACACTAAAACAGTTTTGACTTGTTTTAAGAATAATTTTGATTTCTTTTTTTTTTTTCGATAAACTTATTGGCTAATTCTAGTATGTTTTCGTGATAAGAAACATTGTATTTACTTTGTTATTATTTTTTTTTTTACAGTTATTGGTCTTTAGAATTTACTAAGTTTACTAGAAACACATATAGGCCTAATTTTGGAGCAATAACTTTATTGCGTAAATATTTACTTTCCATGATTAATGTTCTTGCAACTTTTTTTCTTGGGGGTACAATATGAAATAAATTTATCTCAAGGGGTACGGCAGTGAAAAAAGGTTGGGAACCGCTGATCTAGGGCGAGCGTAAATGAAGTCATGACAACATTTTACACAAATCCTTATCTAACAGTACACATTTCGACATATAGGGTGCCTCTTATATATTTTCTGCAGTTTATGAAGGTTGCCAGCTTGGAGCAGATAGATAGAACAACAAATGACTCTTGTCTCATTTCAAGAAAATATGCCAGAATAATGTCTGATGGAGGTCAGTTCAATGTACCTGGTTGTAAAAAGTTTTGGCCTGCTCAGAATTTAGTTCAGGTGCCAAATACATGGGTGTTCCACAGGGGCCAAAATCAGAAACGTCTTTAATAGAAGAATCTGGCAGAGTGGTATCTGAGAATTCGGAGGACTCAACACTATCCTTGTTCGGATCTGTAGTAAACCTGAAATACGAATTAAATTGCAATTAAAATAAGCAAGTAAATTGGTTGGCGTGTTCAAATTTGCTTCAAACAATAAGACTACATCTCAAACACTTATATAGCAACCCTACATGACAGAAGTAGGCAAAATTGAAGTACACAAGAATACTAGGTGCTGGAATAAGCAGTGTCTTTCATAAGTAAACATTTTACAGATTTTTTTATAGAATTCTCGATGTGAAGCAGGAGGTACATGCATCAATTTTGTAGAACAAAACAGCCGAACAAAAACAGATCTCACGCAATCTGGTTGAAACGATAAGTTGGACTCCTTAATAGAGTCAAATACAACCAGGACTGGAATGAATAAAGTAGAGAAATAAGAAAGGCAAAACGTGTCTCATGGAGAAAATTCTGTGAGGATGTGGAAACCCCCATATTCAGGGGATGAATCCATAAGATAGTAGCCAAACATCGATGTTTTTGACATCGATGTTTTTTCCTTTCTCCCAATATACCTATACTTAAGCTGACGTGTCGTCCATAGTTGCTAGCTCCCATAAGGAATCAACGTAAATCCTCGAATCTTGCACCAATTTCCAAACTTATTTATTTATTTTTTTTTCAATCTTCAAGTCAGACCAATCTCTAGCTTCAATTCAAGCCCTCAAACAATAAAATCGGTTCATTTTTCGCGAAGTTACAGTGGTCGGGAAATGGGTTAGCGATTCGACAGCTTTTTGAACGCCCAGAGAAAGGCGCCCGTCCTGGAAGTGTAGCCGTTTGTCGCTAGATGCCACTCTTCGATTTCCTCCCAACTTCCCACCGATGCTTTGCCAAAGTGCAAATAGTCGCCGAGAAACCTAATTCACAATTTAGGCATTATGTTACGAAATTGAGACACGGTCTTATTGAGACTGATTGTTCTTGATAACATTTCCTTTTCTCGTTCATTCATGGGATGGTGATTGATCATTGAAGTATTTTCTATATTAAGATTTCGAGTAAGTACCTACAGAGGAAGAAATCCTAAAAAGCATAATCATTTCACAATGGTTTCAACAAGAAAATTATACTCGTAGGTGTTTAATAATAAATACACATGATCATTATTTATGAATGGAAGTTTTTATCGTTTAAATAAATACGTATTTACCTAATCTTTTTTACGGGTTCGGACCGAACCTACTTTACATTTCAGTATATAATTGCATTATTTCTGTGCCCTGTTAGGCACTTTACTTACCTACTACATTATGTCTTATTTTACGTGTCCCTTTTGCCTTTTATTGTTCTAGCAGCCACAATGTTTAGGTTGCATATTTTTCATGTCAGCCATGGTTGACTTGAGATACGAAAGTAGGAATGAAACCAAAACCACCACGACATCTAGTGCAACCGTGCAACGTTTAGTTTAACGTTAACGTTTTCGTTTGCCGATACCAAAAAGTGGCATAAGTAACTAATTTCGTACCCATCAATCTCTGATGAGCTTCATCTATATTTGAATTCTCCACTAAAAAAAATTCAACAAAATGTCTTAGCATTTTGGATTTCAACGAAGGATACATATCCCAACCTTCATATCGACAGTATACTCGTATTTCGAAAATAGTGTACGTCAATTTACTGACATTTTACAGGAGACGACGAAAACCACTAGGCTCAACCTAAGATAGCATGAGACTCCCCCCGTTTGCGACGCTGGATAGAGAAAACATTATTGGATTGCGGCAAGTCTTATTTCATTGGATCAAGAACGTTATTTTGCACCCGAAAAGATCAAATCTTTATTTTCAAAAAAAGAGACATACTTGGATTTGCAGTTATACTATCGATATGTAGTATTGAAATGTGTACCAGCGGTCGCCTCCTCTTCCTCAAGCGGGTTTTAATCTGAACTCTCTTAGAAATCGCCAATCCCAAGATATGACTGTACAACTTTTTTTTTTTTTGCATGAGGGCAACAATAAATATTTGGAATAAAGTAAATTGTTCAAGTGGTCGCACAATCCCTTTTTTGTATTTTTAACGTAAATTAGTACATTTTTCACGTTTAATTTTTTTAAATAAGAACAAAAATTATCAAAAAAAATATGACAGCTAGGTAGTTGCTTGTACGCCTACAGTAGGTAAGGTATTTTTGGAAAAAAACATGGATTTTATATACGATTTTTCAAAACATCAATGTTTTATATAAAATGTTTATAGACATTGATGTTTGCCGTGAAAAAAAACATCAATATGTAAACATCGATGTTTTTCTAAGCAATACCCATCCCCACCAAATAGGTACCCTCAAACAAGCGAAACTACTGACGAACCTATAGCCATTCTTATGGACACCCATTTGACGTGGTCATCCCCATTAGATTGTGAACATTGCGATTGGTCACGTCAATATTATAGGCCGGAGTGATTGGACTGGATAGTGGCTAAAACCATAATAACGCCTGCAAGACTCGAATGTGCCTAGGCGGGGTTCGAACCATTCAAGTCCCCCGGACCAAATGGAATTCACCCCGCTTTCCTACAAAAAAGTAAAAGGCTAATCAGCGCTGCGGTACATACCTAGACCATGGAGAAAAGTCAAGGTAGTGTTCATAACCAAAGCAGGGAGACGCAATGACCATACTCCAAAGGCGTACAGACCCATCAGCATCTCCTCTATCTTTCTTAAGACATTGGAGAGACTTATGGATAGGTACAGGGTGGAGCGCGGCAAACAGATGGATTACAAAATAGAACAGAACACAGAAGTAATCAGAAATAGTCTAAGTTTTTATTTTTCCCTTACATGTAGGTATTGGAAATTTGATTTCAAGTGGTTTTGAACAGCGTATCTGACAAATGGACTCTGAATACACTGAAGAAGCCGGTTTCTGAAGTTTTCGTGTACTCTTCCAAGCATTGCAACGGGTATTTCGGCGATGTTGGCTCTGATGTTGTTCTTGAGGGCTTCAAGGGTCCTGGGACGATCATTATAAACCTTGGATTTGAGGTAGCCCCACAGGAAAAAATCGCAGGGGGCTAAATCTGGTGACCGCGCTGGCCAGTTCAAATCGCCTCTCAGGGAGATGAGGCGCCCGGGGAACCTTCCTTTCAAAAAATCTATCACTCTCCGTGCTGTGTGGGCGGTTGCACCGTCCTGCTGAAACCAGACGTCGTCCAGCTGCATTGCATCCAATTCAGGCAAGAAAAACTCCTGAATCATGGTTAAATAACGCGCGGAGTTGACGGAAACGGCTCTGTCATTTTCCTCAAAAAAATAAGGTCCGATTATCCCATTTCTCGAAACTGCACACCATACTGTTACCCTATCAGAGTGAAGAGGCCTCTGGTGGAGCTGTCTGGGGTTCGACTCACTCCAGTAGCGCATGTTCTGCTTATTCACACAACGACTGAGATGGAAATGTGCCTCGTCGAAGAGTACACGAAAACTTCAGAAACCGGCTTCTTCAGTGTATTCAGAGTGAGGGCGCCCATTTGTCAGATACGCTGTTCAAAACCACTTAAAATCAAATTTCCAATACCTACATGTAAGGGAAAAATAAAAACTTAGACTATTTCTGATTACTTCTGTGTTCTGTTCTATTTTGTAATCCATCTGTTTGCCGCGCTCCACCCTGTAAATGAGGGATAAGGCAGTAAAAGACAACCATCTTAGCCAGCATCAATATGCCCACCAAACAGGCAAGTCGACTGACCTTGCGCTAGACGACCTCAATAGGCTAATGTTGAAGTTGATTGGTGATAAAGTAATAGCTATTGCCCTGTTCATGGACGTAGAGGGGTCGTTTAACAACGCCTCAATGGCATCCCTGGTCAGAGCTATACAAAGAAACAGGGTGCCGGACGCTGTCTGCTAAAGGGTCAGGGAAAGCCTAAAAACTAGGTGCATCACCTCAGAACTTGGAGGCTATTCCATGGCGGTGGAGACGGCGAGGGTCTTATCTCCTCTGCTGTGGGTTTAGAGGTCCATTAAAAATAAAATATAATGAAGCAAAAAAGGGAAGGCTTACGTGGAATCAACACCTTAATAAAACTACCATCTGTTTAGGCAGATGCAGAAGACTCAGCGGTAAAAGGTGGATATCAAACCCGTGGCTAAATATGCAGGTCGTAAGACTGATAATAACATATGGGTCAGTAGTTTGGTGGAAGAAAACAATGCAGTTGCAAACTCAAGATCACCTGGAAAAAATCAACGGCTGGCATGCCTGAACAGGAGCAATGAGTACAACCACAACTGCAGCATTAGAGGTCCTACTCAATCTTCCACACTAGACAATCTGCCGGCTCATGCAAGGACATTAACCAATAATATCCGGGCGTGGGTCAATCCAGCAGAAACTGTGGGAGGAAATCCAAGCAGACCCGATGTTGTGCTACCTCTCTACCGCTAAAATAGAAAATGACACGTCCTATTTCCCAAAAGAGAGGCGTGGAGGAAAAACATATTACAGTGCGGCTCACTCAATGTGGTACACAGACGGCTCAAAAATGCCTTGCGGGACTGGGGCGGGCGTTTACAAACAATTGCAACACTAGGATGGTGATTAGCCTGGGCCAATACGCCACAGTGTGTCAGGCAGAGACGATCGCGATCGAGCACTGTGCTGTAGAGACGAGAAAACTAACCCTATTAGGTAAGAAAGTGGTAATCTGTTCCAATAGCCAAGCCACATCGAAGGCATTAGCCTCTCCAGTAACAACTTCATGGATTGTGATGGAGTGCAAGAATGCCCTGGACAACGTATTGGACAAGGATTGGGAATGTCACCTTCGTATGGGTACTGGGGTATTCAGGGCCAAAGGGGAATGAGGAGGCGGAGACACTGGCCAAAAAACCATTTGAGACCCAAACCCTACTGTGGGGTGTCCAAAAGCCTCAGGAAGAGCACCATAAAAGAGTGGCTGCTATCAGAAAGTCAAGCCTTATGGAATAGAACCACAAGAACCACCGCAGATCTATTCAGCCTCAGCTGCACCAGGCTCAGGACATCGGTAGGCCTACTGACTGGACACTGCCGACTCCAAAAGCATCTCTGCAGCGTTGGGGTGGCCGAGGACAGTTAGTGCTGGTCCTGCCTCAAAGAGGAGGGAAAGGCAGAGCACGTCCTATGTTTCCTGGTCCCGGTTTCTGTGCCTGGGTAATGTAATACCTGACCTAGAAAACTACGTGTGGACTCTTAATAGCCTCTGGAAGTTGGTAAAACAACTGGAGCTCACAGAGGAGCTAAAATTACAGGGAGGGCACAACCGATCTAATTAGGTCGAGGTGCTTCACTTACAGCAAGCCTCCCAACATCTTATCTTAACGTATCACTTACTTTAGGGATTTGCTTGTTGTTGCTAGACCAAAGTCCCCTATTTTGACTTGATCATTGCTCCCAAGGAATATATTATCAGGTTTCAGATCTCTGTGCGTGACTTGCTGATTGTGAATGTGACACAATCCCTCCACTATTTCTCTGAAGAGTCTCCAGACACGTTCTCCATTTTGATAGAGGCCTTGATCAATAGCGATTCTGAAATTGACCAAATTTTAAAATGCGCGACTATTCATGAATCCAAATTTTAAATAAGAAGAGAAAATAAACATCACACAATGGGTTGAAGGGTATTCATAGAGAGAGCTACTTGAGGTTAGAATTTATTGGAAGTCAAGTTACCTCAGATTATTATTTTCGCAGAGTTCCATTTGAATATACATATGAAGGTTTGGCTTCCGAGTTTCATGATTTCCGTGGTTTTCATTGAGCTCTTCAAATGAACTGGACTCTTCATTTTCAGATATCTCCTCTCCATGGCTGTAGAATGGTAAGAAGGAAGTAAGGGTAAGTATTACAATGGTAAGTAGAATGGTAAGTATTACAATGGTCGGCTTCTTTATAACACCTCTTCAACAACCGTTTTTGTAGTAATATATTCGTTCTATTGCATACAGAGCGATTAGGGAATCACTGACAGTAACTGAATTTCTACCTAACTCCTACTTGCACACGGCCAAAGCAATGTTTTTTTTTTTTACCGATTTTGCTTTTTGCATTATTTTTTATAAAACGCTTTTTGCACGCCAAATACGTCCAGTTCGAACTCAGCCTTAGTATGGGCCTATTGAGCAACCCCTCGAAATTTGGGAGGTGTCACTTTCTTGAAAACAGAGATATCCTGCCAAAAAGTTAGTGACCATTGGAAAATGAGGCTGGGCTTCGCCCACACAACTACTGTAATAGGTATTTCCGATTTTTAGCTCTCGGTTAGGCTTGAATCCACCACTGCTGTTTACACGATAAATCAAGACGGTACAGAATACAAAATCTGATCTCAAGGTAGGTACACATAAATACAAATATTCAAGTTGGACGAATTACCTAAAACAAATCCAGTCTGAATCTTCATCTCCATCTTGTTTTTGGACATTCCACTCCTCCAAGGTTTTGCTTTCATTCTTCTTCAAATTCTATGGGTAAAAAAAATGTCTTATCATATAAATATTTGGTGCTGAATAACAATGAAATATTTGGTACTGGCTATGTTGAAGTGAGCCTTTAAACCTCAGAAAACGGTGAAACTTCAACCCATGAATTGTAGTACCGCACAACGTTCTCATGGTTCAGGCGAGAGAGAAATTGTACTTCTCGGGTGATTTTCTTGAGCTGCTTCATGGGACGGTCGAATAGTATTTTTTTAATAGCATAGAGACCACTATCAAGTCGATTCCGCGCCTGCAACAAATGTAATATGCAAAGTGGTGGAGGTAAACAAACTTAGTTGCAATGCAGTATTGTTCAATTAGCACTTTTGTTTCTTCTGGCGTCAATCACACCTGTTGAGTAGATATTTAATTACAGATAACAACAATGAATTGACTGACAAATGGCAGCGAAAGACAACAAGGTGTGCCAAGACGTGCCCTTGCCCATTCCAACCCCATTTTATACTTTTTTCTTCTAAATTAGTTAGGATTTTAATGAAATTCACGTAAGTTCTTTTGATTTTAGTCACTTATGACATATGACGTCACAATTGTTTAGGCCATTCTGTAGGAAATTGGAATGTGCTCAAAACGAAATTGTTTCTTCCCTCGCCCAACCAGTAATCACCCAATCTGATACCTTTTCATTGTTTCAGAAAACATTATGAGTATGGGGTAACTTGTATACAAGTTCGCAACCACGAGTACAAAGTAGCAAGAGTCTGTAGTGATAGACATACAATATTAGAGCCAAAAGATGAGCATCCTCTGAGAGCGCCCATCTGTAACAGTCCTCCTTGAATGAAAGGAATGCGTTTTCTTGGCAAAATTATGATCCCAAATAATATTCCACAAACTCATCCTTGAAACTTCAATAGTACCTACTTGATTCAATTAGCGACCTGGATTACAAAGGAAATCAGGGAGACTTGACTAATTCTGAGGGGAGAAATATATTTTCCAATCCAAGCCGAACTACAACAGCTGGGTTGCGGCGGCGGTCCGCTTCGCTCTTACCCTGGAGCTGACTGATCGCGACCGATCAACGAGGCGAACTACAACGGCTGCATTTTACATAAAATATTCTGGCCAAGATGGGGGATTCAAACAAGCCAATTACGTCGGAGGATATCTGGAAGCGGTTGAAAAAGTTAGGCGTGCTGGATGCCATGAACAATCAGATCACTGAGTTGGTAGAGGCAGGTTGACGAAGAAAGAGGTAGCCAAAAATGCGCAAAAATTAGCGGAAGTATCTCTTCAAGTTCAGGATTATAGAAAAGAGAATGAGAAGCTATCATCGAAAGTAGATATTCTTGAAAAACAAGCAAAACTATAAAATATAATAATATACAGTTTTGAGGAGAAGGAGGCAACTTGGCAGGGACTGAGAGCCTTATTGACCTATTTCTTCATTGGGCTTTTCCATTTGAACAACGATAAAATCCACATTGAGGGCGCGTTCCGCCTCGGCAAAAAGGAAGTGAATAAATTCGCCCGATTCGCGTGGTATTTGCGGATTTGCAATCAAAAATGGAGGTGCTCTCGTCTACTCACCATTTAAAAGGGTCGTTGATAAATGTAAGTCAGGACTACACTGAGACAGAGATGGGTCAGCGAAGGAACCTCCTTTTTTACAAGAAAAAGCTTGCTGAACAGGGATTGGAGGCGAAGCTGAGAGGCTTCACACTGGTGGTTAGGGATCGGACGCACACACTAACTGACGTGAATAAGAAATACGGAGATGCACCAAAGAGGAAGAGGGATCCTCACAGTCCTACCACCGGCGACGGAAAAAAGAAGAATCTTGGGATTACTGGAGGCCACGAATAGCAGCTACTTCTCCCACAACGGATGATGGCTGGCATTGATGAAAACACTACTCTGGGCAACGTGGATGAGCAGGCGTCATCAAAGCATGAATCAATGTATGATTATTTACAATATAAGCAGGGTGGTCAAATAACAAACTCATTATTGTCTGAAAGTAAAACAAAATTCTGTGAATCTGAACAACTATTGCTTGAAAATAAACAATTCAGGTTAAAGGTTTGTTTTTGGAATGTGCACGGGTTTTCAAATTTAAGCATACTTAGTTCAGAGGAGCAGGATCTGCTGAATAGTTTTGGTGTAATAGCGCTACAAGAAACATGGGTTGAGAACCACAAAACATAAATGTACCAAATTGCCTAGGGATTATTCACCTTATGTTAGTTTGGCGGTTAGAGACAAATCTGTGGGCCGTGCTAGTGGGGGAATTATTATGTTTGTTAGAAAAAAGTTCACTAATTATACAATAGTCGAAAGCTACAGATATTAGATTCTGCTGTGCTCGAAGCTTAACGATATTACTATAATTATTATAGTGGTATTACTATATACTATTATAGTGGTCGGTAGTTTCTATATACATCCTTCAATCAACAATGAAGTGGTATTTGACATGGTGCGAGACTGTGTGCTTTCTGTTCATAACAAGTTGGTAAATTGAATAACTTTGATATAGATATTTTATCAGGTCACTCGCTGGTTGCCGAACGGGAATCTCTTGATTTAACGATAAACAGAAGAGGACGTCTATTAATGGAAATATGCGACGATCTCGGAATGGTGGTATGTAACGGGAGGTCGCCATCCGACCCAGAAGGCCACTTGACATTCATGGGCCAGCAGGGAGGGAGCGTGGGTGACTTGGTTATGACAAATTTAACAAACACCGGGTTGATAGAGAATTTTGAGGTATTAGACGGGTTCCATGTTTCCGACCGTCTCTCGGTGGTGGTGTCGGTGGGTATTAAAAATAAACTAGTGGTCGCGGAGGCGGAGGTGGATGACCGGATTGAATCGGGACAGAGAGAATTATTTCATAGTAGAAGTGAGGACCTAGCTACTTGATGAATTTGGGGATGTATCGCTGATGGACATGCACGTTCATACAAACAGCATTCATACATTTCGCCATACAAACAGCGGCTCAGAGATCAGGTATGGTGAAGCATGTACGGCGCACTGTTGGGGAACCCCGAAGAAACAATAAAGCCTGGTTTAACCCCAAGTGTAGGGAATACAGATATAACTCGGCAAGAGCCTACTGGACGTATAGGCATAGTGGGTTTGAGGATTCACTCCGCCTGAAATATGTAGAAGCCAGAATATGAAGAAGATTCAGGCTGCCCGGGGCGGCGAGCATTTTCACTGCGGAGGCGTTGGCGATCGAGCTATATCTTGGCTATCTTCTTGAGTCTACCACAGTGCTACCTGTAGTAGCAATTTGCACGGATTCAGAGAGCGTGCTTAGAGCCATCTCAAGTCCCCAATTGTCAAAATTTGGAAACCATTTAGTGGCGCAAATTGTTCAGGCAGTGGCTACCTGTAGAAGGATTGAGTTTGTGTGGGTGAGGGCACACATTGGTCTGAGACATAATGAACGAGCGGACAGGGCAACAAAGATGGCAGCGTTATCTGGGGACATTTATGCGGCCTTTTTGCCGAAAGAAGATTTCTATCCCTCGTTCGAAAGGACACATTTCTCTGAATGGCAACGGCGATATGACAAAAGCGAAAAAGGAATGCTGTTTAAGAGTATACACCCTAAAATACTAAGGAAACCTTGGTTCAGAAATTTAACGTCAGAGAGGAAATTTGTGAGGGTACTGTGTCGGCTTAGGAGCAGACATGCACTATGTCCCCAGTACAACGTTAGGATAGGATTATTGTGGGAGATTGATGACGATGATGATGATGGAAGGTGTGAGTATTGTGGAGGCGATGGCGATGTAGAGCACATTGTGATGGAATGTACAAAATATTCGGGGCCTAGAGACACGTTATTTAGAAAATTAAGACGTATTTTGATTTCCCCATTTAATTTTGAATGTATTTTGAAAGGAAATGTTCAGGTATACAAGGAACTGTTTAATTTTATCGAGGTAAATTGTATAAGGCTTTAATTTTTGTTTCCTGTTAAAGTATGAAGATGTCTAATTTAGTTTAATTTTTTTTATGGTACCTATGTGGCTGTATGTTTTGAACAATGCCAAAAAAAAAAAAAAAAAAAAAAAAAAAAAGTAGAAGCCAGTTAATTATACACATTGGCTATGGCGAAAGCTAATGCCAAGTGAAGGAAAAAAAAATTATACGCAAAGGCAGTCTATACAGCCGAACTGAGCATCCCGATAAGCTCATAGCGTTAGCCAATAACATAAAAAACGCCCGAGAGTTTTATGGTGCGCTGCGTAGAGTCAGGGGTACTAAGAAAAATCCAAATCCAGTCAAGCTGGAGGTCTGGCGGGAGTACTATCTCAAGATGTACAAACGGGATGTAGTCTCGTCACCAAAACTTGGTGTCTCGCTCCGTTCTTCGGACCCCTTACTGGAATCTGTCTTCAACACCAAGGAAATTACGAAGCTACTGAAAAAGGCAAAAAATAGCAAGGCACCAGGAGTAGACAGTATACCAAACGAACTAGTGAGGAGGCTTCCTGACAAATGGATTGCGTATACGTTGAAACTGTTCAACAAAATTTGGCAGGATGAAGAGGTTCCAGTACGTGGGGGGGGGGGGGGCATAAGGATGCACTTTTTGCTGAAGAAGGGCGATCCCGCAGATCCATCCAGTGACAGAAGGCTGGCCTTGATCAATACAATTGTGAAAATTTTTACTACATCAATTTACAAAAAATTGCACAACGTTCTTCCTGAAGAGCAGGCGGGGTACCGGTCGGGGCGATCGTGCCTCGACCAGATTTTCACTCTTGACGCAGCGGCAACGATTACGAATGCGAAAAAGTCCCACCCACTGTATGTAGTTATGATTGACCTCAAATCCGCTGTTGATTCATTGAGTCATGACTTACTGTGGACAAAGCTGTCGAGAATGGGTGTATCGCAAAAGGTAGTTAATGTTCTCAGAAGCTTGTACAGCGCAGCTTACTTTGAGGTGAGGGATGGTGCCGTGGCCGGGGGCGGGGGGGGGGGGAGTTTTCGTCAGTCTGTAACAGGTATTTCAGGGAGACTCCTTATCGCCCTTGATCTTTGTGTTGTTCATGGCAGATCTAGTTGAATCACTTCATGCGAAAGGCTGTAGCGGTTTGCCATTGGGAGGAAGAGAGTTACTTTTACTGGCATTTGCGGACGATATTGCACTATTAGCGGACTCTGTTGTTGACACCCAGGCCAAAATATCAGCTTTCAAAGAATACTGTGCCGAAAACAAACTGACTATAAACGAAGATAAAACGAAAGTGCTGGTTATGGAAAGCAGTGGGCGACCTAAAAGACGAAGGATATATTATGTGGGTCTAATAAACTAGAATATGTAAAGTCATTCGAATACCTAGGCATATTGTTCACGAAATCAGGGAACTTCTATCAAGCTAAGGAGAAGCGGATTAGCAAGGCCAAGTCTGCTGTTGGTGCTACCATTATTACTATTGCCAGGGGGAAGATAACTTCGTGGGATGCGAGAGTCTCTATTTTTCAATCTATGGTGGAATCAGTGCTGATGTATGGGGTAGAGGTGTGGGGGGTCAGATATGCCAAGGATATTGAGGTAATACAAACAAAATTTCTGAAGGCGCTGCTTTTTCTTCCATTTTCGACCCCAGGATCCTACCTGCGTCTGGAAACGGGCAGACCACATCTCAGTGTTGCGAGCTTCAAGCGGACCATCAACCATCAACTACTGGGAGAGGGTTTTGAAAATGGAAGACTCAAGATGGCCAAAGATTTGTTTGGTGGAGCTCATAGCGCTGCACTCTGGCTCTTGCAACATACCAGACCAAACTGGGCGACTGGTGTGGTGCAATGGTTACGATTGATTGGGTTGGAAGTTGTGTGAACTAGCCAGAGCCCCGAAATGCTGAAAAGGGAAAAACCTCATCTGTTTGAAAGATGGGAAAATAACGACTATTTGAGAGATGTAGAGATTGCAATCAATTCAAGGTACAGTGAGATTTACCCTAAAATTTGTACATTTCCGGGACGAGCGAATTATCTGGGTGCTGGTAGGAGCGTTCATGTGGAAAGAGTGATCGCCCAGCTTAGGCTGACTTTCAAGAGAAAATTAGTTTTTTTCTTCAAGAAGTCCGTCCATACCATTGACTGTTCCCTCTTATGCTTGAACTGTAATATGAGCGCATTTGAAACGGTGTACACTTTATGCTGCAGTGCCTGTTATATCTCCCCTACAGGCGACACTATTTGGGGGCATATTATGTTCCCTGAGGATTTCCTGTAGCCACTGAAGATGTGCAAGCGACCATGGAGAAAATCATGTGCTGATGAGAGCCTAATAATGGTTGTCTATCTGTATGTGGACAGGTCGTTATTGCTGAGAGCTTTCTTACTAAATGAATGATAACCCCGAAGGTCTTTTATTTATTTAGTATTATTATTATTATTTAATTATTCTCGTAACGCACCAATATTATACCGAACATGTAGTTACAGACCCGCACGATTATTTTTCCTTTTCTCTTTATTTTTAAAAGCTATTTTGTATTATTGAAGACCATTTGGAAGATGAATGTATTTTTATCAGTCTCTTGCTATTATTTACTGAATTTCTATTATTTTAAGAGCTGCAATCTATTTATTTTACAGAACTCATTGTAATGGGTTTTACACTCTACAAATAAACGCTAATTGAATTGAATTGACTAATTCTGAGGGGAGAAATATATTTTCCAATTCAAGCCGAACTACGAATATGAGTGGTTGTATGAATAAAAGGTTAAACTGAGTTCCTTCAGGGAGCCACAAGTTTTTTGGAACATATGATATTGGAGTACGCACACAGAAAATTCGTTGTCAGAAGGGGGGGGGGGGAGTTCTTCAGTCTTCTGTCCAATTTTGCTAACACACACCAACTGCTGTCATCAAAACGTTGTATCAAATATTGATAAAATAAGAAATGGCGTTCACAAACCTTCCATACTTCTCCAAATCCACCTTCGCCGAGTTTTTCAATTAGCTCAAAATCACTCTCAAAACGGGATCCTGTTTGGCCTTGTCGAATAAAATCAATTAAATCACCTCCTGTATCCTGGAAAAAAGAAAGCACAATCTTTATTCATTGTACAAACAAAACATGGGTGAATTTCAATCAATATCTCATCACCTGTCCTCAATAAATGTAACCAAAGGTTATAGGGGTTAACACATAGACCTATAGCAATAGCTTTTCTATCAGAAAGGAATTTCCCTGGTCTAATGAACAAATTTTCAAAGTACCTTATTGAACCTTTTCAAAATAATTTATTGAAATTGTATATGATTTATGGACTATAAAAACCCGAATTTGAAGGCTTACTTTACTAGTCCTCCATTATTATAATTCTAAAAAATTCGCATAATTCTTTGGTGAACAAATTTACTATCTTCCTATAGTTTTGTTGATTGTGCTTGATTAATGTGATTTCCAGCAACCTTCTGATAAAAAAACCCTTCATTTTGATCATTTTTGCTATTAAGTTTTCCGAGTGATGTTTTCAAGTATGCATTAAGAATTTTACACCTTTGTTGTTATTTAAACCAAATGTTTAAGCATGTAAGCTACAGCAATGGCATCGAAATAGAAAATATATCATTTCTTGAGGAACGTTTCTATACAAATCTGTTTTGGGATATTAAGTTGAAATGAATCCGATCCCAGATTAATATATATGCCACTCCAAACAATGTCTGATATCGACTACATGATTGAATCCTAAAGATTGGTAACTATAAAAGAAAGTACTTATTCATTCTCATAAGTTAATTCATTTGTGCCTGACAAAAAAATTGATCCAAATTGAAAGAAAGCACTGGGTTTTTCATGGGGGTTTTCTCAAGAACTGGATGTTGATTTACAATTTTGAGGGTATAAATTTCGCACCCTCAGATTTGGCACTGAGGACGTTTGGGATTCTTCTCCATCCACAAAACATTAGGGGGAAATGGTGATTTTGGTCCTCAATTATCAAGTTGTAATCTAGCCCATGAATGAGGGCGTCTATCAGTTACGTTAACTCAAATAGGGGCAAGATTTTGTTCACTATTGACCTATTTTTCCACAAATACTTGCGCTCCTGTACTCAAAACTCAATTGGAGCATACGCCATTTACAATTAAATATACTTGAAGTGTTTAATAATGCGAGTCGTCTCCCCCTAATTTTGCGGGGTTCACTGATTTGACAACTGATAAAGTGGAAAAGATCATATACCTTTGAAGGAATTGAGGGACACTCAGGTGATGCCGATTTCCTGTAAATAAATAAACAATTATTAGGACTAAGCTGCACAGTTGATCAATAGGGTTTTTTTTTTTTTTTTTTTTTTTTTTTTTTTGTGAAATAGAAATGAATCTAAAAACATCCACACCCATGCAGCATGGCTAAAAGAGCGAATTTTCAAAGAAATAACTGGGTTTCTGTAAAGTGTCTACATTGAAGGACATGACGTTCATGAAGAACATCTCAAGTATCAACCACGTTTCTTGAGAAGCGATACCCGTTCACAAACAGGGGCGGTTCGAAGATGAATTCATCTTCAAAGTGCTCCAGTTTGTGAACGGATTAGGATATCGCCGTTCTGATTTCACCATCGTGTTCAGCGTAAAAAAAAACCTTTGAAATGAGGTGTCACTTGTGAGACTGTTTCGTTTTGGGAATTCATGGGTAAAACTTCACAAACCTCCCGAGTAACACCTCAGCTTATAGATTTTTCTACGCTGAACACGATGGTGAGGTCAGAATTGCGATATCTCATTCCGTTAATATCTGATAATCAGATTACAGAAGACTAACCATGGAGAACATTACAAGTATCAACCACGTTTCAAAGTGCTCCGTTTAAGAATGGAATAAGACATCGCAATTCTGACTTCATCGTCGTGTTCATCGTAAAAAGATACTCCCCCCCCCCATCCTCAAACTCCTCAAAAGCCCCCCACTTAGAGTGGCCCAATTCTGCCCATCGCCGAACTTGACGGATGATAAATGTCACTGTACGAGTTTATCAAGAAACTTGTTGGTCATATTGCGCGCTCCAAGGTTGTTGGATGTTAGAAACACGAATGTGAAAAGCCCAAAATACCAAATGAACCTCAAATCGGCAAGACTGGTATAGGACCAGTTCGAGTGAAACTACAGAGGAGGTGCCGAGTGGCCGCTTAGTGTATTTTTGGATATTGGTATAAAAATGTATACCTACAAATGTTGTCTCCTTTTTTCCGAGTAACACCTCAGTTTATAGATTTTGCAACACTGAACCCGATGGTGAAGTCAGAATTGCGATATCTCACTCCGATACCAGATTAGAGCAGTTGAACCGTGAAGAACATCTCAAGTAACAATCACGTTTCTTCATCTTCTAAGTGCTCCAGTTTGAGAACGGAATAAGATATCGCAATTCTGACTTCACCATCGTGTTTAGCATGGAAAAAACTTTAAAATGAGGGGTCACAAGTCATAATGTTTAATTTTGGGAATTTATGGGTAATTAGAGTGGCCTGATTCTTCCCATCTTCGAACTTAGCCTTTCGAGCCAAGACGGATTTTTTGTGAAGTTTGGGCTTTTTATCTCAATTCCATCAAGAGTTATTGTCTGGAGTGACACATGAATACTTATAGGTATAAATATGATATATTTATACATATAAGTATTTATGCATGTGTCTACATACATATAATTTTTGGTGTATTTTTGGCGGTGGATTCAGGGCGGTCTGAAGCGGATTTTGGTATAAAAAAATTTTTGGAAATACGAGTAGGTATTAAAAATTTTGGACCATGAACAATAGCTTCATTTTCTTCGAAAATTCGCTAAAACTAGATTGACCTATTCCATATATTAACTTTGGGTTTTATTGGTTGGTACACACATATAGAACGATCATTCAACTTTTTCACTTCCAATCCTTGACACAGTACTTCATTAATATCTTACCGATCAGTTGGTTCGAAAGTTTCCGAGTCATCTTCAACAGTTTCTGACTTTGATTTTTTTTTTAGCGCCTTTCTCACAGCCTGTTGCTCAAAATGAATGAGATTCATCATTGCTTCCCTCTGTAACACAATAGGTATGTTATTGGTGTATATATTTTCTCATTTATGATACTCTTCCCTACACTGAAAAGCATCCTTAGGGATAAATTGTTGTCATAATTTGTTGTTGCCACAATATTATGAACATAATTGCTGCCATAATATTATGAACGCTTCACGTTTACACTGAAGAAAATCAATGTGTGTGAGCTGGAATGGGTGCTCCAAATGATAACACATTTGCATGAGTACATAAATGAGTACGTATCGCATAATTACAGTGAAATCAAAGAAATTGAAAGCTAGCTGGAGGAAATGTTGGCTATGAGGTAAGTGCCTTTGTAGAGGCACGTTAGGCTACTCGTCTCCCCTTGTCAAGGGTGGTGAAATGGCTTTGTGCCTCATGAATTTCTCACAAACCAGCTCTTCATAATTTAAAAGGTCATTTTTGACAAGACATGGAAGTACATAATTTGTAATTCAATGTGATGGTTACAATTTGAAAACCCACTGAACAAAACCTCACCTTTTATTTTCTCTAAATGATTACTGTAATACTTGTAAGGCTTAATTAAGAGTAATTGGATTCTAAAAAACATGGAGAGTTCCAATCACGTTCCCTAAATCCCAGAAGTTTGTGTGGAAGAAGCCAAGAGAGAAGGAATGCGGATGTGGCATTGATCCAAATGTTTATCTTGGAACTGAATACAGATTCAAAAGGTCTAAGAGGATGATAACATAATGAATTCAATTCTATTCAGCATGTTCACCAACAGTGTCTTGAGATGACTCAGACCGTCTACCACAATTGGAATGGACAGAGGAGGCTGATGATTTTAGTAATTTCAATTTGAAAGTTAAATTAAACACTTCTATCAACATGCATTGATACAAAATATACACCAATACTTTAGTAAAAAACAAGGTATGTGGTGAAACCATACCTTCTGTTGCTCATCAGCCTTCTTTTTTTGGAGTTCTTTAGCTCGCATATCTTCCAAATCTCTATTTCTCTGCATCATATCGTCATATAGAGAACATGAGTCTGGTGTGTCAAGGTTGTAAAGGAAATCCTGCAAAAAATCAGTTTCAACGTGCAAAAGATTAATTTTACATACGAACATAGACCGTGTGATCATCCATAAGGTGGTATTTTCTTGACGCACCTCACGCGCGAGCCGTCGCTAGGACCAGCCGCAGCTGCAGACCTCAGAGACCGAAGTGTTTCAGTTTAAATGTCACTCAGTAAGGAGGACTTGATCAAAGCAGTGGTGAGCAGTGGCCAGCCGCAGACGCGTCAAGGAAATCCCACCTTTACATGTTATTATGACACTTGAATGGAAATTTGTACCAATGGATAAAAATGGGACGTTGCAAAAGGAAAATTAATAATTACTTCACAATGCTGAGCAAGCTCGTGAATCAGCACTTCTCCTTTCAGTGAATCAGCATAGATCAGAAGTTCCTCACGGAGAGGGCCAATGGCATCATTTGGGACTTTTTTCCAGTTCTCCAACTGAATATGAGGGGCACTAGAACACAAGAAAAAAATCATCTACGTGATCAGCCGTTATTTTACAAGTGTAAACAACCTTTCCATTCTTCCAAGCATCTAACTTAGATGAATAACAAACAGATAATAATACAATGAACAAGAAAGTACTGCTATTAGTTACGCTATTAATTGTTAGTTACTAGCATAAGCCATTTTGGTTTATTATCTTCGATAATGAACCATTGGAATCGCCGACAGAAAAAATTTTTTTAACCCCATCTCAAAATTTGTTGGTTTACGTTTCAAGATACGTAGATTCAGAAAATCGAAAAAAAAAATCCGTCTGTCCGCCGTCCGCTGCACTTTGCCCAGTTAGCATTGAGCTAAAATTTTTGTAACGTTCCGACCAACCCCACAATGGTTCTCGAAATTTTTCATAACCCTAGGTCAAGGGGAAGGGGTTCAAAACGAATTTTGAAAATTTCAAAACTCGAAAAATTCATATGAAACAGTAGGTTTTTTATTTCATATTTACATAGAGTTTATTTCTTAGAATTTTCTAAGACCATCCACAGCTTTGTACAACCAGCCGTTCGTTCACAATGACGGCTCAAAGTTGGAGCAGATCGAAAATCGTCAACATGAGAGTGAATCGAGAGACATCCTGTCGGGTCCATTTTCAAACTGGCCCAGCTGATTCAAACAGCACGTGGTTTTCAAATATCGAGTTAATGAATAATATTTAATAATAATTATTAATAATGAAGCATAAAAATTATTAATAACCAACAACTGTCCCTGTTCTTCCCCTGTCGACTCATTTGGCTGGCATGGGGTCTGCTGCAAACGAAGGTAGGTAGGTTTTCTCGCCACGCAGAGCTGAACATGTTATTGCAGAAAGCCTTCAGTGCTGCAGACATCCCAGTTCGCTTGGAACCTTCTGGTCTGTTGAGGGAGGATGGAAAGAGACCTGATGGGGTAACGCTACATTACCTCCTATCGCACCCCTGGATACGCAGCAGAGCTATTGGCCAAAAAGAAGCATTTGAAGTACCAGGCCATCAAGCGTACCAATCATTTTGTAGCCTTTGCCGTGGAGTCATTGGGTTCTTGGGCAAAGGAGGCCAGGGATTTGGTGGACACTAGGCTCAAGATTGGCAGACAAGACAGGAGACCGAAGGGCGAAGCGGTACCTTGTTCAGCGTTTGTCGCTGGCCATCCAGCGAGGCAACTCCACGAGTGTCCTGGGGACACTGCCCACATCCATGTCCATGGAAGAAATATTCTACCTCTAAATTCCTGTATACCCTATTTACATAATTACTTCTGCGCCCCCCCCCCCCCCCACATGTCCAGTCATCATTGTGCTTTTGGCCATTGTACTACTAATAAAAACAGTAAATATTAATAATTTACACTACTTGATAATAATTATTAATAATTAATCATAATTCATAATAGTAATTATTCTATCATTCAGTAATCTAGACAGATGGGTGGGTGATCTGTACAAAGAAGATAATAAACCGTTGTGTCAAGAATTTGCAGAGTTTTCCATAGTAGATCATTAATCCCTGAATAGATCAACCTTCTACCTAGACCACAATACTAAATAATTGAAGAATGAAGCTCAAATATCGAGTGTTAGTTCGTGAAGGTGACCTAATGGTGATCTCCGAGTAAGGTAAGGGACTAGCTCAGAGATAGATTTTTCAGTTTTGCAACTAAATTCTGAAGCGATCCAATAATAATAGCATTTTTACCAATACTTTCATTAGTTATAACAAATTAGTCTCACAGAGTACTGACGAGCGCCTAAGTGATATGAATCTACTCATTTTGATTGAATAGCAATTCGACTTCCCATAATTTCCATCTTGTGAGGGCTAATGTGTATCAAGTATATTTTTTATGAGTACTCAGCTGGCTGGTTCTAAATTACACATTTCATTTGGTTTCGCCATTCCAGCCCATCATACCTTATTCAGGATCTCACGGCAACACCCCACATCGTCACTTTTGGCCAAAATGAGTTATTCATACCATTCAAAGCGTCTTCCCCTGGCGGATCGATCTAACTACGTATAAGTTAGGTACCTAAGTTAGGTAAGACTAAATCTCACGATTTATTTTACTGAATTACTCAGTAAACATAGTCATTGGCAGATGGGTTTTTGGCTCTGCTGAAAAGTCGCCCAAATGACGATGAGGGAAGTTGCCGTGAGACCCTCGTTATGTTATTGACACACTATTCAACAATATGACGAATAAGAAGGAGATTCGGCAAAAGGAATATTGCAGTAGCCAATAATGTTGTAGCAGGGCGAAGTAGAGTATGAAATGAACAGTCTTTCCATACATAATAAACGTCAAGGTAGATTTGAAGAAAAAAGTTATAAGGAGTTGAGTAGAAAATCCTATCTAGTTTACAAGGAGTAAACTTAGGTACTCAAAAAGTGCTTCATCAAATTGGAAACAATTTTTTTTTTTTTTTCATTTTGGCTGTAGTTACATTGTGAAATTTTGGTGGGACAATACATGTAAAGCTTGTTTTTAATAAAAATGTCTGCATAATCATCTATCATCTTTGTAGAGAGCTCGTTAATGATTTTTCAATTGGCAAAATGTAAAATGAGTGTGAATACCGAACTAAATCACTCGCGACGAAATCGTGGAAGATATTAAGATGTTAAGAAAAGTTAAGAAAGTTAATGTTAAGAAAGTTATTAAGATATTAAGAAAAACAAGAGTATTTGAAAAAATCGTCTATTTCCACTGAAATATGAGTACACTGTTAGACCGGTTTCGGCGATTAAACCATCGTCAGTAACAAAACAATACGTGTGTTCAATCGCCGAAACCGGTCTAACAGTGTACTCATATTTCAGTGGACGATCTTTTCAAATACTCCTGTTTTTCTTAGTGTGAAATACCCTTTCAGGTTGCGTTCACTGAGTAAGTGTCAATCAGGGAGTGAACCGAATTTGCTCAGAACAGGAAAATTCAGAATAATACACAGCATTAAAGGGAGTAGGTTTCCCAAGAATGAATCAAGTTGATCCTGGCCTTCCATAGAAGTAAACAATTAGGTAGCTCCAATGTTAACTGTTGAGCTGCGTGACGTAAATAACTTACTCCCCACTTACAACGCACACAGGGGACTAAATATACTCAGTACAAACACAAACAAACCCTCTATGAAACAAGAGACCCAACACAGACAAACACAATATAGTTGGTGCAATGAGTAACTTCTAATAAAAAGCAATGAAAAAAAGCTGCTTACATGTGCGGATAATCTGCAGGACATTTCACATGGAGATCAAATGTAGGAACGTTGGCGGGATTTTCCAAGGGTGTTGAGTCTCCCCACAGGTGAATGATGCACTCCAGAGGTTTGCCAACTTCATTCAAAAGAAAAAGTTGATCCCCATAAATTGACTGTGAAAAATATTGGTCAATCAGTATACAGTCAATAGTTCTTTGGGGTATGAAATATGTCTAATATAATGGAGGGTGCAACTGAATAAATTAAGGATTTAAGGATTGCGGTAGGAATCTTTCTGCCACCTTATCGACAACCAACTAGGGCCATTAAGGGGGTTCGGAAGGTTTAACTCCCGCCGCTCGGCTGATTTCTCTCTCTCCTATATAATTCACGATTACACCACTTGAAGTAATAATAAATGCACTTCATTATATACCATTGGATTCGTTAGGAATTGCAGATTCCAAAATACACATTTTTTTGTAGATTAAATGCATTTTTCATGTTCGTATGACTCAGACAAAATAACCCTTTTTTAATAGAACGATTCACGTTTTCCTATACATTTACTCCATTATTTATCTTACCTTATTATTCTGACATCTCCCGATGGTTTCCAGTTGTTTACAATAACATTTAGAACATTTAGACGAGAGGATTTCAATTTATTTACAAAACCTGAGTTCTGATGCTGATAAGAATGATACCGCATAACTATAGATGAAAAATCGACTTTACTTACTCCTTGCATCGATACCAGATAAAATCGATTGAAACCCTCTCGTCAACCGGGCGAGCAACATATTGACAGCAAAATTTAAATAAGCATTCAATTCCGTCAAGTAGATCCTGAGAAAACGAGGCGAATGTAATAGAAAAAGAAAATTTTTCTTTTGTAATAGAAAATAGAAAATGTAAATGTATGCAAATGTAATAGAAAAAGAAAAATTTTCAGGAGAGGCGTATAAAGTTTTCCGTCCCCTAAAACCACTTGGCATTCTCTCACTGCGATTTCTTCCTCATTCTTTGTTCATTAGCTGCGAACCTACATTCAGTTTTTATTCCTCCATAATGTAACATATTATGACGTTCATTCTTGCCTTTTGAATAAGAAGAAGAATAAGACACACACAGAAAAACAACACTTTGTTTTCGTTGTTGTTTGGTCTGTTCTGTTAGTATTTATAGTATTCTGTGTTCCGTAAATTGCTAATTTATCTCGTTCTTTCTCTTTTGGAATCGTTTTTGTAATGAGTTGCCCCAAAAGTGTTTTCAAAAAACGTAGGCCTCCACCTAAAAAAATTATAGTGTCACTGCAACAGGGTTCTGGACAAATTGGGAATGGACCCTGGTTTGAACTGTGTAACAGCATTAAAAAATATTGATGCAGTTCTTATAAGAATAGGTAGCAAATAAAAAGGCAGAATATAATACGAAGGAGGCACGGGTCAAGAGAAGCAGGGCGCGGAAAAATTTGGAAGAGCAGTTTGTTGAAGAAGAGGGTGATGAGCCAAGCTACTGCGGCGGCGGAGGCTACTGACTTCAAAAATTCATATCTTGGAAAATAATGCAGATACAAAGATGCGGTTGGTTTTAAAATGTTCAGGAAATGGTACACTACAATAAAAATAAATAAAAAAAAATTTGCCCAAAATTTTTTTAAAACCTTCCGAACCCCCTTAAGGACAGGCTGCAAGTAGAACACTTGCACAGCTGGGATTACTTTATTACATTCACTCTTAGGTTAATTAAGGGTGACCCAGCTAAAGAGGTTTTTTTTACCGTCCTTACTGAACCCCAAGGGGGAAGAAGAGTGAATTGCAATCAGCAGGAAATAAGAAAGAAAGACCAGCTGACAAAATAGCAGGAAATAACAAAAATTGTAAATAAATACCGTGGCCAATGTAAAGTGGAATACTGAGACAAAAGATCATTCATTTACAACTTTCAACCATTCTACCAACTAGTAGGCAATATTAGACACTCAAAAAATACACACACCCACACACTGTTCTCTAGGAGCTATATCAGCGGCCTCTACAACACATGGGTCCATAGCCATGGTTCCAATTAAAATAAACAGTTTCCATTGCTCAGCCCTTATCGATTCATAGACCATAGATTACAAAATGCAACGCCTTGGCCACACCATCAAATGAGCGAATAACCATAGCTGGTTCAGCTCTGTCATCAACAGTTGAAGGCTCCTGCAAAGTTGAAGTCGAACTGGAACGCCACCTACACGAGAAAGCTACTTTGATGGTGATGAAGAATCTCTGTGCGAATGTAATCATAGGCCATGATATATGATGAGCACATTCGTCGATACAAATGAAACTGGGCGGGCCTAAGGAACCTCTTCTAATTTGCACACTGGATGCAGCAAACGTTCCTTCAGTCTCATTATTCACATATTTAATCCCTGACTATAAGCCCACTGTTACGAAATCTCGCTACTTTTCTCAAGAGGACATGCAAAACGTACAACACATAGAGGAACACATGCCTGTGAGGCAGAAAATTCATATGCATACAGAGGAACACATGCCTGTGAGGCAGAAAATTCATATGCATACAGAGGAACATAATATGCCAAAAAGGCAGGGAAACCTCTAGGAAAAACGTACTTACAGCAAAACAGAGTGGGCAATGCGAAAGGGGAACACGGTAGCCTCCAGGGGCAAAACTGTGAAACGCACATGCCTAAAACGCACATATTATGTTCCGTCTGAAGTGTTAATTCGAAGAGTTTCTTTCATTACACACACTTTCTAAAACTGATGGGCAACGTGCGCACACCCTTTGAGTCTAAGGCTTTGTTTCTAAAACTGATGGGAAAAAGTGAAGGAGAGATATCGTTTTTAAGTGCTGAGAGGGATAAAAAAGTTCCTCTGGAGACTGATAATCTCAGCGGGCAACCTATGGTCACAAATGAAGTTGTTGTCATTTTTCTTTGTGGTCGTTCAAAGACTGCATACGACATGTTGTATTGACAACATGTATTGACTGGCAGTCGCACGACTCGATCACAAACCATATATTGACGATGTCAATACAACATGTCGTATGCAGGGTTGAGCAATTTTACAGTCGCCGACTGGTAAACAACAACTGACAAAAACCATATGTCAGAACTTCTCTGTAGCCGGCATTACGGTCAAGCACAAATCGTTCAACACGTGAATAGTGATTAACTAGCGACACAGACAAATTTGACAAATCACCAAATGTGGAAATGACACCAATTTCAAATGAGAAAGATACCTTCAGTACGGCGCTTTCGTTGAGCTGCCGAGTCAAACAAGAATCGTCCTCTTCCTCATCTGTCATGCTGGAATCTCAATCGACTGGCAAAAGCAGCTACATAACGGCTGGAAACGACGATTAAATGCAACTGAAAAGTAAAGATAATGAGCGAGACCGAGGTGAAAAATCCCTTTATCAATGGCTATTGAGTAGTCAAATATGCTGAACGCTGCGCTTTAGCTAAACTGTTGATCTGAATTTGAAGTTGTTTGAGTTTGACAGCAACGCCGCGGAAGTGTCAAACAAACCTGGACTCACCACATTAAACGAGATGATAGACCGAACGGTTTCCTACTTCCTCAAACTTCCGCTCGAGCGCTGACGTCACTAAGAAGTCTTCTCAGCAACCTCTAATCGCAGTGTATCTGTTCGGCCATGTCACATCCAAAGCAAGAAATAGACTTGATCATGTAGGAAAAGAAAATCGATTTTTTGTAAAGTTATTATTAAACTTATCTTGTAAAGTGATTTCATATTCACATTTGTTCAACATTACGAGTTTCCTTGCTATTCTTCCACGAGCAGGGATTCCCCTAGTCGCTAGTTGCCTAGAATCCTACCTACCAAGGTAGTAAGTAATATGTAATAGCTTCATTTCCTTCGAAAATTTGCTGATACTATTAGCAAATGTTTGAGGAAAGTGAAGCTATTGTTCTCGGTCCAAAATTTTTAAAACTCGTATTCCCGAAAAGTTTTTTATACCAAAATCCGTTTTAGACCATCCTGAATCCACTACCTACCAAAAGACATCAAAAATTATATGTATATCTATATTTATATGTACTCACATAATATATAATAAATAAAATACATATAAATATTATATAAATAATAAATATACGTATAATATAAATAATAAATATACGTATAATATAAATAATGCAAATAAAAAAGGCAACTTTTAAATTTATAAATAAATATTATAATAAATATTAATAATATTATATTAATAAATAATTAATAAAATAATAAATATAATAAATATAAAATAAAACTTTTAAATTTATAAATAAATAGGTATAACTTATACTAATGATAAGTCCTTGGTCCGCTCCTTTTTCTTATTTTTATAAATAGGATTGAGGATATACCCTTGAGAGGAAAAGTATATCTCTTCGCTGACGATACCGCTATCTTGTGTACAGCCAATGATTGGAACGAGCTGTTTGGGGAAGCTAATCACGATATGGGATTGATGTATGATTGGCTGTCGGCGAACACCTTGAGTTTGAATGTCAATAAGACAAAATACCTCATTTTCTCAAAATCTCGTAGTAGAGCAGAATCTGATGTAGAGCATGTCATACTGAACCATTGGCAGTAGCGCAGAGGACAATATTAAAAATCATTATAAAACAACCTAAAACATTCCCTACGAATGATCTTTTTTCTATTGCTAAAGTATTTTCAATAAGTCAAATATATGCTAAATCAGCCCTTTTGTATTTACACAAACATCCTAGCGAATTTGATTACAATAACACCTTCAGTAAGGCATATTCGTTCCGTCTTACCACCCAATCTGTTGTTCCTGTTCCGCTATCAAGGCTAAAAGGTACTTCATGCCACATTTTTTACAGTTTGCCTCTTTTGATGAGAATAGTACCTGATAGCATAAAAAAAAAATGAAATTTAAAATAGTAACCAGTAGGAAATTTTTTTGATTCTTGTATTGATATTCACTGCTGTAAAATGTGAAGGAATTGGATCTTATCATTTAAATCGATTGAAATTGGTCCGCACAGATTCAGTACTCGAGAGTCGGCTCCCCCACCCAGCACAGAACTGCGTTCTTTGGTGTGGGGTAGTTCTTGGTTCTAAGGCTTGCTGTTTATATTATGGGACAGAGTATGGTAATTTAGTTCATTTTGATAGCCATGAATACTTTATGAAGGAATAAATTCATTTCATTTCAAGGGCGCAAGTGGATACGATAGCAGCGCTATCTGTACTAGGTATAGGTGTAGTTCATCACTGAAATCCACAGAAGCCCCATGTTTGCGCTCAAAATCCGCCAGTATTTAAAACGTCTAGTGAGTACTAATTTCTGTAGATTAATGTTTCAAGTGTCCATGATTTTTCCCGAAATTGAAAAAAAACTTAAGGCGGGTTCACATGGGAGCAAAATGTCCGGATTGCGAGTTGCTCTGTGATTGGTCAGCGTCAAAGGTTGGGAGTTTACTTCCATGGCCTCGACCAATCACAGAGCAACACGCAATCCGGACTTTCCGTCCCCATGTAAACCCGCCGTTACTGTTTAGATGTACCTAATGGAAAGTTTTTCAACCAATTTGAAAGGTTGTTCAGTGGAAAGCATAATCAAACCAGAGGCGAATGTGAATAAGTTGAAAATGCAAAACCAATATTTTATCATCTTTTAACGAATTAATATAAAAAATTACAATTAATTTATATTTACAGGTTATTAAACAATAGGGCGATGACGCTAACATTAAGTTACTTTCAGGTTTTACAATAATTGTTAATGTTACATGTTGCACATTATTAATAGTACCTAACTACTATCTAAAGGTCATTTACTTATCAATAAGCAATGATACAAATACTAAGTTACTTAGAGGCTATTTTGATAATGAAACTAATAATTAAGCCAATTTCAATTTATCGATTTTTTTTTTTTTGACGTTTTAGCTATGGTTTGTTTACTACAACTTTACGAATCTGCACTCATTCTGAAGACAAATTCACAAAGACAGGAGATCCCTTTTACGAATTTCGAGGCCATTTCACCATATTTTGCTAAGATCAATTCCATTTGTCAAGTGTTAAAAAACTCTGCAAATTCTTGACACAACGGTTCATTATCTTCTTTGTACAGATCACCCTTCTGTCTAGATCACTAGGTCTAAATGTCAAGATCCTAAATGTTAGATTAATTATTATTATCAATTATCACTAATTATTAACAATTTTATCAAGTACCTAGTGAAAATTATTATAATTTATTGTTAGGTACCTATTAATAATTTGTATTCTTTATTAATAATAATTATTATTAATAAAGAATACAAATTATTAATAATAATTCACAATAATTGATAATAATAATTATTATTAATTAGGTACGATTAATTAATACGATATAATTCTGGGGTTTTTAATACTACGTCGGTAATAATTTTTCTATAAAAGAAGTACCTACCAACAAACATTCGAAATTACCTTCATTTCCGTAGCACAAAACGCACCTCAGAACAAACTCGACATCACTTAAGCCATATGATGTTCCAAAGAGCTTGTTAGTATGAAAATTGACCTGTATTTCAAAAGTTTGATTCATGATCGGGTTGTGAGGCACAATCTTTGAGCCGTCATTGTGAACGAACGGCTGGTCGTACAAAGCTGCGGATAGTCTTAAAAAATTCCACGAAACAAACTCTATCTAAATATGAAATAAAAAACACACCGTTCTATATGAATTTTTCGAGATATGAAAATTTCAAAATTCGTTTTGAACCCCTTCCCCTTGACCTAGGGTTATGAAAAGTTTCGAGGACCATTGTGGGGTTGGTCGAAATCCATAAAAAAATTTCGTAATTTTAACTCAACGCTAACTGGGCAAAGTGCCGCGGACGGCGTACGGCGGACGGACGGATTTTTTTTAATTCGATTTTCTGAATCTACGTATCTTGAAACGTAAACCAACAAATTTTGAGGGGGGGGGGTTAAAAAATGTTTTCTTTGGGCGATTCCAATGGTTCATTATCGAAGATAATAAACCACAATCGTAAAGTCGCTAATTACAACTTTTGAGAGTTCCCGTTGGTCTAATTCGACGCGGGAGAGTGTTAACTTTCGAACGGTTGCCCTCGATTATTTTTGTCAGGTCCATTTGAGTCAACAAAAACGAAAATGTAAGTAAAAAAAAAATAAAAAAAATAGGTAGGCAAAAAACTCTATTTTTACATTTTCAGTAGGTTTTTGGGGGGTTTGGATCAATGTGAGAAAGAAATTGGGGTCGTATTTGGATTCAGCATGAAATGTCCTCAAATCTAGCCCCAATATAATTTTTTTTGGACGAAGTTCGTGATGACCAGGAAAATACGCCTTAAAGTAGTTTCAGGTCACTCTTTTCTGTAGACCAGTGTTATCTTACACTACTACCCACTTATTACACTTTTATTACACAACTGTATGGCAGAGTAGGGCGTCAATCGATTGCTTTCTTGTACTCGACTACTTTCACGATTACAAAGGCAAATATTGCCTTCCTCCCCACTCTGCATTTTATTTATTTTATATTTATATAATTTTTAATAATAATAATTTATATTTTATATTTCGTCGCTTAAGTACGATCATGACACAACTCACTTTTTGGCCATATTGGGTTATACATCGTTCTTGATTCAAATTTTCGCGCTGAATCGATTGGTGTGGTTAGTTTGGCGAAAAAACGCATAGTAACGCATAGCAAAATATCAAAAATTCAAGGCATTTCTGATTATGAGCTGCTGGAGAAAATGTTTTTTCACTCTCCTGAAAAGTTACCGAAATTGAGTTGTGTCATGATCGCACTTAAGCGACGATTTATTTGTACTTTATTTATATTTATTATTTGCACTTTATTTATTTTATTTCATTCGAATACTCTATGTTGGAATTTGCTCATTTTCAGGTATTCATTTACTATGAATAGGACAATAAGTCCCACCTTGAGCACAAAAAAAAGTAAAAATGAGAAAATATTAAATTGCACAATGCAAAATTTTGGATTACCATATCAATATCATAATATTATATACGATGGATTGGTGAAACTAAAGACACTCGCGTGAAATATGAACTTGAATGCACGAACAGGAGGATGAAAATTATAGAAAATTATAGAAAACACTTAAGGCTGACACCCCACCATTTCTTCTCGGGCTGACGACGCTGTACAGCGAAAATTTCCACTTTTTCCAAATGTAGTAAGTGTTTTCTATAATTTTCTATAATTTTCATCCTCCTGTTCGTGCATTCAAGTTCATAATATTATATTATTGATTATAGCAATAAATTTTAACTTCTGTATGAAAATAAAAGAACTGTGGAAGAATGTAGGTAAATCGTTTGATAGGACTTCTTTTTATTCAACCCGAGAGCACATTGCCGCTGGGAGGTTTTTCATAGATAGGTTACCTTATTTTATTTCGATTTAGTTGTCTTGCATGGATGGATCATCCTCATGGATGCATCATGCATGCATCATCCTCTTGAAGAGATTGGTAAAGAAAAGTTAATCGCACACACACACTACTATCAGTTATAAACTGATAATTATAAAAGTAAACAACGTATTGATATAATCTGATTGAATTTAGTGTAAACAATGAATAAATTGTCTCTTGGAACAGCAAAATATATATATACAAAAGAAAAAAAGAGACTTCTACGGCAACCTGAACCTAATTGGTTTTTTCACTTCTCTGGCGGAGCGACGACTTCACGATTGGGTTTTGTATACTTGGCCGTCTCGGGAGACCTCTGTGGTGTCGGAGGAGACGATCTTCTCGGAGCGGGTGTCTGAGGAATGGATCGTCTTGGAACGGTTTTCCGAGGTGAAGCAGGAATGGACGATAGAGGTGATACGGAGCTCGACGAGTTTTGCTTTCCGAGGCTGCCATCAATTTTGTCTAGTATTGCGTTGGATTCGTACGCCTCCGAGAATAAACTTATCCCCCCAAAAAACACTCCGTGTAAAAATCACCCCGCCTCGCAAATATCATTCTTCAGAGGCCGGAAAAAGTTATGATATCCACTTTCCCCGCCCGCCCTTTTCCTCATTAAGGAGCTAAGTATAATGAAAAGCTTAACCACTTCACAAGCACCGTACCCCTTTCGAAATCTCCCCTTGTCGCTATTGCAAGACGTTTTTATTACTTCCACAAGCAACTAATACTTGATGGTGGTTAACGTTTTATACAAGTAAATACTGATTGCTGTTTGGGTACAGTTCGGCTCCAGCGGTAGGGCAGAGGTACATTGAAAGCGTGTTGAAGCACGTACACGATGATATTATAGTAACTGGTTACAGCGAAAAACAACACCTCGAGCACTTGGAAATTTTTTTCGAGCGGCTGTTAGAAAATAAAATACGCCTAAATCCTGCCAAATGCAAATTCAGAAGGAAATGCAACACGACGGAAAAAGATTATTACTGGAAAATTGTAAATTGAAACAAATCGCTAACCGGTGTGGAGGGGTTTTGAACATCATTTAACCCATTATCCCAAACCAAACAAAATTTAGGAACAAAAATAATAAATTTCAAGCTCATTTTGGCCACTTTGACGAGTCTACAGCCTGGGCTGGGTAGCAGGACCAATTGACTTGAAATTTTGCACGGAGCTTCTTTATAACATGACTCAGTGCCATTTGAAAAATTTAACCCATTATCTCAACCAAAATAAATTTTTTAGAGACAAAAAACAGATATTTTCAGCTGATTTTGACCACTTTGACGAGTCTACAGCCTGGGTAACAGGACCAATTGACTTGAAAATTTGCACAGAGCTTCTTTATACCATGACCCAGTGCCATTTGAAAGATTTAACCCATTATCTACACCGAGAAAAAAACATAAAGTTTAAGCTTATTTTGGCCACTTTGTTGAGTCTACAGCCTGGGTAACATGACCCAGTGCCTCTTGAAAGATTTAACCCATCACTTCAAGTACCAAAAATATAAATAAATAATAATTGGTTTTATGTAAAATGTCTCCATTAAAGAACATGATGTCCATGAAGAACATCTTAAGTATCAAACGTTTCTTCATCTTCAAAGTGCTCATCTTATCTTCATCTTCTGAATCATCTTATTCAGAGTATAAAAACCTTTAAAATGAGGTGTCACTTGACAGACCGTTTTGTTTTTGGAATTTATGGGTCAACCTCCCCCCCCCCCCCCCAGAAAAAAAACCCCTTCAGCTTTTGGAAATTTCAACGCTGAACACGACGGGGAAGTCAGAATTGCGATACCTCATTCCGTTATCGCTTTAGAGCAGACTTAACATAAAGAACGCATTCTTCATCTTCAAAGTACTCAAGTTTGAGAACGAAATATGGTATCGCAATTCTAACGAATATGGTATCGCAATCAACCACGTTTCTTCAAAGTGCTCCAGTTTGAGAACGGAATGAGATATTGCAATTCTGATTTCACCTACGTCTTCAGCATAAATGAGGTGTCACTTGTCTTCTTCAAATTACCACAAAAATAAGGTTCTTCTCTATGCATTTTTCTTCTACGAGTACTAATTTTTACTTACCAACAAAAGTATTTTAAATCACAAATGTTGCAAAATTAGTTGTTTTAACATTTCTCAAGACAGTCTACATCTATAGATTTTTCAAAGTCTACGCTTACAACAATCACAAAATAAGAAAAGTTTTTTTTTAAAATAGAAAAAGGAACTTGGTAACATTATTGAGAAGAAACCCGCAATAATTTTATATAAATCAGACTCAAATGATACATGGTACACTGTCTTATTTTGTAAAATTATACAATAAACATGGCACTTCTGTTACAAGACAAGGCTCTTTTTGAATGCTACCAACTTCTAATAATCCATAAAACTTCATTTTGACAGTACAAAAAAAGTTTCAGTCATTCTAATATTTTCTTTCCTATCTACTCGTAACATTTTCGATTATTTAAAAAAAAAAAGGATAAACAAAGGTCATCTACAACAGAACAAAAGTTTCATTTTTGAACTTAGAAAAAAATTAGGCGAATAACTAACTTTTCTAATTAAAAAAGAAATTCTAAAAAAAAACCCTTGAGGTACTAAATATTGAAGAACGAAAATCACGTTCAGATGGTAATACTTGATTGTATGAATATTTTTGTAGTCTTCGTTACCACTTTGTTGTGGTAACAATTGAGAACAATAAAACCATGTCATCCTCTTCTTTTGTAGTTACCGTTCTTGGCCTAGCACAAACTATGTTTTTTGACGTGTTTTTCCCGATAGTGAAGGAAGGGGTTCCGTTGACCACTCATACCCATCTTTGCATGTGACTTTCGTTACCTCAAATTTTATGATAGGCCCAATATCTTCCGCAACCACCTTTGCCATCAATCAGCCGAAATATCGTCTTCGCCTTCTGAAGGTAAATCCTTTCTGAAGGTAAATAAATATCCTGAAAGATAACGACCAGCCATTGGAAGATCATTTAAGGAACCGACCCTGACATCCAAAATGATCTTATATCGCTTAAAGTGCTATAGCTAGAGTCATTCTAGATGACATTAAATCTGATGTAGCTAAGTCACTTGTCATTTTTAGGGGAGAGGGTAAGGGGGAGGGTTGAATTGAGTGCTGTACCTCCATGTCTACAGTCACGCTACGCTTCTGGTTCTTTGTGAACCTCCCGCTGAATTTTTTGAATTTCCGGACAATTTGTTAGAGACGAATTGTTCTATTTCAAGATGAAAATGAGTTGTTTGAGGATGTAGAAGTTGACCTTCCTCAATGACCTGCACCAACTCCGTTAGTTTCAAGAGTGTGATTATTGATAGAAATGTGAAGTTTCTCTGTGTTTAACCAAAGGAAAGTGTGATATTGATAGAAATGTGAAGTTTCTCTGTGTTTAACCAAAGGAAAAACGTGTTAAAAGATTACAACCGTTGTACGAATATTCAACAAGAGAACACCAACCAATCGTTTTTTGAAGATTCTTACGTGTTTCAATAATTTAAATGCTCAATTAATACAGGATTTCATTCATGAAAATAGCCTTCCAAGGCCCAGAGCGAGTTGCCGCCCACACGCACAATGATGCTTTCAGGCATCTTCCAGTTTTTCTTGATATTCCAGGAGAAAAACAGAGATGAAATTTTTTCCTTATTTTTCCACTATCCTGAGACCTATTTCACTAAAGGGAACTAACCAACTTCAACGACTGTTTTAGATGAGAGGCACATTTATTTATAAAAGAAATTCTTTTCAATATATTCATGAAAGAATTTATAAAAGTTATAAAGGAATATATTCATAAAATAATGGTCAATAGTTTTTTATAAGAATCCGTCGTCGTCCAGGTCGTCTATTCTGTATCAGACGAATCCAGTGGCGGCTCTTTAGGGTAGGCACCGAATATCCTGAAAAAAGAGAGAAAAAATGCTGATTTTCCTAGGTTTATTTTTTTCCTACAGAATGACTTCCTATTTTTGTCCACAATTATTGTGCTTGGAAAAGCTAGTATTCCAACGAATCAGTGACTTGACGCAACTCTCAACGAGGTAGGGTGTGAAGAGAAATCAAACGAGCCCCCCAGAACTGAACCGTTCATGCAGACAGGCATAGGAGGGAGAGGCAGTGGGAAGGGGAAGACTTGACCTTGAAATGGGGTTGGTGAAACAGGAGGAAGCTAATTTGGCGGTGAAAGTCGTGATGGGATTGTTTTTGTTCTCCTCGTCGCTTTGTTTGTTAGTAGTGTAGTTTGTTTGCTTCAAGGGATACTGTTACTTAGGGTTCGGTCCATCCTTTACTATTAGGTATAGTGAACGAATGGACCAAACTATAATAGCTACAATATAATATTCATGAATCATAAGTTTATTATGGGTTTTGTGTTGCGTTTTGTGGTGTTGGGTTTGGTGTTGGTTCTTTTTTAGCTTTCATTTTGCATTTGTTTCCGTTCATTGGTTTCTCGGAGTTTGTGTTGTGAAAATGGCTACTTCAACTCGTTTTCGACGCTTACTTGAAGCTGACAAACGGGTAATTCTCCAGAGAGGCTGACCTACGCCAGAAGTATAGGTAAGAAGTATTGATAGGAAGAAAGGACAAATTTCACCTGTTCATCCTCCAAGTCGGAGTGTTCTACACATCAGTGGTTGTGCGCTAAGTCCTGGGGTACCTACTGGTTTTCTTTTTGTCAGTTTCAGAATATCAGGTTGGGAACGCGTTGAGGAAACTTGCCAAGAGCTGCTGGAATTACATTCTTTGTCGAACGAAAAGAGGACCTAGGCTGACACTACACCTATTATAATACTATAAAAAAATGGGTTACCTATCATTATATTATATGTACTTCCAACTCACCGCCTCCTACCCACCCCATCCTGGCCAGAGCTGCCACTGGGCCCTGCCTCTGCTGGGCGTCCCTCAGAAGTTTTTGAGCGCAGACTCATTAGGGACGTCGGCGCTTTGGGGTGCGCCCGCCTCATTTGCCTCCTGCATTTGGATTTGGATGATTCGCCTGCAATAAATTACAATAATTTGAAGAAGGAATTTATATATATAAGTATATATATATACGATGGATTGGTGAAACTAAAGACACTCGCGTGAAATATGAATTTGAATGATTGTACAGGAGGATGAAAATTACAGAAAACACTTACAGAAATTCAGAATAAGTAGATATATAATGGATAAATATTTTCACAGGAGGAGAAATTAGAAGGAGAGAAACACAGCCCGGGCTGATGAAGCTGTAAAGCGAAAATTCCGTAAGCTTTCCCATTGTATATATATTTCTCCTCCTGTGAAAATATTTATCCATTACATCACCGCGAGTGCTTTTGTTTCCACAACAAATATATATATATATAATATATATCGGAATACAGAAGTGAGGGTAGAATAAAACTATATATTAAAAAAACCAGAAATATATATATTTCTGTAAGTGTTTTCTATAATTTTCATCCTCCTGTACATTCATTCAAGTTCATATAGGAGTATATATATATTACCCCTAATAGTTGATGATACAAACATGAATAAATGTAAGTAGTGGGACAGCCAACTTAACGGGTACCTACCATTCATAATGGAGCTTTGCCTACATATTTATCAAATCAAAATACACTTCAATATGAGGTAAATCTCATCCACATTTATGAGTGAAAAAAATCACCTATCCACATAAAAGAGTGAACAGGATGCTTAGGTACTTCATCAATGAAGCAAATTACAAGCACTCAATGGCACTAGAGTAAATATATGGCATTGTAGTTTTAGTAGGTAACTGAACATGCAGGTACCTGCGTGGTGAGATCTCATATGTCTCATTAGAGTTCCATGCTGAGTAGCCTTGTAATCACAAACTGTGCACGAGTAAGGCCTTTCCCCTGCAAAAAAAAAAAAAGTTTCAAATTTGGATTTCGAGGGGAGGGGGAGAGGAAGCTCTTTAGTGAGATAGGAAGTAAAATTCAGGATTTGGTATTCAGATTTAGTCCTTAAGGCTAAATGTAACGGCAAGTTAGTGAGATTCTGAGATAAGAGATGGCAGCACAATCGGTGGAGGGGGATTTCCTTGCCTTCTCACAGGAGAACAAATCAAGATATTTTGAATCTGAAAACGGATTTGATAACATATCAACCCATAGTTTGGACGAAAATGGGTAATTCTGAGCAGTTACTTGGTCTAACCCAAACTTTCTCATATTTTACTACGGCCGTAAGGATGTTCTCAGAAAGCAAGAAACATATAATTCAAGCCCCGCAAGGCCGTCGTACAGGTTGCCGAGCGATAAGAAGATTCAAAGTCCATGCGATAACAGTGGTTTTGCGGGAGACGCGCGGAAGGCCAGTTGTGACAGTAGGTAGATGTTGATTAGGGGATGTTTTTATTCCGCAACCCCGTCCACTTGATCTATATGTCCAACTAATCTATATGGTACTAATCAGTTGATTGCGTAAGCTTTCCCATTGTATATATTAAGTATTTCTCTCCTTCTAATTTCTCCTCCTGTGAAAATATTTATCCATTACATCACCGCGAGTGCTTTCGTTTCCACAACAAAAAAATATATATATATAATATATATTAAAAAAACCAGAAATATATATATTTCTGTAAGTGTTTTCTATAATTTTCATCCTCCTGTACATTCATTCAAGTTCATATAGGAGTATATATATTACCCCTAATAGTTGATGATACAAACATGAATAAATGTAAGTAGTGGGACAGCCAACTTAACGGGTACCTACCATTCATAATGGAGCTTTGCCTACATATTTATCAAATCAAAGTACACTTCAATATGAGGTAAATCTCATCCACATTTATGAGTGAAAAAAATCACCTATTCACATACAAGAGTGAACAGGATGCTTAGGTACTTCATCAATGAAGCAAATTACAAGCACTCAATGGCACTAGGGTAAATATATGGCATTGTAGTTTTAGTAGGTAACTGAACATGCAGGTACCTGCGTGGTGAGATCTCATATGTCTCATAAGAGTTCCATGCTGAGTAGCCTTATAATCACAAACTGTGCACGAGTAAGGCCTTTCCCCTGCAAAAAAAAAAAAGTTTCAAATTTGGATTTCGAGGGGAGGGGGAGAGGAAGCTCTTTAGTGAGATAGGAAGTAAAATTCAGGATTTGGTATTCAGATTTAGTCCTTAAGGCTAAATGTAACGGCAAGTTAGTGAGATTCTGAAATAAGAGATGGCAGCACAATCGGTGGAGGGGGATTTCCTTGCCTTCTCACAGGAGAACAAATCAAGATATTTTGAATCTGAAAACGGATTTGATAACATATCAACCCATAGTTTGGACGAAAATGGGTAATTCTGAGCAGTTACTTGGTCAAACCCAAACTTTTTCATATTTTACTACGGTCGTAAGGATGTTCTCAGAAATTAAGAAACATATAATTCAAGCCCCGCAAGGCCGTCGTACAGGTTGCCGAGCGATAAGAAGATTCAAAGTCCACGCGATAACAGTGGTTTTGCGGGAGACGCGCGGAAGGCCAGCTGTGACAGTAGGTAGATGTTGATTAGGGGATGTTTTTATTCCGCAACCCCGTCCACTTGATCTATATGGTACTAATCAGTTGATTGCGTAAGCTTTCCCATTGCATATATTAAGTATTTCTCTCCTTCTAATTTCTCCTCCTGTGAAAATATTTATCCATTACATCACCGCGAGTGCTTTCGTTTCCACAACAAATATATATATATATATATATATATATATATATATAATATATATTAAAAAAAACCAGAAATATATATATTTCTGTAAGTGTTTTCTATAATTTTCATCCTCCTGTACATTCATTCAAGTTCATATAGGAGTATATATATTACCCCTAATAGTTGATGATACAAACATGAATAAATGTAAGTAGTGGGACAGCCAACTTAACGGGTACCTACCATTCATAATGGAGCTTTGCCTACATATTTATCAAATCAAAGTACACTTCAATATGAGGTAAATCTCATCCACATTTATGAGTGAAAAAAATCACCTATTCACATAAAAGAGTGAACAGGATGCTTAGGTACTTCATCAATGAAGCAAATTACAAGCACTCAATGGCACTAGGGTAAATATATGGCATTGTAGTTTTAGTAGGTAACTGAACATGCAGGTACCTGCGTGGTGAGATCTCATATGTCTCATTAGAGTTCCATGCTGAGTAGCCTTGTAATCACAAACTGTGCACGAGTAAGGCCTTTCCCCTGCAAAAAGAAAAAAAAAAAGTTTCAAATTTGGATTTCGAGGGGAGGGGGAGAGGAAGCTCTTTAGTGAGATAGGAAGTAAAATTCAGGATTTGGTATTCAGATTTAGTCCTTAAGGCTAAATGTAACGGCAAGTTAGTGAGATTCTGAAATAAGAGATGGCAGCACAATCGGTGGAGGGGGATTTCCTTGCCTTCTCACAGGAGAACAAATCAAGATATTTTGAATCTGAAAACGGATTTGATAGCATATCAACCCATAGTTTGGACGAAAATGGGTAATTCTGAGCAGTTACTTGGTCAAACCCAAACTTTTTCATATTTTACTACGGTCGTAAGGATGTTCTCAGAAAGCAAGAAACATATAATTCAAGCCCCGCAAGGCCGTCGTACAGGTTGCCGAGCGATAAGAAGATTCAAAGTCCACGCGATAACAGTGGTTTTGCGGGAGACGCGCGGAAGGCCAGTTGTGACAGTAGGTAGATGTTGATTAGGGGATGTTTTTATTCCGCAACCCCGTCCACTTGATCTATATGTCCAACTAATCTATATGGTACTAATCAGTTGATTGGGGGATGTTTTTATTCCGCAACTCCATAGAGTAATAATCACTGGGCAAGGGCGCAGTACATTAATCGCATAATTTTGACAAATACATAAGTTAGCTTCCGCAACTTGCTAGCTAGGGCATCTGTATGAACGTCCCATTTAATTCTCGCATCGATCATCATTCTCAGTCCCGCCGCGATATTTTTTTCAATGGCCGTTCTTTCTTTTATTCGTCGAGCCGAAGTAGTTGTCAATGTCTTGCTAACTCAGTAAAAAACTTGATACGTTGATTGTGTCCGTCGGTATAAGATTTATCATTATTTTAATTTGTTCGGCAGCCTCTTGGGTCAATGTTCATACTGGCCCAGTTGATTTGAACAGCACATGGTTTTCAGATATTGAGCGAATTAAATTAATTATTAATAAAAACTATCAATAACTAACAATAATTAATTAAAAAATTTCACTACTTGATAACAATAATCAATGATAATTCATAATAATAATTATTGAATCATTGTTGATCTAGTCAGAAGACTGATCTGCACAAAGAACATAGTATGTATTACCATTACCATTGTGTCAAGAATTTGCAGAGGGTTTTTTTGTAGTCCACAAATGAGACAAGGCTTGACTCAATCCTGCCTACAGAGTCTGGGCTGGTAAGAGGGCAAGTTGTTGGGAGGCTCGGCCGCCTGAACCCCTCGCATGACCCCTCCTTCACGGAATCGAGCCTTCGTGATGTTAGTTGGATAAGACAAGTTCTGTCTGTAGTACGAGTCATGCGAGGGGTCCAGGCGGCCGAGCCTCCCAACAAATTGCCCTCTTACCTGCGCCCACTTCTCCATCCCCCTCCCCACAAGCATCAGCTCCAATTTCTAAAATAAACAATTACAATCGTAATTTTTGACCAATCAAAATTCTGAAAACGGATTTGTACACTTCTGTATTACGTCACATTTAAAAAAAAAGTCCCAATTTGATCAATCATCATTTTGAACAGTGCGCAAAAAATTTTGCGATTTTGTTAAAACAATTTCGTCCAAACTATGGGTTGATATCTTAACAAATCCGTTTTCAGATTCAAAATATCTTGACTCGTTCTCCCGTGGAATTTTCTTCATTTTGGTGCTGCAACGTGGTGGCAGTTTTTGCAAATAAAAACGTTACATTTAGTCTTAAATTTGCACTTTTGGGAGTACACTCGGATTTCAGGGTCCGCCACTGAAGAGATGAGTACCCATAATGGGGAGAAACCATCAGCGCGGTGAAAGTATTTTCTTTTGAACCGTACTTATTTTTTCAAAGAAAATACTTTTTTTTTCTATACTTAGGTAGTTTTCTGAAAAGTACTTCGTTTCTCTGAATATTAAAGTTGCAACTCTAGTCTCAGGTGTCCTCTGGAAAATTCAGTTGGACTTAAGTTCTGTTTAATCTAAATCCACAACAAACATCCCGTCCCCCTCCATCGCTCTCGCTGTAAATCTCATCTACATTTATGTGACAAAAATCGCCTATTCACATAAAAGAATGAAAGGATGCTTACTTCACCAATGAAGCAAATTACAAGCACGCAGTGGCACTAGAGTAAATACGAGTATATGGAATTATAGTTCTAGTGACTAAACCTGCAGGTACCTGTGTGGGTTCTCATATGCGCTATAAGATGTCCAGGCTGAGCAGCTTTGTAATTGCATTCCTTGCAATGGTGAGGTTTTTCTCCTGCAAAAAAAAAGAAAAAAAAAACCATCAGTTAGAGAGGTCTTCCATTGAACATGTATAGTGACGAACTCTGTTGGCTGTCAGCGTTTAGCACAATTATAACGTCCATTCAAAGCCATTTATCGGAGCTTGGAGTTTTTTTTAGTGGGGGGGGGGGGGATTCGAGCCATATATTCACTCCGCTCGGCTAAAATGTTGCTCCTCAAAACGATTGGGACTCAAGTTGTGAGCTGTGAAGAATTGAACACGGTGTTGAATTGAACTCGGGTAGAGGCAGTGTTGAATTCCTGTCCCTGAGGATCTGATTCCCTCGACACCTGGGCTTATTTTTGGTGCTAAAGCCTTTGACGGCCCCTCCTATGAGGGGTGATAATGACCGTCCACTCGCCCATCTTGCTAGATGGAACCTGATTCATCAGGACAGAGTTATTGGAGCCACGTGGAATACTAGAATCAACTCCAGCAGCGGTATAAGTGGAACCGAACCCCTATTTCAGTAGGGACGTAACGGACTGGTGCGGGTGGGACGTGTGGTTGAAATCCACTCTGGCCCAGATGGTACCTATTGTTTGGGTGGCAACTCTCAAGACATCCAAGGGTCGAATAATTCGATCAGCAGTTTTTATAGGGACGGCTATTGGGTACTCGATGTTTTAAAACATTCGATGTGTTTCTGTAAACATCGATATTTTTTGCATGGACGCTTTCCTTCCAATGTTTATCTCAAATCAATGTTTCCTTCCAATGTTCATCACACTGACAATGATGATAGAGGTTGATGTTGAATGATAATGATTGATGATTTTGGAGACACGAGGCGTAGTGGTCGAAAACGAACCGTCGACAGTTAATGCACAATAATCGCGTTATTGTCATTATTTTGACTGATGATGTCCTCAAAGAAACAAGAAGGCAAAGACATTTCCTCCACAGGAGTTGAAATTATATAATGTTAGAGGGACGATCATAAGAAACCGTCAAGAGTTGGGTTAGGAATGGCGATTTCTAACCCATTTTGGTGGAGAAGCTTCTCCACCAGTGTGGAAAATCCGGTAACTGCTGGTATAATTGTCGGTAGATTTTTTTTTTGTTTTAGGAGTCGTAAATCCATTTCTGTTCAACATTAAATATTCAAATCTTGAATTCTCCACTCGAAAAAATTCCATAAAACGTCTTGCCACTTTGTATTTTAATGAAGGACACATATTGTACCAATGAAGGACACTGAACCAACATCGCACAACTCAATTTTTTGCCAAAATGAGTTTTTGATGCTACTCTACTAGGTGATGTTCGTGTCTGTTGGGGCTGTCAGTTCCGTAAATTATGTTGAGAAAAAGAAAAAGTTCGCCATGAATTGGTTTCTCGTCCTCCTGAAAAGAAAGGGAAATTGAGTTGTGTGATGCTGGTTCTTAGCCAACGATATCCTAACTGTTGTGATGAGGTATTTAAATGAAGAGTACAAGGGAAGAATGATACTTCTCCATAAAAGCTGATCTCGAGAAAAACCATTATTAAGGTTTAAGAACATTTTGAGGCAAGGGACTTCAGATGTTTGCACATATTGGTTTATTATCTTCGATAATGAACCATTGGAATCGCCCAAAGAAAAAATTTTTTTAACCCCCCCTCAAAATTTGTTGGTTTACGTTTCAAGACACGTAGATTCAGAAAATCGAATAAAAAAAAATCCGTCCGTCCGCCGTACGCCGTACGCCGTACACCGTACGCCGTACGCCGTCCCCCGTACGCCGTACGCCGTCCGCCGTCCACGCCGTTTTGCCCAGTTAGCGTTGAGCTAAAATTACGAAATTTGGTTTCTGGGTTTGGACCAGCCCCACAATGATCCTCGAAACTTTTCATAACCCTAGGTCAAGGGGAAGGGGTTCAAAACGAAATTTAAAATTTCGACAATGTCATATCTCCAAATATTTAACTGAACCGTGTAATGTTTAGTTCACTTTTGAATGACCTGAAAAATTACGAATCTTTTAAGACCAATTGGATTTTTGTGCGACCAGCTGTTCGTTCACAGTGAGCGCGCAAAGGTTTAGGAAAAACACTAAACTTTCGCGCCGAAAACGGCCGTTATGTGACCCGACCACCAGACGCCCAGAATAAAACTACCTTTTTTCATCTTCCCGGTAAACTACAGTCTAGAAATTTTAACCGTGAGTCGGGGATAGACCACATTGCAATATTTACTCGGTTTCTCATCTGTAAAATTGTTTAAATAATACCTTTTTGTAATAATACAAATTAAATTTTGATGATGAGCTATTGACTTGAAATTTTAAAAATAGGTTAGAACTGGATAACAATGCAATATTCACTCGGTTTCTTGTCTGTAAAATTGTTTAAATAATACCTATTTGTTTAAACAAATTAAATGTTGATGATGAGCTAGATACTTGGTATGGTGGTGAGAATATGGTATGGTGCCGATTTGCAATACAGTCTGGTATAGACAGAAGGGTGATCTGCACAAGGAAGATAATAAACCGTTGTGTCAAGAATTTGCAGAGTTTTTTTATTATTTTTTTAAATCTTGATCATTCCCTTGCCTCAAAACGTTTTTAAACCTTAATAATGTTTTTTTCTCGAGATCATCTTTTATGGACGTGTATCATTATTCCCCTGTACTCTTCAAATGTGTACCTGTCGTCGCCTCCTCTGTTCCCGCTGAGAGGCTTTTTTCTTTAAGTAAACTCTTTGGTAAGTTGACGCTCAATCTATTTTTTTAACGTAAATGAGTGCATTTTTGATTTTTTTAAAACAAAAATAGAAAATATTTTAATACAAAAATTACCAAACAAAATGACAGCTAGGTAGGTACTTGTACTTGGGTAGGCCTCAGTAGGTGAGGTATTTGTGAAAAACATCGATGTTTTCTGTACAATGTTTAAAAACGTCGATGTTTTTTGTTCAAAACAATCGATGTGTAAACATCGATGTTTTTCCAATAAATACCCATCCCTAGTTGGTAGGCTCTGCCCATTACCGTCCCAATAAAATATTCTTTTTAGGTCGGCAGAATGTTTGGGGAAAATGTCGTCCCGTCCTCATTTTTGCTCCCAGTACTTTCTCTTTGGTTTTCTTTGATAGATCATGAAGTTTCTTATCTTCGATAATGAACCATTGGAATCGCCCAAAGAAGAAAAAATTTTTAACCCCCCCTCAAAATTTGTTGGTTTACGTTTCAAGATACGTAGATTCAGAAAATCGAATTAAAAAAAAATCCGTCCGTCCGCCGTCCGCGCCACTTTGCCCAGTTAGCGTTGAGTTAAAATTACGATATTTGGTTTCTGGGTTTGGACCAGCCCCACAATGGTCCTCGAAACTTTTCATAACCCTAGGTCAAGGGGAAGGGGTTCAAAACGAAATTTAAAATTTCGACAATGTCATATCTCGAAATATTTAACTGAAACGTGTAATTTTTAGTTCACTTTTGAATGACCTGAAAAATTACGAATCTTTCAAGACCAATTGGATTTTTGTGCGACCAGCCGTTCGTTCACAGTGAGCGCGCAAAGGTTTAGGAAAAACACTAAACTTTCGCGTCGAAAACGGCCGTTATGTGACCCAACCCCCAGACGCCCAGAATAAAACTGCCTTTTTTCATCTTCCCGGTAAACTACAGTCTAGAAATTTTAACCGTGAGTCGGGGATAGACAACATTTCAATATTCACCCGGTTTCTCATCTGTAAAATTGTTTAAATAATACCTATTTGTTTAAACAAATTAAATTTTGATGATGAGCTAGATACCTGAAATTTTAAATATAGGTCAGAAATGGATGACATTTCAATATTCACTCGGTTTGTATGACATGGTATGAGTATGGTAAGGTATATTATTGTATGTATGATTTAGTACAGTATGGTAAGATAGAAAAGAAATTCGTATGGTATGGTATGAGTACGGTGAGAATATGGTATGGTGCCGAATTGCAACACAGTCTGGTATAGACAGAAGGGTGATCTGCACAAGGAAGATAATAAACCGTTGTGTCAAGAATTTGCAGAGTTTTTCACTATACTATATCCCCCAGTTATACCCGGTAAGTGAAGGAAACGCGGCATGTGGTGATGGGGGCCTGGTATGTGTCATTTGTAGTAGGTGTACCTTGTCCGTGAATGGAACAGCTGATGAGATGCACTCCCAGTCCCCTTTTGGCAGCCGGTACGTCCAGCCTGACTACTCAAATTTTCCTTTTTTCTGGCTAGTATCGCCAAATATTGCTC